>CM050323.1:44523970-44548970 GCA_027475135.1 Bactrocera correcta
GTGGCAGAAAGAGTATGAACTACAAGCAAATAACAAAAACTACAAGTATGCGTCAGCGATAACTATCATTAACAAAAAAGGTGGCCATACAAATATATGCTGAATTGGATTTGAAACCCGCGAGTACAAAATTCGTATTTAGTTATTTCTTTCATTTTTTTGGAAGCTCTTTTCCCGACAACGATATTTCATTGAGGAATTTATGCGCTGCATTGACGACGTGACAAGTTTATGAAGATTTATACAGTTCGAATTCGAATGTGTTTCTTTATTAGGGTGGTAATTAAACGTACGGTAAAAAATTCTACAAAAAATTTATAAAAATTTCATTCCCTTTGACAATCTACGCTAACCGATAGTTAAAGCTCTTAACACTGAGATGAAAGATCCTTACAAAAAAATAATAGAAATAAACTTTGATCTGTAATGGACGGTTAACACCTTTTGCGAGAGGATAAGCAAAGCTCATATGGCTTCACAGTCTTCAGTCAACAAGAATAAAGTTTAAAAGTAAATTATAGTGTCTCTAAATAGTCGATTGTGATAGATGAAAAAAAAAAATAAATCTACACTAATATTATAAAGAGGAAAGATTTGTACCTATTTTTGTTTGTTTGTATGTTTGTAATGAATGGGCTCAAAAAGTACTGGCTTGATTTAAAAAATTCTTTCACCAATAGAATGCTACATTCTTCCAATTCGACATAGGCTACATTTCATTTTGAAAAACAATTAGGGATCCTTGGTACAATTTGAACAATGTAACCGAAGGAGTAGAAAAATGAGTCTTAAAATGTCTTTCTTCGAATGCGGTTCCGAAACTATTAGCGATAGAACAAAATAATGGACAACAATATTGAAGAACATCATAATGTTTACGAAAAACTCCGCGGTAGCATATGTCCAACTATTGTAGTTATGTCACTACAACAACTTTTTTCATTTTAACATTAATGAAAATGCTAACCAAACTCAAACCATGCTATTTATGTGTTTATATTAATCCTTATCCAAATAAATTATTTTATGGTCAAGACCATTTAACTACCTATAAAATAGTTTTTAAATTGGACTTTGCATTGAAAAGATATTATGAATTAAAAGATTCAAAAAAAAAAAAAAAACAAAACCGTCATAGCTCCGTGGCCGTTGTTTGCGATGCATTCTGAAAAGCGCGCCGGGCCAGAGAATGTAAAGTATAGAGAAGGTGCAAATTGAATTCTGTATGATGTTCGATTTGGCGGCTAACAGAGCCGATAGAATCAAAGTAAGGAATTCGACGTTGTCGCTGCTATTTAACAGAATTGAGTGGCAAAAATATATGTAAAACGACTGATTCATTATTTATTATTGTTATTTTAATTTTTTTATTATTATTATTTTTATTTTTGAATTTTTAAAAAGTGCCCGCCACTTAAACCATCACAGAAATTGAACATAAATAGACTTACATACAAATATAACTGTGGGATTTTTTTAATACAAATAAAAATATTGGTGAAAAAAAGTGTTTTATATCCAAATTTCCAAAAATAAATAATTGTCTACCCCGTGCGATGCCGGGACGGGCTGCTACTTTTATATATTTTATGGACCACTTTCAAAAATATAAAATCTTCTATGAGTTGTGTTTAGACTAGTTTTCTTATGAAACGTAATATTTTGAACGGTGTTTATATTATAAATCCACAATTATTCAGTACGGATTTTAAATATTTTAAATGTTATATATATAAAAGTTTTTTATTTTTTTTTTGGATCAACCTAGTGCTTCATTACAAGAAAATTCATGTTTGAGTTGTGTCTCCAAATTTTCAGCAGAACATAAAAATTTCGTATGTTTTTAAAAATAGTAAATTCACATTTTAAGAACCACCCTATTTTTTATAAAATCATTTAGGAGGCGTGTTTAATATTTTTTCTCGTGTTTTACATTTTAAGCGGTGCTGTTATATTTTTTTTTAAATAGCTAATTATATATTGTGGAGGACCACCCTAATACACGTAAGATTGCAAAAGTTGTGTTTAAGTTGTGTTAAATACGTTTTTGTTATTACGCGACATACTTTTAGCGATGTCCTTAAAAACTTTTTAAACACTTTTAAAAATACCTTTTTTACATCTTGAAAAGCCACCCTAATACATTTCACGTTACCAAATTTAATCAAGACGAAGGTGTGTATAACATTTTTAGTTAAGGATTTTTATCACCTTTTGACAATTTTTTAAAAATATAAATTTTATTTAGGGATCACCCTAATATTACAATATTTGTTGCCAAAAAGCATTTTCAATTGTTTTAGTTTGCTAAAAAGTCTTCGCAAATTTTAAAAATAAATATTTGGAATATTTTAGAACCGCCCTAATGTATAAATGGTACTGAAAATCATGTTTCAGTCGTTTTAAAAACTTTTTTTGTGATGAAGCGACGTTTTTTAACGCGACTCTCAACATTTTTTGGATACTTTGGCGTATACTTAACATGCATATGCATATGTACATATGTACATAACCTCGTATGCATATGTAAATATATGTATGTATATGCATTTACTGCTACTAAATATGTAATTGACGCCTTGTTAATTCTCACGATTTCGATTCAGTATTTTTTTCTATAAAACAAATAAATTTAAATGTGTTTAAATTACTTTTTACATATATATATACACACATACATACGCATACATGCCGCCCGAACATGCATATTCGTGTCCATTGATTTGTATTTTACTCATTAAAATGCAATCATCACACTTCGGAGCGTTGGGCAACCGCCATGCAGAGGTGGGGAACGTAAGCAAAGCATGTTACTTAAACGGCACACACATGTAAATATGTATTGGTGTATGAAGATATGTGAAAACGCACTCACGCCGAGTCGGAACCACGCATTTGCAACGAGCTCATCAAGTCGCACTAAACACGTATTTATGAGTTTGTAGCTTACACACATACATACACACAGGTCTACACACACACACACACACACCTAGCTATAGACAAAACACATGTCTCCACTTGCAACTGTCTTTTTGCTGAGGCTTCTTCTTCTTCTTCATCTTTTTCCCGTCTTCCGCCTCCCCTTCTCTCCTGCATTGCACGCTCACCCAGCCAGCGCCTGGGCCGTAAAAAGCCAATTTGCATTTTATAGCTTCATCGCTGGTTGCTCTGGTGGCGTTTTGTTGAATTTTAAAATTTCTTTTCGCTCGCAACATGACATGATTTCGTTTAATTTGTTGTTTTTAGCCGACATTTTATGCGCCACTTTTTTGCTTGTTGTTGTTTGTTGTTGCTGCTAATTTGTATTGCGATAATGCAACATGTGGCCGGCGCACAAGCAAACGGCCATCAGACAGCAGCCACCTAATGGCGACGCAGCGGATGACCAAAGTCCCAAAGCTCATCGCCCACGCAGATCGCTCTGCAAAAGCCAATTTCGGAATTTTACCTCGGCCGGTCGCTCTTTGCATAGTGATTTCAGTGGGGTTACGCGGTAGGCCTAATGCATCAGTGTAGTACAAAGTACAAATTTTCCGTATGATCCAGTTATTTTCAGGCGCCATGTTTTTGGACCAGCTTTATTTGATTTTCGTAATATTTGCTTAAACCCAGTGGAATGACTGCTTTTGTCTCCCAAATCATTATTGCCAAAACTTATTAAAAATCGGCTAAGATATTATTAGAGCTTTGTTATCTGGCGGGATTTAGGTGTGGAAACCAATACAAATGGTTGGCGATCCAAAGTAGTGCCTTTTATATTCGTTTTTATGACAGTCGGATCTATGTAATCGAAGCGAACCCGGATTTTACCCCGCCAAGGACTATCAACTCGAAAGCATTCTTGAAATCTATGTCAGGAATGTTTTCAGTCACTACAACAACAACAGTATCCGGTGCATTCCTTCTAAATATTCTCTAGATTACATTATCTATCGAGATTGAGATAACTGCCTTGATTGAGTCTATCAAAGAATACCGCTGAAAGGTGTTCCTAACATCTAACGACATGTTTCAAATAACTCTCCTCCAATTCTGTTACTCTGAAAACAATCTTCGGTCAGTAGAATATCTGGTCAGTCAGTAGAACATCTGGCTTCTTCCAGTGCATTAGAAAAACATCTGCAGGAGATGTCAAAACTGGTGCCTAAAGAGAGCTCTGGAGATAAAAAGAAGGCTGCACAAAAGTCCTCAACAGAGCGCATAGTACAAGATTACTTAAGATGAAAGTTCAATATTCCGGGGTAGGGAACTGTAGTCTGTCTAATAGTTTCAAAATCTTTACAACCAGAAGTACAGAAGGATTCGAACGTATTCAAAAAACGTAAGAGCATGGTCGATTTCGGGAGAAGCAGAGGAAGTAGAAGACCTCCACACCGTTGGGAAGACCAGGTGGAGAAAGACCTGACTACACTTAGAATCTCGAATTGGCGCCAAATAACGAAAGGAAAGCGCGACTGGCGCGCGGTTTTAAGCTCGGCTATAACCGCGTAAGCGTTGTCTACGCCAATAAAGAAGAAGAGTAGTCGATTTAGCAGTAGCCGGTTGGAGAATGAAAACCGTCATATACTAACTTACAGCACAACCCTCGTACCTGAAATAAATATAGCTTCTATTGACCAAAGTTATTTATATTGATCTCTCAAAAGTGGACTTTGGGAGTTTTTTTTAGTGGTTTTCTGCCTCTCAATCATTATTTACCGATTGACGCATCGACAACTGTCAAAATCAGTATTCTTTCTCACATTAATCTCCCCCAAATTCTTTCAACATTTTTGCTTCATTCTGCATATCAACCGTGGTTTTAGCGATGACTCAAATATTTTTCGCTCGAAAATTTTGTATTTTATGTAAATAGAGCGTTTTCGCCTTGAAATTGCTGTCATATAAATCAATTAGCACTCGCTCTCGCGGAATTTTAAATTAAATTTTAGTAATGCACTGGCATAAAATATTGATTTTGCTTTTCGTTTATTGAAATAATATTTAGATACACATCACTGTTTTGCTAAATGTAAAAAAATTAAAAGCTTGTGAACATATTTTTGCTGTGTTTGCCTGCGGACATATACATACATACTATACATATGAATATGTGTACTATGTAGTGTATGTATGTATGGACACAATATTCATGTTTCATCAATAGAAAGAAAGTAGTCAACTTCTTAAAAGTGCTAATAGAGCTATTAGGGGTCTTGAGAAAAATTTGAAAATAGTAACGACCAAAGCTCCCAAAAAAACCTTATTTGCTTATTTTAAAGCTCTTTATGACTCTTTCTTAATGTATTAAATAGAAAAGTCTCAAATAACGGGTGATCAAATTAGAGGTAATTTCTTCAAATGCCTTTTTTAACATATCGCAATCGAGTCGTGTCAAGCTGTGATGTTATTTTTGTGGCAGCATTGTTTGGTATTTCATCATGGAAAGACTTACGCCTGAACAACGTTTACAAATCGTTCAATTTTATTACGAAATTCACGTTCTTATGGTCAACATAATCGAGCTGCCGAGCGTACTATTCGAAACACCATCACCCATCTTGAGACCCAATATTCATTATTGAATAATATGTGACGGAAAAGACCACGTTCAGCACGCAGTGAAGAAAACATAGCAGCGGTAGCTAAAAGTGTACACGATTCGGTGTTGTTCGAGGCAATTCGGACTGACGTATGGAACAACTTAGCTCATGGAAACAAGAAAAATTGCCTCATTTGAGACGAACAGTAACCTGGAGTGATTGAAGAGTTGTATATTCATCTAGTAAATACAACGGTAGAAGTTGAAGTGTGATATCACACCCTTTAGATTTTTTCTTGTGGAAATATGTAAAGTCTAAATTCTATGCGGACAATCCCGCTTCGATTCAGGATTCTCAAACGAGTCATCGAAATTGGACTCAACGGTCTGAGAAAATGAAAGATAATCTTCAAAAATAAATGCGAAAGCATGTTCTTTCGAATGATGACTAACATTCTCCATCAAATTCGAAATTGGTAATCTCAAAATGTATCACCATTTATGTATATACTAAATATATTCTGTGAATCATCGATAAACATTGAAATACTTATCCATTTCTGAAATGAAATCTATCAAATCAAAGTGAACTCCTTGAATGAAAGAGTAACACGATACACTACTATTTAAATAACTTATCAGTTGACATTATAGGAACTCCCAGTTGAGTCATAACGGTTTTACTGAGCTTTAGTTGAGCTCTTTTACTTAAATGTGAGGAAATAAACATCAGAGCAGGGTCTGATATTTTGGACTGTGTCATGTCTGTCTGTTGAAATTTAGAATGTAAAGACATATGAAGATGTATAAATATGAGTTACGTAGCCAAAAAACGGAAAACCGCGTATAATGTTCCATGAATCATTCTGATCTACTTTATCTAAGGAATGTAGGTTTAAGATGGGTCTCGAGACAGCGATTTTTAAGTCATCTCTCAGCTAACATTCTCCTACTAAAGTTTTCATCGATACAATTACTCATCTCTGGAAAAGCGTTTAAAGAGAATATGTGTTTAATGTGGTAAATTCAAAAGAAACGCTGCACATTGCAGGAGTTAATTTAAAGCTCGGTTATTTTGGGAACACACCTTGTAATAATCCACCATAATTTGAGTATTCTGCAGACAGAAAGTTTTTTCAATAATATAATGCAATTCTATAAATAAAGCGGAGGAGCAAATAGTTCAGATTCTCTGTCTTATTACAAATGGCAACTTATGGTACCGTTCCCACGACCAAAGTTCTACTAAAATATCAAGATTTTCTATAACATATACGAAGAATATTCGCAAAGTATTCGATGCTTTTTAATGCTCATAGCTTCATTATTACTTTCCTTCTCAACTACTCTAAGAAGCAATTTTTGACGGTAAAAATTCTTCTTCTTTACTGGCGGAGAAGAAAATTAAATGGTAAAAATTACCTTCCTGAAAAAAAAAAAAAAAACATATAGTATTTAGAGTGGTTGTTGTATTCGGAATAGACTATTCTGTCTTTTTAGATTCAGAAAAATCTACAATCAAGTCTGGAAAAACATATTGGTACCTTACGTTATCATCAACTCTCAAGCGCTGAATGAATTTAGAAAGTTAGTTATACAAGTTATGGAGCTAGATTTCTTTGTATAGGAATGAATTTGGACTTACCAGCCAGTTATGTATGTACGTCAAATGATTTGACTCCGCTTACCGAGTTTTCGCAGGCTTGGCGTTTTTAGCTATGCTTGACTCGATGTAATCCACAGTCAGCGCATTATTAAAGAAGTAAAGCCGGTTATCTAAAAACGAATAGTAGAAATGTAATAGTATGTTTAGGGTGCATGATCATGAGCTATATTTAAATATCGAGCTTCAGAGCACCGGTTCCGCGGAAAAAAACTATTACGCGCCATAATCATGAAGTGGAGTTTGTTATATCCTTTTTGTCTTTTGAATTTCGCGGCTATGTATGAAGTGGTACAGAGCACGTATCTGGCAATACTATGCGTCTTTGAAAGGTCTTGACATAACCTACAAAACGACGCTATGCATAATTAGTTTGGATATTGCGTTCAACAGTTATAGATGTGTAAACATGGAATTCACTAACGCTAAAATTCGCGCGATTTTAAAGTTTTCCTTCGTTAAAGGCAAATCCGCTAGAGAAATGTTCCGTGAGATTAATGGTGTTTTAGGGGATAGTCTCTACAACTTCGAACTGCGGAGAAATGCTTTCGACGATTCAGAATGGGTGAAAACGACACCAGGGATAAGCCAGCTGGCGGAAGAACTGTGATGAGAAGTACCGATCCGCCCGGAAAATGGAAGTTAGTCACCAAATCATTTTAAACCATCTGCAGAAGGCTGGATACACAAAAAAGCATGTTTGGCTGCTGCATGATTTGACGCAAAAAACCTTTTGGACCGAATCAACGCCTGCGATATACTGCTGAAACGGAACGACCCATTTTTGAAGCTAATGGTGACTGGTGATCAAAAATGGATCACATACGACAATATCAAGCGAAAACGATAGTGGTCGATAGCCAAGCCGGGATTGACGGCCAGGAAGGTTTTGCTGTGTGTTTGGTGGAATTGGAAGGGAATCATCTACTTTGAGCTGCTTGGCCAACAGGAAGGGTGTAGTGTTTCACCAGGACAACGCCAGACTACACTTCGATTCGTTGATGACTCGTCAGCTATGGGAGCTTGGATAGGAGGTTTTATCGCATCAACCATATAGCCCGGACATAGCACAAAGAGATTACCACCTGTTCCTGTCCATAGCGAACGCTCTTATGGGTGTAAAGTTGAACTCAAAAGTGAAAAGTGGCTGTTCGAGTTCTTTGCAAATAAGGAGGGGAGCTTCTACGAAAGGGGTATTATGAAGTTGCCATCTAAGTGGAAACAGATTATCGAACGAAACGGCGCATATTTGAACATATTTGAACTTCGATCACTGTAACATGTTTTGTAAAGCATTGAATAAAGAAAAAAAAAAAGCAGAAGAGAGATATTTGACATTGTATTAAGTTTGTCTGACCAACTTTATATACGAGAACTAGCCTCGCTCAATTTTTGAGACATGGATATTAAATTTCACACGTCCTTTCCTCCGCAAAACGCTGCTCGCACCTATTTACTATAGTTTAAAGCTGCCTTAAAAAGAGACAAACAAACAAGTTTAAGTTCGTGTATGAAAAACTGCTTTATTGGACAAGATGTCTTCGCGAAATTTGGTAGGGATTATTGCTCAAGGCAATGTCTTAATCTTGAAACAAATTGCTTAGATCGCATTGCCATTGTATTTAATTGCCATATAAAATGATTGGTTCAAGTCCGGTACTTGAATGAAAAACTTTTCATTTGACCAGATATCCTCGTGAAATTTAACATTGAATATAGCCTATATTATAATCAATAAAATATATAGTAATTATTACACAACCTCCGAAAAATCTCGTAATAAATCGGACCACTCTAGCTTTTAGCGCCACTGGCAAAAAATTAAGTTCTTGACTCTTTTTTTTTGACGGGTATTCTAGCTACGTTATTTTTCTTGTTTTTTTTCATGCTCAGTTAATTCACTAATTCGCACATCACGAACTCAACCGAACTGAATTCAATTTCATGGTAATTGCTGCATTGTAATACTAGTTTGCTACAATTCTAAACTATCAATGCCGAGCATGTTTTTTGAAAATAGACTAGACACAACAACAGCAACTGAAGATAGCAAGAATGTGACGCCCACAAAATGTGACAACCAGAGATGTGAGTAGAAATTTTGATGGGCTCCAACTGTCGAGACAGTTAATAGAGGCAACAAGAAGAGGTGGCCAAAACGGTAGCGAATAAGGTAGCAATAGGTGAGTAAAAGGTGAATAAAAGGTGAGCAAAAGTGGCTGAAATAATTTATGCTTTTAGGCGTGTATTTTTCCAGGTTCTCGAGTAGCGTAAATATTTTTAAGCATTTTATTTTTGTTGTTTTGATTTCATTACTTTGCAAAGCAATGTTCCGCCAGCTGGCCGATGCTTATCAACGAAAAAGTACAGTTGCTTTTTACCCACACACACACACAATAAAGACAATCGCCAATTTTAATAGCTTTTTAAGGCAAATAGCGAGCAGCTGCCACATTGCGCACGAACATGTGCACATAACTACAAATGTATGCACATGCATACATGTGTAAGCATGTATATATAGTGTGTGTGTGTGTAAAAAATCGAAACAATGCCAAAAAATCATTTCTCTCTAAAGAGCCATAAATTCAATTGCCGCTATGAAAATACAAATACAACAACTGCCAACTGCTCAAGGCAGCCTGTTGCTTCAACCAGCCTTACAACAATAACAACAACCATATACCGGCAAGTACATATGCCAATGGGGACCGCAACATAACAAATCTCCAGTATTTACTACCTGCTGCAAAGCCAAGTCAGCCATCAGCCGTCTACAACAACAACACCACACAGCGGTAATAATTAACCGACTGCTGCGTCGTGATTCGTTACATTTGTTACATTTGCCACAAATGCGCTGCGACCGCATGCTGCATCAACAGCATCTTTAGTGTGCCTGTACTAGCTATTGTTGTTGTTGTTGTTGTTGTTGCTTATGCCCATTTTTTCAATTTCGTCGTGATTATCAGCGCGTATCCTGCAACCTGCCAGGATAAGCATCAGCGGCGCATTGAGCGCAGATTGTTTTCAAACTAAAATACCCCGAAGCTACGTTGTTGTTGTTGTTGCGCCTGCATAGAAGTACCTGCACATACAGCAATCTGTTGCATGCACATGTCCTGCGCGTCCGGCGTCCTTCGCTCTGTTTTGTTTTGTTTTTTTTTTTTTTATTTTCGCTCTGCTCAAGCATTTGTTTTCGTTTTTAATTTACTGTGTCATGTTGTTGTTGTTGGTGCTTTTCTTTCTTCGCGTCTCGCTTTGATTTACGTTCGTGGAAATGTGCGTGCACACACACTTACTTGCAGGCATTTGCCAATGCAACAGATTTCCAATTGTTGTTGGCGGAGCTGCTGCTGCTGCTATTACCATTTTGGTTGTTGTTGCCGCAATGCTCAGCGGATCACACGTACATGCATACAAACAATAAATGTATACATTTGCAAGGTGTTCCACTTTACTGACCCTGCACACTGAAGGACTTAAGGACATGTGCACCGGCTTACGAGCATTCACTGGCCTCTATGTACGCGTGTGTGTGTGTGTTGGTAATTTCCTGCAAAACAAAATCGTAAACAACATTTGTTTCACTGATTTCACACACACACACCGGCATATGTCGCATTGTGGATTTGGAAATAAATGGAATTCCTTTGGCTCAGTTGTCGCGGCTGCAGATGTCCTTCTCCCTTAGTGAGTTCGAATTGTGGCGTTTGCTGCTGGGACAGGCTTTAAGAACCACATGTTGATGCAAATCTATAACTCCTAGTATTTTAAAGAATTTTTATACCTCTAGACTTCGAATTTGGAGACCTTTGTTATTATTCTTCAGAGAAAAAGGCAATAGTGATACTAACGCCAAAAAATTAAATGATATACGAGCGCTATTTGTGTTGCTTACAGTAACTTAAAACATGCATCTCAGCCACAAAGATGATATGAAATCGGGAAATTTTCGCGCGATTATTTCTTACAACTTTCGGCGAGGATTATCTCAGCAATAGTGTAAGGATGAAATTAATTAAATTTTTGGCCATAGAGCACCACCAAGGATTATCGATGGTATTGTGAATTCAATCGAGGTCCTACATTTCCAAGATAAATTTCCTGAAGGTCGTCCAAAAGCGGTTGTTGTTCCGGAAACGAATAATGCTGTGCCCAAATTGGTATAGAAAGCTTGTCATCGACTTATCTTGAAGTTGAGACATCAGTGTTACTAGAATACTTTCATTATTGCATGAACATTTAATTGTAGAAAAAGAAATGTTCCCGTTAGATCCCACACAATGTGTCAATCGGTAAAACAAAAGCTCCTGTCGATTGGTCGAAAGAAAGGTTTAAACAAGTAAGGGAGGACTAAGTTCGGGTGTCACCGAACATTTTATACTCTCGCATGAAAAAGTGATAATCGAGATTTTATTATCCGTCATTTACATATTTTTTTATTTTGCTGTAAAATTAATTAGATAGGTAGTTCCTGAGATATGGTTTTTGGTCCATAAGTGGGCGAAGACACTCCCATTTTCAATTTAAAAAAAGCCTGGGTCAGCTTCCTTCTGCCATTTCTTCCGTAAAATTTAGTGATTCTGACGTTTTTTGTTAGTCGGTTAACGCACTTTTAGCGATTTTGAACATAACCTTTGTATGGGAGGTGGGCGGTGTTATTATTCGCTTTCTCCATTTTTGAACTGTGTAAGGAAATGCTGAAGGAAACGACCCTATAGAGTTTGGTTGACATAGCTATAGTAGTTTCCGAGATATGTACAAAAAACTTAGTAGGGAGCGGGGCCACGGCCACTTTTCTTTCAATTACTATCTGACTGGGATCTCAGTTGACACAATACCTATTAACCGGTTTACTTATCAAGAGTCTAGTTATTATCCTTACGGAGTGAGACTGTTGGCTTTAATTGCAGGTTGACTGTTCACTAGAAGGTTCATTGACTTTCTAATTGGAACAGAAGCTAACTTGGTACCTTTTTCATCCCAAAAACTCGATCTTGTAGGACTGAACCGTATCATTTAGTTTGAAAGTAACTTCTCGGTATGAATTACTTCAGTATAAGCCCAAATCTTCTTTGAAAATAATAATAATTCAGTCATCCACAATCACAGGTCTTAACAAGAATAAAGAGGTCTCTATCGATACATTAAATAGGTATACCATATTCTAATGACTTTCGATAAAACCGCCCTTTTTTCTTTTTACCGTCAATTAAGTGGTTACATGGGTTTTCTCAGGTAATATCCTTTTTTCAACAATTTTTTTTTTCATATAAAAAATGAAATATTTTATTACATTTTTTTACTGTTACAAACATACACTATTAACAAAGAATTTCTAAAATTTTTGAAAAACATATTTTAAACTCAGCCATTGCGACGCCGTTCCCGGTGACCCCTCTGAAAATAAATGCGCTTGGGTTGGTAGGATAAATCCTTACAGGATCATCCAAAGCACAAAATACATCTTTTAGCTAAGACTTTAACTTAGAACTTGGTCGAAGGAAAAAAACTGAAAATTGGATTGAATTCCGTGAAGGTCGTGAACTGATAATGCGAGACCGTCATGTAACATACCTTCAGATAGAGGCATGCCTATGCATTTCTCCCACCAGCATACATTCGATATTGTATGAACACCTGGCCGTAAAAAAGGTTTGTTCTCGTTGGATCCCGCACAATTTGACAATCGCTCAAAAAAAGGCTCGTGTAGATTGGTGTAAAGAAATGCTGAAAAAGTACGATCGCGGTGCTTCAAAAGACGTTTATAAGATCGTCACAGGTGACGAATCATGGATCTATGCGTATGAGCCTGAAACAAAACAGCAATCGACCGTGTGGGTCTTCCAAGACGAGCCAAATGCAACGAAAGTTGTTCGTGGAAGAAGCACTTCGAAGCAAATGGTCGCCTGTTTCTTCGGCAAAACTGGTCATGTGGCGACTGTTCCGCTTGAGCAACATAGGACGGTCAATTCTGAGTGGTACACCACCATTTATTTACCTGAACTCTTCGGAGAAATTCGAAAAACGAACAAGAGAAGACGAATCATTGTGCACCATGACAATGCGAGCTCTCACACATCGGCTCAAACCAGCGCCTTTTTGACCGGCCAAAACGTCGAATTGATGGGTCATCCGCCATACAGCCTTGACTTGGCACCCAATGACTTCTTTTTATTCCCACACATCAAGAAAATAATGCGTGGTGAACGATTTTCGTCGCCAGAAGATGCTGTTGAAGCAATCAAAAACCATGTTTTGAAGGTGTCTCAATCGGAGTGGAAAAAGTGCTTCGAAAATTGGTTTGAGCACATGCAAAAGTGTATAAATCTTGATGGAGAATATTTTGAAAAACAATGAAACCATTTTCGTTGATAAATATTCCTATTTTCGTCACTAGCTTTCTTTTCTTAGAAACCTAGGAATTATTGTTAACTCGGTAAAAGTAGGGCTTGGTAGTACTTGGGAACATTGATTAATGTTGAAGATCTTAGTTCGCAAAGGCGACTCACTTTAAAATATAAAGGGGTCCGGTTTTTGGAAAGACTATATATCAAACTTCAAAATGAAATTTCAAACGGATCGTGCATTTCAATATCAAGAAAGCTATTTCTTCGAAAAAATTGGATCAATTATTTTACTTGTTCAAAAATTATTAAAGAATGGCAGGTTAATGAACGCGGCGGTTTCTTGCGTTATAAGCTCTAAATCCGAGCACACCAATTACAACAAAGCAGCACAACCAATCAACAGAAGTCGACCAAGTAAAGTACACAGTGGCACCACCTCAAACACGCTCTACAACCAAAGCCAAATTATTTACTTGCGCACCACACTCGTTTACTCATCTATTACTATTCAGTCGATACCTCGTCTATGCGTCTATTTGTCATTCCGAACAGCTCCAAATGCTGCCGGCGCAAATTTTGTTTATCTTTTTCCCAACTATTTCTGTTGACTTACGATTCATTTAAATTTCCTTCGTATTCTTTGTGAGCTAAACTATCAAAGTTTAAAAAGCGATAAAAAACACACGACTCGAATGGTCATTTCTCGTGGGAGGCATTTGCGCTGTAAATCATGGAATTTGTTATTCAATTGATTGGCTCGCGATTTGCTTGTAGAATTTTGAGTTTTGAAATTCTTCCAAGCGCACAGTTCCCAGCTCAAATATAAGTGTGAGTATGTGCATTTGGAGCTCGTGTGTGTATGCATGTAGTAATGTTTGCAGAATCTATTTTTTACTACAGAGTTATCAGCGGAAGTGCGGTAATTAGCAAGCAGAAGTAAGCGAATATAATTTTTGCCAACTTTTGCTTATAGTAATGTGCCGAGTCGTCACACCTTCAAATATGCCAACTATGTCGGTGACACCTTTCGCATTTATAGTTTTATTAATGAAAGTCAGCGCTGTGAAATTTGTGAATGAGTGTTTTTATTGAATGAAAATAGTTTGGGTTTTAACTAGAAATATTTGCAAATGGAAATAAGCTTATTTGCTGGAGAATTCGAGGCTAGCAAGAAAGGCCTACTTGACTGCTTGTATCTCTTTGGAAATGTTTTGTAATCGAAAGCTTTATCTGCTCGGTAGTGCTAAACCAAAACTGGAGCATGCACAGCGACCCTCGTGCTACTCAGCCCGGTACGCAAAACCTAAACACGGAATTCGAGTACAAAAATCTCATTATTATACTTTTTACAATATTTGAACCTTTTGTGATGGAAAGATGCATATTTTTTTATACACTTTGAGTTTGCTGAATGGTCAGAAGTCATACAGAACTAAATAGCGTCATGCTATTCTTCAAAATTTTTACAAAAAACATATGAAGCATCATTGAAGTATGCGACGGTGCATTATCGTGGTACAAAAACCAAGATTCCGGCGTCTCTTTATGAAGAGCAAACGGCGAATAACACTCAAATAGTATTTCTTGATGACAGTTTGGTCAGTCGGAAGGAATTCGGAGTGCGCCACACCTAGATAATCGAAGAGAACTGTTAACATAAACTTGGTTTGTGTTTTTTCGGCTTCGACTCACCTTTGCCACGATATTCGTCCGATTAAGCATCTGTTTCCGAGTCGTGGGTATAGATCTAAGACTCATCGCCGGTAACAGTACGTTTCATGATATCTAGGCTGTTGGAAAACATTGTTGCGAGGACGTTAATGTGACTATGTTTTTCGAACAAAATGAGTGATTTTGGAACTAATCGTACTTTCACTTTTTTTAGACCCAAATGATCTCTCAAATGGTTTATACTGATCCTTCCAATATTCAAATGACGCCGGTGAGATTTTTAACTGTTAAAAGTTGATTCTCAAGCCCTTATTTCTTAATTTTATCGGAATGTTGATTATTAGTTAAGGGTTATCACGGAAGGTCTTTTTCAACAATCTGAACTTTTCGTCACCAAAAATTTGATTCTGAACACAAATTTAATAGAACTTCTTCGTTGAATAATTTCACTCATCGTAAAAATCGCCGAATGCACTCTCTACACTTCACAAAGACAACCGTATACTTAACACTAGTGATTATTTTGATGTGACATTCGGCACAGCTGTCACCGACAGTCATACCAACTTAGAGAGAAATATTTCGGTATTCTGGTCTAGACTCATGAATTTTAGGCATTTTTTAAACTAAGATAAAAAAATGAAAAATATATTTACTACACATTTTTTATATGTTTTTTACTGACATTTTAATAATATAAAAAAAAAATTGCAAGAAAAAAACCAAAATTCGTCGAGATACGGTCCGGTGGAGTGGGGGCTTCAAAAAAAAACAGTGCCTCTTGGTTGACGTGATTTCAACCCTTGTGGAGATCTAAAACAAAAAACACAAGACGATTCTTCATTCTTCATTCGTAAAGGTGTCTTTATCGAATTGACTATTTCCAAAAAAAAAAAAAACATATGGCGTCGACTTGAAACAGAAAAGTTTTGGCTCGAATTTTTCGACTTTTTTAATTTTTGGAAATTTAAGGCAGACACGATAAAGCATTGTATAAAGAAGATATATACCAAATTTCAAAGGAATCGGTTCAGCAGAACTTGAGATATCATGCAATAACCTCAAAAAGTAAAGCCCTTCTGTGTATACGTGAACTAGTCCTTTAGCTATTACCAGGAAGCTGCTCATTTGTCAGTACATCCTTTATCAGCTGATTACAGCATATAACTGCCGTACAAACTTACATACCTAACTACAGCCCTTTTGTGGACAACCAACTTTTTTACTTGAGAAGGTTCACGAAATTTTTGCTCATTAGGCATGGCTACGATCTCCGGACATATTTTTCACCTTTATCGCTGCCGAAGTTAACGTTCTTTCCTGTTTTTACAAAATCTGCCACTAAAAATTTTGATAACTGCCCTACGGAAAATTACTACTGTAGTCCTCCCTTTAATGGCGATATGTAAAATATGCAAGCTCGCATTGTTCCTTTTCTGATAATAGATGTGGAATATACATAAGGGTGATTAAAAAAAATATTTTTTTTCGATTGGTATTCAGAAAAATAGGTTCCTAGACACCTCTAAGAAAGCCTCTCCAAATATGAGTTTTTAATTGTAACGGGAAGGTCCTCCAACATACAGTTTTCTATTTTTTCTTATTATCAGATGGAAAAATTTATATCTCGCTTCCAACTACTTGAAAAAATATCTTGTTCCTTAGATTTTGTAGGAAATTGAATGCTCTACAAAAAAGGTCTCCAAGATTTTTTCGTAAACCCAACCGTTTAAAAGATATTAACGGTTAAAGTTTGATTGGAACGCGTCATCGAACAAAACGGCGCATATTTGACTTGAATCGCATTATTGTAACCAATTTAATGAACAATTGAACATTCAATAAAAATACCGCAAGACTTATTTGACAACCTAATATAACCCTGCGAATTGAGAATCAGCATGTAAAATTTTACTTTCATTTCACTGAGGTAACCGCTTACGATACATATATTCGCTACATAAAATTCCTTAATAATTTTGAAAAAAACAAAATATATGCAGTTCGAGAGATGTAAATGGGAGCAGAGTTTACTGAAAACGAATACGAGAAAGACTCAAACAGAGGACTGCTCTTAGTAGTGCCATAAAGTTTACACTGAAAATGCAGCTCCGACTGAGGATCACTGCCGACATCATTGACCTCAAAGGCAGCGTCATCAGACAAATATGTATATTCATAGTCAATACTAAGCTTCTGATAGTTAACCCTAAAAAACAGGTCTTTCCTACTTAGTACTAAATACCGTCTGCTGGACTAATTAAAATGTTAATGATTTGACATGAATATAAGCGCTTCAACGTGCCATAAAATGTTGCATGTTGTCAATGCGAATATGTTAATTACTTCCCAAGCTCATAAAAGGTCTGTAAAACTTAATCACTTGCAGTAAAATTTTTTTTGAGAGTGATCAGGTATTTCCATAACAGTTTGAATGTTTGTATGTCCGTACGTATGAAATTATGATAGGCATGAGGTGGTACATCCTTGTGTTTTTGAGTCACTCTTAATTTTGAAATGAAAGCTCGTTTACGCTGAAGCCAGTGATTGTAAGTTAATATCATAGACCTGTAGACTAATTTGAATGGCTTTAACTTAGAAAATATTGCACAATCAGTTTGAAATGAGGTCTAAATATAGTATAGTACATATAGTAGTAAAATAGTATAATGGAGAAAAGTTTAAAATACTATTTTGGCTACTAATTTACCAAGAAAATAAAGCACCTTTGCGTACCGACAAGTCGTCGAGACGACACAGCATTCTCAGAGTCTCGCAATTTGCTGTGATCATTGGAGGTTTGGTATTATTGGATGTTTTTCCTGGAAAATGGGATAGGGAATACCGAACATTGCACGGTGATGTTACAGATAATTCATCGATATTTGGTTTCAGAGACAAGTTTGGCCTTTGTTCTTAAGAAGTTTATGCGTTCATGTTCGGTAGTACTATTATAACCAACTAGGAACTGAGACGTGATCGTAGTAAGATCCTTTTGAGAAGTGCTGGGAAGAGCCTTCGATGTTAACTGAGTAAATCATTCAAGATTCTGGCGCTTTTGGGGTATAAATTTGTAAAATGGCTCCAGAAACCCTTATTAACCTACCAAATACATGATTAACAGAAATCCGAACATCGAAACCATTTAAAGGGTTACATTTTACTGCAGTAAAACAATAAATGCAGAAATTTTGAGCTCTGATCATATGTTTTTACGCTTTTCAGCAGCCATTACCACATGAACCTCCCTGCACAAATAAGTTAAGAACAAGAAACTGTCACTCGCCACCTGAAATGGACAAGTGCGTATATTGAAGAAGACGCCGAAGCGTAAAAGTCTGTCAGGTTGCATTTATGTAGCAAAACTGCGCTGAGATTTTATCGATTTTTATGCGCTTTTTAATTTTGCTCGATCTGTTCATTTTTTGTTTGTTGCTGTTGTTTTTTCATGCAGATTTAAGCACTGCTGCACAAATCGCTTGTCGCCAATGATTTTTACGCGCTTTTTGGTTTTTAAAGGGTTTCACTGCTTATTTTTTTCTGATTTCCCTCGCCCCTCAGCCTGCCAGAAGTCGCAATACCACATCGATGCGTGTGTTCTCTTCTGCACTTGCACCGTGGGCGCTATGCATGCCACATACTTGTACGTGCTTGTAAGTGGAGCGGCTGGCTGCGCGCCGTGAACCCGATGTCAAAAAGAAGCCCGAGCAGTTGTCACCGGTTGTAGGTTTTTATGCTGATTTAATTCGAGCAGTTTGCCATTTTTTCGGTAGAACTTTGTTAAGGCAGTCAGTCGGTGCGCTAACTTGATTTTTATAGCTGTTGTCCGCACCACCGCATCGTCCTCGCTATCCGTGCTTCTCTTCGAGTTCTTTGCTTTTATTGCTCCACTTTTCTGCTGTGCCTTCGCTGCTTAATTTTCCATCATCATCAACTTCTGTTGTCCACCGCGAAGCCAATAAAAATCCGTTCAAAAGCAGCAACAACAAAAAACTACAACTTCAAGTCTGATATAAAGAGCTCAAGTGCAACACTGTGGCAGCTTATCGAGTTGAGCGTTCGTGTGTGCATTATAGCTTGAGCCAAGTTTTTCTTTTGTTGGCACTTCGTTTTTTTTCGGGTCTTGGCACATTGTTGTTGTGCGAAAAAGATATTTGAGGTTTTGATTACATTTCAACAGGCCAAAGCAGTTCAAGCTGTGATTTTTTCGTCAACGCTGATATGAGCGAAGAGGATTTTGGGGTATTTATTGCAAGTGATATCTGGCACAAATGCCGACATTGATATTGAATGCAGGCTGAAAATAAATCAAAAGTATGTATGTGTGTGTGCAGGCAAAATGGCATATGCCACGCGCGTCGTGAAGCCCAACAAGGTTGAAGAACATTTTTTTTGGAATCCAGTGGCAATCACGAATAAATTAGTCTACAAAGGACTCCATCTCTTTATAGTTGCTAAAAGGAGTTTCCTTTTGGTTCATAATTGCTGTATATTTCATTAGATAATGGTAATAATATTTAAGGACACCACAATAATCATACTCTCACCAACAAAATCTACTAAGGCAAACAAATTTTAATATTCCTAGAAACTATATATTTACCCTCCACCTACATTTGGAGTCATGTGTAGAAGTTCACGCAAGTGAGGAAAGTTCTCTGATTGCCACTCACCGGGGAGTGGCCAGAAACGATTCTTTTACATATGACTCAAGCAGCTCACAACTTTCGGTGCTATACTAAGTATCCTCTGGGTAGCCAAAGAACATCCTTTTGAAGTCGAGCTAAAGTGAGAAGACAAAACATCCCCTCCGCAAAAAACGCCTTCTATGAAAAATATAACTCGGCTCTAATCGCAAAGCAGTGCCAGTAAAGCAGAAGAACCTACATTTAGCATTAGCTTTTGTACGAGCAAAGACCAGATTTGTTTTTTTTTTTAGCATACCAGATTAAGTGCAGTTACGATATCCATCAGTAGTAGTTATCCTTTAGGATGCCTACAGTTGACACGAAACTTAAGAGACTCTGTAACCTGGCTAACGATACCTTTTCCAGTGTCTCATACTGTGGGGCTTCCAAATGCCTTGCTAGTGTTGGATAAGTGTCCAAGAGATGCTTGTTTGCTTGCCTAGGGCTTTGCTCTTGATCTTTTTTACAGTAATCCTGATCTATAAGCTCCATTTTGTAGGCGTGAGCGGACATCAGACTGACCAGTGAGTATTCCAATCATGTTCCTACGGCCTCTCCGAGCCAGTGTCTGTAAGAACTTTGTATGTAACCGGTGTAGATGCTTCCGTCGAGTTTAAATAGCCATCGATTATATTATTTAATAGATCGAACGATAAGCCGAAATATATATGTATGTACAATGTCTAACGCAAAAGAAACAGGACTCTTAAAAAAAAAAAAAAAAAAAAAAAAATATTAATATTTTTCAAAAGTTATACTTTTTATTCATTTTTATTCAAAGTAGTTTCCTTGTGCTTCGATACTGCGCTTAGCCCGGTGTCAATTAATATTTCAAATGAGTGTTTAAGGTAATTTTTCGGAATGCTCTTGAGAATATCGGTCGTCGCCTTTTGGATAGCTGAAATGTCCTGAAACCAGTGTCCTTTCATGGGCAAATGAAGTTTTCCAAATAGGTAAAAATCACAGGGTGCCAGATCAGGTGAGTAGGGTGAGTGATTAATGGTTAATATGGAGTTTTTTTTGTCAAAAATCAGTGACAAGCGTCGACCGATGACACGGACCCTGCCTCACGATATTGTGGTCGAGCACGATGAATGCGTGACAAAAGACGCTTCATAACACCAAGGTAAAACAAAGCAATCATCGCTTGTTCAGGTGGGACGAGCTCTCTGTGTATAGTACCCTCGTAAAAACAAATCAGCATTGTCTTTATTTTTGGCTTCTGAAGACGACTTTTTTTGGCCCGACTCCTGATCGTCACAGGGATCCTCACGACCTTCTTGGAATCGCTTAAACCACTCATGTATCATGATCACCATAAACTTTTTTCATCATTTGAAATGTCTCACGTTTTCCCCAAGTTTAAAACAAATATTAAATTTGCTCTTTGTTCAAAATGCATTTTACGTCCAATGACCAAAAGCTGCTGTAACTTTTTGATCATCGATTTTTCATCGATTGTAGTAATCAAATTGTCTTAAAATTTTTACGAAATGTCAACAAGACATCAAACTTTTTATTGCACATACCCACCAATAGGTGGCGCCACCTGAAACAGTTTTATTTAAAAAGTTCTGTTTCTTTTGCGACAGATCTTGTATATAGTATATACTCTAAAAATCGAAGTTGCTTCGAACGGCTCTGTTTGAACTGAGAGCGCAAACCAAATCGATAAAAAAAGTGCTTCCCAGATAGTTACAATCCTTTTTATGCATGTGTGAAGTTTGATCTCCATATGTCAATTAAGTTCGTGAATGTATCGAAAAATTGTCTCATGTGAGTCGTCCATACACGTGTTTTAATTACGCTAACATTGAAAAGGTTAAAAAAATGCTTAAGACACTGGAGCTGGCATCAAAGAGATAGCAGAGGATCTCAATACCTCTTATGGATTGATTGAATCGGCTCAACATATTTCGGATATTGTTTTGGGTATCACAACACATTTATCAAACACGTCATTATTGGTGACGAGACGTTTATTTATCCTTTCTGTCGTCGAAACTGTACCCGAAAATGCAAAATACATGTCAAAGTTGGACATAAATCGAGCTGATGCTCATCTTTTTCTTTGATTACCGTAGTGTGGTTCACTATAAATTTTATCCGCAGGGTCAATCGTTAAATATCGACGACTACTCGAAAAAATACTTGGATTATTCATCATTCTGGTATGCTTTTTTTGGCCAAACACAGAATAAAAGTCATCGCACAGTCACCGTGTTCGTCAGATTTTGCTCTCTGAACTTTTTTCTATGAACGAGACTGATCCTCTTCGGAGAACGCGTAATGGGTTTATTAACCCAATATATAAAAATCCGCAGACAAACTTTTGTTTCGGAAATCCAACAACTGGCAAAGGCACACTAATTGAGGTAATATGGAGATCAAACTTCACAGGAACATAAAGAAGGATGTAACAATCCAACCAAACATTGTTTATCGAACCCGTCCGCGTAAATTCTGATCAGGAGTGTATGTTAGGCTAATCTGGTACGCTCGTAAGCCTAAGTATGTGTGCTTGAGTTACTAAGAAGTAAAAATATAGGCAAAAATATTAGCAGATTTCTGTATTTCCGTCATTTCATTGATGTACGAGTATAACGTTGCACTTGCGTTAAGGGGTTAGGGGTAGTTAGAATTTCCAAAAAAATGTCTTTTATTTTCATTTTCGTTAAGTGTAATATCTTAAAAATATTCCCTGAAAAATGTCACGTTGTTCCGACAATTAGTTTTTGAGTTATTCTACAAATAACAAAGAGAGTTCGGGCACTTCAAAGCGAAAGTGTGAAACTTCAAACGCGTTTTTCTCAAAACTATGTTTTTGAATCGGTGACAACTGTAACTCGAAAACCGTTCAGTAGACTTTAATGCAATTTATACAGCTTTTAGAATATATAATAAACTCGGGCCTGATCGAAGGATTTTAATTTTTTCGAAAATTTCGATATTTTTAAATTTTGATTTTTTCGCAAAAATTTCAAAAAAAAAAAATTTCTGAAGCCACAATTTTCAAAACAAAATAAAATCCTTTTATCAGGCCCGGGATTTTCTATTTATAAAACTAATTTT
This sequence comes from Bactrocera correcta, assembly GCA_027475135.1. Lineage (NCBI taxonomy): Eukaryota > Metazoa > Arthropoda > Insecta > Diptera > Tephritidae > Bactrocera > Bactrocera correcta. The sequence continues at coordinate 44,546,942 of CM050323.1, forward strand.
TTTTGTCCGATTGTTTTTGGATGAATCTCCAACGACTTATGCTTGTCACCGCAAGTAACTTTTTTTGGCACAGGGTCAACACAAACAACTATAACTTTGGAAATATTTTTTTTTTTTTTAAATTTTCGTGACTTCAAGTCAACACATTCTATAACAATGTCAAACTATTACTGCTTTTGTAGAATAACATGATTTAGTAGCAAAAAAAAAAAAAAAAATACTGAAAATTCTCATTTTTTCGTGCCTCTGACTCCCCCCTGACCCCTTAAGTCGTCAAGATCGGATCTTCGAAAAACTCTAACATTTAAATAATATTGGTCTGAGTTTTGAAGTAAAGTAATCTAATACTATGGGCGTGCTATATAGGCTGGAATCGCTTTAGGAGAAAAATACGCAAAGTGTAAATTTCGAACGATATCTCAAGGGTTCAAGAACTAATTCGCATAGTGCAGACCGGCATGTCTAAGCTGAATGAGGTCTCTGACGTTTATAAGACAATGACATAGTGGCAAATTTTAAGTATTGAAATGAACTGAGACTATTTCCGGCAAAAATACGTCTGTTTTATTTTTCGGAACAATTTTCTCTAAAAATAACTGATTTAACGAATTTTTCTGGTATCATAACTGGTAGCAAAACGAATTTATTTCAAATCAAGGAATTTCACATTAAATCCTATCAATTCGCTGCCGTCACTCAAAGGATCATAAAATATGGAATAACCAGACATACGTTACTCATTAGTAGAATATATGTGTTTGGAAAACCGGCTGAAATTGCCAACATACAATTAAAATTCTGAAGTCATAAAACAACTTAAGCAGATTTTAAGGATTTTAAGTATTTAAAGAGAAACACGAACCCTCATTTGCAGAGAGGATATAAAATTAGAATTATTCACGCATTTTCCGAAGAAACAAAGTATTTCCAAATCGGATGCTGTCGAATTAGGAAATTATGAGGAAAATAAAAAACGAAACGCTGACTATATGATACTGTCAGACGTTGAGAAGAACGCCTGCAGCCGCTCTCACTCACCGCTACTTAAATTTTACGGTTTGTACGCCGAGTGTCAGAAGTCACACAGTAATCAATCAATTTAACAACCATAGAAAATCAACATAAGCAGACTGCGCAGACAACGAAGACATTTAAGAAATCAAATAAAATCTGACAGCGACAGTTAAGTCAATGCAAAGAATGGCGGCTGAGCAGCAGGACGAAACGCAAGGAGCAGAAGGCGCAATGCGCGCTGCGAAAATGAAGCAGCGTCTTGAAGTGAGTGCCTAAAGATGACAGTGGTGGCTGGCAGAATGCAAAAATAGCGCAATCAAAATTAAAAAAAAAACAACAATAACAAATGCATGTTGCACCCACCCCGCCATGCAACACGCTTGGCAGACAATGCTGATTGCATTTATAGCTGCCGAAGGAGCAAAGGAAAACGAATCTTCGGGCTTATAATGCCTGTGTATGTACATACGTATGCGTGTGTGTTTATTGTCACTGCATAATATTGACTTTGCTAGAATACAACCGAAATGAAATGGAAAATAAAAATTGAATGCAACACAAAGCTGTTTGTTTGCTTAAGCGGAATTTTGCAGCTCTTAAAGAATCTCAGTAGGTGAGAACAATGCGATTTGTTACCTTCTTCTCCCTGCTCAGCATATTTTTTGATTGAAGATTTTTGTGTCCCTGCTGCCTGTCGGTGGCATGTTTGCACAATGTTGCTGCCCCACTGTGAATTGCTGCCGTTTACAAAAAGGACGAAAACTATAAAGGACACACACACCTCATTGCAGGAAATGTATGAATGATTTGCTGGTTTGTAAAGTTTTTTGTTTGTTGACAGTGCAATGTATCAAAAGTCATGCAATCGGAGGAGAATTTGATTCCTCAGAAAATTGCAGGTAATAATTTAATGCGGGCTTTATAAGGAACAAACATTGAATTGCGAATGTTGCCGTTGGTGCCTAAATAATAATACCTGGTAGAAATTCGGCAAACTCCTCGAGTAGAGGAATCT
>CM050323.1:44549970-44565242 GCA_027475135.1 Bactrocera correcta
AATCTGTTAAATAATATAATCGATGGCTACTGAAACTCGACGGAAGCATCTGGACCGGTTACATACAAAGTTCTTACAGAAACTGGCTCGGAGAGGTCGTAGGCACATGATTGGAGTACTCACTGGTCAGTTTGGTGTTCGCGCACGCCTACAAAATGGAGCTTATAGATCACGATTACTGTAAGAAAGATAAAGAGAAAAGCGGCAGGCAAGCAAGCAAGCATGTCTTGGACACTGATCCAATACCAGCAAGGCATTTGGAAGCCCCACAGTATGAGACACTGGAAGAGGTATCGTTAGTCAGGTCACAGAGTCTCTTAAGATTCGCGTCAAGTGTAGGCATCCTAAAGGATGACTGATGGATATCGCAATGGCACTTAATCTGGTATCCAAAAAAAAAAAAACAAATCTGGTCTTTGCTCGTACTAAAGCTAATGCTAAATGTAGGTTCTTCTGCTTTACTGGCACTGCTATGCTATTAGAGCCGAGTTTATTTTTCATAGAAGGCGTTTTTGCGGAAGGGATTTTTTGCCTTCTCACTTTAGCTCGCCTTCAAAGGGATGTTCTTTGGCTACCCAGAGGATACTTAGTATAGCACCGGAAGTTGTGAGCTGCTTGAGTCATATGTAAAAGAATCGTTTCTGGCCGCTCCCCGGTGAATGGCAATCAGAGAACTTTCCTCACTTTGTGAACTTCTACTCAGACTCCAAATGTAGGTGGAGGGTAAATAAATAGTTTCTAGGAATATTGAAATTTGTTTGCCTTAGTAGATTTTTTTTGTGAGAATATGATTATTGGGGCGTCCTTAAATATTATTACCATTATCTAATGAAATATACAGCAATTATGAACCAAAAGGAAACTCCCGTTAGCAACTTTAGAGAGATGGAGTCCTTTGTAGACTAATTTATTCGTGATTGCCACTGGATTCCAAAAAAAATGTTCATCAACCTTGTTGGGCTTCACGACACGCGTGGCATATGCCATTTTGCCTGCACACACACATATATACTTTTGATTTATTTTCAGCCTGCATTCAATATCAATGTCGGCATTTGTGCCAGATATCACTTGCAATAAATACCCCAAAATCCTCTTCGCTCATATCAGCGTTGACGAAAAAATCACAGCTTGAACTGCTTTGGCCTGGTGAAATGTAATCAAAACCTCAAATATCTTTTTCGCACAACAAAAATGTGCCCAAAACCCGAAAAAAAACGAAGTGCCAACAAAAGAAAAACTTGGCTCAAGCTATAATGCATACACGAACGCTCAACTCGATAAGCTGCCACAGTGTTGCACTTGAGCACTTTATATCAGACTTGAAGTTGTAGTTTTTTGTTGTTGCTGCTTTTGAACGGATTTTTATTGGCTTCGCGGTGGACAACAGAAGTTGATGATGATGGAAAATTAAACAGCGAAGGCACAGCAGAAAAGTGGAGCAATAAAAGCAAAAAACCCGAAGAGAAGCACGGATAGCGAGGACAATGTGGTGGTGCGGACAACAGCTATAAAAATCAAGTTAGCGCACCGACACCCACCGCCTTAACAAAGTATGTTCTACCGAAAAAATGGCAAACTGCTCGAATTAAATCAGCATAAAAAGCTACAACCGGTGACAACTGCTCGGGCTTCTTTTTGACATCGGGTTCACGGCACGCAGCCAGCCGCTCCACTTACAAGCACGTATAAGTATGTGGCATGCATAGCGCCCACGGTGCAAGTGCAGAAGAGAACACACGCATCGATGTGGTATTGCGACTCCTGGCAGGCTGAGGGGCGAAAGGAGCCAGAAAAAAATAAGCAGTGAAACCCTTTAAAAACCAAAAAGCGCGTAAAAAACATTGGCGACAAGCGATTTGTGCAGCAGTGCTTAAATCTGCATGAAAAAACAATAGCAACAAACAAAAAATGAACAGATCGAGCAAAATTAAAAAGCGCATAAAAATCGATAAAATCTCAGCGCAGTTTTTCTACATAAAATATACTTGTTCTGTTGCGCCATTGCGCATGCGCCCAAGCGCTTCGCATTGCCTGTTAAGCAAGCTGAAAAAATCTCTTAAATACATAAATACATACATATATCCAAGCTAACGCACGACTTTATTGAGCGATATAATGCTGCATGCTGACTTCTTCATATTACCCACTTATCCGTGTGACGGTGAGCGGTCCAACTGCTAAATGCAACCTGACAGACGTTTACGCTTCGGCGTCTTCTTCAATATACGCACTTGTCCATTTCAGGTGGCGAGTGACAGTTTCTTGTTCTCAACTTATTTGTACAGGGAGGTTCATGTGGTAATGGCTTCTGAAAAGCGTAAAAACAAATGATCAGAGCTCAAAATTTCTGTATTATATGGTTCGATGGTCGGATTTCTGTTAATCATGTTTTGGGTAGGTTAATAACGGTTTCTAGAGCCATTTTACAAATTTATACCCCAAAGGACCAGAGCCTTGAACGAATTACACAGTTAATATCGAAGGTTCTTAGTACTTCTCAAAAGGATTTTACTACGATCCAGTCTCAGTTCCTAGTTAGTTATAATAGTACTATCGAACATGAACGCCAAACTTGTCTCCGAAACCAAATTTCGATGAATTATCTGTAACGTTACCCTACAATGTTCGGTATTCCCTGTCCCATTTTCCAGGAAAAATTTCATTAATACCAAACCTCCAAAGATCAAAGCAAATTGCGAGACTCTGAGGATGCAGTGCCGTCTCGGCGACTTGTCGGTACGCAAAGGTGCTTTATTTTCTTGGTAAATTAGTAGCCGAAATGGTTTTTGAAACTTTTCTCCATTATATTATTATACTACTATATGTGCTATACTATATTTAGACCTCATTTCAAACTAAATGTGCAATATTTTCTAAGTTAAATCCATTCAAATCATACCCCAGGTCTATGATATAATATTAACTTACAATCACTAGCTTCAGCGTAAACGAGCTTTCATTTCAAAATTAAGAGTGACTCAAAAACACAAGGATGTACCACCTCATGCCTATCATACATACATACGTACTCAAATACAAAAATTCAAACTGTTATGGAAATACCTGATCACTCTCAAAAAAATTTTACTGCAAGTGATTAAGTTTTACAGACCTTTTATGAGCTTGGGAAGTAATTAACATATTCGCATTGACAACATGCAACATTTTATGGCACGTTGAAGCGCTTATATTCATGTCAAATCATTAACATTTTAATTAGTCCAGCAGACGGTATTTAGTACTAAGTAGGAAAGACCTGTTTTTTAGGGTTAACTATCAGAAGCTTAGTACTGACTATGAAGATACATATTTGTCTGATGACGCTGCCTTTGAGGTCAATGATGTCGATGTCAGTGATCCTCAGTCGGAGCTGCATTTTCAGTGTAAACTTTATGGCACTACTGAGAGCAGTCCTCTGTTTGAGTCTTTTTCGTATTCGTTTTCTGTAAACTCTGCATCCATTTACATCTCTAAAACTGCATATATTTTGTTTTTTCAAAATTATTAAGGAATTTTACGTAGCGAATATACTCGTATCGTAAGCGGTTACCTCAGTGAAATGAAAGTAAAATTTTACATGCCGCTTCTCAATTCGCAGGGTTATATTAGGTTGTCAAAAAAGTCTTGCGGTATTTTTATTGAATGTTCACTTGTTCATAAAATTGGTTACAATAATGCGATTCAAGTCAAATATGCGCCGTTTTGTTCGATGACGCGTTCCCATGGAGATGCCAACTTCATAATGCCCCTACCATAGAAGCTTGCTTCCCTTTTGTCAAAAATATCGGAGAGCCAATTTTCACAGGACTTTCTTGTGGCCAACTTCAGACTACCAGCGCGTTCACCATGGACAGAAACAGGTGGTAATTACTTGATGTGAGATCCGGACTATACGGTGAATGCAAAGAACCTCCCATCCTAACTCCCGGAGCTTCTGGCGCGTCACTAAAGATGTGTGTGGCCGGGCGTTGTCCTGATGGAAGACAATTCAGCCTCTGTTGATCAAAGATAGCCTCTTCTGCATGAGTGCTGCCTTCTAGCGGTCCAGTTGTTGGCAGTACAGGTCCGAATTGAGCGTTTGGCTATTGGGGAGCAGCTCATAGTGGATTATTCCCTGCCAATCCCACCAAACACACAGAAGAACCTTCCTGGCCGTCAATCCAGGCTAGACCAACGTCTGGGCCGCTTCACGGCTTTTCGACCACGACCGTTTGCGCCTTACGTTATCGCAAGTGACCCACTTTTCATCGCCAGTAACCATACGCTTAAAAAACGGGTAGGTTTTGTTGCGATTCAGAAGCGATTCGCACGCGTCGATACGGTCAAAGATGTTTTTTTGCGTCAATTCGTGTGGCACCCATACATCGAGCTTCTTAGTGCCTCCAAGCTTTTTCAAATGGTTGATAACGGTTTGATGACTCATGCCCAGCTCTTGACCGATGCTACGGCTGCTACTATGCCGGTCTCTTTCGGCCAGTTCAGCGATTTTATCGCAATTTTCGACGACAGGCCTTCCGCAGCGTGGCGCATCTTCGACCACCTCTACACCAGAAATAAAACGTTGAAACCATCGTTGTGCGAAACTGGAAACTGTATCGGGTCCATAAACTGCAAAAATTTTATTGGCGGCTTGAGATGCATTTTTGCCTTTATCGTAGTAGTACTGTAAAGTATGCCGTATTTTTTCTTAATTTTGCTCCATGTTTGCGATGCTATAACTCATGAACGACTTAAAAGAAACGGCAATCAATCAAACACCTGTTAGCGCGTGAAATGAGCTTTCCAAAAAGGCATAGCATGACCCGATGCGACGAATAAAACTAGAACTACGCGCTTTCAGCGCCAACTAGCGAAAATGCCGCAAGACTTATTTGACAACCTGTTATATAATTCAAAAGTAATGGTTTACTTCTTAATTAGGATTTCTAATTCTAAACTGATATTGGATTGAATTTTTGATTTGTATATATTATATGAACCATTTCGATTTCATTCGAGTCAATCAAAGAATTTCTTATAAGAGAGGGTTATGAAATCGCCTCTGCCACTTGATCAGTACGTTAATTTCATGATGATTCCAGTAAGAATAATCCGATTAAGAAAGAGTAGAACAAAAGTAATGGATACAATCTTTAATAAAAATGAAGAATCGTAGGAATTTTAATAATTACAAACGAGCTCTTCAAAGCTGATTTTGTTTTCACACGAGCGTTCAAACATAACATAACGTTCATAACAGCACGCACCGTTTCTATTAGAATTGACGACTCATTCGAACCAAATTTGTTTAAGGTATTCAACAGGTTATGCTTTCCACATCTGACCACAAACTGTAGTCCAATGATTTAAAAATCTGGGTCTCCAGTCGCCCATTAATTTGCAGCTAAGAAACCTGCAACATTATTTTTAAGCCACTGCTGGCTGGTTTTGATCTTCTGTGCTGGAGCAGAATACTGATTGAAGATGCAATTCTGTCCATCGAAAAGTGTATAACTTAATTGCTTTACCCCGCCTTCTAAAACATCTAACATGCTGTGCACTTTAGGCCCAGTTTGAACCCCTTTTTCATTATAGGAGACTCCGCACCAAACCTACTTACGGCAACTGAATGGTGACCATGTTGAAATACAATTTTTTGTGGCTTTAGAAGTTTTTGCATAGATATAGTATGTACAGTGTCGGACAAAACTCATTGGACTAACTCGAGTCTCACACATATTCCATCATAACTTTTTACATGGATGCATTAGAAGAATAATTTTTTTTGCAAAAGAAAGATCGCATATTCTACATTAAGAAACAATTCAATTTAATTTTTAAACTTTTATGTACAATTTTTAACTTAAACCAGAAGGGAAAAAAGTAAAAAACTCGCACGACATAACTTATTGGACTACACTTTGATTGCCGAAATAAGCATTTCCAATGAATTAATTTACCGTTATCTGTCAGAAAAAGAGTTTTGCAGGTGTTTAGAATTTCAAATCGTAGATCAGACTTATTCGAATTGTTTGCTTTAATGAGAACGGGTGTGTTGTGAAATATTTAAACTTTTTACGAATAAAGCTACTAAAAATCGTTTTAGTTAAAAATGGTTAGAAAAACACATTCAACTGAACTTAAATTATTAATTGTAAGCGAATTCGCAAAAGGTGTGCAGCAAAAGGAGCTTTGCAAAAAATATTCTCTTGGGAAATCAACTATTTCTGCTATTTTACGCAAGCACGAAGCTGATGGAACCGTGAAAAAACTTAATATTGGAGGACGTCCTAGACTCACTTCGGTAAAGGAAGACTTGAGAATAGTGCGCGAATTTAAAAAAGATCCAAAGATGTCTGCAAAAAACGTTGTAGATAGCTTACAACTAACTCTGAGTGTGCGTACAGTACAACGACGCGCCGTTAATGCTGGTCTATTCAGTTTCCGTGCTGCGAAAAAACCATATATTTCCAAAAAAAATCGAATAGCACGTTTGGAATTTGCAAAACTGCACATCAATTGGTCTGTGGAGCAATGGAAGTCGGTATTGTTTTCAGATGAGTCCAAATTTAATTTGCAGAACTCAGATGGAATGACACGTGTACGAAGACCAACAGGAAAGCGTTTAGACCGTCGATATTTGCAGGGTACCGTAAAGCATGGTGGGGGTAACATTATGGTGTGGGGATGCTTCTCTGCTCAGAGAGTAGGACCTATTTTCAAAATAGAAGGGAACATGGATAGGTTCCAATATAAAAATATACTGCAAACCCAAATGTTACCCCACGCTATCACAAAAATGCCACATGATTGGCAGTTCCAACATGATAATGACCCCAAACACACGTCAAAAGTTGTAAAGGATTGGCTTTTGGAAGAACAAGTTTGTGTTATGAGATGGCCCGCCCAGTCTCCTGATATAAACCCGATTGAAAACTTATGGGAAATTGTCAACAGGCAGATTAATAGGGAACAGGTCCACGGTAATAAAAACAAGCTATTTGATGCCCTGAAACAAGCCTGGAATGGAATAAATGACACACATATTAATAATTTAATTTCATCTATGCCTAAAAGATGTGCTGCAATCATTAAAAATAATGGCTACCCAATAAAATATTAATTTAAAACGAATTTATTTTCATATTCAGCTAAAGTCCAATGAGTTATGTCGCGCGAATTTTTTACTTTTTTTATTTTTGTTATAATTTACAAATTTTACATAAAAGTTGAAAAATAAAATTGTATTGTACCTTAATATAGAATATGCGGTCTTTATTTTGCAAAAAAAATTATTCTTCTAGTGCATCTATGTAAAAAGTTATGACAGAATATGCCTGAGACTCGATTTAGTCCAATGAGTTTTGTCCGACACTGTATGTATATTCCACATCTATTATCAAAAAAAGAACAATGCGAGCTTGCATATTTTACAAATCGCCATTAAAGGGAGGACTAGAATAGTAACTTCCCGCAGGACAGTTATTAGAATTTTTAGAGACAGATTTTGTAAAAACAGGAAAGAACGTTAACTTCGGCAGCTATGGTGGTGAAAAATATTTCCGGAGATCGTAGCCATGCCTAATGAGAAAAAATTTTGTGAACCTTCTCAAGTAAAAAAGTTGGTTGACCACAAAAGGGCTTGACAAATGAGCAGCTTCTTGGTAATAGCCAAAGGATTAGTTCACGTATACACAGATGGACTTGGCTAAATCTTCACGTTAATAATTTATACTACATACTACTGTGGTTAAAAAATACATAGTAAGGCTTTTTGAATAAAGTTTCGCGCGAAAGGGGATATTCTGGTCTAGGATTTTTGGAAGGATTTTTCAAAAATCGACTTATTTCGGGAGTACGGCGTCCGTGTTCACCAGAATTGTTTTCTAAACATCAAACGCGTTTTCTCGAAACTACTTTTTTTGAGATGGTTGACATGATATCTCAAGTTCTACTTAACCGATTCCTTTGAAATTTGGTATATATCTTCTTTATACAATGCTATATCGTGTCTGCCTTGGATTTCCAAAAATTTTTATTGTAAGTAGTTTTAAAAAATTCGAAAAGTCGAAAAAACCGGGCAAAAAATTTTTTTTTTCAAGTCAACGCCATTTTGTTATTTTTTTATTTGTTTTTTGTTATTTTTTTTTTTTTTTTTTTTTTGTTTTTTGTTTTGAAAATAGTCAACCCTATACAGCCATCTTTACGAATGAAGAATCTTCTTGTGTTTTGTGTTTTAGATCTCTACAAGGGTTGAAATCAATCACGTCAACCAAGTCCGCCGGTCCGCATCTCGATAAATTTTGTTTTTTTTACTTGCATTTTTTTTTATATTATTAAAATGTCAGTAAAAAACATATAAAAAAAATGATTGTAAATACATATGTTTTTCATTTTTTTATCTTAGTTTAAAGAATGCCTAAAATTCATGCGTCTAGACCAGAATACCGAAATATTTCTCTCTAAGTTGGTATGACTGTCAGTGACAGCTGTGCCGAATATCACTTAAAAATAATCACTAGTGTTAAGTATGCGGTTGTCTTTCTGAAGTGTAGACAGTGCATTCGGCGATTTTTACGATGAGTGCAATTATTCAACGAAGAAGTTCCATTAAATTTTGTGCGCAGAATCAAATTTTTGGTGACGAAAAATTCAGATTGTTGAAAGAGACCCTCCGTGATAACCCTTAACTAATAATCAACATGCCGATAAGATTAAGAAATAAGGGCTTGAGAATCGCCTTTTAACAGTTGGAGATCTCACTGGCGTCATTTGCATATTGGAAGGATAAGTATAAACCATTTGAGAGATCGTTTGGGCCTAAGAAAAGTGAAGGTACGATTAGTTCAAAATCACTCATTTTTTTCGAAAAACATAGTCACATTAACGTCTCTTCGTAACAATGTTTTCAAGCAGCCAAGATGACATGAAACGTATTTTTACCGGCGATGAGTCTTAGATCTATGCTCACGACTGGGAAACAGACGCTTAATCGGACGAATATCGTAGCAAAGGTGAGTCGAAGCCGAAAAACCACGTCAAAGCAGATCGAAAACCAAGGTTATGTTAACAGTTCTCTTCGATTATCTAGGTGTGGCGCACTCCGAATTCCTTCCAACTTTCTAAACTGTCATCAAGAAATACTATTTGAGTGTTATGAGCCGTGTGCGCAAAACTATTCATAAAAAGACGCCGGAATCTTGGTTTTTGTACCACGATAATGAATCGTCGCATACTTCAATGATTCTTCGTATGTTTTTTGTAAAAATTTTGAAGAATAGCGTGACGCTATTTAGTTCTGTATGATTTCTGGCCATTCAGCAAACTCAAAGTGTATAAAAAAAATATGCTCCTTTCCATCACAAAAGGTTCAAATATTCTAAAAAGTATAATAATGAGATTTTTTTCTCGAATTCCGCGTTTAGGTTTTGCGTACCGGGCTGAATAGAATGAGGGTCGCTGTGCATGCTCCAGTTTTTTTTTGAACTTCCGAGCAGATAAAGCTTTCGATTACAAAACATTTCCAAAGAGATACAAGCAATCGAAGAAGTAGGCCTTTCTTGCTAGCCCCCAAATCTCCAGCAAATAAGCTTATCTCCTTTTGCAAATATTTCTTGTCAAAACCCAAACTATTTTCATTCAATAAAAACACTCATTCACAAATTTCACCGTGCTGACTTTCATTAATAAAACTATAAATGCGAAAGGTGTCACCGACATAGTTGGCATATTTGAAGGTGTGACGACTCGGCACGTTAGTATACGCAAAAGTTGGCAAAAATTATATTCGCTTACTTCTGCTTGCTAATTACCGCACTTCCGCTGATAACTCTGTAGTAAAAAATAGATTCTGCAAACATTACTACATACATACACACACGAGCTCCAAATGCACATACACACACACTTATATTTGAGCTGGGAACTGGGCGCTTGGAAGAATTTCAAAACTCAAAATTCTACAAGCAAACCGCGAGCCAATCAATTGAATAACAAATTCCATGATTTACAGCGCAAATGCCTCCCACGAAAAATGACCATTCGAGTCGTGTGTTTTTTTATCGCTTTTTAAACTTTGATAGTTTAGCTCACAAAGAATACGAAGGAAATTTAAATGAATCGTAAGTCAACAGAAATAGTTGGGAAAAAGATAAACAAAAATTGCGCCGGCAGCATTTGGAGCTGTTCGGAATGACAAATAGACGCATAGACGAGGTATCGGCTGAATAGTAATAGATGAGTAAACGAGTGTGGTGCTCAAGTAAATAATTTGGTTTTGGTTGAAGAGCGTGTTTGAGGTGGTGCCACTGTGTACTTTAATTGGTCGACTTGTGTTGATTGGTTGTGCTGCTTTGTTGTAATTGGTGTGCTCGGATTTAGAGCTTATAACGCATGAAACCGTCGCGTTCATTAACCTGCCATTTTTTAATAATTTTTGAACAAGCAAAATAATTGATCCAATTTTTTCATTTTGGAGTTTGATATAAAGTATTTCCAAAAATCGAACCCCTTTATATAATATTTTAAAGTGAGTCGCCTTTGCGAACTAAGATCTTCAACATTAATCAATGTTCCCAAGTACTACCAATCCCCACTTTTACCGAGTTAACAATAATTGCGAAGTTTCCAAGAAAAGAAAGCTAGTGATGAAAATAGGAATATTTATCAACGAAAATGGTTTTATTGTTTTTCAAAATATTCTCCATCAAGATTTATACACTTTTGCATGCGCTCAAACCAATTTTCGAAGCACTTTTTTCACTCCGATTGAGACACCTCCAAAACATGGTTTTTGAATGCTTCAACAGCATCTTCTGGCGACGAAAATCGTTGAGCACGCATTATTTTCTTGATGTGTGGGAATAAAACGAAGTCATTGGGTGCCAAGTCAGGGCTGTACGGCGGATGACACATCAATTCGACGTTTTGGCCGGTCAAAAAGGCGCTGATTTGAGCCGATGTGTGAGAGCTCGCATTGTCATGGTGCACATTGATTCGTCTTCTCTTGTTCGTTTTTCGAATTTCTCCGAAAACTTCAGGCAAACAAATGGTGCTGTACCACTCAGAATTGACCGTCCTACGTTGTTCAAGCGGAACAGTCGCCACATGACCAGTTTTGCCGAAGAAACAGGCGACCATTTGCTTCGAAGTGCTTCTTCCACGAACAACTTTCGTTGGATTTGGCTCGCCTTGGAAGACCCACACGGTCGATTGCTGTTTTGTTTCGGGCTCATACGCATAGATCCATGATTCGTCACCTGTGACGATCTTATAAACGTCTTTTGAAGCACCGCGATCGTATTTTTTCAGCATTTCTTTTCACCAGTCCACACGAGCCTTTTTTGAGCGATTATCAAATTGTGCGGGATCCAACGAGAACAAACCTTTTTTACGGCCAGGTATTCATGCAATATCGAATGTATGCTGGTGGGAGAAATGCATAGGCATACCTCTATCTGAAGGTATGTTACATGACGGTCTTTCATTATCAGTTCACGACCTTCACGGAATTCAATCCAATTTTCAGTATTTTTCCTTCGACCAATTCCAGTCAGATAACGGGTGATTTTTTTGAGGTTAGGATTTTCATGCATTAGTATTTGACAGATTACGTGGGATTTCAGACATGGTGTCAAAGAGAAAGATGCTCAGTATGCTTTGACATTTCATCATGAATAGACTTACTAACGAGCAACGCTTGCAAATCATTGAATTTTATTACCAAAATCAGTGTTCGGTTCGAAATGTGTTTTATCGACAAATTTTGTTCAGCGATGAGGCTCATTTCTGGTTGAATGGCTACGTAAATAAGCAAAATTGCCGCATTTGGGGTGAAGAGCAACCAGAAGCCGTTCAAGAACTGCCCATGCATCCCGAAAAATGCACTGTTTGGTGTGGTTTGTACGCTGGTGGAATCATTGGACCGTATTTTTTCAAAGATGCTGTTGGACGCAACGTTACGGTGAATGGCGATCGCTATCGTTCGATGCTAACAAACTTTTTGTTGCCAAAAATGGAAGAACTGAACTTGGTTGACATGTGGTTTCAACAAGATGGCGCTACATGCCACACAGCTCGCGATTCTATTGCCATTTTGAGGGAAAACTTCGGACAACAATTCATCTCAAGAAATGGACCCGTAAGTTGGCCACCAAGATCATGCGATTTAACGCCTTTAGACTATTTTTTGTGGGGCTACGTCAAGTCTAAAGTCTACAGAAATAAGCCAGCAACTATTCCAGCTTTGGAAGACAACATTTCCGAAGAAATTCGGGCTATTCCGGCCGAAATGCTCGAAAAAGTTGCCCAAAATTGGACTTTCCGAATGGACCACCTAAGACGCAGCCGCGGTCAACATTTAAATGAAATTATCTTCAAAAAGTAAATGTCATGAACCAATCTAACGTTTCAAATAAAGAACCGATGAGATTTTGCAAATTTTATGCGTTTTTTTTTTTAAAAAAGTTATCAAGCTCTTAAAAAATCACCCTTTAGTAATTGAAAGAAACGAAGACAAACAAGTTTGCCCGATCGGAGTATTAGGAAAATGATCCTTCCAAGGTTTTTTGAAGCAATGATTCTTGTACATATTGTTGTTGTTGATTTCGGCAAAAGGAAAGTTGATAATATTGCAGGAATTATCAAGGAGCATCAACCCTTAAGATCGTATATTCAGAAAATTTGAAAAGTGCTTGGAATGCAGAGCATATGCGAAGAATTATTAGACGGTAAAGCAAATGTTGTTTGCAAATGCTGAACCTTCAACCGGCTGAGGTACCACATTCTCAAGAGACATTGGGCAGCTGACGTGGAAAAAATCAGCCATTTTTACCATATACCCTGAGCTGTTGATTAAGGCTTAATTTAGTTATAAGCCGGGAGGAAAAATTATATAATGATGGCCTAAGTGTGGACACCTGTAGTCTGGCGCTACTTCTTTCCACACTCAGCCAAAGGACTGCATTTTTGAAGTTTTTTGCAATCACCATTATCAGTGTAGAAGTTTTAAGCTTAAACCAAACATAAGGATCTACCAATGGAAATCTGATTTCTTTTTGGCGGTTAGTATATACATATTTTAATTGAAGACTTAGTGTATATAGCAAAACATTGGCGCTAAGAAATCTTTGAGTTAATAGTCAAACATATAAAATTTAAAAATGTATGGACAACGACGGACATGGGACAGTTAGGAAATGCATAGCGCCTTTTATAATTTGGGCGCGACCCTCTTCTGTTGGATTCGAGATTCGGCTCATCTGGAAACATCCATATAGTCGACTGCTTTCGACTTCATACGCATAAATCTGCAACTAATCACCTGTTACGTTGTCATAGACGGGTTTCGAAGCCCGCAGTCGTATTTTTATACTCTCGCAACAAAGTTGCTAAGGAGAGTATTATAGTTTTGTTCACATAATGGTTGTTTGTAAGTCCTAAAACTAAAAGAGTCAGATATAGTATTATATATACCAAAGTGATCAGGATGACGCGTAGAATTGAAATCCGGATGTCTGTCTGTTCGTCCGTCCGTCTGTCCGTCCGTCCAAGGAGTAACTTGAGTAAAAATTGAGATATCATGATGAAACTTGGTACACGTATTTCTTGGCTCCATAAGAAGGTTAAGTTCGAAGATGGAAAAAATCGGCCTACTACCACACCCACAAAATGGCGAAAACCGAAAACCTATAAAGTGTCATAACTAAGCAATAAAAAAAGATATTAAAGTGAAATTTGGCACAAAGGATCGTATTAGGGAGGGGCATATTTGGTCGTATTTTTTTTTGAAAAGTGGACGTGGCCTCGCCCCCTACTAATTTTTTTGTACATATCACGGAAACTACTATAGTTATGTCAAAAAAACTCTATAGAATCGTTTCCTTCAGGCATTTCCATATACAGTTAAAAAATGGAAGAAATCAGATAATAACCACACCCACCTCCCATACAAAGGTTATGTTGAAAATCACTAAAAGTGCGTTAACCGACTAACAAAAAATGTCAGAAACACTAAACTAGAAGAAAAGGCAGAAGGAAGCTAGCCTAGACTTTTTTCTAAATTGAAAATGGGCGTGGCGTCGCCCATTTATGGACCAAAAACCATATCTCAAAAACTACTAATCTAATTAATTTTGCAGCAAAATAAAAAAATATGTAAATGACGGATAATGAAATCTCAATTATCACTTTATCATGCGAGAGTATAAAATGTTCGGTGACACCCGAACTTAGTCCTCCCTTACTTGTTTAAACCTTTCTTTCGACCAATCTACAGGAGCTTTTGTTCGACCGATTGACACATTGTGTGGGATCTAACGTGAACATTTCTTTTTCTACAATTAAATTTTCATGCAATAATGAAAGTATTCTAGTAACACTGATGTCTCAACTTCAAGATGAGTCAGATGGCAAACTTTCTATACCAGTTTTGGCACAGCATTATTCGTTTCCGGAACAACAACCGCTTTTGGACGATATTCAGGAAATTTATCTTGGAAATGTAGGACCTCGATTGAATTCACAATACCATCGATAATCCTTCTTGGAGCTCTATGGCCAAAAATTGAATTAATTTCAAGGTTACACTATTGCTGAGATAATCCTCGCCGAAAGTTGTAAGAAATAATCGCGCGAAAATTTTCCGATTTGATATCATCTTTTTGGCTGAGATGCATGTTTTAAGTTACTGTAAGCAACACAAATAGCGCTCGTATATCTTTTAATTTTTTGGCGTTGATATCAAGATTGCCCTTTTCTCTAAAGAATAATCACATAGCGAAACGTAAGCTCTTCTAATTCGAAGTCCAGAGATATAAGAATGCTTTAAAATACTAGGAGTTATAGATTTGCATCAACATGTGGTTCTTAAAGCCTGTCTCCGCAGCAAAAGCCACAATTCGAACTCACTAAAGGAGAAGGACATCTGCAGCCGCGACATCTGAGCCAAAGGAATTCCATTTATTTCCAAATCCACAATGCGACATATGCCGGTGTGTGTGTGTGAAATCAGTGAAACAAATGTTGTTTACGATTTTGTTTTGCAGGAAATTACCAACACACACACACACACGCGTACATAGAGGCCAGTGAATGCTCGTAAGCCGGTGCACATGTCCTTAAGTACTTCAGTGTGCAGGGTCAGTAAAGTGGAACACCTTGCAAATGTATACATTTATTGTTTGTATGTACATATGTATGTGCGATGCGCTGAGCATTGCAGCAACAACAACCAAAATGGTAATAGCAGCAGCAGCAGCTCCGCCAACAACAATTGGAAATCTGTTGCATTG
>CM050323.1:44566242-44594058 GCA_027475135.1 Bactrocera correcta
TAGTACATAGTAAATGTTGAGGTTATGTAAATATTATTAGTAACAAGATGACTAAATTTCCACACACAAACACTCACAACACTCACACACATACACACAGTCACAGCAACAAAAAATTCACTAGCTCATTTAAGTTGTTGCTGCCTGGGCGCAGATTTTTGTGGCATGCAATTAGTTGTTGCAGGTTGTTGACTTTAATGCCTGGTGTTCGTGGCAAGCGCAAGGGTTTAGCACTCTTGCTTTGCCCATATTTGTTGTTGTTGCTCATAAAGAGTCACTTTTAATTTTGCGCCCATCATTTTTAAGTTGTGCCGGTGAAGCGTGCTGTCTCATGAGCGGATCGGGTGTTGTCGCTTTCCGTTAATGGCTTGTTAAATACCTACAAAGTACAGTTTTGCTTGATTTTTCTCGTTGTTGTTGTGGTAATTTGCAAAATATGCATATATATACATATGTATGTTATTGCTGTTTTTGCGGCACATTGTTAGTAAATATCAAATATAATTAGCGGCTGATTAGCGAAGTCATCTTGATTAAAATACAGGAAATATTTAGAAAGGGATTTTTAACTGAAGGCTTTAAAAGCGTTTCACAACTCACGTTGGATGTGTTTGTGAAGGAAAAGAGGCGTGGGACCCCGGTTGCTCAAATATTTATATATAAATAGTTAGTAGTTACATTTCCTTTCTCTGCCTTTCCTTTGTTTTGTGGAGGAGGAGAGCATCGAAAGCTGAATGCCGAACATTGATCTGCTAACCAAAAAATACACTTTCGCCACTGTGTCGTTGATCACTGTACCCAAATTTTCAGGATGATACTTTACATGGAAGTGCTTAATGTTAAGGTAGGTAACGTGGTGGTTAAAAGGCAATAATACTTGGTCTAGTCGTCCTCTTATCTTAACAACTCATTCTCAAAACGCCGTAGTCATCCAGATAAAGTGAAAACTTCAAAATATTGCTGGATTTGTCAACTGGTTTTCCGGCTTCTACAGATACTACGGAGTCACTGAAGTTGTCTTGTTGAGCCTTTCTCTAAAGATAGTACTCCGCTTTACGAAAGTCTTCAGTAGATAGTCCATCATCAATAGGCCGATTGTCTCGAATAATTCAAACCAAATTCGAACACAATACATTTCCAGAGCTGTTGCATGTAGTAGACGGTGTCAAGTTGAAAATCTTATTGGTTCTGGTATTACCTGAAGGTGTGCTGAGGTTGGATGATGAAAGCCAGTGTTCTGAGGTTGGACGATGAAAGCCAGTAAACTGTTGACGCAGTGGCAATTTCGCGCTGAACCTTCCAATGCTTTTCGCAGTCTTAGCAGATTGTCTGCCGCAAACCTCTCTAGTCTGATTATACGCGAGATAAAACAACGGCCACTCGCTGGGTATACCATCTTATTTGGGCAATTCTCTATAAAGGTTTTTCCGATAAGCAACTTGCCCCCAAGACAATCGGGATAAGATAAAGAACTAATGGACAAGATTTTAACGTGTCCAGCTGTCGGAAAAGTTGCATGTGCTGGTTGCGGCAGGAGTTGTTCCATTAAATGGTGCTACAAATTGTGACGATAGCTCCAGCATCTGGAATGGAAGAGGTGCCTGATCCCTCAGTCCCGTTGAGATCTTATTCAATGAATATTGTCTTTCTTCGAAGTCGTCATTGAAACCCATTGCATCCAAGCGAGCTAAAGAACTGTGCTGTTCCCTTAACCCTAACTTGGGCATCAACTGTTTACAACGATTTCGGGCACTATTTGCAATTGTAAATACGTACATTTTTATATGTTATTTTAGAGAGAAGTTGATATTCCGTAAAAATCTAATAATTAGAGAGAGAAAGAGAGTAACTTTTAAGAATAACATTTGTCTTGCTGGGCACATGCTAGTGAAAATAATAGCTATTTTAAAAATCGATTATTTACATATGTAAATAGTGACCAAGTTAGGGTTAATAAAGCCTCAGAATTATTTTTTTTTTTTAGGTTGGTAGTACTGTCAGTCACATTTATGGCAAATTCCATGTCAAAATATTCAATAGTGTTTGATATACGTGTCGTTTTGTGTGCTGCTAAAAGTGAGTTTTTCGTTTTTTGCGATGTCGAAATTTGCTGAGCAAAGAATTTGCATTAAATTTTGTTAGCGGAATCAATTTTCTGCTGCGGATACGTTGACGATGGTACAGAACGCCTTTGGTGATGAGGCTATGTCTAAAAAATGTTTACAAGTGTATAGTGAGTTCCAAGCCGGCCGTGAACGTGTCGAAGACGAAGAGCGTCCAGGGCGACCATCAACCTCAACCGACGAAGCTCACGTTCAACAAATCAAAGATTTGGTGTTAAAAAACCATCGATTAACAATTAGAGATCTTGCTGATGAAGTTGGCATATCGAAAAGCTCAGGCAATACCATTTTGAGGATGTTTTAGGCCTCAAGCGCGTCAAATCTCGACTGGTACCGAAAATATTGAATTTTTTGGAAAAAGGCGTCGCGTTGAAGTGTGTGAAACGATGCTTTCCGACTATCAGGGTGTCATCAAACGCATTATAACTGGCGATGAGACTTGAATCTATGCTTACGACCCCGAAACAACCGATCAATCGAGCGAATATCGTGCCAAAAGAGAGCCGAGACCAAAAATATCGCGCCAAAGTCGCTCATAAATCAAGGTCATGTTGACTGTTTTCTTCGATTATCGTGGTGTTGTGCATTACGAATTCCTTCCAACTGGTCAAAGAGTCAACAGGAATATTCTTTTAACGTTATGCGTCGTTTGCGTAACGCTATCCGCCTAAAAAGACCGGAATTGTGGAAAGACAATTCTTGGTTTTTACACCACGATAATTCACCATCCCATACTGCCCTCGTAATTCGTGATCATTTCGCCAAAAACTCAACCCATATCGTTCAGCAACCGTATTCACCTGATCTGGCGCCGTGCGACTTCTGGCTGTTCACCAAGCTCAAAAGATCGCTCCGGGGACACCATTTTTATACGATAGAGGAGATTCAAGTCGCAGCGAAGCCGGAACTGAAGGCCATCCTGCAAAGTGACTACAACCAGTGTTTCGAAGATTGGAAAATCCGTTGGCGTAAGTGCATTGCATCGGGTGGGGATTACTTTGAAGGGGATGAAATTGATTTGAAAGAATAAATGAAGAATTTTAAAAATAAATACAATGTCACCTTTTTGGGCATAGCAGTAAAAACGATCATAGTGGCAGAATAGATTACGAGAAGTTATACTAGCTGGCTGTCATGCCATCATTTGTAATACCAGATGAAGGTTCAGTTTAATATGAGATAAAGTAAGCGTCATACAAAACGTGAATGCTTCAACTAGTTCTTTGAACTGCGAAGTTCCTAGATATCTAAACCGAATTCTACACAAGACAGGAAGGAAGCAGAAGAGGTGTTGAAAGATCTCTTTCTTGCTTACTTCCACTGTACTTTCTACATGTGTCATCGTATAATAATGCCTCGAGTGCGTAAAAAGCATGCCTGGTTTTCTTTCGCACCCTTGTACATGTTCTTGGGGATCCTTCACATCCTTAAGGCATTCCAACTCTGGACTTCATGCTCGTTTTTATTGAAGAGATATTTCAAAAGAACGGGAAAAATATGGTGCCGTTTGTTTTCCCTATCGGTCTAATTTTGTATTGTTCCTAGTGAAAAACACGTTAAAACGAAACAACCCTTTCAAATATTTTCAGATTTTAAAGACTAGAGTATTTTGTGTGAATTCAACAATAATTTCCGTTGAATTTTTGGAAAGTTGCTTGCGGAGTTAGTAAAAGGTATTTACAAAAGGGCTTACTCTTAAGGTTATGTAAAATCTTTGGCCCTTACCTATATTAAGGGATATGTATATTTTTTGTTCAGCAACGTATTGGTCTAGAAAGCTTTGGGTGGCATAATCAACTGATTTCAGAATGATGTCTATTAAGAATTTGGTTCAAATTTAATATGTCAACATCGGCACGCAACAATGCAACAGTCCATCATTAATCATTGATGCGTCATTAGGGAATCAAAATAAATTCGAATCAAATTGAAAATAAATGAAAAATTATGCAAATTGATTCAGAGGGAAAATTTATTACGTGGCTTAAAAGCAATTTTCAGCGCCCAACCCAATTAATTAAAATACAATTCATAATTCGCGGAAGAATGTCAATCAAATAAATTATGAATCTACAACAACAAGCAAATAATGTCAAACTAACGAATCCGACTGTTGTACACAACGCGAGTCAGTGAGGAATATATAAGTGACTAAAGTACACTTCGGAAAACGTTTCAGCAATTTTGGTTAAAAATTTATGATTTTTAAAGGAATATTCCAAAAAGTGTCGTTGCCACGAACAAATCGCTCACACGACAGTTGGTAACAGCAACGGACTCGGACTCGAACTCGGCAGCATTCCTTGAAATTACTTCCAGAAAGTTTTCAGCTGCTACATAAACAACAACAAAAAGTGGATTAAAAAGTCTTTGTATACCTTTCTTAAGCCTTCAATTCATTAACTTGATGGCATCTTCACATATGTAGATTGGTTTACTTAAGATACTCAAGCGGATAGTCTACTTATCATTTTAGAGCAGAAAGCTTTCAGACTTCAATATGGCGGTATGTAAAAGGTGTGATGATATCTCGTTGCGCTACTCATTGCCAGCATACGTTTTTCCATACTCCAAGTGCATGGATATCATTCAGTGTCCAAAGATGTTTGACTGTCTTGCTCAAAAGAGAGTAGGATTTTGTTAAGATAATTCCATTCCATGTTCCTTTGCTTTGTAAAGATAATTGTAAGAACTAGGAGATTTTCTTAAATGACTATCCGTTTCTTCTTAGTTGGGCGGCGATATTAGCTTTGAGCTGAGAAGGGAATGTCATTAGCTCTAGCAACGATTTATTATTTGATTAAACTGGTATAGGTACGTAACCAGTCACAGCGTTACTAAAGCAAACTATAATGCTGATAAGCCAGCTACGACAGATACTCGTAATTAATTCTCAAAATGGAATGGGAAAAGGCTCCAACTTCTTGTGGTTCGCCGCTGGACTATTGGACCTCAGACCAGCTCAGCAAGCGTTGGTTAACTTCCAGCTGATGTGCTGTTTTCTTCAGTACCGAGTGAATCGTAAGTGGTCTAGTGAACTCTTCACTCACGGCAAGGTCCACCTGTCAGTGGTTGTACGAGCAGTACTTTTAACTCGACACTGTCCGATCGGCATCACGGGTAGGCGTGAACATTTTATCGGATGCCTGTGTATCAGCTGTTTGGAAGAAGATGAGATAGAATCATCAGAACACTTTCTCCTCTAATGTTCCGCTTCAGGCAGGTCAAGGAAAAACACTTTGAGTCTCATACTTTTGGACGTAGAGGTAAAATTGCGAAAATAGAAATACTTATAACACCTCAGTAGGTTTATGTTGGATTCAGGATATTTTGGCGAAAGCGTTATATTCAAATACATTACAGTCTAAGTGTGACTCCCCTCCATGCTGAGGGAACTGTCATTAAGATTTCACTCCGTCTATTTGAAACTATGGCGATAACTGGTAAATTTGTTTTGAAACAATAATGAGTATCTGTCTTCTCTTTGTATTTATACATGGCTACCGATATTCTATAGCGATTTCGAGACAGGGATCTAAAGTCTCGAAAACTATTAAACAAATATTTCTTTGTAGGGACCGTTGGTTTCTAAGTCTAAAGCTTTTGACCAAAAGCAGATCGTCAAACCTGAATGACGGCTTGGAATTTATGCGATCTATACGTCAGAGAGTCGCGGACCTTTGCTCCCTCCCGAAGGAATACGTTTCACGGTTAATGATCAGAAGCACAAACAAAATCAGTAGAAGAATTAATAAACGTACCATATATCCGAGCCGGTTGCACTGGAAAACACCAAAGCTACTGGAACGATCCGTCTATATTCAAATCTATAACTTTTGGGTCAAAATACCTCAAAATAACTAGCGATGTAACTAGTTCTGGCTTAGACATCGGAAATAAACCTGAAAAAAGTTTTCATTCGCATTATTATTATTATTATTATTAATTGAATACAAATTACAATTAATATATATATATAGCACGAGCGGTTAAGCCATCAGCTTATGAACATTATTTTCTACGGTGTCTTTAGGGCGGCACGTTTGTATGTAGAGTACGAAATCAATCAAACACAATGCAAATCGAACCTAAAACACAAAGCGCACACTTTTCACAACAAACGGAATACGTTTAAAGCAAACAACAACAACAACAAACAATCGAAATACTTCAAAAGTACTGAAATCAACAGGCAACTCCGGCTTTAACAACGAAGGCGTTGCAAATCGTCGAAGAAAACACCAACGGCGGGACAACAAAAGTTGACTAAGCAACAACAACCATGCGGAGGCGCATACGAAATGCGGAAAATTGAGGACCAAACCTCAAAAATGAAAAGTGCAATGGAACAGACAACCAAAAGCAAAAAGAATTGCATGAAGAGAGAAGGCGCAGAAGAAGGAAAAAGAGAAGAAGAAGCCGTTGCAGTAGCAGCAGATGCAGCGCAGAGCAATGGGAGCAACACCAAAACACTGGGAGCCAGTCAGCAGCAGCTGGTGCAGTCTGCATGAAAACAACAATAACAACAAAAGCGGAAGCCCATGCGGGCGCGGCAATAGCAACGACTGACTAATGACAATCACACACACACACATATATGCACACAACTTGCTGCGACAACAAATCATTGGTGCTGCCATGCCGCACCGCAGCAATCGACGCGGCAGCACGGCGAATTGTTGACATTTGAAATTTCATTTGGAAATCGAAAATTCGGTTGCGCATGCGCAGCTTTAATCAGCAATTCAAAGCGCTCGAGCGAGCGTCAAACCGGACTGCGAGCATATGAGAAATGTCTGCGATCGCATGTTGCAAGTGCAACAAGTGGCGCGACGTGGCGCGGCATGATGCTGAGCGAAAAAGTAAAATCACTAGACCCGAATCGCTTTTAACGAGTTTAATTGAAAATGAAATCGAAATATAAATGATAATCGCTCGTTTTCAATTGAATTCGTACGTTTTGCGCTTGCTAACTGTAAACTGCAGAGTTTTACAATTGTTGTTGTTATTGGCTTTGCAGCTCAGTACTGTTTTCCCGCCTGTTGTTGTTATTGCCGTCGTCAGTAAGTCTGCATCACAAATTCTGTCTGCTTACTTAGTTGATTATTTATGTGTATAGGTGATGTTGTTGTTGCTGCAACAACATTTACCATTATTGTTATTGTTGTTTTGGGATTATTTCTGATTCGATTGCGCGATTTTATAATCGCTGCGGCACAATCACTGTTCGCTGGCATAAAGCGATGCATAATTTGCAACATGCAACACTCGCATTGTACACCAACAATAACAACAGCAATAATAATAACAAGAGCACAGCTGTTGCACCCACTGGCAGTCCCTAAGCTAGATTTTGATAAGGCTGTAGTGGTGAGGAGTTTAGCCAAATTAAGCCGAGTTGCGGCACCATCGCCGAGAACATTAGCACGCTGTTGTAACTTTATGCGCCACTCAGCTGAGAACATGTTGCAAAAACAAAATTTTCAACTATTTCTTTTTGTTGTTAACACAAGAGCGTTAAATAAGGCGAGTAAATATGAAAAACTAACGGATGTTGTTGTAGGTTTTCACTTTACGAGCTCCGTTTTGGGTAAAACCGTAAGCGAAGAAGCAGTCACTCACCTATGTATTTCCACTGACCTTATGAAGCATTTCATAATACCCGTATGAGAGCACTTGTTGATTTTGGTTTTAATAACTATTAAGAACTTAGCGTCTTAAAATAGGCATCTCCTCGTCTTTACGGACGGGAATTATGAGCGACTTATAGAGTTTGGCTTCTGTTCGTCGAGAGAGGACTTTACTTTTCAATTGCCTACTTAGTCCGAAGTAGCACCTGTTGGCAAGAGTTATCCTGCGTTTGATTTCCAGGCTGACATTGTTGGTGGTGTTTACGCTGGTTCTGAATCCTCGTTTGGTATCGAACGGCTCGGAGAGGTCCTTTCCGATCCTAACGAAGCTTCTGGTGTTGCTCAACGTCAGTTTACACTGCCATATTAGTTTTGCGGAGATACCAAATTCAGACATCGCTCCTTTCACGGGTCTTTTCCAAGATTTGACGCATGGTGAACATATGGTCGGTTGTTGATTTGCCAGGTCTAAAGCCACACTGATAAGATCCAATCAGTTTGTCGACGGAGGGCTTTAATCTTTCACACAATACAAACGATAGAACCTTATATGTTTGTGGAGGCTAATCCCACGGTTGTTGGCGCAGATTGTAGGGTCTCCCCTTTTATGGATTGGGCATAGCACACTTAAATTCCAATCGTTGAGCATGCCTTCGTCCGACCATATTTTACATAGAAGTTGAAGCAGCTCTTTATCACTTCTTCATTGCTGTGTTTGAATAGCTCTACCGGCAATCCGTCGGCCCCTGCCACTTTGTTGTTCTTCGGGCAATTGCTATTCGAACTTCTTCATCGCCGGGCAATGGAACGTCTGCTCCATCGTCATCGATTAGGGAATCGGTTTTGACTTCTTCTGGCCATTCAGCAGGCTGCCGAAGTATTACCTTCATAATTTTAGTATGCTCTGTGCATCGGTGACTTGATCACTTTTGGGGGCTCTACAAGAGTATGCTCCGGTCTTGAAACCTTCTGTAAGTCCGCACATTTTTTCGTAGAATTTTCAAGCATTACCCCTGTCGGCCAACTTATCAAGCTTTTCATACTCACGCATTTCAGCATCTTTCTTTTTCTTTCTGCAAATGCGTCTCGCTTCCCTCTTCAACTCTCGGTATCTACCCCATTCCGAACGTGTTGTGGTCGATCGTAACGTTGCGAGGTAGGCAGTCTGCTTTCTGTCCGCTGCAACACGGCACTCCTCGTCATGCCAGTTGTTCTTTGGCATTTTCCGAAAACCAATGGATTCGGTTGCAGCTGTACGTAAGGAGTTTGAAATGCGGTCCCACAGTTTGCTTGTACCGAGTTGTTGACGAGTGCTCTCAGAGAGCAGGAGTGCAAGCAAGTAGAAAATCGTTCGGCTGTCTGTTGTGAAATTTACTACTGGAAAGAAAACTGACTGACGCTTTTTTGGTGCTTAAACCTTCTTTTACCTTAAGGCCATTTTGTCACCTTTTTACGTTATTTTTTCACATATATCATAAAAGACATAAAGTTTTGGAATTTCCTTTTACGAACTCCTGCATTGAGAGAAATCGATTTGTGAAAATATTCTTTATTATTTTGTAAAAAATGTGGCAAATCAAACTAACATGTGGAAGTGGAAGTTTCGCGCTATTTTCGCCAATTAATCTGTTTAAATGAGTTTAGCATCCACCCCCTCTACTCGGTAAAACTGGCGCATCCTAATGCTACATCGAAATTCACCACAGCTGATGACACTACAGCATAACTCAACACATCTGCGCAAACCCACTCATTAAAAAGGATGGACGAGGAGAAAGCAGACAATTCGTTCTAAGCAACTCGAGCTACACACTGCGCCGACACCTTTCGTCACATACAGTTCTAGCATCAACATCCCGTATATATACCCTCGTTTTTTGGTCACCAATCTCGCGCGCTGTAGTTACCACTGTGACCCCACAAGATAATAACATTAAATTTTAAAAACATTTAACGTCTCTGTTAACATTAACATTGAATATTCAACTTTAAAATAAAATTATACAAAAGAAGAGCTTTTTATAATAAACTACATTGTCAATACAAACTCAAGTGTACCCGGTATTTTTATTTCGATTGTGCGTGACAACCATTTAAAGAAGGGTAAAAAATAGAGATACATGCATACAATATGCATTTGTATCTAATGGTTGCGAAATTAATCATGGTCCTTCGAGCCTCAAAGACAGGCACTATAAATTAACATCCACATATTATATGTACACGAAACATAAATTTAGCAGTGCAGTGACACCAAAAATAAAACACATATGTATACACATATATAAATGTATACCTAATGATACATATTTGCGCTCATAAAAAAGTGTGGTGATGAGAAAACAAAACACAAACTTAAGAAAAGTGCAGTAAAACAGTGCGGTAAACAAAACAAAACAAATTAAAATATATTTATGTATATGAAATAAAAAAAATTACAAAAAAGGAGATGTGACAAAACAATAACTAACAACAATAATGTACAAACATAAGTAACATATACAACAAAAGACAAGAAATAAAAAAAAATATAGTGGAAAGAAACAAAAACAAAGTATAACAAATAGACAAACAAAAGCTAAGATTAAAAAACAAAAAGTGCAGTGCCCCAAACAGAAAACAAACACATACGTATACGAACAAAAAAGAAAAAAAGTGCAGTGAAACAAAAAAAACAAAGCTGTAATAACAAAAAACATTTCAGTAAAACAAAACGAGAAACAATACAATAAAAACGTTTACCTAGCTAAACCACAAACCGGGCGCGAAACCCAAAACATAAAATAAATATAAAAACAAAATAAACGGGCGCGATCATTAAAACAAAGAGCTAAAACAGCAACACCTACAAACAACAAAACCACAAGCAACAACATCTTCAAGGACTGGACAAAGGGAGGAGAATTGGCGATAAAAGGGACATGTAGATACATACGTTATTCCCAAATCAAAGTGAGCGTATCAATTTCACTTTATGCTTAATATATGCACATAAACACATATACATACATGTTTTAATGTACGGTTTTCCTAGTTAAAACTTAGCGAAAATCAGTACCCGATCTATACTGTAAAATTAAATTTAGTCAAGTACATATACTCGTATATTCTGTATCATTTCATATGCACATATCTACATGTATGTGTCCTTGAATATTTGCATATTTGCATACTTTGGTCCAACTCCAACAAACCAACAAATAGAATATTTACCTATGACAAATTTCTGGCAATACCTCTTATGCTTAATAAAGTAATAAGCAGGACTGCATACAAAAATTGAGAAACATAAACAAAAAACGTACATACATACATACATATATGCATATATATTTAGTACAAATTATATGTACATATACCTCTACATCAATATGTATGTATAATTGCCAAGCGCGAAATATATTTTTATATATATTAACATATTTCTATAGTGCATATTAGACGGCCGTTCTAATATATGTACAAGCGCATTTGCTTACGTATAAAATATACATAATAGAAAAAAAAAACTTTTTTCAATTCGATTTCAAACTCTCTCTCTTTTACGAAAAGATTAAATAACATTTACATACATAACAAAAACAATAAAAATATATCAACAAAATATACATAATTTGTAAGTACTAAACAAAATCTCAAAAAAAACCAAAAGTTCAAAGTCCACATTTGCAATTATCCAGCAATACCTCTTGTTCTTTGACAAACAAAACCAAGCAGGATTGTGGACAAAAAGCTAATTGATCTCTCTAACGAGCTCTCAATTGCTTACGAACAAAGCATAACAAACAAATCGTGCATACTTATGTACAAAGCATATTGATCTCTTCGACGAGCTCTCAATTGCACAAAACATAAGCAACTTCATACGCACATACAAACATACATATAAGTCCGAGTATTAGGGTGTACCTAAATAAAAAATCATTCGGACATCAAATATTTTAATTAATAAAAAGCGCGGTTTTTTAATAACAATTTACTATTCAAATACATTTTCGAACTAAAATATAAATAAATAATATTATTTTGAAAAAAATGGTTAACAGCAACAATAATCAAAATACACTTGTAGGAGCTACACGCCCAAAACAGGTTGCTAAATTCATTTCAGTAAGTGACAGTTTAACAAGATACTGCACTAGATTTGCCTCTTCACCGATTCACGAAAACTCGGAATCGTTATTAGAAATAAAAAGCCAAAATCTTGAAAATTTCTGGACTCGTCTCCAAACAGCTCATGACGCCATAGTAGAATCTGACGATTCAGACCTACCAAAAAATTTGAAACAATCGGCTTACGCAATATATGAAAACTGCTTAGACCAATATGAAGAAACAAAAGCTATGATCTCCGATCAATTAAAGCTAATAAAAGCAATTGCACCTACTCCCCACAGTAGAGTAGAGCTGCCACAAATAGACGATCAAGAGGCAAGTTCAGGCATCCAACTCGAGGTGCCTGCATGTGATACAGAAACGTTTTACGGAGGTTATGAAGAATGGCCGTCCTTCCGGGACATGTTCACAGCCATTTACATCAACCATCCACAACTATCAAAGGCACAAAAACTGTATCACCTCCGATATAAAACAAAAGGTCAAGCAGGCGGAATAGTAAAACAGTTCGCTCTAAGTGAAGATAATTTCAATTTGGCTTGGGAAGCTCTAAAAGCGAGATACGAAAACAATAGAATATTGGTCGATAAACAAGTAACGACACTAATGAACTTGCCAAAAATTAAGAAAGGAACAAGTGTAGAATTCATTAAGCTAGAATCCACTGTTTCAAATTGTTTGTCGATTTTATCGACACTAAATATTCCCACACACAGCTGGGACCCAATTCTGGTAAACATTTGCATCGCCGCATTACCAGAAAAGTCGTTACTTCTATGGGAGCAATCGCTCTCATCACGAAAAACGTGCCCAACGTGGCAACAAATGAAAGATTTTCTCACCACCCAATATGAAATTGCGGAAAGGTTAGAAGAAAATATAATCAAAAATAAGAACATTAAACACGACCAAAATAGAAGCTTAAATAGACCCCAATCTAGAAGCAACAAAAATTTAAATAAAAGCTTTTACAAAACACAAACGTTCACATCAGAACAAAGAAACCAAACGTCATGCGAACTATGTAAAAGAGGGCATAAACTTAAAACTTGCGAGAAGTTTAAAAAATTAAACATTAACGAAAGGAACAACTTTGTCAGATCAAAAAGACTCTGTACAAACTGCTTGTCCCATACACACAATCTGAAAACTTGCAAAAGCAAATTTAATTGCCTATATTGTCACAAAAGACACAATTCTATGCTTCATTACAACAGATATCCTATCTCACCCCAAAGAAGCGCTTATACACAAAGAACCATGGGTATAATTGCAAAAGCAAATCACAAAACCCAAAATTCGAAAAATTGCCAAGAGACACCATGCTGCTCAAAGGCACAAAAATCTCAAACGCTGCACAGCGAGACACAAAATGGACTAGTTACAGAACTGGTCACCACCACACCAACTCAAGTTGGGTACAATAAAAACAAATACCTTAATTCACAATTAAGGAAATGTCAAAAGTTAAGGAAACTTTTCCCCATAACTACTCAAACAAACAATGGCCGGTACGTCGTACGACAACCACTAGAGCCACAATTTTCTAATACCTCACATAAAGGTAGAAAAATCAAGGTCAGATTCCATCTGACAACCTCGTATAAAAACACAAATATATGTTCGTAACTTTTCGACCCCGCAGGATGGCTTTCGCCAATAATGATACAAAATCCTGCTTAAAAAATATCAAGCTATGTAGCGCGGTACTAAACGTCAAATTATTGTATACGCACTTAAACATAAAATATAACAAAAGTGTCTCACAAAGTAAAAAAAAAAGAAAAAAAGGACACTTTTTATACAATATTGCCCCACAGAGGCTTAAATGTTCAAATAAATAAAATTTCAAAAGCAAGTTAATGGATCACCATACTCCCAATGCGATACAGGTACACACCTACACTTACAAAAAGGTAAATGTCGCTCTTATCGCATCTATCCATGCGCTCCTCATATGGGTGGGTTATGGGAACTAGCTATACAAAGCATTAACTTAATTAAGAGGAATTTTCTACGTTATGAATCGAAGCCGTTCTCCATTCACGGCCATTCTCTCGCAAGATCCCTCTATTGTCACAGTCCTAACTCCAGGGCTAGGGAGTACCCATTCTGGCCATATCTGAGCCAGGCGTGGAGTTACTATCTTTCATAAGCCAAGAATAAGATAAAATGCAACAAATAACCGATATACCAAATGAATAAAATAAGAAATTGTAAATGACCGCACAGAAAATTAATAAGGGCTAACAACGCATACACATGTTCTCTATAATAAGTCGGATAAACCCGCAAAATATAGTTCCTTGCCATACGCACCTAAAAGTAAATAAATACCAAAAATTATGTTTAAAACCAAAGGCATTTTCAGGATTTACAGCATTTATTCTGAGCCCTCGGCAACTCTACAAGCAGTACGCCGAAATACAGGTAACAATGCGTTATACTAGGCAAAATATTCGCCTAGGGGGCCCAGGATGTTTAAATGAGTTTAGCATCCACCCCCTCTACTCGGTAAAACTGGCGCATCCTAATGCTACATCGAAATTCACCACAGCTGATGACACTACAGCATAACTCAACACATCTGCGCAAACCCACTCATTAAAAAGGATGGACGAGGAGAAAGCAGACAATTCGTTCTAAGCAACTCGAGCTACACACTGCGCCGACACCTTTCGTCACATACAGTTCTAGCATCAACATCCCGTATATATACCCTCGTTTTTTGGTCACCAATCTCGCGCGCTGTAGTTACCACTGTGACCCCACAAGATAATAACATTAAATTTTAAAAACATTTAACGTCTCTGTTAACATTAACATTGAATATTCAACTTTAAAATAAAATTATACAAAAGAAGAGCTTTTTATAATAAACTACATTGTCAATACAAACTCAAGTGTACCCGGTATTTTTATTTCGATTGTGCGTGACAACCATTTAAAGAAGGGTAAAAAATAGAGATACATGCATACAATATGCATTTGTATCTAATGGTTGCGAAATTAATCATAATCTTTTGTGTAAAAAGACAAATATTGTAGATATTTTGTAAAATGCAACGAAACCGAGCAACGGTGAGTATTTTGATGATGTTGTTGTCTATTTTTGATTTCAATGGACTGTTATCTGATGCAGCAGACTTGTCGTTAGATAGAACGCCAAATACAGAAGACAGTAATAGAAAGCATGGACTTTGATGAGTATATTGATGTTGAGGACGATGAGGACAAAGTGTGTCCAAAGTAAACAGGACTTTAGAATCTAGCGTCTCCTGGTGGCGCCGTCTATATGCCGACTGGTGCGTTACAGTCTGCTATCTTTATCGATTGTCCAGTGAGAATTTCATAACATTTCATTGATTGGAAGTGAAGTTATTGCGTTTTAAGTGTCAGTATGTTTGTGTTATCGGCGCGAAAATGAGCCTCGAACAAAGTGCAAATTTTTGTGTTAAAATTGCTAAAACTTTTACGGAAACGTTTCAGTTGATGAAACAAGTTTATGACTATGATTTCCTATCCCGTACCATAATGCACGTGTGGTTGCAACGTTTTCAAAGTGGTCGTGAGGACATAAATGACGATCAACATGTGGGCCAATCAAAATCCGTTATCACCGGAAAATCATCACTGAAATTCATGGAAATGGAACTGGAATTGAACATCTCCAAAACTTCGATTTATCGCATTTTGACCGAACATTTGGGCTTCCGAAAGGTGTGTGACGGTTTCTTTCACAAAAATTAACTGACGACCAAAAATTGCTCAGAGTCCAACACTCGAAGGACGCTTGTGACCGATTATTTAACCAAAAATCACATTTTAACCATTAACCACTCCCCGTATTCACCTGATATGGCACCGCGCGATTTTTTCCTTTTCGGAAAAATACATTTGCACACGGGCAACGAGCTAAAAAACTCTTTCGACATGCTTTTGGACCGTGCAAAAATCTGTATTGAAGCAGAAGGCGACTATTTAGAATAAAATAAATTGATTTTGCCGATTTTGCCGAAAATCATCCAAACCATTCGTTCTGTTTTTTTTTTAAGTCCTGTTTACTTTAGAAAGCAGCTTGTAGCCAACGACTTATTAAATAAATGGTTGGTATTGCCTTACCCACTTCGTGTCAACCAAAACTAACCTTACTCTTACAAATAAAATACTTCCCTTTTTATTAGATTACAATAAATATTTCCTACAACAAATAGCTGTCAAAATATTTGCATATTTATTTGTGACCAATGGTTCCAATTGACTTCATGTGAAACGCATCGTTAGTCACAAACCGGCCGCGGACGTCAAAGGCGGGCAAATATTCAGGGTCTGGGCTGAGAGTAGACAACCCAAAGGCGCTCGCCAATCAAATAAGCTTCACGAGTGAATTCCATAATTGTCAACGCATCATTTAACAGCAATAACAAATGCAATAATAGCAATAACAACAACAACAATAACATGTACTCGTACATACACATTGCCATAAATATTTCGCCAGAACTGTTGCCAGAAGAGATGAAAGACGTGGTTGGGCATGACAATATTGTTTGAATAAAGTGCCAGTCGATCAATGGACGGGCATGCCTCGCCGCACGACGCTTCACACACTAAACTTCCTCACGGCGCCCGCCCAGGGGCACAGCGGCAAAGGCAAGGCGCTGTTAATAATAAAATGCCAGACTCAGTTAGACCAAAAACATAATGAAATGTTGTCATAATCATTGACAGTGGCAACGGCCAGAGCTTAGGTTGCTTGTTGTTGTTTTACGATTATTATTACATTGTTGTTATTGGCTGTTTTACGGCCTTACAACGGTTGCCAACTCGTTAAATGTTGCAAATATGGGAAGCGAGCGCACAATTGTCATATGCAACTCACGATTGGGACACAAGTACTACACATGTGTGTGTGTGTGTGTCTGTGTGTGGGGGCTTAAAACAAGTGCACATACCCGCTGAATTGCGTTTGCGTTGGCGGCAGCAAGTGCAGCGCTGCCGACGTCAGTCGTTCAACGTACCGCGGCTGCGGCTGGCTTTGACAACAGCAATGGGGTTGTGGCGTTTGGTGGTCTAGCTCCTTAGCCAAATGTCAATTGTCATATGTGACAATTTTGCTCAGACAAATGTGAGCGGCTGGGCGGAGTTTGAGGTTGGGTCCGAAACACAGCCTGAGTACGCCGCGTCTGTGTTGATTGGCTTCTAAGCTATTCTGTCTTATTTATAATGTTTAGAGCGGCAAAAAAAACGGGTTCGAATGAGTGCCTGGAATAATTAATGTAATAAATCTAAATTATAAACGTAAAAGTAAAAGTCTTCGTTGGAGTTGCCTTAGTACTTCCTGATTCCAATGCAACTTTGTGTTTTGAGATCGGATTGCATCTTCAACCCCAACTCCGGCCTTGAAATTTCGGAAATTCGCCTAAAATCGTGAAATTGTCTACCTAGCGCCTGAAATACGCATCTCAAAGCAAAACATTTGTCACGTCATTTGCTACCGAAATGGTATATGTGATCATGGCCGTAGGACGAACCGTTCCCGAGATACGAGCGAAAAGGCGACGCGCCACAGTGCAAGGTGAAAATTGTTGCAGCTGTCAGCTAACCTGTATCGGTCACCCAGAACCCACCGCGTGGAGGTGGCTGCTCTTCGGGTTCCTCCCAAGCCCAACCCAACCAACCAACCATATGTTAGGCTTTTTTTAGTCTGAATCTGTGTCAAATTTATTGATAAAATCAGATTTTGTACTAAACTTTGGCACTTGTTGCCTAGATTTCGGTGCAGAGCGTATAAAACGATCACGAGATTGGGGGCCAATAACTTTAGAAGATGCCTCTGTCACCAGTTTGACGGTTTTCTCAACTGCCACGATGTGAGAGGGGAATTCACTAAATTTCCATACCTCCGCAGTGTCTCCCGACAGCCCTTTTATGAGTTCTTCGTTAGAAACTGAACAAAGAACTGGTGGAACAATCAAGGTAATAGTCTTCCAGTTAATCATATCGTAATAATTATTAGCTTTGAAATTCAGCTTTGGCACTTTATTACACCTAACCCTTCCATTTACAGTGTTAGACTCTGCTTCTCTGGCTGTCAGAAGATGGTCAAGGGCCAACTTTCTGACTTCTATCCGTTCGTCAGTCATCATACTAAGGAGAATGTTTTCTGGAAGAGCAAAGAAAGCATTCTGTTGAATGGATGAATCGACAACCTTGCGCAGTTTAGCAGGTAAGTATCTCGACCTTTGAATTGCAGCATAGAGATGGCGCGAGCCATCTTTGATTCAACTGTTGAATCTTATTGAGAACCACAAAGGTGAGTAAACTGTAAGTATGTACTTGACCAAAATCTTTATTTCCTTTGTTGGTTTGTCAGTAGAAATGTATAATCTCAGAATTCTATTTGCACAGGTGAGCCAGCGAGATTTGCACATCTTACATGGATGTATCGACGCTAAATCTGAGGAACATTGACCGAAAATAACAGCTTCTGATATTTTATAGAGATAAGCTTGGTCTGTGCTAAGTTGGGTCAGATTAATAACCTCAGAAGGTAATTGGCGGGATGGAAAACTTTCAAATTTGACAACAAGCAACTTCTCACAATCAGGGAGCAGTTTACCCATGTCGCCAGAGAATGTAAGTGGACTCTTTGAGACACCATCTATGTGTTCGAAAAGAGCACGAAATGGAAGTTCGTTGAAATGTAGAAGACAAACAACCCACTGTAATGGTCTACCTATTCTTTTTTCTATTTTCTGAATGATTCCACCTTTCCAACCTGTGTTCGTGTTGGTGCCATCAGCACCGACAACTGCTAGATGTTCCACATCAACTGAATTGTCTTTTAAATATTGCCATATAGCTTGCGTCTCATCCTCAGCTGACCCGGAAGGAGAGTTGATGTGGCCAAAGTAATGACAACCAGGTTCCGCTATAATAGAAATATGTTCCTCTTTGACAGTGTCGCGGTAGTACTTTTCACATTCGCTGACTTGTGTAAATGTATTGTCTTTGCGGCCGTCAAAATATAGCCCATATACAGAGTAAATACTTTCGGTGTTTTGGAGCTTAACTCCAACACTTTTTTTTGTAATCATTATCATTCTGAAACCATTAAAGCGCGGCCCTTCCTTCTACATCAATAATTCAAAAGATGATGAGTAATAGTCTTTGGGTTTATTCTTCGAGTGCATGATAAATGAAGGGATTGTATTTGATATAGACGATGTGGAAACAATTCTTATTTCTAATTTTTTAGAAGTGGCTGCAGATTGCGTAAACAAACCTTATTAAACACAAAAGATTAAAAAATACCATAAGATTTGGCATGGAAACATTTCTGTATCTATGACCAAAAAAAAAGCGTTGCAAATATTTACAGTTAAGTTGTAGTAACTATTTATTTCTAATCTCTTCTCATACCAAGTTCACAGCATTTACGTCAAAGGTCGGCGGTAGTCACCTGTCGTCGTGCCCACAAACCAGACTCGCTATTTAGAAATCGCTGTGTCGGAGAATCACTGAAAGCCGACACCAAAAAACCAACATAATAAAAGAATACGAGTAAACGCTTGAGAAACTCGCGAGGAATTGTCCCAAAAGCAAACAATTACGATTTAGACAATTGCATTTCGGCATTCATTAACGCCTTTGTCAGTAAGTGCTGCATTAACCTTTAATTCACACAGTAATTTATGGGCGCTGTTGTCACCATTCACAAATTGCGACGAGAATGCAACAGTAAATGTATAAGTTTGTCACAGTATAGGGTGTTACAATGTAATTTTATATTTAAACTGCAAATGGTTTGATTTTTATGCAAAATTTGTTCAAACAAGAAAAAACGTTAACTTCGGTTGCACCGAAGCTAAATACCCTTCACAGGTGCATTTCTGTTAGTAGCTATGTGTCCAGTTTGTATGGAAGCTATATGCTATAGTTAACCGATCTGAACAATTTCTTCGGAGATTACATTGTTACCTTAAAAAATAATCTATACCAAATTTCATGACTATATCTTGTCAAATGTGAAAGTTGTCCATACAAGAACTTAATTCCGATTGTTCAGTTTGTATGGCAGCTATATGCTATAGTTAACCGATCTGAACAATTTCTTCGCAGTTTACATTGTTGCTTTTGAAAATAATATATACCAAATTTCGTGGATATATCTTTTCAAATGTGAAAGTTTTCCATACAAGAACTTGATTCCGATCGCTCAGTTTGTATGGTAGCTATATGCTATAGTTAACCGATCTGAACAATTTTCTCGGATATTACATTTTTGCCCTAGAAAATAATCTATACCAAATTTGGTGAAGATATATTGTCAAATTCGAAAGTTTTCCATATGAGAACTTGATTCCGATCGTTCAGTTTATATGGCAGCTATATGTTATAGTGGTCCGATATCGGCCGTTCCGACAAATGAGCAGCTTCTTGAAGAGAAAATGACGTTTGCAAAATTTCAAAAGGATATCTTAAAAACTGAGGGACTAGTTCGTATATATACAGACAGACGGACAGACGGACAGACAGACGGACATGACTAAATCGACTCAGCTCAACATACTGATCATTTATATATATACTTTATAGGGTCTCCGAAGCTTCCTTCTGGGTGTTACAAACATCGTGACAAACTTAATATACCCTGTTCAGGGTATAAAAATAGCTAGTCCTATTCAGTGGTGGATAACTATAACCACTTCAGTCGAGTCTGCATAACTAGAACGAAGTAGGACAAAGTACCACCAGGAATAAAGGTACGAATTCGGTTGCTTGAATTAGGAGATCACCTGACCAGAAGCATACACACTTAAGCACCATTTCTCTTAAATTTAAACAGTTGGAACAGTGGTTACTCCACTCAAGTGTCTGCAGTCAGAAACTTAAGGGGGGAGCCTGATTTAGAAGCTTCAAAAAATCTAATTTTTTTTTGCTTAAATTTCTTTAAAAATAATCTAAGAATATGCCCCCAAAGTTTTAGATGGGAATTTTAAATATTTTGGAAGCTAGGAGGAAAATAGTGACCGGGCGTCTAGCAGACATATGTATGAGCGATTAAACAGAAAGCGAAAACTTTGAAGAGCGAGTTCTCGGTTTTTTCATTTTTATGATTTTTTTTAATTGGCCGGCATAGAAAAAAAATCAACGTTGTATGAAATTGGGGTAAAATTTATTATCTTTGGCATTAAATTATCTTCTATTTAAACTAACAAAAACTAAGAAAAGTCAAGTTTGAACAAATTTTTAAACAGCATAAAGTAAAATTTTTTAAGTCAAAACCACTTTTTTCAATTTTTTAAAAATTTCTTTGAATTTTTTGTTTCCGATTGAAATAGCAACCTGCATCCTGCCCACCGTCCGACAAATGCACATGACAGATGCATCGGGCAATTGCTTTCCAAAGGCACAATATCCATGATTTCGTATCCAAAAAATCTGTGAAGGGTGCTTAAATATATAACTATAAATCCTAGATTCAATTTTGCTTCAATCACTTATTTCTTTCCTTCCCAAAAAAATCCTCAAAAAAATCGATTTTTTGAAACCTCTAAAGCAGGCTCCCCCCTTAACAGGAATATTGTTCTAAATTTTTATCATCTCTTGTACATCCTCTGTAGATTTTGATTTACCAAGTTTCTAAATGAGAGATCCGACTTTACCAGCCGTTTACACTTATGCCATTCGGAAATGAATGGCGCAGTTTAGAACTGATCTATCTTTATGGGAAGATAACTAAATTGCTAGAAATGCATTTGATCCTGTTCTGGATTGTGGCTTCCTGAAAATTTTACCTTTTCTTCGAACGCAAGAGATCATTACTCACAAGTAGGTAATTGTCAAGACTTTTAAAGCGAAATATGCGTTCGTCGTTAAAAGTACATAAAAATATAAGGTGTAGAGCTGGCGTAGTCGTATTAATTTCGTCCATCTTTGAACCAGTATTAATACCAAACAAAATGCCAGCCTTGAAATCCAACGCAGAATGACTTTTGTCAATACGTGCTACTTCGGACTAAGTAGGCAATTGAGAAGTAAAGTTCTCTCTTGACAAACAAAGACCAAACTGTATAATTCAGTCATTATTCCCGTCCTGATAGTATATGGTTTGGAGGAATGTACATGACAAAATCAGATGAGTCAATGTAACGGGTTTTCGAGAAAAGGTTCCGCAGAAGATATATGGTCATTTGCGTATTGGCAATGGCGAATATCTTATTTGATGGAACGATGAGCTGTACGAGTAATACGACGACCTTGACATCAAAGAATTAAAAGACAGCTAGTTGGCTAGGTCATGTCGGCCGTAAGGATGAAAACATTCCATGAAGACCTGAAGAGAGATCAGTTTGGAGAAGGCCTGGCTTCAATTGGTATTTTGAATTGGCACCAAATTGCGAAAAGAGGAAACGACTAGCGCGCTGTTGTTAACTCGGCAATAACCCCGTAAGCGGTGCCTACGCCAGTAATGAAGAAGAAGAGTGGCTGTAGAGTTAAACTACAAGCAATCGCTTTGAGAATGATGCAAATCTTAGTGCTGCTTAGTTTCTCCGACTCAGTTATAATTGTTATCCATTGATTAACGACACTTTTCTAGTCAGCCAGCACCGCCGTTGTCGTATTGGGAAAACTGAGGATAGCAAATACTATATATTCAAGGTGAGAAATTTCATAAAAGGTCATAAAAAAATTGGCACATACGAACGCCAAACCTTTTGAGAGTTTTACTATACTGACCTAGTACCATTACCCTGACTTAGAATTTCTCACCCCCCAGACAATAATCCCAAAAATATTCGACAGTGTAATTGATGTGTATAGTATAGACTGTATAAGAATGTGCGTCATTTCAAAATGTCTAATGAGTCAGCACTGCTATTAAACAGAATTCACAGAAAACACTTCGGTTAGACCTGCAGGCAGACACTCGGTTGAGCGAACAGGCGGCAAAATGATTTGTAAATAAATATTAATTCGCAATAAAATAATCGCTTAATTTTGTCAAAGGTTAATATTTTTCTTCGTTGCTTCCCATATTAAAAAAGAAAAAAAAACAATAATAATAATAATAATGTAGTGAAATCGATTTTAATATAGAAACATTTGCTATGTTTTGCGTTTACTATTTAAATATATATATCTATATAATGGGTGTTCCAAAATTAAGGCATGGTTAAAATTATCACTATTATGCAAGTGTTGACAACCCTAAAAGAACAAGTAAGGGAGTGCCAAGTTCGGGTGTAACCGAACATTTTGTTCTCTTGAACTTGTCGCCTAAATACTTCCAGATGTTGGCAAAAATAAAAAAATAAGCGAAAGGATTCAACGACTTCGATATCCTATTAAGTTATTCTAAGGATCATGAACTCCCTTAGATTCATTACTATATTTTACTTTAAAGAAATAAAAATTAATTACTAATACAATCTAGTACAGCTTCACCGAGTCCGTCACATCCGATTACAATTTCCGAATTTTTTTTTTCAAGTATACGTGCATATATGCATGTCTCTTCCTTGAGTCTTGTGAAAACATAAGTTTCCACTAGAGGAGAATATTCTCCATTTCAGTCAATGCGTATATTATTATCTTTACAGCCCGTTTTGAGTGGTGGTCAGTATGGCTGCAGTGACTACAATATCACGAGTTTCCTTGGGTATAGCAAACGTGCTTTAAGGGTTACTTGAAATTCTCAAAACAGCTTATAGGATAGCCTCTCAAACATGTATGGACCGGAGGTGTGGACGTACGGACATTTCAAAAAATAGTAGCATTATATATTTTAAACAATTTTTTCAGCGGGTTCCTTTTTGTTTTAATATTCAAAAGAAATCGAAGAAACGTATTTATTAAGTTGTCAAATATGTCCTTTCCGCTTTTTTGCTCTTTATTCAATGCTTTATAAAAAGTGTTAAAGTGATCGGATTTAGTTCAAATACACGCCGTTTCGTTTGATAATCTGTTTCCATCTAGTCGGCAACTTCATAACACCCCTCTCGTAGAAGCCCACCTCCTTATTTGCGAAGAACTCGGACAACCACTTTTCATAAGCCTCTTTTGAGTTGAATTTTACACCAACAAGGGCGTTCGCCATGCACAGGAACAGGCGGTAATCACTTGGCGCTATGTCCGGGCTATATTATGGATGCGATAAAACCTCCCATCAGAGCTCCCGTAGCTTCTGACGAGTCATCAACGAAGTGTGTGGTCTAGCGTTGTCCTTGTGGAACACTACACCCTTCCTGTTGGCCAATTCTGAACGCTTCTGGTCGATCGCCTGCTTCAAGCGGTCCAGTTGTTCGCAGTAGTTGGTAGAATTAAGCTTTTGGCTATATGAGAGCAGCTCATAGTAGATGATTCCCTTCCAATCCCACCAAACACACAGCAAAACCTTCCTGGCCGTCAATCCAGGCTTGGCCACTGTTTGGGACGATGCACCGGCCTTCGACCACGGCCGTTAACGCTTGATATTGTCGTATGTGATCCATTTTTCGTCAACAGTCACCAACCGCTTCAAAAATGGGTTGAGTGTGTTCCGTTTCAGCAGCACATTGCAGGCGTTGATTTGGTCCAGAAGGGTTTTTTGCGTCAAATCATGCGGCACCCAAACATCAAGCATTTTTGTGTATCCAGCCTTCTGCAGATGGTTTAAAATGGTTTGGTGACTAACTCTCATCTTCCGGGCGATGTCACGAGATGCCACATGCCGGTCTATTTCGATGTTTTCCATGATTTCATCGGTATTCGTCGTCACAGGTCTACCGACGGCTGGCTTATCCCTGGTTTCGTTTTCACTCTGAATCGTCGAAACTATTCCTTCGCAGTTCGAAGTGATAGAGTACCATCACCCAAAACACTATTAATCTCACGGTACGTTTCTCTAGCGGATTTGCTTTTAACGAAGGAAAAATTTTAAATCTCGCGAATTTCGGCGTTACTGAATAGTCTAGTGACGTCTATAACTGTTGAACGCAATATCCAAACTAATCATGCAAAGCGTCGTTTTTTAGATTATGTTTGGTCTTGACATGTAAGATCTGATCTGTTTGAGATGTAAAGTATTGCCAGATACGTGCGCTTTATACAAGACAAAAAGGCGGAAGAGAGATATTGGACAACCTAATATTTAGGTCTATGAAATAATAAAAGCGGTATCGTGAGTACATCGGCTGAATTGCAATATAAATAATGTATACACATATATAGTATATAAATTTGTCGATAAGGGGGACTAAAATACTTGTCGGTATTAGCAATTTTGTAATTGCTGTTATCGGTTTCATGACCTCTTTGGGTGAACAAATTTAAACTCTTTTTCATTTATTTTTATTGATTTTAATATAACAATTAAATATTATTTGTAATTTGTATTCAAAACATTCGGATAATGGTAAGGCAACATGAAACGCACAGAGCACAAGAGAGTCGATTTCACTTTAAACAGGTTCAAAGAGGTTACTCGCGTCGGGGAAGTTTGTGAAATGTTTTATTATTATGTAGGAAGGTTGCCTTTTATATTTCGGGATTTGGCAACACTAGTGTTGCAATCTGACGATTTACAACTTTTGCTTATGGTTTACCGTTTTTGATGGAGTACATACTCAGAAGGTTTAGACATAGTAGCGCTATATACAGTAACTTAAAATATTCATATCGGTCAATAAATGGAATTAATCGCTTTCGTGCGATTATTTTTTACAACTTTCGACGTGGATTAACTCATAGAGAGTGCATTGATGAATTAAATTAAATTTGAATGGTGATGTACCTTCATTAAAAACCAGTGTATATCGATTTTTATGACAAATTCAATAGAAGTAGCACGAATGATTTCAGGAAGGTCGGCCAAAATCAGTTGCTGTTCCGGAAACTGTACACGAACTAATATTACCAGATTTTCATGTGACCTATCGTAAGATTGAGATAACTGTAGGTATTAGTGGGTTCAATATTGCATGAACTTTTGATCGTTGGGTCCTACACAATCAAGCAAGAGAAATGATAAACAATAAAGCGATTTTGGATAAGTAATATTTATAATTGTTCTCTAATCGTGAAGTATAAACCCTTCCCGGTCTGTTGAAGTCTATTAACTTAAACTTTCGTATGACGTATTGCCGAAATTCTTTCAACACAAAAACTAGACTTTCATTCCAGTAAAAAGAATATTCAATGTAAAGTTCAACGTGTCGTTATAATGGCTTTATAAGGCCTTTTCACACCAGAATTTTAACTCTATAGTATTTTGAAGTAATGTAGTATTGGCTACATTTACTTTGTCTTATTTGCATTTTATTGATTCTTGTTTACATTTAACCGTCCTACATGTAATTTTCTTTTAGGAAAGGTTGAATAATTTGCCATAAATGTTAATCTACTCACTTTTTTGTCGATTTTGTTTTCTAAATACTAGACAATCTTTGATATCCGAAAAGAGTGAAAATAATATTTTTTACCGATTTCTGGTCTTGCCAAATTAAAACTTGATCTCACATAAGTTTTTCCACTTAAATCCAAATTTAAGGGAATCGAAAGTAAAATTTTTTTGTTTAATGCCTGCCCAAGTTTAAAAAATGTTATAGAAATGTTTTGGAGTCAACAGGTAAGCTCTCAACTGAGAAATGTGGCGCACAAAAATGTATCTTTCATTCTACTAAAACTTGTGGTATTGAACTACGAACTTCGTACTTACAGCCGAAGTATCAAGCGCAAACACACTTGGCTGCTATAGTGGCAACTCACTCACATAGCAAAGTGT
This sequence comes from Bactrocera correcta, assembly GCA_027475135.1. Classification (NCBI taxonomy): domain Eukaryota; kingdom Metazoa; phylum Arthropoda; class Insecta; order Diptera; family Tephritidae; genus Bactrocera; species Bactrocera correcta. The sequence goes on from CM050323.1 coordinate 44,592,882, forward strand.
TAATCAATTGAAAAGTACGTAGCTATGATTACTGTTATCTTCGCTGTGATCAATTAAAACAGATTAAATTTCCATCATACGCCTATTTAAACAGCAACGCAAAGTAAAACTTTGGTATTCAGAAATAGATAGTTCCGCAAATCAAACATGGGGCTGCACTTGAAACTCTTGGCAATTGCACTTTTTTCCTTTCTCGCGACGACGAAGGCATTTGAGTCCTGGTTTGTGGCGAACGACATTAATCCAAATAATGGAGATGGAAACGATCAAGCCGTAACTATTGAGTTGAAAGTTTTGTGAAAAAAATTTTTAAGCGTAAAAAAAAATATTTTTTTCTCACTTTAGCAAAAATTCCTTTGTGGCGATAATTTTGAAAAGTGTTTCGGTCCCAAATTGAATTCAGTCGTCTTTTTGAGCGATAACAAATTATACCGAGTGGAAATCTATGATTATAAGTAAGCGCAAGTTCTTCTATTAGATGGGCTAATAACCGACTTTATTGGTTTTCACATAGGCTGCCAACAACACTGGATGAAATTATGGAGGAAGAAAAAAGCTTGAAAAACAAAATAGATCTATTGGAAAATAAGTTAGGCCAACAAGGCCGTGATATTTATACAGATTTGGAGAAAGCAAATGCGGAGCACATCGTAAGTGATTTGGATAACTCTCAGAGAGCGAAGGACGACAGGGAACACTTGGAATCGAAATTGACTGAAAAGTAATTGTTAAACAATTTTTAATTAAATCATCGATTAATTGTCCAATTATCCTTGCAGCATGAACCAGATGAAATCGACATTGCTCAATATACTAAACACTAAACTAAATCGTATGGACAAAAGTATCCGTAAGCCGCTTGAAAACGATACGAATGCCGATTTACCGAATAACTGTGCTGAAGCCTTGATCATGTATGAGACCACAGAAAGTGGCGTCTTTGAGTTGTACTTACGCGATTATGAACTTGCACCCTTCAAAGCATATTGTCTGGCCGATCCGGATGGCGGCCCTGCTTGGACGGTGGTGCAACGACGCATGGATGGCACAGAGGATTTCTATCGCGAATGGAGTGATTATGTGAACGGTTTTGGTGATCCGGAAGGTGAATATTTTATCGGTTTAGATAAGTTATATGCGCTCACCAATGAACGCCCCAATGAATTGTGGATAAAGT
>CM050323.1:44595058-44617242 GCA_027475135.1 Bactrocera correcta
GATTGAAATTGCCACCTGCATCCTGCCCACCGTCCGACAAATGCACATGACAGATGCATCGGGCAATTGCTGCCCAAAGGCGAAATATCCAAAATTTCGCATCCAAAAAATGTGTGAATGGTGCTTAAATATATAACTATACATACTATATTCAATTTTGCTTCAATTACTTTTGTCTCTCCTTCCCAAAAAAATCCTCAAAAAAATCGATTTTTTGAAACCTCTAAAGCAGGCTCCCCCCTTAACAGGAATATTGTTCTAAATTTTTATCAGCTCTTGTACATCCTCTGTAGATTTTGCTTTACCAAGTTTCTAAATGAGAGATCTCGCCTTTACCAGCCGTTTACACTCATGTCATTCGGAAACGAATTGCGTAGTTTAGAACTGATCTATCTTTTTGGGAAGATGCCTAAATATCTTGAAACGAATTGATCCGGTTCTGGATTGTGGCTTCCTGAAGATTTTACCTTTTCTTCGAACGTAAGAGATCATTACTCTCAAGTAGGTAATTGTCAAGACTTTTAAAGCGAAATATGCGTTTGTCGTTAAAAGTACATAAAAATATAAGGTGTAGAGCTGGCGTAGTCGTATTAATTTCGTCCATCTTCGAACCAGTATTAATACCAAACAAAATGCCAGCCTTGAAATCCAACGCAGAATGACTTTTGTCAACACGTGCTACTTCGGACTAAGTAGACAATTGAGAAGTAAAGTTCTCTCTTGACAAACAAAGACCAAACTGTATAATTCAGTCATTATTCCCGTCCTAATAGTATATGGTGTGGCGGAATGTACAATGACAACATCAGATGAGTCAACGTAACGGGTTTTCGAGAAAAGGTTCCGCAGAAGATATATGGTCATTTGCGCATTGGCAATGGCGAATATCTTATTTGATGGAACGATGAGCTGTACGAGTAATATGACGACATTGACATCAACGAATTAAAAGACAGCGGCTACTTTGGCCGCATGTCGGCCTTATGAATGAAAACACTCCATTAAGAACTGAAGGGAGATCAGTTGGAGAAGGACCTGGACCTTCACTTGGTATTTTGAATTGGCACCAAATTGCGAAAAGAGGAAACGACCTGCGCGCTGCTGTTAACTCGGCAATAACCCTGTAAGCGGTGCTTACGCCAGTAAAGAAGAAGAAGAGTGGGTGTAGAGTTAAACTACAAGCTATCGCTTTTAGAATGATGCAAATCTTTGTGCTGTTAAGTTTCTCCGACTCAGTTAAAATTGTTATCCATTGATTAACGACACTTTTCTTGTCAGCCAGCACCGCCGTTGTCGTATTGGGAAAACTGGGGATAGGAAATTCTATATATGCAATTAATTGATGAGTATAGTATAGACTGTATAAGAATGTGCGTCATTTCAAAATGTCTAATGAGTCAGCAGTGATATTAAACAGAATTCACAGAAAACACTTCGGTTAGACCTGCAGGCAGACACTCGGTTGAGCGTACAGGCGGCAAAACGATTTGTAAATAAATATTAATTCGCAATAAAATAATCGCTTAATCTTGTCAAAGGTTAAGATTTTTCTTGATTGCTTCCCATATTAAAAAAGAAAACAAAAACAATAATAATAATAATAATAAAGTGAAATCGGTTTTAAATATAGAAATATTTGCTATGTTTTGCGTTTACTATTTAAATATATATATCTTTATAATGGGTGTCCCAAAATTAAGGCATGGTTAAAATGATCACTATTATGTAAGTGTTGACAACCCTAAAAGAGCAAGTAAGGGAGTGCCAAGTTCGGGTGTAACTGAATATTTTGTACTCTTGAACTTGTCGGCTAAATACTTCCAGATGTTGGCAAAATTAAAAAAAATTTAGCGAAAGGATTCAACGACATCGATATCCTATTAAGTTATTCTAAGGATCATGAACTCCCTTAGATTAAATACTATATTTTACTTTAAAGAAATAACAATTAATTACTAATACAATCTAGTACAGCTTCACCGAGTCCGTCACATCCGATTACAATTTCCGAATTTTTTTTTTCAAGTATACGTGCATATATGCATGTCTCTTCCTTGAGTCTTGTGAAAACATAACTTTCCACTAGAGGAGGATATTCTCCATTTCAGTCAATGCGTATATTATATCTTTACAGCCCGTTTTGAGTGGTGGTCAGTATGGCTACAGTGACTACAATATCACGAGTTTCCTTGGGTATAGCAAACAAGTCTTAAGGGTTACTTGAAATTCTCAAAGCAGCTTACAGGATAGCCTCTCAAACATGTATGGACCGGAGGTGTGGACGTATGAACACTTCAAAAAATAGTAGCATTATATATTTTAAACAATTATTTCATCGGGTTCCTTTTTGTTTTACAATTCGGAAGAAATCGAAGAAACGTATTTATTAGGTTGTCAGATATATCCTTTCTGCTTTTTTGCTCTGTATTCAATGCTTTATAAAATGTGTTAAAACTATCGGATTTAGTTCATATATACGCCATTTCGTTTGATAATCTGTTTCCATCTAGTCGGCAACTTCATAACAACCCTCTCGTAGAAGCCCACCTCCTTATTTTCGAAGAACTCGGACAACCACTTTTCATAAGCCTCTTTTGAGTTGAATTTTACACCAACAAGGGCGTTCGCCTTGGACAGGAACAGGCGGTAATCACTTGGCGCTATGTCCGGGCTATATGATGGATGCGATAAAACCTCCCATCAGAGCTCCCGTAGCTTCTGACGAGTCATCAACGAAGTGTGTGGTCTAGCGTTGTCCTTGTGGAACACTACACCCTTCCTGTTGGCCAATTCTGAACGCTTCTGGTCGATCGCCTGCTTCAAGCGGCCCAGTTGTTTGCAGTAGATGGTAGAATTAAGCTTTTGGCTATATGAGAGCAGCTCATAGTAGATGATTCCCTTCCAATCCCACCAAACACGCAGCAAAACCTTCCTGGCCGTCAATCCCGGCTTGACCACAGCTTGGGACGATTCCCCGGCCTTCCACCACGGCCGTTAACGCTTGATATTGTCGTATGTGATCCATTTTTCGTCAACAGTCACCAACCATGCTTCAAAAATGGGTTGAGTGTGTTCCGTTTCAGCAGCACATTGCAGGCGTTGATTTGGTCCAGAAGGGTTTTTTGCGTCAAATCATGCGGCACCCAAACATCAAGCATTTTTGTGTATCCAGCCTTCTGCAGATGGTTTAAAATGGTTTGGTGACTAACTCTCATCTTCCGGGCGATGTCACGAGATGCCACATGCCGGTCTATTTCGATGTTTTCCATGATTTCATCGGTATTCGTCGTCACAGGTCTACCGACGGCTGGCTTATCCCTGGTTTCGTTTTCCGCTCTGAATCGTCGAAACCATTCCTCAGCAGTTCGAAGTAATAGAGTACCATCACCCAAAACACCATTAATCTCACGGAACGTTTCAATTGCGGATTTGCTTTTAACGAAGGAAAACTTTAAACTCTCGCGAATTTCGGCGTTACTGAATAGTCTAGTGACGTCTATGGCTGTTCAACACAATATCCAAACTAGTCATGCATAGCGTCGTTTTCTAGGTTATATCAAGACCTTTCAAAGATATGTAGTATTGCCAGATACGAACGCTTTATACAAGACAAAAAGGCGGAGGAGAGATATTGAAAAACCTAATATTTAGGTCTATGAAATAATAAAAGCGGTATCGTGAGTACATCGGCTGAATTGCAATATAAATAATGTATACACATATATAGTATATATATTTGTCGATAAGGGTAACTAAAATACTTGTCGGTATTAGCAATTTTGTAATTGCTGTTATCGGTTTCATGACCTCTTTGGGTGAACAAATTTAAACTCTTTTTCATTTATTTTTATTGATTTTAATATAACAATTAAATATTATTTGTAAGTTAGATTCAAAACATTCGGATAATGATAAGGCAACATGAAATGTACAGAGCACAAGAGAGTCGATTTCACTTTAAACAGGTTCAAAGAGGTTACTCGCGTCGGGGAGGTTTGTGAAATGTTTTATTATTATGTAGGAATGTTGCCTTTCCTTTTTCTTTGTTCTAAAAAATTCAATGTTTTCGGTACCAGTCGATATTTGACACGCTTGAGGCCCAAAACATCCTTCAAAATGGTATTGGCTGAGCCAATGGCTATGCCAACTTCAACAGCAAGGTCTCTAATTGTTAATAGACGGTTTTTCAACACCAAATCTTTGATTTGTTGAACGTGAGCTTCGTCGGTTGAGGTTGATGGTCGCCCTGGACGCTCTTCGTCTTCGACACGTTCACGGCCGGCTTGGAACTCAATATACCACTTGTAAACAGTTTTTTTAGACATAGCATCATCACCAAAGGCTTTCTGCACCATTCTTAACGTATCCACAGCAGAAAATTGTTTCTGTAAACCAAATTTAATGCAAATTCTTTGCTCAACAAATTTCGACATCGCAAAAAGTGAAAAACTCACTTTTAGAAGCTCACAAAACGACACGTATCTCAAACATTAATGATTATTTTGACATAAAATTTGACATAAATGTGGCTGACAGTACTACCAACCTAAAAAATAATTCTCCAAATCCTTCGACGCGCGCAGTTTAAATTCAAATGTGACCCTATTTTTTGGACACAGTAGTATATTTCGGGATTTGGCAACACTAGTGTTGCAATCTGGCGATTTACAACTTTTGCTTATGGTTTGACGTTTTCGATGGAGTACATACTCAGAAAGTATGTAGCGTTATTTGTGCTTTATACAGTAACTTAAAATAATCATTTCGGTAAAAAAAAATGGAATTAATCGCTTTCGTGCGATTATTTTTTACAACTTTCGGCGTGGATTAACTCATAGAGAGTGCATCGATGAATTAAATTAAATTTTTGGCGATGTACCTTCATTAAAAACCAGTGTATATCGATTTTATGACAAATTCAATAGAAGTAGAACGAATGATTTCAGAAAGGTCGGCCAAAATCAGTTGCTGTTCCGGAAACTGTGCACAAACTAATATTACCAGATTGTCGTGTGACCTATCGTAAGATTGAGATAACTGTAGGTATTAGTGGGTTCAATATTGCATGAACTTTTGATCGTTGGGTCCTACACAATCAAGCAAGAGAAATGATAAACAATAAAGCGATTTTGGATAAGTATTATTTATAATTGTTCTCTAATCGTGAAGTATAAACCCTTCCCGGTCTGTTGAAGTCTATTAACATAAACATAAAATACATGACGTATTGCCGAAATTCTTTCAACAAAAAAACTAGAGTTTCATTCCAGTAAAAAGGATATTCAATGTAAAGTTCATCGTGTCGTTATAATGACTTTATCGGGCCTTTTCACACCAGAATTTTAACTCTGTAATATTTTGAAATAATGTAGTTTATTTACTTTGAATAATTTTCCATAAATGTTAATCTACTCACTTTTTTATCGATTTTCATTTCTAAATACTAAGCAATATTTGATATCCAAGAAGAGTGAAAATAATATTTTTTACCAATTTCTGGTTTTGCCAAATTAAAATTTAATCTTACATAAGGTATTTTCCACTTAAATCCAAATTTATGGGAATCGAAAGTAAAATTTTTTTGTTTAATGCCTGCCCCGCTTAAAAAATGTTATAGAAATGTTTTGGAGTCAACAGGTAAGCTCTCAACAGTGATATGTGGCGCGCAAAAATGTATACCCCATTCTACTAGAACTTTTGGTATTGAACTACGAACTTCGTACATACAGCCGAAGTATCAAGCGCAAACACACTTGGCTGCTGCAGTGGCAACTCACTCACATAGCAAAGTGTTAATCAATTGAAAAGTACGTAGCTCTCATTGCTGTTATCTTCGCTGTGATCAAGTAAAACAGATTAAATTTCCAACTTTCGCCTATTTAAATAGCAACGCAAAGTAAAACATTGGTATTCAGAAATAGATAGTTCCGCAAATCAAACATGGGGCTGCACTTGAAACTCTTGGCAATTGCACTTTTTTCCTTTCTCGCGACGACGAAGGCATTTGAGTCCTGGTTTGTGGCGAACGACATTAATCCAAATAACGGAGATGGAGACGACCAAACCGTAACTATTGAGCTGAAAGTTTTGTGCAAAAAATTTTTAAGCGTAAAAAAAAAAATATTTTTTTCTCACTTTAGCAAAAATTCCTTTGTGGCGATAATTTTGAAAAGTGTTTCGGTCCCAAATTGAATTCAGTCGTCTTTTTGAGCGATAACAAATTATACCGAGTGGAAATCTATGATTATAAGTAAGCGCAAGTTCATCTATTAGTTGGGCTAATAATCGACGTTATTGGTTTTCACATAGGCTGCCAACAACACTGGATGAAATTATGGAGGAAGAAAAGAGCTTGAAAAACGAAATAGATCTATTGGAAAATAAGTTAGGCCAACAAGGCCGTGATATTTATACAGATTTGGAGAAAGCAAATGCGGAGCACATCGTAAGTGATTTGGATAACTCTCAGAGAGCGAAGGACGACAGGGAACACTTGGAATCGAAATTGACTGAAAAGTAATAGCTAAACAATTTTTAATTAAATCATCGATTAATTGTCCAATTATCCTTGCAGCATGAACCAGATGAAATCGACATTGCTCAATATACTAAACACTAACCTAAATCGTATGGACAAAAGTATCCGTAAGCCGCTTGAAAACGATACAAATGCCGATTTACCGAATAACTGTGCTGAAGCCTTGGTCATGTATGAGACCACAGAAAGTGGCGTCTTTGAGCTGTACTTACGCGATTATGAACTTGCACCCTTCAAAGCATATTGTCTGGCCGATCCGGATGGCGGTCCTGCTTGGACGGTGGTGCAACGACGCATGGATGGCACTGAGGATTTCTATCGCGACTGGAGTGATTATGTGACCGGTTTTGGTGATCCGGAAGGTGAATATTTTATCGGTTTAGATAAGTTGTATGCGCTCACCAATGATCGCCCCAATGAATTGTGGATAAAGTTGGAGGACTTTCATGATGAAGAACGCTTTGCGAAATATACCGATTTTGCTATTGGCGATTTAGATGAAAATTATGCCTTAAATAAACTGAACGGTTACAGTGGCGATGCTGGTGATTCGTTGGTGGAGCAAAAGGGATGCGAATTTTCCACATACGATCGTGATAATGATAATGATCCCACAAAGAGTTGTGCTGTCACTTATAACGGTGCTTGGTGGTATAATCGCTGTCACGACAGGTAGATTCATTCATTCCTACATTGTAAGTAAAAAGTGGTTTATATAACTTTTCTTTAACAGCAACTTAAATGGCCGATATATAAGGGGTGGTTATTATGATTATAATCAAGAAGCGCAAGGTATCGATTGGTACTCTTGGCATGGACATCAATACTCTCTAAGATATGTGCACATGGCCATCAGACCGAAATATTATTTTTGAAATGGCGCAAAAAGATTTGGTAAGATGGGATCTAACTGTGTTATGGCGAAAGCTGCAGCTTTTACAAAAAGAAAACATTCATTTTCTCATACTTGCCCAAGCTAACCGAAATATAAACTTATTTTCATATAAGAAGCAAGCAAAAGTACAAACATTTTACTTTATGGTTGGGGCTGAAATGGGTTATTCCGTTATATTCACGGCAAGCCTGTGGTAACAGTGTGGTCAGTTGTTAGAGCTTTCAATACACTGTAGCTTAGACTTAAGAAAGGCTCTTTAAACCTCATAGCGGCTCATAGCTTTATTTGGAAGTCTGACAGCTAAATTTGTGAGGACCTGTAATTCATATAAATGTAGTGTTCAATTCTGAGAAATATGTGTCTAAAGTCAAAGCGATGCCATAAAATACCTCTGAGCTATAGAAATTAATGATAAAAAATCACGATTTTCCTGCATTTTCAATGGAAAATTTTTACATGCCTTGGTCCAGTCCTTAATGTTAATATTAAGTGCTCAAATGTTCAGGGATTTTTTTAGGGTATTTTCAAGGAAATTTTATGATGGGATTAAAAAAAATGAATAGTTCAAAAAATAATAATAATAATAATAATAATAATAATAATAATAATAATAATAATAATAATAATAATAATAATAATGTGCTCAAATATTCAGGGATTTTTTGGGGTATTTTCAAGGAAATTTTATCATGGGTTTGAAAAAATGAATAGTTACAAAAAAATAATAATAATAATAATAATGTGCTCAAATATTCAGGGATTTTTTTAGGGTATTTTCAAGGAAATTTTATGATGGGATTGAAAAAAATGAATAGTTAAAAAAAAATAATAATAATAATAATGTGCTCAAATATTCAGGGATTTGTTTAGGGCATTTTCAAGGAAATTTTATCATGGGTTTGAAAAAATGAATAGTTACAAAAAAAATAATAATAATAATGTGCTCAAATATTCAGGGATTTTTTTAGGGTATTTTCAAGGAAATTTTATAATGGGATTGAATAAAATAAATAGTTCAAAAAAAACATAATAATAATAGTTCAGGGATTTTTTAAGGGTATTTTCAAGAAAAATGAAAAAATTAAAAAAATTAATAGGTAACAAAAAAGAAAAAAAATAATAATAATGTTCTCAAACATTCAGGGATTTTTTTAGGGTATTTTCAAGGAAATTTTATGATGGGATTGAAAAAAATAATAGTTCAAAAAGTAATAATAATAATAATAATAATAATAATATCGTGCTCAAATATTCAGGGATTTTTTTAGGGTATTTTTAAGGAATTTTATGATGAGATTGAAAAAAATGAATAGTTAAAAAAAATAATAATACTGTACCTATATACATACATACCGCCGACTGTTTTTAACAACTTTTCCACAATTATCAGAACCAAATCTTTGGCTCGTAAAATCTCTATTGTTGCTACCTACAAAAATGCGTACATATAAAAGATATGTTATTGATATATCCTAATGATTGTAAATTCATACTAAAAGCAGAATTTAGCATGCTTTTGAAGAATTCACAGCGAACAATTATTCGTAAATAGCAAGTAGAACCCCAACTGATGGTATCAAATTGAATTCACCCGCAGCGCAGATTACTTGTATTCATTTTCACACCGTATCTGTATTGAGTATCCTACTGAGAACAGATACTTACCAGCAAATATCGCGAGTATACTCTGCACACATATAAAATAAATTCCCCAACTCACAGAGAGTACTCCGTGTAAAATTCAAATACATTTCGAGCTTATAGTCCCATAAACAAGCGTTCTCTAGGCAAAATTACGTAGGTTGCCTTTTATATTTAGGGATTTGGCAACGCTAGTGTTGCAATTTGAGAACTAACAATTTGAACGAATAATTTAACATTTTTAATGTTATTAATACTCAGTACGTTTTGACATACGGGCGCCAGTTGTCTTGTTTACAGTAACCTAAAATATATATCTCAGCCAATATACTATATGGAATTAAATCGCGAACACTTTCGCCCGAATATTTTTCACAACTTTCAACGTGGATTAACTCAGCAACAGTGCTTTGATAAACTGAATTTATTTTCTGGCAATGAAACTTCATCAAAGTCCCGTGTTTATAGATGGTCGGCTGAGTTCAAACGCAGTTACAGATCACTCCAAGAAGGTCGTCTAAAATCAGTTGTTGTTCAGGAAACTGTGCACAAACAAATATTACCAGATCGTCATGTGATCTATAGTGAGATTGAGACAACTAAAGGCATTAGTGACACCAGCATACATTCAATATTGCATGAACATTTGACTGTAAAAAGAATTTTTCACGTTGGATCGCATATAATTTGTCAATCGCTCAAAAAAAAGGCTCGTGTCGATTTATCGAAAGAAATGTTCAAAAAATTGAATAGCGGTGCTTTAAAATAAATAAAAAATCTTTGAAATTGTGACAAAGGATGAAACGAGGTTTTAAGCATATTCGCACTCGAAAGTGAAGAGCGGACGGATGTGTGGGTGATTCAGGATCAGCCGAATCCAATAAAAACACTTGCAAGTAAATGGTTGGAATATGACAAAAATAATTTTTGAGTGAAACATAAACATTTGTTTGTCAGTTGTCTTTCAAGAAATCAGGAAAACCAACCGCCAAAGACGGATCACTCTTCACCACGATTATGCTAGTTGTCACACATCGACAGAAACAACTGCATTTTTGAACGCTGAAAACATTGATTTGATTAGTTATCCACCGTTTGGTCCTGATTTGCGACCGAATGACTTTCTTTTATTTCCGTACGTAAAAGATAAACTAAAAGGTCAAGGTTTTTCGACACCTGAAGAGGCGGTTGAAACGTTCAGAGCGCAAGTTTTGACGATACCTTAATCAGAGTTTCGAAAGTGCTTCGAAAATTGTTTGAAACGCATGCAAAAGTATATAAATCTTAATGGGGAATATTTTGAGAAGCAATAAAGGCATTTTCGGTGATTAATATATTTATTTTGTTTATTACTAATATATTTGATTATTTTATTTTATTTTTTTTTTAATTTTTTTTTTAATTTTTTTTTTAAATTTTTTTTTTTTAATTTTTTTACGAACCAACCAAGTTTAATAAGGCACATTGAGGTCGAAAAAATGTTTGATAGGAATTTTTTTATTGGTTCCTTTTGTATACTCTTTCTACTTCCTAGTCATTCATTACAAGGTACACCCGCAAATCAGCGGTTAGTTAGATAGCTAATGAAAAATTCCTCAAATAAATTCTTATTCGGTAATATATATGTATAGACAATCCGCTTTCACAGAGCTTTTTTCTTTCGCGTACTAAGAGAGAAAAGTTAATCAAATTTTATAATCAGACAGTCCTTCTAACCTAAAAATTCATTTTCGTTTTAAAAAATATATCAAAATGATTTGCTTCAATAATATTGGCTATTTTAGTATTCACTGTCATTATTAACGCTAACTGGCAATATGTCCCAATCACCTGTGTTTTCCTACAGGGTACATTTGCAGTGGTGTGTAGTCTCTCATAAGCGATACGCTTTAATATATTTATTGTTCAAAGAACAAGCTGTTAATTAGAGTGTTAGCAAAAACGCAACAACAATAGTAAATCAATAAAAATCAGATTTTCGGCTGACCATAAATTTGAGGCTATCAAAATCATTTAATAAATAGCAAAAACATTGAACTATTAGCCACACAGTTTGGCAAAGGCAACAATTATTAATTATGCATGGGTTGTAAATAATATTTATAGCACATATAGTGTGCGATTTAAGACGAATATATTTATATAAATATGTAAAAGCGAAGAATTAAAAGAGATACGTATATATGTATATACATATGTATGTACCGATCAATGTATAGGTGGATCTATAAGTACAGATAAACAATAAAAAACTTTAACTACTGAGTACTCTACTATAGTTTCGTTCACCTAACGGTTGAATGTATCACTTAAACCTAATCGAAATAGATATATATGTACCTATAAATGATCAGTATGACGAGACAGTTGTCTATCTCTCCGTCCGTTCGTGCAATTTGTAACTTGAATAAAAATTGAGATATCTCGAAGAAACTTGGTATGTATGTTAGGTTAGGTTAGATGGCTGATCAGAGATCGCACATGGACTGATAGTAGTTGTCCTTTGTGAAGCCATTGAAACTCGAACTCCCGTGTTCGGACTCAGATATCGACAAACCGTTTAGTGTCCAATACAAATTTGCAGAGGCGCTTAATTTCTATACCCGCCAGGTCGGCGTGTAGTCTGAAGCTTTGTGCTCCCAAGTGTCTAAGTCTTGATCTCCTAAAAGCAGGGCAGTCAAGAAGGAAGTGCTGGCTAGTTTCTACTACATCTTCTTCTAAGCAGCTTCTGCATGCGGCGTCCGGTAAGATTCCCCGTCTTACCGCATGTATGCCAATAGGGCAGTGGCCCGTCAAGAGTCCCATCATTAATGAGAGGCTAGCCTTACTGAGGGCAAAGAGATCACTAGATGTATGTACATATGTTCCTAAGTGCAAAAAAAATTTCGAGTTCGTAGATGGGTGTAATCGAATAGCTATTACGTCCACAAAACGCCATTAACTGAAAACGTATAAAGTACCATAATTAAGCACTAAATTAAGATATAAAACTCCTACTTGGTAGGAACGATTGCATTGGTAAGGGGCACCTGTGGGGAAATTTCTTTTTTTAAAAATTGGGTATGACCATGTTCAATAATATATCAGCCCATATATCTCCTGAGCCACTAAAGCAACAACAACCAAATTAAAAAAGCACAAATATTAGACGAATTTCTACCGACAGTTTGCAAATGGATGCTATCGGATTATATCCTCACCACACTCCTCATATAACGCAATAAATCAATAACTAAATACGCCAGAGACATTAAACTTTATCTTCGAAATGGTATTAGACAGCGTGGTACCGTCCACTCTTAAGTGAAAACCCATATATCGAGACCCGTTCGTCCGATTTCAACTACATTCCTATGTCTGTCGATAGAACCTTATGTGCGATGTGGAGGAGGCTTGTCTCACGTTAGTTGGCGCAGATTGTGGGTTCTCCCTTTTTGTGGTTTACACAGAGCACACTTAAATTCCAACCGTCGGGCATGCTTTCGTCTGACCATATTCAACAAAGAAGCTGGTGCACGCTCCTTATCAGTTCTTCCTATCTTCCAAACCATCGGTCGCCGCTGCTTTGTTCTTCTTCAGACGGGTAATTGCTATTCGAACTTCTTCATGGTCGGGCAATGGAATCACTGCTTCATTCAATCGATCGGGGAATCGGGTCCATCATGTCGTGGTGTTATGTTCTCACTGCCACTCAGCAGTCTGGAAAAGTGTTCCCTCCATAATTTAAGTATGTTCTCGGCATCAGTCTCTAGACGACCGCTGGCTCCGATCTTAAAACCTACTGTAAGCCATCGCATCTTTTCTAGAATTTTTAAGCATGATCCTTGTCGGCCAACTTGTCAATCTCTTCGGTACTCGCGTATTTCGGCCTCCCACTTTTTTGTCTGCAAATGCGTCCTCTTCACCTTTCAGTGTCTATCCTATCCCGCACGTGTTGTGATCGATTGTAACGTAGCGCGTTAGGCAGTCTGTAAGCACTCCCCATCGTACCAGCTGTTCTTTTGCCTTTTCCGAAAACCAATAATATCATTTGCAGCTGTACGTAAGTAACTTGAAATGCCGTCTCATAGCTACCTTATACTGAGCCCTTGATGAGTGCTCTCAGTGAGCAGGAGTGCAAGTCGAGTAGAAAATCGTTCGCCTGTCTTTTGTAATTGCAGCTTCTCGACGTCGAACCTGCCATGTGTTTGTTGACGTGCGTTTTGCTGCACAGTGGCGGGTGCGAATCTTCGCTGCAACAAGATAGTGGTCCTAGTCAATATTAGGACCTCGCTGCGTACACATGTCTAAAACACTGGAGACGTGTCTTCCGTCTACCACAACATGATAGATCTGCTTGGTGGCTTTTCGATTGGAAGACAGCCAGGTAGCTTCATGAAATTTCCTATGCTGTAATCTAGTACTAAAGTTAACCATTTTTCGAGTTGCGGCGGAGTCGGTCTTAATCATTGCCAACTTAAAAAAAACTCATTCTATATAATTATAAGATGTTTATTTTTCGGATTGAATGAAGTTGCTAGATAAAGACGAACGTCGCTGATCTGACATTGACTACCAAGTATCGTCGTCTTTGAAAATTTCTAAGACTTAAAGTGGCCCTTTAGATGTTAGTCTTTCTTGAGCAAACTAAATGTTCTGTTATTCTATATGATAAAGTGATTATGACTGACGTTGAAGCAAGAAAACTGTTATGACTTCAGCAATTACATTTCCCGATTTTTATGGACTACCACCACTCGATTACCATTATATTTTATAGCACAGAAACATCTCAGTACTGTAAGCTTCTCTGCTTAAGTTGCATGCCAAACTTACCAACAACACAACAAGTATTTATATAAGAAATTGAATTGGGAAGACATGAAGCCATATCGGTATTAGCAGCGAGTGTGGCTTTATCTATTAGCTAAGTCAACAAAGGAAGAGGTAAGCTGTAGCGGAGTGAGGAATATGCGAACGATCGACGATCATAAATCACTGCCCAATGCAACTAATTAAAAAATTGGACACGCTAAGCTGGCTGCCACCGATCCTGCCTGCTGCCTGTCTGTTTGTCTGCCAGTGCGGCGATGTGCCTGCGAGTCAGCATGTGACAGCCACAAAAGACTGCTGGCGTCAAATATCCACACAGCAACACATACAGTTTCATTAATACGAGTATTACGCACACACACAAGCGCTTTATTGTTGATGAGTATTTACTTTGGGCTACCTATAGCTCGGGGCTTCGCTGGCCAAGTGCCGATTGCTCAGTTGTGGCGTGTGCAGCGCGCTAAAGGGCTTCGGCGTTACAGAGTTTGAGATTCTTGCCTTTTCGCCTCTTAAATCGTATTTGCTTATTGGATTTATTTGCGGACTTCGATAAATTAACAACGCCGAATCGTCAAAGGTGATTCAACTGCTAGCGACCAAGCAGCCGTGGCCGAACTGCGTGCAACAGATCAAGAAGACGCAATCAGCGGGCGACAGCCTCACTGATTTGAAGCTGACTGTGCAGTGTGTGTGTACGTGTGTAAATTCACCACCACCACCACCACCACCGTCACGCCGATGACATTAAGACGATAATGCAATAATACAATAACAATAAAAATATACACATGCAGACAACGAGGAAGCGTTGCATTTACTTACACACACTCACACATATATATATATATAGTACATATGTAGTATATGCCAGTAGTATTTGGTATGCATTTTCATCTTGAGTGACCGCTTGATTGGCCACTAATTGCCAGTTGACGGCCAGCAGAGTGCCGTCCGAGTAGCCCGCTCTTTTGAGCACAATCCGCCTTATTGCACGCACCGAACGAGTCGCCGATATAGCGCGCCTATTTCCATACATAACCCCTTATAGGCTGTCCAAATAAACCTCTAAGCACTCATATGTATGTGTCTCTCTGATGCGTGTGTGTGTGTGTGTTTGCGCATGTACCTGCTTGCCGTCAGCGGCGTTGCGTGTAATTAAAATGAGACAAAATATTTGCGCGAAAAATTTCCATGTCACACAATCAACAACGGCGCAGTCGAAGCAGCGGCCCAACTTGCCACATCCCGGTCCACCATTAAACCATTGCTGCTGCACAATGTTTGTACTTAACGTTGGTTCTTGCATTTCAACTGTTTAATTGTTTGTCTGTCTCTCGATATTTACCTCGTCGGAATTTGTCAACCACTTTGCAGCCGCTGCGGTACTGCGCATGCGCAACGAGCCGTGTTGCGCCAGCATCCGTGTGTATGGTATGTGTGTGTACGCTTGTCGGTTGCGTGAGAAGCGCTTAGTTGCGCACAGCTGGTCGTTGTCGCTCATACTTATATTGTTATTGCTGTTTAAACTGTTTTCAATGCGTTTGCATTACGTAAATATTTGACTTTCAATTTATGAAATGAGCATTCTCATCATTATCGAAGGCGATAAGGTCAACATTATTGGCCATCAGCCGCGTATGCATCTACATACTGAACGGACGAAGTTGCAATATTTGTGTATGCAAGCGGTTAGTGTAATTAATGGAGGGAAACACGGTCCGCAAGTGGCTAGAACAAGCAACGGTGCATTGCTCAAAGAAGGCGTCGATTTCACAAGGAGGTTCAGTATCAAGAAGCTGCCGGAATCTAAGTGCTTGCTCTCAATAGCTTTCCGAATTTGATAAGTATAGATCAACTATTTGCAAATGATTTTGGCGGTTCAAGTAGCCGCTAAATGAAATGTCGTTCCGAATTTTCAGACATTTTACCTTCCAATTTTTTCATTTGCTGGAGTTGCGAAGAGACTCGACTAGATAAGTTATTACTACGCTCGGATACATCTGCGCAAATGCCTATATACGAGTATAATATGTAAATGCGGTAGTCTGTAGGGCTATAAAATTAGTTTCGCCTTTCCGAAATATACGAGTATTCGGTGAGGTAAGTACTCTAGTCTTCAAACAAACATTTATATACTTAAGAACCGCCCTCAACCACCTACTGATGTTTATATTTCACGAAATTAAAAACCAAAACTAAACTAAACTAAACTAATAACTAATTACTGCTGGTTAGTGGTAAGTATTGTATAAGGTTCATACGCATGCTCTTGAAAAGCTGTTATATTTTAAGGCTAGAGGGATAATAGGCAGCCGATTTCATTAAGTCTCAGTAAGTCATTTTACAAAGCAGCTCATATTACTCATTACATTGAATGTATATGAAGCAGAATACTAACGGGTGATTTTTTTGAGGTTAGGATTTTCATGCAGTAGTATTTGACAGATCACGTGGGATGTCAGACATGGTGTCAAAGAGAAAGATGCTCAGTATGCTTTGACATTTCATCATGAATAGACTTACTAACGAGCAACGCTTGCAAATCATTGAATTTTATTACCAAAATCAGTGTTCGGTTCGAAATGTGTTTCGCGTCCGTGTCCGATGAGCGATGAGGCTCATTTCTGGTTGAATGGCTACGTAAATAAGCAAAATTGCCGCATTTGGGGTGAAGAGCAACCAGAAGCCGTTCAAGAACTGCCCATGCATCCCGAAAAATGCACTGTTTGGTGTGGTTTGTACGCTGGTGGAATCATTGGACCGTATTTTTTCAAAGATGCTGTTGGACGCAACGTTACGGTGAATGGCGATCGCTATCGTTCGATGCTAACAAACTTTTTGTTGCCAAAAATGGAAGAACTGAACTTGGTTGACATGTGGTTTCAACAAGATGGCGCTACATGCCACACAGCTCGCGATTCTATG
This sequence comes from Bactrocera correcta, assembly GCA_027475135.1. Taxonomy (NCBI): domain Eukaryota; kingdom Metazoa; phylum Arthropoda; class Insecta; order Diptera; family Tephritidae; genus Bactrocera; species Bactrocera correcta. The sequence goes on from CM050323.1 coordinate 44,611,870, forward strand.
GCCATTTTGAGGGAAAACTTCGGACAACAATTCATCTCAAGAAATGGACCCGTAAGTTGGCCACCAAGATCATGCGATTTAACGCCTTTAGACTATTTTTTGTGGGGCTACGTCAAGTCTAAAGTCTACAGAAATAAGCCAGCAACTATTCCAGCTTTGGAAGACAACATTTCCGAAGAAATTCGGGCTATTCCGGCCGAAATGCTCGAAAAAGTTGCCCAAAATTGGACTTTCCGAATGGACCACCTAAGACGCAGCCGCGGTCAACATTTAAATGAAATTATCTTCAAAAAGTAAATGTCATGAACCAATCTAACGTTTCAAATAAAGAACCGATGAGATTTTGCAAATTTTATGCGTTTTTTTTTTTAAAAAAGTTATCAAGCTCTTAAAAAATCACCCTATACAAGAATCGTAGAGCTCTCACAAGGTAGCCCTATTTACGCTCTCCGTTTATCTCTTACACGTCACCTATAATTGGCATGATTCACCAATGAAACTTGATCGAATCTAACAATGGAAAACTCTTTGTCCTAGTCTGCATGCATTTGATGGGATAGAGAGAAATGTGTTTTTTTCAAAAATTATTTATTTATTCATGAATGTCTATTTTGTCCCCTTCAAAGTAATCCCCATGAGATATTATACACTTGTGCCAACGGTTTTTCCAATCTTCGAAGCACTTCAAAAAATCATTTTTTATCTTCTTCAGCTCCTCCTTCGATGCCGTCTTTATCTCGTTAAGAGAAGCGAAACGTCGTCCTTTCATGGGCCTCTTCAGTTTAGGGAACAAGAAAAAGTCACAGGGGGCCAGATCTGGGAAATACGGTGGCTGCGGCATCATTAGTGTGTTGTTTTTGGCCGAAAAGTCGCGCACAAGCAACGATGTGTGGGAGTAGGGGCGTCATCGTAGTGCAAAAGCCAATTTTTGTTCTTCCACAAATCCGGGCGTTTCTGGCAGATTGCTTCGCGCAAATTGCGCATAACTTGCAGGTAATACTCCTTACTGACCATTTTTCCCTGTGGCAAGAACTCATGATCCACCACGCCCCTGCAATCGAAGAAAACTGTCAGTTACGATTCGCGATATTTGTTGAACACATCTCGTACATAAATATTTTCCGAACCGAATAGACTCCAGAAAACTCTTCGAACGATTCTTTCTTTTTACACATAAAGGTATATATGAGCGGAGCGAAGCTGCTGTGGTAGAAAGACAGCTTTTACACGAATGCATGGGAGCTTAGCAGGAGCTTGAAAGAGGCGTATTTTGTTGAGAACTACCCACCAAGTCCAGCTACAAGCTACCAGACCAGCGCAGTCTTTCTCAGGCGGAGTTGGCTGTCATCAAAGTAGGAGTAGATACACAGATCCGAAGTGCAGATTTCTACAGAGAAGTGCGCATTTACTTCAACAACAGAGCTGCAATACTTGCTTTTCTTTGAGCTAATGAGCTTGCAAAAGAGGATATCTCTAATCCTATTTCATGACAATGTCAACGAGTTGGGACTCCGCCGTTCTCTTACGGTTTAGCGTTTGATCTATAGGCCCGACTTGACTCTGGCAAGCTGTGGTTGAAAATCAAACCTTTTGCAGGGCACCTCTGGCCCAAACTGAAACGCAAGAAGTCTTAGCAAAGTTCATTTTGCCGCCATGATAGACATTTTGACTGAACTGTCCAATAGTCGCCTATGCGTTGAGTTTACATATCTTTTCGGACCCTACTTGCCAAAGTTGTGTGAAAGAAGGCGAGGAGAAAATCTTCCTCTTTCCTTTGAACTGTTTAGCTTTTGTCAGAGTGATGTTGAAACATCACGGTATACACATTTGCGGCGAACCTGGCGAAGTTGCTGAGTTTGACATTGGTCGCCTTAACAAATTTATGGTAGGTTCAGAGAGCTTCGTTGATTTAATGCGTGCTCTGGTGATATATAACTAGCAGTTTTGGGAGTCACAAGCGTTGCTAAGCACCAGCGTTGAAGACTATCCCAGTGGGATCCTGCTTCACCTTTGGTGCCAGGATCAGCCAAGCTAAACTAACCTAACCCTCATTCAATTACAATTGATATTTTTAGATTTGACCCAAATTTATATTTTCCCAGGAAAATTCGAGAGTGGCAACCGCTTTCAGACAACTTCTTTCAGTCGCTTCTTTCGAAAAGCTTCTTGCCGTTCGAACTTTGATTTCAACGGAAATTATGAAATATAATTTTTAACACATTTTTTTCGATGTGGAGATTACAGCTTTCACACCAGAAAGAGACCGTTCTACACAAACAGCACCAAACAATGTTAATAAAGTAACAGCAGATTATTGTTTTTGTAGCACAACGTTCGAGTTGCATTGTTTGCTTTTGTGAAAAGTGAAAGATTCCCAGGAAGAAATTCGGAGTGCAACAAAGAAAATAATTTGCGCCAAGCAAGCAATGGAGACTTTCTGATTGCAACAAACCGATAACAGCTGCGGTGCGTCGTGCCTGCAGCTACAATTGCGGCGATTGCGTTCTGCAGCCAATGAGTCGGCCGTGGCTTAGCCGACTTGCTTGCTTTGTTAATAAAATCTTTTTTCATTTAATTTTAATTTCAATTTTGGTTTCGTTGCTTCTTTTGCGTTTTGCTCGCGTTGCTGCACGTAGCGCACGCTCAGCTCTTTATCCAACACACCACGGATGGACGAACGGACGGACAGACGGACGTCGTCTCTTCTGACAGCCACTTTTCATGGCGACCACAGCCACTTTGCCAGCCTGCCTTGCCTGCCGCAGACTCGAGTTCGCTACACACACTGCTGACAACGCATGCACCGCGCTGCGCGTACGCTTCGGCTTGACAGCGCGACGCAGCAATAATAGCGATTATTCCATATTTACTTATTGCGTCCAACTGTATTATTTGTGCGATTAAATTGATCAGTGATTACCGCATCCATCGCTCGCAAATCGTGTGTTGCCGTTGTTAATCTCTCGATCGCCACGCAAACAACAACAATGGAAGGTTAAATGAAAATAAATAGCAATAAAAATACGCAAAAAAAAATCATACGTTCCGGCAAGTGGCTTCCACGCCAGCCGTTCGGTTCAGCCTGTCCGGCGAATTGTCAGAACTACAGGCTGCCGCCACTTTCGTTGCTCCCGATGCCACTGAAATTGCCCACGATTGTTGTTGTTGAGTCTTTCGTGTTTGGTTTTTTTTTTGTTGTTCGACTACAAGTAGACTGCTCAGTCACTAGTTGATTTGACGTTTTACGCCTTGCGCATAACACCAAATAAATTTCATTGAACCGCGGCATTGCTGCGTGTGCCATTGCTTGACTCGGCTGATCACTGAAGTATTTACCCTTCATCCTTGGCTTTCTTGCACTTTCATGTGCAAGATTTTGGCCTGGTCGCGAATACTTCGGTGGACTTTTTTTCTGCATGTCTTTCTATTTTAGCTCCTCTTTTTTACTACGTAAAATACACTGTTGTTGTTGTTGCAGCGTCCGACGCACGTACAAGCAACTCACATGTTTCAAAATCCACCGACCACCAACTCTTTATAACCGACACATTTAACGCCGCGCCGCCTTCCACTCTCAAACGTTTGCCACAAGAGCCCTGAGCAAAGGCTTTGACCTTAAGCATTTGCGTTGTCTGCTCGACAAAGCACACAACGCGTGTTGTACGAACTGTAGTTACCGACAAAACCAAATATTTAAACCCTTTTCTGACAAGTATAAAGTATAGTTTTGGTTTCATATGTCGTTATTTAATTTGGAACTTTTTGAAATTTTTAGCTTACTTAAACACAAAAAACTCTTGGGCAGCAGGCACTCTACTAATATTTGGAGTGAATGATACCTAAGACAAGAACCATAGATGAATCCCACTCGCTCAACACAGGGTTATTTTTACTAAAACCTTTGAGCTTTATGAGTTTTACGGTCTAAGAGAAAGAGACAGGCCGAAATGCATGAATATGAAGAGCTTGACAAGCTGGCTGACATACCCGATTCCCCAATCGATGACGATGGAGCCGACGTTCCATTGCCCGACCATGAAGAAGTTCGAATAGCAATTACCCTCCTGAAGAACAACATAGCGGCGGGGGACGATGGATTGCAGGCCGGAGAAAGGGAGATCCCACAATCTGCGCCAAATACCGTGGTATAAGCCTCCTCAACATCGCGTATTAGGTTCTATCAAGCGTATTGTGTGAAAGATTAAAGCCCACCGTCAACAAACTGATTGGACCTTATCAGTGTGGCTTTAGACCTGGTAAATCAACAACCGACTATATATTCACCATTCAACCTTGTGCCAAATCTTGGAAAAGACCCGTGAAAAGAGAATCAACATACACCACCTTTTCGTCGATTTCAAAGCTCCTTTCGACACCACGAAAAGGAGCTGATGGTATTGATCTCATCGGCCTTAACACCCGCGCCGTTAGTTCTGCTTTCTCCAGACTGGACAAGGAAGCAAAGCAAATAGGTCTGGCAGTGACACCAAATTAACAGTCGTCGCACTCGCAACTTGGCTCTCCCGACACTGTTGACAGTCATAACTTTGAAGTCGTAGCTAATTTCGTCTATCTTGAAATCTGTATCAACACTAACAACAATGTCAGCCTGGAAATCCAACGCAGAATAACTTTTGCCAACAGGTGCTACTTTGGACTTAGTAGGTAATTGAGAAGTAAAGTCCTCTATCGGTGAACAAAACCCAAACTCTATAAGTCGCTCATTAGGTTCTGTGATAGATTTATGGGCCCTTGCGCATTGGCCACGGCAAATATCGCATTCGATGGAACGATGAGCTGTACGACATTGGCATACATAGTTGATCGAATTAAAAGACAGCAGTTACGCTGGCTAAGTAATGTCGTCCGAATGGAGGAAAACACTCCAGTTCTGAAAGTATTCCACGCAGTACTTGCCGGTGAAGCAGAGGAAGAGGAAATCCTCTACTCCGTGGACCAGGTGGAGACGAACCTGGCTTCGCTTGGAATCTCAAATTGGCGCCACGAAGCGAAAAGAAGAAACAAGTGGGGCGCTGTTGTTAACTCGGCTATAATCGCGTAGGTGGTGTCTATGCCAGTAAAGAAGAAGAAGTATGTAACTGTATTACATTTATCGCCTTGAGTTAATGGTATAATCCAATATAATATAGCAAATATCTGAAATGCAGAATATAATTTACCGAATGGTTTATTCTACTTAGTGGAATGAAGCCTGAATACACTCTGCCAACTTTATATAATATCGAAAATATACCGTTACCATACTAATTGTTAGCGAAAATATCTTTATATTTCTTAAATTAGTAGGTCATTTCGTCACTAAATTGTGCTCAAACAAAAATTCGGCATTCAAAAAGCCATTTTTAGACATAC
>CM050323.1:44618242-44661873 GCA_027475135.1 Bactrocera correcta
CAGGTGGAAATATCTCAACACTTTCTCTTGATTGTTCCGAGTTTAAGAGATCACGGCTGAAACACTTGGAAGCTCATACTTTCAAATATCCCAGCGAAGCTAAGCGCTTGAGACAGTTATCGGTAAATTTCTCAAAAATCAACCGGATATTTAATGAATATCTCTTCCTCACAAAAGTGCTGTTTGGTATTAAGAGATCGGTTTGAAAAAAAATTAAAATACACATATTTAAAGAACATCAAACTGGGTTAGGTTAGGTTAGGTTAGATGGCTGATCAGAGATCGCACATGGACTGATGGTAGTAGTCCTTTGTGAAGCCATTGAAAATCGAATTCCCGTGTTCGGACTCAGATATCGGCAAACCGTTAAGTACCCAATACAAATTTGCAGAGGCGCTTAATTTCTATGCCCGACAGGTCGGCGGGTAGTCTTAAGCTATGTGCTCCCAAGTGTCTAAGTCTTGATCTCCCAAAAGCAGGGCAGTCAAGAAGGAAGTGCTGGCTAGTTTCTACTGCATCTTCTGCATGCGGCTTCCTAGTTTTACCGCATGTAAGCCAATAGGGCAGTGGCCCATCAAGGGCCCCATAATTAATGAGAGGCTAGCCTTACTGAGGGCAAAGAGATCACTAGATCTTCTGCGATCTATCTTGGGCCAAAAGGCCCTTGCGACCGCGCAGGTACCAATGCTGGACCATCGCTGACCGAGCAGCCGCGAGGCCCAGCTATCCAGTAGTAGAGAACAAGAGGATGTAGGAGCACCTACCCGTTCCCATTCTACCGACAGCGATTCTAGGGTACCTTTTCTTGCTAGCTCATCAGCCTTGCAGTTACCTGCGATTCCGCTGTGGCCCGGCACCCACACAAGTCTTATAATAAAAGCTCTCGCCGCTAGAGACAGTGACGCCAGACACTCTTCGACCAACCCTGAACGCACTGTGAATGAGTTGAGCTAGTATCGATGCTTTGCTGTCTGAGTGAATGGTCACTTCTCTGAAAGTAGACACTCTTTCAACTAAAAAGTGGAAATTAATTACGCATATAATCCGACAACAATAACAAACGAAAGCCACCTTATTGCGCAGAAAAACGCTTGGATTGCTCGATATGCGGAAAATATGACACAAAGCACCTCTGGGCAAATGCCTTTCCATAGCAGACTGTTATGAGCTATATAATGTAGTCTTCATGAAAAATTTAATTAATTAAATTAATTTCAACATATTCGTTTCAATCATTCAATTTGCAATAACAGTTTAACTCTATAATTTATAACTCTAAATATATGATATCTTTTTAATACAAATGCAGAGTCCTGTCGTACACCGGACCACAAACTTGGCGTTTGCATAGAGATCGAAGAATGTCCCCCTTTGAAAAAGATCATTCTGAAAGACGCAATTACAAAAAACGAATACAATTTGTTAATGAACAGCAAATGCGGTGAATATGGCAGTCCAAAGGTAGGTAGCTCGATAGACCGATCAATGGCGGATTCATTGAGTTTTCAATTCTAGATATGTTGTCCGCAACAAAACGACGCTCCGTCAGCGCCTGGTAAAATGTTAACTCGAAATTTTGGTAAGTATAATTATTACTATATAATCAGCATGCCACGAAGTTTCTTACATCCAAAAAGTGTCCGTGTTTATATGAGAATCAGTCCCTTAGTGTTTTAGTTATTGATCTGAATATTTGTACTCGTCGCTTTCTCCTTTTTCAACTCGACTTTTTTGTTTCTCTTTATTTAGCGATTAATGAGTACAAGAAAGTTGCATGTATGTACGAGTATGTATGTACACATAAAATCATTTGATCTAATTACTTTTGTTGCGTCTACAGTCTTCCCTGGCAGTGAGTGCAGAGCAGCTAACGGCGTGCCTGGTATATGCAAAATGTCTAAGGACTGCGCAAATGCAAAGGAGTTCGAACAGAATAGTCAATGCGATTATTTAGGCGCCGATTCACAGGTACAAATATATAATGTACATATTAAGGGTTTATTTTATGTTAACTTCAATTTGTAGATATGCTGTCCAATAAAAATGCTTGAAAGTGATTTAAACTTTCCAACAACAACAGAAATAACGCGTTTACCAATAAGCAGTAAGTATTACAACAAATGTGTGATTTAAGCCATCTCAGTCGACACTTGTGAATCATCGAAATCCAGCTAACTACATACCTTTTATACCCCGAACAAGGTATATTAAGTTTGTTACGATGTTTGTAACACCCAGAAGGAAACGTCGGAAACCCTATAAAGTGTATATATAAATGATCAGTATGTTGGGCTGTGGTTAAATGAGCTTCTGCGCCCCCCCTCTTAATATAATCTCACTACACCCCACACATACACACCATACTCAACACATCTTCACCCCACACTACACATACCATACTCAACATATTGGCATCATGCGGATCATTTTTTTTTCATCCCACTCTACACACCGCATTCTCACACCTCGGCATGATGCCCACTACATCCTCAACATACCCACCACATCTTCACACCACACACGAGGACACCAGCACACAACTAACAAAAGGGACTGGCGGACGGCGTCGAGGCTTTTTGGTTTTCGGTCCGTGCGCATATACATACGCTAGCAGTCAACCACTTCAACAACATTTTTTTCTTTTCGATTGCGTTCAAAGGTGAGTGTCGAAAGGTTTGTGTGCGTAACTAACTATTTATTGGTCCTTCGAGCCGTTCCGGGACGGCACAAGTGGAGACAAGAACACAAAAAAAAAATTTTATCACGGTGACGCGGTGACGCGATAAAAAAAAAAAAAAAAAAATTTAAAAAAAAAAAACAAAAAAAAAAAAATTATTATAATAATAATAATAACCGGTAGCGCGGAGACTCGGTAAAATTATCAAAATAATAATTAAAATCAAAAAAAAAGTGAAAAAAGTGTGGAAATCGGTGAATGACAAAAAAAAAAAAAAAAAAAAAAAAAAAAAAGTCCCGGTAGAACACAACCGGTAGTGTAAAACAAAAAAAAAAAAAAAAAAAAACGATATACATGGTAAAAAGTGTGGAAAAACGGTAGTAAAAACTGACCGTTAGTGAAAAAAAGGTCCCGGGTAGAACAAAACCGGTAGTGTAAACCTATAAAAAAAAAAAAAAAAAAAGGGGGAAAACTGAACAGTTAAGAGAAAAAAAACGGTGAAACAGAAACAACGTGAAAGAAAAAAAATTGGAAAGGGAAAAAAACAACCTGTGTGGAAAAAATTTGCAACCAACGTAAATAATATCGTGATAACAAAGAGAAAAAAAAAAAAAGGAAACGGTGGTGACAAAATTGGGAAAAAAAAGATAAAAATTCAACACAAAATCTAATACATACATATGTACGTATATGGTATACATATGTTAAAAAAGTGAATACCTGTGGACAAACAAAGTGTGAAAAAATTGAGCGGTGCTAAACGCTATACATACATATACACCTGTGTGTATGGTGAAGGAAAAAAAAAAAAAAAAAAAAGAATAATAATAATAAAGTGAGGTGACAAATTGTGGTGCTCAAACTAAAAAAGTTGACACAACAAAAAATTTCACAGTGCGGTGAAAACAAAAACCAAATCGAAACAAAAGAGGAACTAGGAAAACCCCACAACACCACCAACACAAGGATTGGAGGAAGACGCGCAGGCATAAGCAAAGGCACAAGCGCAAGCACAAGCGCAAGCACAGGCAGGCACATACACATACACTCCTATTATCCCCAAAAGCCCCTGGCGGAAACCAAGTGAGTTGTATCGTTCCTTTCAATTTTTTATATCACTTTCAAATACATATGTATGGTACAATCTAAAACTTAAATTTACGGTTCAGACCAAAATTCAGGTCGAAAAATAAGTGAAAACCGTTACCAAACTGTTTTCGGAGTTCGGTTTATTTTTCGGTAAAAACCGAAAACCGCTAACAAAGCAGTTTGGTACTGTATATAACAGAATAGTGATTGCCGGTAAATGCTTACCGTTGTGTTATAACACAAAACTACCCCGAGAAGACACATATAAAATTCAAGTATTTACTTGCGAAATTTCCAGCAGGACCCCCTATACTCAACCAAGTATAAGCAGGGTTCCTTAAAGTAAGCTACGGTAATCAACAAGAATAAAACCAAAACAACAAACAAAAGCGTATTTGCGAATTAAATTTCATACCATACATACATATGTACATATACATATTTCACGTATATTTTTAAAAACAAATAAAGACCGTAACTGGCTCATTTACTACTAAAATCATATCCATATTTGAAAATATACATATACATTTACATACATATATTCTAAAGTCAGAATATCATTTATTTTCTTTTCGCGGCCTATTCTCTCTGCGTACATATATACATACATGCTTATGTATATGCGCCGAAATTAAACAATTATATACTTACTAACAAGCGCATTTGCGAAAATTACCTACGGTCGCTTAATTCCCTTTTCGTGGTTTATTTGTACCGCGAACATACATATATACATACATATATACGCATATATATGTGTACGCATATACATACATACGGGCGCACATGAATATATGCAATAAATACTGGAAGAAATACCCAATCGACATTGGGTACAAATTATATAACAATAAATACATATAACAAAAAGGATTTCTGTAACATATAAAATTCGTACAAAAGTGTATTGTCACGTATGTAGATACGCTAATTACTTCAAAGTCCACATTGGCATATGTTCCGCGATACCCCTTGGATTTTGACTAACAAAACCAAGCAGGATTGCGTATAAAATATATTCAAAGTCCACATTGGCATATTCCCGCAATACCCCTTGATTTTTGAGCAACAAAAACAAGCAGGATTGTGTAAAACATAATAAAGCGTAATACATGGGGTACATACATGCATATGTACAAAGTGCAGTGATCTCTAAAACGAGCTCTCATTTGCACATAACAAAATAAAAGATACATAATATATATATACAAGTACATATACAAATATATACAACAAAAAATTATTTGTTTGCGGTTAATAACAAATAATTAAATAAAATTAAATCGAAATTAAAATTGAATATTAGTAAAGAACATAATTCGAAACAAAAATAAAACAACTCTTATTTACCTTAAAAGAGTTGTCGGTTATACACAATCGCGATTATACGCGGCTTTTAAAATTGTTTGGTTTACTAATTTAATTAAAACCTCTTATTTACGTAAAAGAGTTCTCGTCTGAACATACATACATATGTGTATACGAAATCTGTGGTGAAATTAAATTCAATAATTTCATTATAAAAAAAAAAAAAAATATATCTATTTTATCGATTTTCTTGGAAACTCTTACTTACAAAAGAGTCTTCCTTTCGAAATATTACATCGACACACTTGTACATATACACAATCTGTGGTGAAATTCATCAATAATTTCAGCATATAATTTATTTATCTGTTAATCGATTTTCTTTGAAACTCTTACATACAAAAGAGTCTTCTATTGAACATTTTATATACGAAACCTTGTTAAAATCTACAGGTCTAGTTTTCACTAAGACTTTTTGATATTCTTTACATTTTTTAAATGAGCTCAGACTCAAAGGACTCTAAACCAAGTCAGTTACTAAAAGTTCCAAAAATGGTTTTAGAAGAAAAGAGCCCATGTACACCTGCTGAAGCTACACGCTCAAAGCAAGGTGCTACCAAACTAAAGAGGGGTAAAGATATTTCTTATACAAAATTCATTGCTGAGAGTGACAGTTTGATACGATACTGCACTCGATTTTCATCTTCACCGATTCAAGACAATTCTGAATCGGTCTTAGAAATCAAAAAAGATAATTTAGACAATTTTTGGACGCGTCTCCAAGCGGCGTATGACGCAATCGTAGAATCTGACGAATCAGATCTACCTGAAAATTTTAAATCCTCGGCATACACCAAATATGAACACTGCCTAGACCAGTTCGAAGACACAAAGGCAATGATTTCTGATCAACTAAAGCTATTAAGAGCAATTGCACCTACTCCACAACCGAGAGTAGAGCTGCCACAAAGCCAAGCCCAAGAGGCAAGTTCAGGCATTCACCTTAAAGTGCCAGTATGCGACACAGATATATTTCATGGTGGTTATGAACAGTGGCCGTCCTTCCGGGACATGTTCACAGCTGTGTACATAAACCATCCTAAATTATCACAAGCGCAGAAATTGTATCACCTCAGATACAAAACCAAAGGTCAGGCAGGCGTAATAGTCAAACAGTTCGCTCTCAATGACGAAAATTTCAATTTTGCTTGGGAAGCTCTTAAAGCACGTTACGAAAACGAGAGAATATTGGTCGACAAGCAAGTGACGATACTAATGAATTTACCAAAAATTCAGAAAGAAACCAGTGAAGAATTCATAAAGCTTCAATCCACGGTTTCAAATTGTTTGTCGGTTTTATCGACACAGAATATTCCCACAGATAATTGGGACCCCATTCTGGTAAATATATGCACAGCTGCATTACCAGAAAAATCGTTACTTTTGTGGGAGCAATCGCTCTCATCGCGAAGAAAGTGCCCAACGTGGCAGCAAATGAAAGAATTTCTTACTACCCAATACGAAATTGCAGAAAGGGTAGATAAAAAACTAGTCAGAACGAAAACCGTTCAAAACGACCTCAATAGAAGCTTCAATAGACCCCAAGCAAGTAGCCACAATAATTTAAATAGAAGCTTTTTTAAAAATCAATCGTTCTCTTCCGAACAATATAAACAAACGTCATGCGAACTGTGCAGAGGAGGTCACAAACTAAAATTGTGCGAAAAATTCAAAAAAATGAATGTTAGCGATCGAAACAATTTCGTAAGATCGAAAAAATTATGTACCAACTGTATGTCACATGCGCATACGCTTAAAGATTGCGAAAGCAAATTTAATTGCGTTTACTGCCATAAAAGACATCATTCAATGTTACATATAACAAATTTTTCCAGCTCACCCCCAAACAATGCAAACGTTAAACGAGCAACAGGATTAGTTGCCACAGCAAATTCTGAAATCTGCCAAGAAGCACCATGCTGCTCAAAGGCATTAAAAACCCAATCGCTACATAGCGAAAATCACAGTAGGTACTTTTACCCACAGCAGTTGTCTCCATCGAGCACCGAGGAGAACTGTTTAAACTCAGAGCCTTAATAGACCAAGGATCACAACGATCCTTTATAGCGTCTAGGGCACAAAACAGGCTACAGTTACCAACAAAACTGGCCAACTTTGAAATCACGGGAATGGGCGGAAGAGTTGTTCAAAACTCAAATAAAATCTGCCCCATTACCCTCTTTTCCCCCAAAGCGGATAAGCGCATACAAGCAGAAGCTATTGTCTTACCGCAATTAACCAATATGTTACCCAGCTATCACATAAATAGCAAACATTGGCAAAAGGTTTCACACCTAAAGCTAGCAGACCCCAACTGCAACACCCCCGCTCAAATTAGATCTACTATTAGGCAGCGATCTAATACCACAAATTATTCTTGAAGGTATTGAAAAAATTACCGAAACACTTCTGGCGCAAAATACCATTTTCGGATGGGTCCTAAGCGGACTAGTTGCGGAACCAGTTACAACATTAACAACTCAAGTTGAGGAAGTCTCAAATGAGTACCTCAATTCACAATTGAGAAAATTTTGGGAACTAGAAGAACTCCCCCCCATATCAGTCACAACCCCTGAAGATCAGTATTGTGAGGATTTTTACAAAGCCACAACTACTAGATCAGAAAATGGTCGGTACGTCGTACGACTACCACTTAAGCAACAATTTCCTAACACACTCGCCTTAGGTCACTCTCGCACCTCTGCAATTCAGCAGTTTTTAAGTATGGAAAGAAACCTACTTAAAAAAGGCGAACTCAAATCTGAATATGATGGTGTGTTAGAAGAATACCTCCATTTAGATCACATGGAGGAAGTAAACCCAGGGGAGAAAATCGTCAACGGCAAATACTACTCCTTTTATCTGCCACATCACGCAGTAGTGAAGCCAGACAAAAAAACAACAAAAGTAAGAGTTGTTTTTAATGCTTCGAGAACCACTAGTTCAGGGAATTCCCTAAATGATATCCTATTTACGGGACCCACACTCCAACCAGATTTAATGCTTCTGATATTAAACTGGCGTATATTCAAATACGTATTCAATGGAGACGTTGAAAAAATGTATCGGCAAATAGTCGTACATAAAGACGACCAGGATTTTCAACGTATTATGTTCCGAAGATCCCCCACCAGTCCTTTACGCGACTTCAGATTAAAAACAGTTACATTTGGCGTTAACTGTGCACCATATTTAGCCATTCGTACTCTCCACGAATTGGCAGACAACACAAAGTCAGAGTTTCCTCTGGCAACTGAAGTGTTGAAAACTCAAACGTATGTAGACGATATTTTGTCTGGAAGTCATACTCTTCCAAAAGCATACGAAGCCTTATCACAGGTAATTAAAGCCCTCAAATCCGCAGGGTTTCCATTAAAAAAAATTACGGCAAATCACCCGAATATACTCAAAAATATTCCAAACGAAAATTTATTGGACACTAATTTCCTTATTTTCGAAAAGGAAAGTACAACAAAAACATTAGGCATCCAATGGAATGCGATATCGGACCAATTCTCATACACGACAGAGTCCATATCCGCATTATCAGCCATAACGAAAAGACAGATTTTATCCTCGGTGGCAAAACTTTTCGACCCCGCAGGATGGCTTTCGCCAATTATGATCCAAGCGAAAATCTTAATACAAGAACTATGGCTAGATGGAACCGACTGGGACGAACAAGTGAAACCTCTTCGCTTAGAAAAATGGTCCCAGTTCGCAAACAACCTGAATGACATTTCTCAGATTCAAATCCCACGATGGGTAAATTACTCTCCCGATCACAAAGTTGAATTACATGGCTTTTGTGACGCCTCAGAGAAGGCATATTGCGCTACTATCTATGTGCGCACGCAAAGTGACACCACGACCACAAGCCACTTATTAGTAGCAAAAGCAAAGGTGGCACCTTTAAAAACTGTAAGTCTCCCACGACTTGAGTTATGTGGCGCACTACTACTTTCAAAATTAGTAGCCATGGTGCAAAAGCATTTAAATATGACAAAATGCAAACTATATATGTGGTCCGATTCCGAAATTGTACTAGCCTGGTTGGAAAAACCACCACATGCATGGAAGACGTATATTTCTAACCGAACGTCTCAAATTCTTGACCTAGTGGGATCAGCCACGTGGCGTCACGTAGCCAGTGCTGACAATCCTGCCGATCTAGGTACAAGAGGGTGCAAGCCACTGCACCTTGCCACTACTACCCTCTGGTGGAATGGCCCCCGATGGCTGATAGAATCTCCTGATTCTTGGCCACAATCCCCCATGCGCAACATTATCGCCCCAGAAGGTCGAAAAATCACCTCCTTTCATACATTATTGGATGATACCGACATCCTTGAACGATTTTCATCGTTTCCAAGAGCTCTCAGAGTAGTTGCTTATATGTTCAAATTTATAGAGCAACTCAAAAGCAAAATCAAGGGATCACAAAATTCCCCATGCAACACAGTGTCGCACCTAGAGTTACAAAAGGCAAAGGTCGCACTAATTGCATACACACAAGCGCGCTACTTCAGCCGCGATATATCAGCACTAAGAGAATCGAAGCCGATTGATAAAAAGAGCTCACTCTTAGTTCTCAACCCATTTCTGGACACGAAAGGTCTGCTTCGTGCCAATGGTCGGCTCGCTAATTCGAGCCTAACATACAATGAACGCCACCCCATAATAATTCCAGAGAGGTCACCATTTGCCACATTATTCCTCCACTACATCCACACCTTAATGCTACACGCCGAACATCGTCTCATGCAACAGATGGTACGCCAGGAGTATTATATCCCCCGTCTTAAGCCGCAAATTAAGAAGTGCATCTTCACGTGCAAGATTTGCACTATGCACAAGCGGAAGATGCGAACGCAGATTATGGCAGCACTTCCACCGGAACGCTGCAATTTCGCTCTGCCTTTCACCACAACAGGTGTTGATTTTGCTGGGCCTTTCCAGGTAAAGGCTTCTATGTTAAGGTCTCCCACTCTCATGAAAGGCTATGTGGCTGTCTTTGTATGTTTCACGACAAAGGCAGTACACCTTGAGCTGTGTAGTAATCTGACGACGGAGGCTTTTCTCGCGGCATTTGCTCGCTTCGTCGCTCGACGTGGCTACCCATCAAAGATCATGAGCGACAATGGCAAAACGTTCATTGGAGCTCAACGAGCCACCGAAAAGCAATTTGTGGATTTCCTAAAACAAGTGTCACCCGACATCGTACAAAAGTACGCCCCTCAAGGTATCAACTGGCAATTTATACCCCCAAGCGCTCCTCATATGGGCGGTTTATGGGAATCCGCCGTAAAAAGCTTCAAATCCCATTTCAAACGGGTAGCTGGAAATTATAAATTCAATTACGAAGAGTTCACGACGTTATTAAATCGAATTGAAGCCGTTCTCAATTCACGGCCACTTACAGTACTATCGCAAGACCCCTCAGATTTCACCGCCTTAACTCCAGGGCATTTTCTAAAAGGAGCACCCATCCTGGCCATTCCTGAGCCAGGCGTGGAGTCGCTATCCCTATTAAATCGATGGGAACGAATTAAAATTCTCCATCATGATTTCAGCCGACGCTGGAAGGACGAGTACATAAAGGGTCTCCACAAAAGATACCGTTGGAAGACTCCTGCACAACCGCCTAAACTTGGAGACTGTGTCCTCATCCACGATGATTGTCTACCCCCAACCGAGTGGCGGCTTGGCCGCATTGAACAGCTACATTATGGCTCCGACGGTCACATACGAGTCGTGGATCTCCGTACGCAAAACGGAACACTAACCAGACCGCTCGTGAAGCTGTGCTTTTTACCAACCACCGACGACCGAGAATCCGAAAACCGAAAAAACCAAACCGATACTGTCGCGATATAATAAAATCATTAGATTCAACAATAAAACGATAAATACGCCAATAACAAACCGTTAAAAGATAACAACCGCTACAAAATAATAAACCGTCGAATA
The DNA here is from genome assembly GCA_027475135.1 of Bactrocera correcta. Lineage (NCBI taxonomy): Eukaryota > Metazoa > Arthropoda > Insecta > Diptera > Tephritidae > Bactrocera > Bactrocera correcta. Next base: position 44,629,350 of record CM050323.1, read on the forward strand.
ATAACGAAGAATACTAACAAAACAGTCGTTCAATACGACGACCCATTCATGCCACATATCGTGGCACGATGGCCCATATCTCATTTGATGATAGATTAATAATCAACAATCTTCTCTATACAGATTACTATGGAGGTAGATTCGCCAGTTACAACTACGCCAACCGCTCGGGTGGCTACCAATGTGCCACGCACCGGGCCCACGCCAGCGCCCCGAACTGTGGCTGCAACAACGCCAGCAACTACACCGGCAACCACGCCGGCAACTGCACCGACAACAACGCCGGCACCTGCAACGGCAACCGCGCCGGCAGCGGTGCTTACACCCGCATCTCGTGGTGGCCCCCGACCACCATCGACCAACTCGAGGACTTCGGGGACCGTCGGATCAGGTGCCCCATCTGTCGACGCCCTCATCGCCTCCACCATTGTGGAATATTTAGGGGTATGCGGCCTTTGCAACGGCAGCAAGTTGCTCAGGCTCATGGTCATTGCCTCAATTGCCTGTCGCACACTCATGCTACTTCAGAGTGTGAGTCACGGGGGCTGTGTCAAATGTGTCACCGGCCGCATCATACGCTGCTACATCGCAGCTCGTCACGCGAAATGCACCGGCCATCCAACCATCGCGGCCGCGTATCCCGACTTCCACCCGACGATAGTGTCATGCACCAGCGGAGTGGAATCTCGTTGCGACGTCGACAGACGGGACCACCACCTCGCCGGTCCACGGGTCTGAGCAGCGTTGTGGCAACGCTGCAACAGCTGCAGCGCCTTTTAGGCTAAACTTTCGTTTAGGGGGGCCTGGATGGTTAAATGAGCTTCTGCGCCCCCCTCTTAATATAATCTCACTACACCCCACACATACACACCATACTCAACACATCTTCACCCCACACTACACATCCATACTCAACATATTGGCATCATGCGGATCATTTTTTTTTCATCCCACTCTACACACCGCATTCTCACACCCTCGGCATGATGCCCACTACATCCTCAACATACCCACCACATCTTCACACCCACACACGAGGACACCAGCACACAACTAACAAAAGGGACTGGCGGACGGCGTCGAGGCTTTTTGGTTTTCGGTCCGTGCGCATATACATACGCTAGCAGTCAACCACTTCAACAACATTTTTTTCTTTTCGATTGCGTTCAAAGGTGAGTGTCGAAAGGTTTGTGTGCGTAACTAACTATTTAGGCTGAGTCGATTTAGCCATGTCCGTCTGTCTGTCCGTCCGTCTGTCTGTATATATACGAACTAGTCCCTCAGTTTTTAAGATATCCTTTTGAAATTTTGCAAACGTCATTTTCTCTTCAAGAAGCTGCTCATTTGTCGGAATGGCCGATATCGGACCACTATAACATATAGCTGCCATACAAACTGAGCGATAGGAATCAAGTTCTTATATGGAAAACTTTAACATTTGACAAGTTATATTCACGAAATTTGGTATAGATTATTTTTTAAGGCAACAATGTAATCTCCGAAGAAATTGTTTAGATCGGTTAATTATAGCATATAGCTGCCTTACAAACTGAGCGATCGGAGTCAAGGGCTTGTATGGAAAACTTTCACATTTGACAAGATATATTCACGAAATTTGGTATATATTATTTTCTAAGGTAACAATGCCATCTCCGAAGAAATTGTTCAGATCGGTTAACTATAGCATATAGCTGCCATACAAACTGGACACATAGTTACTAACATAAATGCACTTGTGAAGGGTATTTAGCTTCGGTGCAACCGAAGTTAACGTTTTGTTTTAACATAACCTTGAACCCATACTTTTTAGGGTTGCCTGATTATTACTTTTTGTATAAGCATCAGTGATTGTCGATGAAAATACCAATAACCGTCAAATTAGTATTTCTTTGACCATTTAGTCTCATAGAATTATTCTACGTTCTCTGAACATAGCACCTCCGCTTATTTTCATATTCAAACGGTCATTGACTTTTCATTCGAAAAAAACTCAAGTCTGATGGGAAGCCTTTAATGCATGTTATTGAAAGATTGCTTCAGGGCTTACTATTTGTTTTGGAACCTGTCTGAATGAAAAAAGGATTGATAAATAACCGTTAAGCAAGGTTAAAAGCAAGTATTTGAAGTTCAGTTTCCATGTTAAAATATATGATTTGTCAGCTGTTTAGATCTTATATAACGGGTGATTTTTTAAGAGCTTGATAACTTTTTTAAAAAAAAAAACGCATAAAATTTGCAAAATCTCATCGGTTCTTTATTTGAAACGTTAGATTGGTTCATGACATTTACTTTTTGAAGATAATTTCATTTAAATGTTGACCGCGGCTGCGTCTTAGGTGGTCCATTCGGAAAGTCCAATTTTGGGCAACTTTTTCGAGCATTTCGGCCGGAATAGCCCGAATTTCTTCGGAAATGTTGTCTTCCAAAGCTGGAATAGTTGCTGGCTTATTTCTGTAGACTTTAGACTTGACGTAGCCCCACAAAAAATAGTCTAAAGGCGTTAAATCGCATGATCTTGGTGGCCAACTTACGGGTCCATTTCTTGAGATGAATTGTTGTCCGAAGTTTTCCCTCAAAATGGCCATAGAATCGCGAGCTGTGTGGCATGTAGCGCCATCTTGTTGAAACCACATGTCAACCAAGTTCAGTTCTTCCATTTTTGGCAACAAAAAGTTTGTTAGCATCGAACGATAGCGATCGCCATTCACCGTAACGTTGCGTCCAACAGCATCTTTGAAAAAATACGGTCCAATGATTCCACCAGCGTACAAACCACACCAAACAGTGCATTTTTCGGGATGCATGGGCAGTTCTTGAACGGCTTCTGGTTGCTCTTCACCCCAAATGCGGCAATTTTGCTTATTTACGTAGCCATTCAACCAGAAATGAGCCTCATCGCTCATCGGACACGGACGCGAAACACATTTCGAACCGAACACTGATTTTGGTAATAAAATTCAATGATTTGCAAGCGTTGCTCGTTAGTAAGTCTATTCATGATGAAATGTCAAAGCATACTGAGCATCTTTCTCTTTGACACCATGTCTGACATCCCACGTGATCTGTCAAATACTACTGCATGAAAATCCTAACCTCAAAAAAATCACCCGTTACAATATTGACTTAGTACCGATGTTTTTAATCACGAAGCAATCAGTATTTTACCTAAACGGAATTCGCTGTCTTGAAGTGCTACGAAGTTTAAGTCAACATTGTCATAAATAATTAAACTGCCTTCAAACGTACAGCAAAGTAAACTTAAGCTTTTCAATTTTAGCTACACCCTTGGCAGAAGTTTCCTGTCGCACACCAGTCAACAAACCTGGTAAATGTATATCCATAAAAAGCTGCACTACCTTGCTCGAAATTGTTACGAAACAAGACAGAACGCCTATAGAGACTATGTTCCTGCGGCGGAGTCAATGTGGATATAATAGTGGACAGTTTATGGTAACTATTAAATATCACTTTTAAGTACCTTAAATTATTGCAGATAAGCAGAGCTGCTGAGGCAAAAAAGTTATGGTTAAAATACAATAAAATCCATTTTAGGAGAATTCCGAAATTACCTTACTGTCCATTTATTTATAATTGGTTCTTAATGAATTTATTTTCACAGGTGTGTTGCCCTGAAACCAAGTCGACAACACCGACTGCACTTCATACAACTCAAACAACAACAACACCAACAACAACACCTGCTACAATAAGCCCGATAACCTCAACATTCGGTAAGTAATACCCTTTTGTCAAATTCAATGCCAGAGTAGAACGTCTAAAGCTGAGAAAATTCGTTGATGACTAAGGGCTTGAAGCACACACTCTATATAAATTTTTAACATTTTGAAGTTCAGTATGAAATAGTTTTGTGATCTCAAAACCACCGAGCGAGTTTACTTTCAGATCAAACCTGGTACGAGAGACTTTAGTTGTAGTACTTTTCTTTGGTACAAAGATATTGGAATCGATGTTATAAAATGTCGTTTCTATATAGACTTCTGGCCGGATACCATACATCGGTCAATATTATATATTTAAAGTGTAGTAGTGTAGATAGACCACTCCACCATAATGTCCGCCATATAGCCAATAACATTGCTTTTATCTTTCCGGTAGACTTTACACTGGATATATCGATCAATTATGAAATACATATTTTGGTAAAATAAAGAATGATGAGTTTTCTTAAGCAAACTATAATTTGTAAAATATCAAACCTTTTCTCAAACCTATGTACCCCCATTATGTAGCGCAAGTTCCAGAATATATGCCAGTATTTTGCCTTCATTTAAAGCTCAAGTTTTCTTTTGGATTACAATTATTAATATTATATTATATAGAATTGGTTGTCAAAATAGTCTTGAGGTATTTTTATTGAATCAATTCGTGTGGCACACATACATCGAGCTTCTTAGTGACTCCAAGCTTCTTCAAATGGTTTAAAACGGTAAAATGACTACTATGGCGGTCTCTTTCGACCAATTCAGCGATTTTATCGCAATTTTCGACGACAGGCCTACCGAAGCGTGTCGCATCTTTGACCACCTCTACACCAGAACGAAAACGTTGCAACCATTGTTGTGCGGTGGAAATGGAAACTGTATCGGGTCCATAAACTGCACAAATTTTATTGGCGGCTTGAGATGCATTTTTGCCTTTATCGTAGTAGTACTGTAAAATATGCCTTATTTTATCTTTATTTTGCTCCATGTTTGCGACGCTATAACTCACGAACGACTTAAAAGAGACGACAATCAATCAAACACGTGTTAGCGCGTGAAATGGGCTTTCCAAGAAGGTATAGCATGACCCGATACGAAAACTAGAACTACGCGCTTTCAGCGCCAACTAGCGAAAATACCGCAAGACTTTTTTGACAACCTAATATATGGTACACTAGTTGGCAGTCTTTGTAAATAGAACGGAAGGCATACGGAATACACGAGATGCGGTTGCAGTACTCTTTCCTCTTTTAAAAGAGAATTCCGATTATTTTTATCACATTGCCACATGTTTAGTCCTTTCATCAACCATGTTTCATAAATACCCAATAACTAGACATTGAACCAAACATCAGTCTCATATTAGTAAGCATTCTTAAATCTTTCAGCGCCCACATTTAACAAAAATGGGCACCCCTTGTCCCACATTATTGCGAATGCGCCTCGTCTTTTTCATTTGGATACATGCATTCGAGTATAATACTATATTATATATATTAGAGAATAATTCTATATCTATCTCTATAATATATGCAATATACAGCAACAATACATAAATTTCTAATAACTATATTATTTAATTGTGGAATCTATTTGCAGGTCCGTATATCGAACCACCAAAAGAAAATATCAGCAAGTGGGTAAGTATACACATATACGAGGGCTGCTATATATATTTCTGGCCTAATAATGAAAATAGGCAACGAAAATGTTTTTTTTTTTTTTTTTTTTTTTTTTTTTTTTTGGTTTTTCGTTGGATTTGGCTCATCTTGGACGACCCACACGGTTGATTGCTGTTTTGTTTCGGGCTCATACGCATAGATCCATGATTCGTCACCTGTGACGATCTTATAAACGTCTTTTGAAGCACCGCTATCATATTTTTCAGCTTTTCTTTACACCAATCCACACGAGCCTTTTTTAAGCGACTGTCAAATTGTGTGGGATCCAACGAGAACAAAACTTTTTACGGCCAGGTGGTCATGCAATATCGAATGTATGCTGGTGGGAGAAATGCATAGGCATGCCTCTATTTGAAGGTATGTTACATGACGGTCTTGCATTATCAGTTCACGTACGGCATCGATGTTTTCTGGCACAACGGCTGTTTTTGGACGACCTTCACGGAATTCGTCTTTGAGCGAGCGTCGGCCACTTTTGAATTCGTTGTAACAGTTTTTCACAGTGCTATAGGATGGTGCTCCATAGCTATACAAAGATTTTAATTCATCGATGCACTCTTGTCGTGATAATCCACGTCGAAAGTTGTGAAAAATGATGGCACGAAAATGTTCACGAGTTAATTCCATTTTTTGGCCGATATGAATTTTTTAATTCCCTGTAAATAAAACAATTTACGATTAAATGACAAAACGTTCTGAGTGATTTTATGCTAAAAAATGTCAAACTTTCCAATGGAAATGTCAGATTGCACCTGACAACACTTAGTGTTGCCTAGTCCAGAAATATATATAAGCAAACTTTTTCATGGCATACTATATATTTTTCTTTTCGTCTAATTACGACCTAAAACATGGAAATTTACTGCTTTAAAGTTAAGGTCAAATTTTGTGTTGGCCCGTGCAATTGGCCGAAGACTTTTGTACTATACTTACATACTATATATGGCATGTATTTGAATAATTTCAGACGAATGAACCAGGATGTGGCGCAGCACCTTTACAAAACCGTATATATGGCGGAAGTAATGTCCATATTGATGAGTACACTTGGGCAGCGAGGATAATTTACGTCGACTGTAAAGTATATTAATTATTGTTCTTAGAAGAGTAATAAAAATGAATGTTGTTTCCTTACAGCGGACAACAACAACGACTTATTTTGCGGTGGCTCACTTATCAATAAAAATTACGTATTGACTGCAGCACATTGTGTGGTTATGCCTGAAGATAAAGACGATTGGTATGTAAAAGGAGTACGTTTAGGCGAATGGAATACCACAACGGAAAAGGATTGTGAATATTTTACTAAAAACTATGTACTTTGTGCACCTCTGCCAGTGGATATAGATATTTTAGAGTACATAGTTCATCCGATGTATAATAAAAAAAAATTTAACTATGATATAGCTCTGTTGAAGCTAGAAGAGAGCGTAACTTACACGGATTTCATAAAACCGATATGTCTGCCATCGTTGCCGGCAGATCAACAAACGATTAATTATGAAAATAAGTCTGTGGAAGTCGTTGGTTGGGGCAAGACAGAAACCGGGGAGCACAGTGAAATTAAATTGAAAGCACATTTAAAAGTAAAGGACATCAATAAATGTGGCTTACGAAAAGGAGCAACAGAAAATCAAATATGCGCCAAGGGCGAGATAGGTACCGATAGCTGTAACGGCGACTCAGGCGGACCTCTCATGCTTTGGCAAGAGACAGCGTATTATTTGATTGGCTTGATATCATTCGGTTCAGGCGGTCAATGTGGTGATATCCAAACTAACGGTATTTACATGAGTGTCGTCAATTTTATGGATTGGATTGTTGAGAATACACAAAATTCTTGATAGCAACAATTGAGCAACATTTTAAAGACTTTAATTTTCATTAGCTAAGACAAGCACTTCCTGAGATTTTGTTTCAAGCAAAAGTAAGGCTTAGTTTTTGTATATGTATAATAAATGGTTCATTTATTATTCCGCTACTCATATCTAATACTATAAAAAAATGTTCCTTTTACTAATAAAAAGAAAAATATAAATATGTTCATAAAATTCCCTCTTTATAGCCTACACATGTTGCATAAGAACCATAAATCCAGGTTTTGAGTATGTACCGGAAATAATAGTGTGAGGACCCTCATTCATTCTGTGTCCATGTAGTGTATTCTAGCCCCCATATCATCATACCCGAAATAATAAAATTTTAAAGATCAAGACTAACAGATGAATAAAGATTTTTTTCTACTAAAAGCGCGGCGGAGGCCAATGGATTGCTGGCCCAGCTGTTCAGACGAAGGCGAAGAACTGATAACGAGCATGCATCAGCTTCTTTGTAGAATATAGTCGGACGAAAGCATGCCCACCGACTGGAATTTAAGTGTGCTCTGTCCGATCCACAAAATGAAGACCCCACAATCTGCGCCAACTACCGTGGGACAATCCACCTCCACCTCCACATCGCGTGTAAAGTTCTATCGAGCGTGTGAAAGATATTCGCCGCTTTCAACAAACTGATTGGACCTTTGGATGGGGAAGAACCTCTCCGAGCCATTCGATGCCAACTCTTCTTGGTGTGACTTGTTCAACCTACTTCTGGAGAAAATAATTTGAGCTGCAGAACGAAACCGAGAGGGCACAATCTTCTTTAAAAGTGTGCAGCTGCTGGCGTATGCTGATGATGTTGATATAATTGGCTGCGCCGTAAGTTCGGCTTTCTCCAGACTGCACAAGGAAGCAAAACAAATGGGTCTGGTGGTGACAGAGGGCAAGACGAAATATCTCCTGTTATCAAACGAACAGTCAGCACACAAGCGACCAGGCTCCCATGTCACTGTTGACAATCCAAACTTCGAAGTCGAAGATAGTTCAACATATCTTGGAACCAGAATCAACACCAACAACAACGTCAGCCCCGAAATCCAACGCAGAATATCTCTTGCCAACAGGTGCTACTTCGGACCAAGTAGGCGATTGAGAAGTAAACTCCTCTCTCGACGAACAAAAAAAAACTTTATAAATCACTTATTATTCCCGTCCTGCTATGTGGTGCAGAGGCACGGACGATGACAACAACCGATGAGTCGAACTTAAGAGTTTTCGAGAGAAAGGTTCTGTGGAAGATTTATGGTCCTTTGCGCTTTGGCGAATATCTCATTCGATGGAACGATGAGCCGACATTGAAATAGTTCAGCGAATTAAAAGAGAGCGGCTACGCTGGCTAGGTCATGTTGTCCGGATGGATGAAAACACTCCAGCTCTGAAAGTATTCGACGCCGTACCCGCCGCGGGAAGCAGAGGAAGAGGAAGACCTCCACTCCGTTGGAAGGACCAAGTAGAGAAAGACCTGGCTTCTCTTGGAATCTCCAATTGGTGCCACCTTGCGAAAAGAAGAAACGACTGACCCGCTGTTGTTAACTCGTCTTTAACCGTGTAAACGTTTTCGACGCCAGTAAAGAAGAAGAAGAAAATCGCAGAAAAATCCATAACTAAATACACCATAGAGGCGCCAGGCCTTTTTCGTGTGCGCAAAATTTTGAACTCGGTATTCGTTTAATTGCCCAGATGTTAAATTTATCAAAATCTGTGTTTTATGACATTGTGATGGAGCACTTCAACATGCGCAAATTGTGCACGAATATGGTGCTCATTGACGACCAGAAATTGTGGCGTGTGGAACTGTGAAAATTTTAGGTAACCCCCAATTTTTGAATAACGTAACTACAGGTGATGAGTCATGGATCTTTGAGTATGATCCCGAGTGGCAAACGTCATTTTGAGAGGATAGAGAGGATCCAAGCAGCATGAACCTCGGCTCTCAAGGCTACCTAGAATGCCTTCCTCGACTCCTTCAATGCTTCGAAATCGCGCTGGCAGCACTGCATTGAAGCAGAAGGAGCCTATTTTCAAAAATTACGAATGTATGGCGTTGGTATTTGGTTTTGGTTGTATTGCAACAAAAAACAATGCAGGCAGTTAAATACCCGTTAGTTCTTGTTATTATTGAGCTATTTTTTTTTTTAAGAGTTCTATTTATTTTTATTGTTTTATGCACGCTTCATTGCGCGAAATATCAGTTGTGAGTTCAAAGTGGTAAAGTGAGGATATCTCATAATTATTTAAAAATGCCTTCAATTCAAAAACGGCTTTGCTTGAGTGACAAATTAAAAATAATTGACGACAATAAAAAGGGGAAAACCCTAACAGAAATCTCTTTGAAATATGCACAAATTCAAAAAATTGCCGGAAAGTGATAAGAAGTGTTAAAGGTACACATGCTGGCACATTGAGACGAGAATCGTTAAAGAAAGGCGAACATCATAGGATGGAAAAGGCTTTATATAAGTGGTTTAAAATAAAAATATCGCAATGAAAATTTTAACGTAAGTAATGGTTGGTTTTGTAAATTTAAAAAATGGTTTGGGACCCGAATTTTAAAAGAATCTGGCGAAAAACTGTTCTTCCAAGCTGATTTAGTGGCACCGTTCAAACAAAAATTAAATGAAATTTAAATGAATGTAAAAATTACATAAGTCTTGATGCAGTTTTCAACGCTGATGAAACTGGACTTTACAAGAAGATGTTGCCAAACCAAACTCTAGGTCACGCTAATGAAGACAGAGCACCTGGCCGAAAGATATCCAAAGAACGAGCTGCAATCCTTGCCTGCTCAAATGCAACGGGAACAATGAAATTAAAGCCTCTTGTAATAGGAAAATCAAAAAAACTTTCGTTCCTTTAAAAACAAAACACTTGCCGTGGACTATACGCACAGAAAATCAGCGTGGATGAATATCGAAATTTTTAAAAACTGTTTTTTTATGAAATTTGTGCTTCAGGTTTGTATATTACAACAATTTTCACTTCAATACTCCTTAATAATACTTTTAATTATAGGCTGAAGATTTTCTTGAAAGTCGAAATCTACCAAAGCGAGCAATATTGCTCCTGGATAACGCTCCTAGTCATCCACCAGAAGAAGATTTGGTGACTCCAGATGGAAAAATATGGACAGTGTTTATGCCACCGAAAATAACGTCTCTCATTCAACCGGTGGACCAGAACGCTATTCGCCTCACCAAATTATTTTACCGAAATTCTTTACTGAGCAGTGTGGTGCAAAAAGTAAATATATAGTAAACACAGCGTTAAAGAACCTCACCCTTTTCAATGCAGTTCAACTTATTGCTGCAGCTTGGGAAAAAGTTTCAGGGGTTGTTCTTCAGAAGTGTTGGAAAAACATTTTAATTAATGAAACCACACCTGACGATGAAGATGATGAGGACAATATACCTCTAGCAGATTTGCGATTCAGAAAAGACCTTTCTGTTATGGAGATTACACATATCCATACAATGTTTCCCCAGGTACGGTTTAGCTTATGCATTTGTAGAAATAATTTAAATTAATATTCAAATCAAATTTTAGACAAACTTCAACACAGATGATTTGGAAGCATGGAACAGCGTAGACAATGCACTTGTAGAAGAGAACCCGAGCGCTGAAAATGAACTAGCTATAGAAATTTCGGAAGAGGAGGAAGTTGACACCGGTGGAGTTGTAGCTGTGCCGCCAATAAAGCATACCGATGCCAACGACTGCTTTGAGAAGTGTATCAAATGGTCTGAAGAAAACAACGTGAAACAGGAAAAAATTTTTATTGAAAAACCTACAATGTGATTTTTGATCAGATAATGATGTTCTGCGAATGCTGGATTCTGAGCAATTTTTGGTCGTCATTCAATTTGTGCGGAACAAACCCTGCACATGCCTTTCGTAAGCCCAAATGTTTGATCAAAATGCGATAACTCGATGTTTTGAAGATGTTCAATTCCATTTTCATTTCCATGAATTTTAATGATGATTTCGGCTGATTTTTGATGAATTCACGCATAGTTTCGATTGAATTTCCGGTGATCACGGATTTTGATTGGCCCACATGTTGATCGTCATTTACATATGTAATCACAACCACTTTGAAAACGTTGAAACCACTCGTGCACTCTGCTACGGGATAGGCAATCATAGCCATTAACTTTTTTCATGAATTGAAACGTTTCGGTAAAATTTTACCAATTTAAAAACAAAATTTAATGTTGGCTCTTTGTTCGAAGCTCATTTTCGCACCGATAACTCAAACATACTGACACTTAAAACGCAATAATTTCACTTCCAATCAATGAAATGTTATGAAATTCTCACTGGACAATCGATAGAGATAGCAGACTGTAACGCACCAGTCGACATATAGATGGCGCCGCCAGGGGGCGCTAGATGTTGTTTACTTTTAAATCATTTCTAGTTAGAGGCTTTAAATGCAAAAAGAAATCGCTTTTTTTTCTAACTTAATTTTTTGTTTTTCTTTTAATTTATTTTTACGATATTACACGTATTTAATGCATCCAAGTAAAACTGCTCGCCCTGCGCTTTTTTTTATTTTAATTTTCTTGTATTTCTTTTTTAATTTTTTGCCTCTTAATTTGTATTTGTGTTTATTTTTGTTTTGCTTTTGCCGTCGACCCGATTCGGTTTCTGCCTTTCAATTTTAATTTGAAGTGACGGCGCCGAAACACCGCCCAGAGGTTATGCCGCGGCGCTGTGTGCCATCAATACGCCTTCCAGAGTTCCCATTGTGGCTCATGGATATGTACTATATATGTAGCTATGTATGTAAGTCTGTATTTTTTTGGTTAGCGCTGCTGAGACTCATCCTCATTCTTGTATCCAGCCACTTTATAGCGGCGCCGCTTTGATTTTGTGGCGAAGTTGCATCCTGACCAACAAAACTCCACTAAATTGACGTGTTGAAATTACCTCAAGGTGTTTTACTTTTAATAAGAATTATTACCTTTTAATTAACGGGGTATGGCTGTTGACGAATGCAATAAAAACAAGACATTAGTCAGGCGAAGGGCAGCAGAAAATGCTAAATCATCGCTTAAACGCAGCTGTCTCTTGTGAACCGTGTATTGATATATTTTTTTACTTTTCGGTACGAGAGTGAGTTGATTGAGAGTGTGGTAAACTCAGAGGAGTAGTGCTTTGATGCAGTAATTAAAAAAATCCGCGATATTGTTATAGAAATGCATATAATTGTTATTCGCCAATTACTGAATATTTCGATTTCCATTTATTTTGGTAGAAAATATTAATTATTTCAGTCAAATCGGACTCGTAGTTTCTCGTTGACCGATTATGTTATCTGATTTCAATTGAGTTAAAAAAAGAGCTTCCAAGGTGTGATCTACGCCAAATAATTAGAAAGGAGCAAAGCAAACATCGGTTATATAGACTCTACACCGAAAAGCAGCAGGTTTCCCAAAAATATTTTGGACCGTCTTTTTTAAATTTTGCAATCGCTGGCCAATTTTACCTAAAGATAAACTTAAATTTTTTTGCAAAATTTGTTACAATTTTATAGACATAGCGAAATGTTGTTTTCGTTGTGGCGACAGAAAAACGTTCACACCTCCACCTAAAAAAAATTCGAGCGTCTACTTCAATTTTGATTTTGATTGGAAAAATAGGTGCTTTTTATGTGAAAATGAAACGGATGAAATGAAAAAAGAATTCCAAATCGTCAAGACAAAAAGTCAGCTACGTAACTACTTCTGATTTCAAGAAAATGATATTAGATTTGATAAGTGAAGAGAGAAGTGAATATTGACGCAATATCCATAAAGGAATTGTAGGCGTGTTAGATTTAGTAGCTCAGGAAGCTAATAATTACGCGAATTGTTACATGCGTTTGAAAAATACCGTAAAAAACACTCATAGAGAGAAAAAAATTCATCCAGTCACAATACAAGTAGATGCAGCAATGGAGCTGATTTTCAAATATATTGAAGAAAATGATGACTGTCAGTTTTCACTAGCAGAATTAAAAAGTATTGTAACAATTGGCCATATCCCTGACGATAAAACAATAAAAATGAGCTTAACGAATCATTATGAGGATAATATTGTATTCTTCAGTAAATTTGGATCCAATACAATAATATATTTAAAAAAACAACAATACGAAATATTGTCCGATAACTGGTATGGAAAGAGGTCAAAAGATGGTGAAGAAGAAGAATACCGTATTTTGAAAGCTGCTGGTGAAATTTTACGACGACACATCCAGACGCAGGTTTATGATAATAAAATGTATCCGGATAGTGATAAAATGTTTAACAACGTTCACGAGACAATACCAAAATCTCTATAATTTTTTTTTTATCAGAAATAATTCAAAATAACAAAAAAGGTAAACCAGAGTTTATGAATCATAATGAAACGAAATGCACCTCAATAGCTCATGCGATTATATCTGTAGTGAAGCCTCGTTTATTTGTATCACCACTGCATGTGGCTTTAGCTCTTACACTTCATAGAAAATTTGGCTCCAAAAAAAAAAAAATAATAATAATAATAGAAATAAATTATTTTCTTTCCAAGCATAAGCTGATGCTGATAGACTTATAATTGAAACTGCAGTTAATCTGCAATCTGAAAACATCGCTGTAGTGTCCGAAGATGTCGGTGTTTTAGTTTTATTGACTGCACTCTCATCACCAGACCGTGAAATTTATTTCCGAAAACCATCGAAAGGCAAAATACCGCGAAAAACGTACTCTTCTAAGAGCTTAGAAACAATATTACCAAAGCGTAAAGAGCATATTCTGATCTTACATGCATTCACTGGCTGTGACACGGCGTTAGCTTTTATCCAACGTGACAGAAACTATTTGCAAAAAATTTTCAAAGACGAACAGACTTGCCAAATGCTGCGACAGTTTTTAAAAATGAATGCAAAGATATGGATGAAATTTTTAAAGCTGGTGTTACATGCTTTATACGATGCCCCCAAAAAATAAAAGATCTTAATGCATTAAGATTTAAATTTTTTTGAAAACAACTGCTAAAAATACCTGCGTTAAACTGCCGTCTTTACCACCTACTGCAGATGTCGCTTTTGAACACTTTAAAAGAGTATTTTTACAAATTCAAACATGACTCAAAAGAGAAATATCACCAGAAGAATGGGGTTGGAATTATGAATGCGGAATATTGATACCGCAAACAATGATGCAGCGACCAGCTCCAGAATCTTTACTGAAAATTATTTTTTGCACATGCACAACAGAATGTGGAGCATCTTGTGGGTGCAGGAAAAGTGGATTAAACTGCACTGTAGCTTGCTTAGAATGCAAGCTATACTAATCCTTTACCTACAATCTACCTCAACGAGATCGACGACGGCAATAATGAACAATAATGTGCGAGGTGTGCTCAAAAAGTATCGTAAATTTTGTGTTTTTTTCAAAAATTATTTATTTATGCATGAATATCTATTTTGTCCCCTTCAAAGTAATCCCCATGAGATATTATACACTTGTGCCAACGGTTTTTCCAATCTTCGAAGCACTTCAAAAAATCATTTTTTTTTTTTTATCTTCTTCAGCTCCTCCTTCGATGCCGTCTTTATCTCGTCAAGAGAAGCGTAACGTCGTCCTTTCATGGGCCTCTTCAGTTTAGCGAACAGAAAAAATTCACAGGAGGCCAGATCTGGGGAATACGGTGGCTGCGGCATCATTAATGTGTTGTTTTTGGCCAAAAAGTCGCGCACAAGCAACGATGTGTGTGAGCAGGGGCGTTATCGTGGTGCAAAAGCCAATTTTTGTTCTTCCACAAATCCGGCCGTTTCTGGTGGATTGCTTCGCGCAATTGCGCATAACTTGCTGGTAATATTCCTTATTGACCGTTCTTCCCTGTGGCAAGAACTCATGATGCACCAGGCCCCTGCAATCGAAGAAAACTGTCAGTTACGATACGCGATACTTTTTGATCACACCTCGTATATAGTTGATGATAAATTTTTGTTGTAAATCATTATTTTTTGCAAAAATCTAATAAATTAAGATAAAAGTTACTTTGCAAATATAATTCATTACATATAAAATTAAAGAGATTTTTTTAACTTTTTTATTTGAGGTTTTAATAATGCGGTCAAACACTTGTTATACGGATTAATTGACTGTACCTGGGTTCGGAGATTTTACTATTTGTATGCTTACGGCGCTCCACTTTTATGCTTTCCTTGATTATTTGTGTTCTCGTTTTGTTGCGTTTTCTAATTTCCTGTTGCTGTAAAAGTTCAAATGCCTCGTCATTGCAGTTTTTTCTTGGCTAATAATGTACTAATCCATTCTAGGTGCTGGGCAACGTACAACCATTTTATTTGCCACCCTCACACTGACCTCATTGACACCTTTGACTTAATAAAAACCTATTCGTATATAGTATACCTGTATGTGAGAAAAAACTAGTAAGATTTTTTCAGTTATATTTCGCGTTAAAACCCATTTCTCAAAATATTTTTTCTTGGTGCGTGTGTCATTACCACACTGTCTAAAAACACACCCGTTACAAAACTTTCCTTCGAAAGTTAAAGTCCTCTTCTTAAAATACTTTGGTTTAAGGTTTAACGTTGTTGTAAAGTCTGGAAGAAACACAGATCTAGTAAAGATATACCATTATTCTTTTAAAAGTGTAAAGTAAACTGTTGTTGTAAGTTGTTTAAGAGCAACAGGGTTATATAACTGTAGATTGTTCAAGTTAGCTAGATTTTGTCAAACACTTGTTAATGAGAAATGACTAGGAAAGTTGGTAGTTGAAGGATGGAGGAACAGACTTACTCCGGAAGATCGTTTGCAAATCATACAAATTATTCTTTTGCATCCCGAGCTGCGTCCAGCAGCGATGAAGCTAATTTTTGATTGAATAAGTATGTTAGTAAACCAAATTATCGCATTTGGAGTGATGCTACAAGTAATAACCCACAAGCCATTTTGAGACGCCCTTTGCAACCTCAAAAATAAGCTGCTGGATGAGCTCTATATGCCGAGGGGCATGCAGAATGTTGATGTGGATGACCATTGCGTCCAACGGCGCTACAGGCTTACATACATACCATACTACATAGGTTGCTATATATATTTCTGGATTAAGCAACACCAGGTGCAATCTGACATTTCTATTGGAAAGTTTGACATTTTTTGCATAAAACCACTTAGAACGTTTTGTCATTTAATCGTGAATTGTTTTATTTACAGGGAATTAAAAAATTTATCTCGGCAAAAAAATGGAATTAACTGGTGAACATTTTCGTGCGATCATTTTTCACAACTTTCGACGTGGATTATCACGACAAGAGTGCATCGATGAACTAAAATCTTTGTATGACTATGAAACACCATCCTATAGCACTGTGAAAAACTGTTACCACGAATTCAATCGTGGCCGACGCTCGCTCAAAGACGAATTCCGTGAAGGTCGTCCAAAAACAGCCGTTGTGCCAGAAAACATCGATGCCGCACTTGAACTGATAATGCAAGACCGTCATGTAACATATCTTCAGATAGAGGCATGCCTATGCATTTCTCCCACCAGCATATATTCGATATTGCATGAACACCTGGCCGTAAAAAGGGTTTGTTCTCGTTGGATCCCGCACAATTTGACAATCGCTCAAAAAAGGCTCGAGTGGATTGGTGTAAAGAAATGCTGAAAAAATACGATCGCGGTGCTTCAAAAGACGTTTATAAGATCGTCACAGGTGACGAATCAAGGATCTATTTGTATGAGCCCGAAACAAAACAGCACTCGACCGTGTGGGTCTTCCAAGACGAGCCAAATCCAACGAAAAAAAAAATACCATTTTCGTTGATAAATATGCCTATTTTTATTATAAGGCCAGGAATATATATAGCAGCCCTCGTATACAGGCAACGACAACAATTATCTCGCTTAGTGGGCCGTGGCGTAACCACCTAAAAAAAAACACTACTATAAATGCATTATCGATCTTAGTTTATTTTCGCTGAAAAACTACAGACAAACAAACTGATTGTAATAAAGCAATCTGAATGATCTGTTTAAATTGCTTGACTATTTGTTGTCTTAAGACTGAGCTCACATGCGATAATGCCTTATCTATTTTCCAATCTTTCGGCTTTCTCTCTCTCCCCACAGCAGACGCTGATTTCACACTAAGACACCTGATTGCATCGAACGCCTGTTTTTTAGTAATCTTCCAAGGAATTCTTTATTTGCATTATAAAATTAATGAGCTTTCAGCTCATCAACTTTAGTCAATAACTAGTTGCCGAAGCAGCAAACAGTTCACATAGATGCGGATCACAAATTTTCATACTCTACACAGACAAGTATTTTAAAAGAAATTTTGTGCATTAAAGAATCTATATCACATCGTCTGAATATGGATACTAAATCGGTAGTAGTTTCATTGTTTTTACTGGTCAATATATTGTCCACATTCGGCAATGTTATACCAAGAGCAAAGCCAGATGACGTTCAAATACAAGAGCTGAGGAGATCGCTGCGCGATAGCTTTTGGCATTTTTCCTCCGAGCAAGAGGAGCACGGCGATGAATCAGAATCAATTTTCGAAACTAAATCCTCTGTAAGCAACGGAGTATCACATGTTGCCACGAGGTTTAAGTCATCGCAAAACTCATTCAAAAAATATTCACATTCCTCATCAGACATAAAGATACAAAATTTTTAAATAATTTAATTTTCGTGTTAACTTTAAGCAACTTAATGAATAAACTATTTATAAATGATAATAAACGAAATAAAGTTTTCTTATATTTGTGGTAACGGATGTTCGAGAGATACACATATGAAAGTGGTGGCGAGGCGAAATGATTTAGGAGTGTCGGACTGTCAGCGTGTACATACCGAAATAGTCGAAGTCGAGTAATAACAGCATCCACCTAATATACATTTAATAGCTTAAATTTGCTGGAAACATTAAATTTACTTAAGAAAATTACTCAACAGTGCTAAATTTAAATCATTTTACTTTAATCAAGTATTATTGAAGATATCGGACCAAACGACAAATAGTGGTTCTAGTGTACATTAACTTTAAACGAAAAATTTTCGAAATCGGATTATACATTTTCAACCTCCTCGTCACCAAAAATGAAAGCATCAGGGGTTATAGCTGACTTTTTAATATGTTTTTCAAAGTAAGTGGCTCCAAAGATGGACGACAGCTGTCTCTTGCCCCCATAGACTAATTAAAGGTAAACCTGCATTTGACTCAATAGAGCCTTTGGAAGGTTTCTGGTAAATTCAGACACTGATTCATGTACGTAAAATATTTTTTCACCGTGCGATGAACTTAGATGTGTGCCCCCCTCTTTACAGTCTAACAGACTACTAACGTATAGTCATTAGCCAGATAGCCGGTAATTAAACCAGAGGCCTTAATCGGAAACATAAGATCGTAATAAAGAGTGGAGTAGAAATGTGACTTGTGAGTTAGGCATAGTAAGTTTCCACACTTTATTTAACCAAAAATTTCCGAAATTTCCGAATGTCCGCATTAACTACATATATACATATATTTCTAGGAAATCGCGAACAAACATAAGAGTTCAATAGAATTTTGAGGAGATAACAGTTTGTAAGACATAATCACAAATCATTAATTAAATTCTCACTAATCTTCAAATTCTCTGTTACTCTGAGTTTAATATAATTTTTGTATATAAAAAATGTTGAACTATCAACGTAATTATTTGTAAAAAATTCTATTTTAGAAAATCTTATTGCTAAATAAGCACTGTGTTTATGATTACTAACTCCAAATTTAAGCACTAATTCGACGTATTATTCTATATAACTTTATATGTTTAGTGCTACGGGCGTTGTTTCAAACCAAACATGCTGATAATTGATTGAATCTTGATATGCTATGTAAAGAACGGAAAGAATAAGAAGGTCTGAAATACTATGTATATTGTTAAGTAATCGAATCTATGCAATTAGATAAACTGCTTAAATACTACTGTGTCCAAAAATTAAGGTGACAATGTATTTATTTTGAAAACTCTTTATTTATTCTTCCAAGTCAATTCCCGATGCAATGCATTTATGCCAACGGATTTTCCCATCTTCGAAACGCTGGTTGTAGTCACTTTCCGGGATGGCCTTCAGTTCCGTCTTCGCTGCGGCTTAAATCTCCTCTATCGTATAAAAACGGTGTACCCGGAGCGGTCTTTTAAGCCTGGTGAACAGCCAGAAGTCGCACGGCGCCAGATCAGGTGAATACGAATTACAAGGGCAGTATGAGATGGTGCATTATCGTGGTGTAAAAACCAAGAATTGTCTTTACACAATTCCGGCCTTTTTGGGTGGACAGCGTTACGTAAACGACGCATAACGTTCAAATAATACAAATAATATTCCCTGTTGACTGTTTGACCGGTTGGAAGGAATTCATAATGCCCAACACCACGATAATCGAAGAAAACAGCCAACATGACCTTTTTTGAGCGACTTTGGCGTGACTTTTTTGGCCTCGGCTCTCTTTTGGCACGATATTCGCTCGATTGATCGGTTGTTTCGGGGTCGTAAGCATAGATCCAAGTCTCATCGCCAGTTATAATGCGTTTCATGACACACTGGTAATCGAAAAGTATCGTTTCACACACTTCAACGCGACGGCTTTATTCCAAAAAATTCAATGTTTTCGGTATCAGTCGATATGCCAACTTCATCAGCAAAGTCTCTAATTGTTCATCGACGGTTTTTCAACACCAAATCTTTGATTTGCTGAACGTGAGCTTCGTCGGTTGAGGTTGATGGTCGCGCTGGACGCTCTTCGTCTTCGACACGTTCACGGCCGGCTTGGAACTTACTATACCACTTGTAAACACTTTTTTTAGACATAGCCTCATCACCAAAGGCTTTCTGCACCATTCTCAACGTATCTGCAGCAGAAAATTGATTCCGTGAACAAAATTAAATGCAAATTCTTTGCTCAACAAATTTCGACATTGCAAAAAACGAAAAACTCACTTTTAGCAGCTCGCAAAACGACACGTATCTCAAACACTAATGAATATTTTGACATGAAATTTAACATAAATGTGACTGACAGTAATAGCAAACTAAAAAAAAAAAATTAAGTTTAAATTCAAATGTCACCTTATCTTTTGAGCACAGTAGTACATGGCAACCCTTTTCAAATATAAGTCATCAATGTAATGTTTCCTTCTATTTCATACGTTTTTCGTTTTAATAATTTCAAACCGATAGATATTCTTCTTTAAAAAATGTATACTGTAGAAATACAGGGTCTGTCGCAAAAGAAACGGAACTATTAAACAAAAAAAAACAAAAAATTAATATTTTTCAAAAAATCATATTTTTTATTCAAAGTAGTTTCCTGGTAGAGTGTTTAAGGTCATTTTTCGGAATGCTCTTGAGAATATCGGTCGTCGCCTTTTGGATAGCTGAAAGGTCCTGAAAACAGTGTCCTTTCATGGGCAAATGAAGTTTTCCAAATAGGTAAAAATCACATTAATATGGAGTTTTTTGTAAAAAAAATCAGTGACAAGCGTCGACCGTTGACACGGCGCATTATCGTGCAACAGGTGCCAGGACCCTGCCTCACGGTATTGTGGTCGAGCACGACGAATGCGTGACAAAAGACGCTTCATAACACCAGGTAAAACACAGCATTAATCGTTTGGCCAGTTGGGACGAACTCTCGGTGTACAATACCCTGGGAATCGTAAAAACAAATCAGCAGCGTCTTTATTTTGGGCTTCTGAAGACGACTTTTTTTGGCCCGACTTCTGATCGTCACAGAGGTCTTCACGACCTTCTTGGAATCGCTTAAACCACTCTTGCGCATTACTGCGGGATAGACACTGATCACCATAGACTTATTTCATCATTTAAAATGTTTCAGTAAACGTTTTCCCAAGTTTAAAACAAAATTTAATGTTTGCTCTTTGTTCAAAAGGCATTTTACGACGGATGACCAAAAGCTGCTGTCACTTTTCGTCACTGATCGATAACATCGATTGTAGTTATCCAATTGTCTTAAAATTTCATATACCCACCAATAGGTGGCGCCACCATAAACAGTTATATTTCAAAAGCTCTGTTTCTTTTGCGACAAACCTTGCATCTATTTGTTTTCTGCTTCAAGTTGTCTATTTGAAAGTCGTCATAATACATATCTTATGAAATAATCTCTCGTTTTTTGAGATAACGACCTTAAATTTTGCACATCTCTTTTACTCCCCGAGAAGCTATGCACTTGTTGGATATCGGACCACTATATCATACAGTTGCCATACAAACTGTTCCATCAAAATACAGTCCTTGCATGAAAAACTTTTGCTGTTGTAGTTCTTGCGGCCGAAATTATTCCCGAAGTAATTTCAGGGAATGATGCTGAGTTGACAATCCTTGAACGGCTAAAAATCCGGGTCCGTTCCGTTTACTTATACCCTACTATCGTGGGAATGGTGGAAAACTTTTGTATTTGTGAAGAGTACTCTAGCTTCAGTGCAACGAAGTTAACGTTATTTCTTGTTTTCGGTTGAAAATATTGCAAACTCATCAACATTCAATACTCAGCATCTCTTCAAATACGCCTTCTTCTTCTTATTTTAAAGTATTTTCTACAGCAATGACACAATTAATGGGACGCACTCATTGTAACCAATTATGAAAAAGCGATTTTTGGAAATGAAAAAAATACTGTGTCATTTGTGTTGAAATTTTTGCGGCTATATTCATTATCCGCGTATGAACCTAAAAAATGCTCTACTAGCAGAATCATCTGTGAACCTTGTGCGTTATATTATACATTATAAGACACTAGCTTCATAGCATTATCATTAATGTTTAAAATGAAAAAAGTTGTTGCAGTGGCATAACTACAATAGTTGGAGATATGCTGCGGAGTTTTTTGTAGACATTATTATGTTCTTCACTATTGTTGTACATTATTTTGTTCTATCGATCGTTTCGGCAGCGCATTCAACGAAAGACATTTTAAGACTCATTTTTCTACACCTTCGGTTACATTTTTCAAATTCCCTAATTTTTTTTTCAAAATGAAATGTAGCCTATATCAAATTGGAAAAATGTAGCATTCTATTGGTGAAAGAATTTTTTAAATCGGCTAACTACTTTTTGAGTTTATTCGTTACAAACATACAAACAAACAAAAATAAGTACAAATTTTTCCTCTTTATAATATTAGTGTAGATAAATTGCCAATAGACCATTGGTCGCAGTATGCATTCACCCACAACTCTTTTTCCAGCGGTACGTACGGTTGAGATTTATAAAATAGCGAAAAAATCAATTCTTAGGACGTTTTGGACCGGCCGAAATTCAAGTGAACGTGCAGAAAAAATCTGATAGCGCTCGGAACGTTTTGTCTCCAAGTAATGCTTTGAGCAAATTTAAAAAATGAAGTTTTGACAAAAATGCTTTTGAAGATAAACTCAAATATTTTAGTGACATTAGTATGTTGTTTTTAATAGTATAGAGTATAGAATTGTGGACAAAAATAAAAAGAAATTGTTTTCGAAATTTCACACTAGGGTGTGCTCCTTAGTAGAACCTAAGCAATAAGAAACACCCTAATGTGTCAAAATATGAAATAAATCAAAATAAAGCAGGGAAAACCAATTTTAAAGAAACTCACTATTAATAGCTTTACTATGAATTTATTTGCGATTTTGAGATTATTCGATTTAGTGGACGCGGCCTATCAGCTAATAAACACAGCTATTGCATAATAATTACTAGTAATACAAATTATTTATTGTAGTACGTAAAATTAAAGCTGCCTTTAATTACTGCGAGTAAATATAATATGTTGTTTGGATGTATGCATATATGTGTGTGTATGCGCGTATGTAGTTGTGAATCGATGAGCGCAACTCATTAGTTCGTTGGCTTGCGCCTCAATGCCGAATGTTAGTGTGCCGGTATCAACAACAATTACAACAAAAACAATAACGACAGCATAAGCAGAACTAGGTTGCAAAAATCAACTAGAATTACAATAACAACAATGAAAACAGCAATAAACTGCAGCAATTCGTAGCAATGTGCAACAATGAGATGTGCGAAAACCAGCGCCACCAACGACAGCGAAAAAAGAAAGCATGTCATGGCACCGATTCTAAGCGTCTTAACTCGAAACGGAAGTGCAACTTAATGCGACCCTAAGAAAAACTTATAACAATAGCACTTACGCTCCTATTAAGTTGCATGCCAGCACACACACACACACCGCAACAACTAAAAACGGTTTCAAATACATGTGCACACATGCATACAATAAACCCACACATACATATGTATGTATGTAATTTACAAGTATGTATGCGTATGGATGTATCCGAACCAGCACCTGTAAAATGGGTGCGCCAGTGAAAGTATATTGACAAGCAATCACAGGCACACTTTTAACAACATATGTATGTATGTGTAGGTACATGCATGGTAACATATGCCTGTGTGTGTGTGTGATTGACTGCCATAAAGTGCAAAGTTGAAAGTCTTGCCAAGTATTTTCACCCCATTCGCTGGCAACTTGAGTGTTTATTAAATAGCAGACAGCGGCTGCACCTCATGTTGCAGTCAACAGAATTACAACAACAAAAGAAAGGCAACATTTTTGATCGGCTCAAAGTGCTTGGCAAATATTGGCATAAAATATTCTAGGCGCGTGCTAAACCATTTGTGATTATTTTTCGGAAGTTTTCCATTTTGAGAATACCGTACGGCTTTGTTGCATAAATTTGCATGCATGCATTGGAGGTGAGCAGGCCGGGCCGCTCGTTCATTATGTTATTGACATGCAATATTGGCAAAAATATTTTGCCAATTTTTCACAGTTAATCGATTTTACTGCATTTACATATTTTCCCATTTGCTGAGTTTTTCCTCCTTAATCACCTCATTGTGTGGCTCTTCGTATAAGTTTCCCCCCAAATTGCTCTCGGTTGCATGTTGCCAGTCAATCAATTTTGCTTAAAGCTTTTGCATGTACCGTTATATTGTACATTGACAAAATCAATTTCAATGTTTCATACTAAACAAATTTTACTTTTTCATTTTTTATCTTCGGCTCAAAGAAGCATAAAAAACTCACAAAAATTTCCTCAGAACTTTATTCGTTGGAATATATAATTTTTATAAGAACGGTTGCTTTGTATCCGGAAGACTGATAAATTTGCGTCGTTTATATGAGCAGTTGGTACTAGAATTGAAACCATATTAAATGTAGTCATACCGAACCTTCAAAGCCACAGTATTTTCTCGAGATTCTCTCTTTTAAGCGCAAAATTTATTTGTACTTTTTATTTTTTGGTTGATTATACTAAATGCAAATAGAAATAGCCTTCACAAAGAGCAATATGCCTTCAGTTATTTCAAAATTGACTTATTGAAAGGTAGCACCAAGAATATAAGCGAAAGTAACGGCAAATATATAACCTCAACTGTCATCCCAAGTACCCATCCCATCAATCCCAATCAATCCCAAATAGAATGACACACATAGTCAATCCATCAGTAAAGGGAAAACTACAACCACAATACTGCATTGGATACAGTTGAATCTTACTTATATATATTACATCTCAAGTAACCTATTCAGACTGATAGAGCTAGCTGACGTTCTAAAGATATCACAGAAATGTCTTGAGGAAATCCTTCATGAAAAACTCAAACAAAGAACAATGTTAGAAACGACGTCCTTATAATAAGTGTTGATTCGAATTAACAACAAAGATTCGACTTAGTACCAATAACTTAAGAAATAACAAGTAAGGGAGGCCTAAGTTCGGATGTCATCGAATATTTTATACTCTCGCATGATAAAGTGATAATCGAGATTTCATTATCCGTCATTTACATATTTTTTTATTTTGCTATAAAATTAATTAGATTAGATCAATTTGTGTACTTTGAGTATTGAATTGTATTTTCATTTATATATACATATGTATTATACAGAGAAGGCATCAGATGGAATTCAAAAAGCGTTATATTGGAAGAAGGCGGGTTTTGAACCGATTTCACCCATATTTTGTACATGTCATCAGGGTGTTAAAAAAAATATTATATACCGAATTTCATTGAAATCGGTCGAGTAGTTCCTGAGATATGGTTTTTGGTCCATAAGTGGGCGACGCCACGTCCATTTTCGTTTTAAAAAAAGCCTGAGTGCAGCTTCCTTCTGCCATTTTTTCCGTAAAATTTAGTGTTTCTGACGTTTTTTGTTAGTCGGTTAACGCACTTTTCGTGATTTTCAACATAACCTTTGTATGGGAGGTGGGCGTGCTTATTAGCCGATTTTTTCCATTTTTGAACTGCATATGGAAATTCCTGAGAAAAACGACTCTATAGAGTTTGGTTGACATAGCTATAGAAGTTTTCGAGATATGTACAAAAAACTTATTAGGGGGCGGGGCGACGCCCACTTTTTCAAAAAAATTACGTCCAAATATGCCTCTCCCTAATGCGATCCTTTATACCAAATTTCATTTCAATATCTTTATTTATGACTTAGTTATGATACTTTGTAGGTTTTCGGTTTTCGCCATTTTGTGGGCGTGGTAGTGGGCCGATTTCGCCCATCTTCGAACTTAACCTTCTTATGGAGCCAAGTTTCATCATGATATCTCAATTTTTACTCAAGTTACAACTTGCACGGACGGACGGACAGACGGACGGACGGACAGACAGACATCCGGATTTCAACTCTACTCGTCACCCTGATCACTTTGGTATATATAATCCTATATCTGCCTCTTTTAGTTGTAGGACTTACAAACAACCGTTATGTGAACAAAACTATAATACTCTCCTTAGAAACTTTGTTGCGAGAGTATAAAAATAACGTTGATCAGATTTTCGTTAAGTGGATACGAGACTTCTTAATGTACTCCTCACTGTGAGCAGTTACACCTTATCAATTTGACCGGCTCAATTTACTATAAGTAAAATGTTGCGATTTGTTGAACTTGGAACAGTGTTTGTAAAACTATATGTAGATACTATTATGAGCAAAAAATAGTAAGACTTTTTACCTAATTCAATGTCATCTTCCTTGGCCCCAATTAACTTGTGCTAACGTTGTTTCCAATTCTCGAAAGAGTTGTTAAAATCCATTTCCGGAATAGCCTTCAATTCGCGAAGCGAGTCACGTTTAATGTCTGAAATTGACTCAAAACGGTTTCCCCGGAGCGATCGTTTGAGTTTACTGACTAGCCAGAAGTCACATGGAGCTAAATCAGTGGAATACGGTGATTACCGCACGATATTGGTTGAAAATTTGACAGACTGAATGTTGTATGCGACTGCATATAATCGTGGTGCAAAAACCAATAGTTGTCGGCCCATAATTCTGGCCTCTTCAACGGATAGTTTTGTGTAAACGAGGCATAACACTCAAATAGTATTCCTTGTTGACAGTTTGGCCGTCTGGCCGTTCGGGATAATCGAAAAAGCTGCCAAAATAACTCTGTTTTTTGACCTGCTTTGACTTGCTTTTTTCGGCTTCGGCTCATCTTTGCCACGATATTCAGCCGATTGGTCTTGTTTCCAGGTCGTAAGCATAGATTCAAGCTTCATCGCTAGTAATAATACGTTTCATGACACCCTGGTAGTCGGAAATCATTGTTTCACAGACGTAAACGCGACGCTGTTTTTCGGAACAATTTAGTGATATTATAACCAATGGTGCTTTCACTTTCTTAGGCCCAAATGATCTTTCAAAATGGTTTTCACTAAACCTTTCGATATTCTAATGATGTTAATCGTTGATCCTCAAAACCAATTTTTTTATTTTATATACATATGTACGTATTGATCATCAGTTAATGTTGATGGCCATCCTGGTAGTGGTGCGTCGTCAGTTTTGAGTAAGTTGTGTCAATCAAAAACATTTGCTTGCGACATGCAATTATCGCCGAAGACCTTTTCCAAAACGTTCTGAACGTTTCGTTATTCGTTGAATAATTTCACTCATTGTAAAAATCGCTGAATTCACTTTATGTACTTCAGAAATACAAGCTTAACCTAAACAGTTATTTTGATGTGATATTTGCCACAGATGTCACTGACAGCCGAGAAACAAAATTTCGACGAACGGGTTTTCGTGCGAAATTTAAATTACTACTTTTTTCCCACAGGCTAAGGGTAAAATGATATAATCATTACATATGAAGGCAAATCTGTTTCCTAAGAACTCACTAAAGACGTTCCTAACAAGTAGGAAGTGCAAAGTTTGGGTGTAACCGAACATTTTATACTCTTGCAACTTGCAAAGGTTGAAGCTAAGGAAGTAACTTCAAGTACATAAGCCCTGTTAGTTATATTGCGTCGAGGGCAAGTTTTCACTCGCTTTTATTCGTTCTAAGCAGAAATATACGAGGGCTGCTATATATATTTCTGGCCTAATAATGAAAATAGGAATATTTATCAACGAAAATGTTTTTTTTCGTTGGATTTGGCTTGGAAGACCCACACGGTCGATTGCTGTTTTGTTTCGGGCTCATACGCATAGATCCATGATTCGTCACCTGTGACGATCTTATAAACGTCTTTTGAAGCACCGCGATCGTATTTTTTCAGCATTTCTTTACACCAATCCACACGAGCCTTTTTTAAGCGATTGTCAAATTGTGTGGGATCCAACGAGAACAAAACTTTTTACGGCCAGGTAGTCATGCAATATCGAATGTATGCTGGTGGGAGAAATGCATAGGCATGCCTCTATCTGAAGGTATGTTACATGACGGTCTTGCATTATCAGTTCACGTACGGCATCGATGTTTTCTGGCAAAACGGCTGTTTTTGGACGACCTTCACGGAATTCGTCTTTGAGCGAGCGTCGGCCACGATTGAATTCGTTGTACCAGTTTTTCACGGTCCTATAGGATGGTGCTTCATAGCCATACAAAGATTTTAGTTCATCGATGCACTCTTGTCGTGATAATCCATCTGTGTCTTTTATAAATCTCACACATTAACCGATGTTTCGGTTAAAAGTCAGCTATAGGTACTGTGTCCGAATATTAGGTACGTTGGGACTTGAGCAGTTTTTCTTGGATTATAACCCTATTAATATGTATATATATATATATCGATTAGTTTTAAGTGATACCTACAACCGTTAGATGAACAAAAATATTATACTCTGTAGCAAAATGTTGCAAGAGTAAAAAAGTAGTAAACAACGTTTCGGTTATTTGCTTTTCTAAATTGAATTCAATTGAAGAGGAACGTCATTATTTTTAATTGTTTACCCATGGAAATGCAATAAATTCTGCGAAGGATGGCACACGATGCAAAGTGTGAGAAGAGTACGAAAATAACTAAGTAAGTGTGGTTTAAATGACTCCTAAGCAGTACAAACAACATTATGACAAATGTATTGATCCAAAATCCGATGAACAGTGTACTCAGAAATTTCTCAATAGGGGGATTCTCTTGCTTTGCAAGATTGCAGATTGCAAAAATCCAATACCGAAATATACAAGAGCACGAGAGCACCCATTGCAGAATCTAGTGATATATGAACGGCTGATTCGGTCAATTTATTGTAAATGACTATTGTGCATTTCTATTGTGAATTGGCGCTCCTTCTGCATTCAATGACAGTTAGCACAGGGTTGCAATTATTTTTTTACGTGCTATTGCACGAAAATAAACATAGGTTTTGGTCTGACATATTTTATAGCCATTGCAAATAATAAAAAATAAATAACTTTCTACGTGTGCTTGTTGTTGTGCCGTTGCACCAAGAGGAAAATTCTGTAATTCTTGCACCGTGCAAGGGTTTTGCAAGAGCAAGAGAATCCCCCTAATATGTCTTTTAAATTGAGACAGTATTTTATGTTTGAAGTTTTTGTGGGCCAAACAAGAGCCTTAAGTGTTAAGTGTTAAAGAATTTGGCACTTCGAAATCCCTTTGTAAAGGGTTAATTCTAGGTTTAAAGCCAATGAAAAATTGAGTTATTGCCATGTTTTTTCCTTGGGCTCGTCAATGATATGAGGATTGCTAAAATAGACTTTGCTTTTCAAATAACCTTACAAAAAGAAGTTAGCTACTGTCAGTCAAATTTTAAAACGTCTTTTTTACGTCAAATGATATTTTCGTGGATATACAGAACTGAAAACCATTTTCGATGTAAAGTGTTTTTATTTCGGCTCGTGTCATAGTTAGCAACATACTCAATTGCGGATTCTAAAACCTGTCTAACAATCTGCATACAATGGTTGTTTAATATTAAGTAATTCCGAATTATGGTACAAATAACAGTTAAGTAAAAAAAAAGTCATGTAACATCTCTGTGGACACAATTTCGACGTACCTTGTATTATAGCTGGGATCAATATTAGCCGCTTTAAAAAATTTGAGGTAATCCCAGAAAGGTTCGTCAATCTATAAGGATCTAATGAACCATTTCTAGGAGTTTTGAAAATCACAAAAAATCAGCGTTGTTATGGACTTTAATTCAAAAGCGACGATGTTAAAGTACAGAGCTCTGAAAATATTTACTTTATATTGGTTATTATACCAATGGTTTTTTAAGAATCAACATGCGATTGTTAGACTGAGAATCAGAACATTATCTTGGTCTTGATACGTATGTACGTATATAGCACTTGAAGGGCCCAGGATACGCCAATTTTAACTCAACAACAAAACGGGGTTCCTATCTTTCTTGATGAGCGGGTGTTGTTATGTTTTTATTATGATATTGATACAAGGTTTGACAATTAAGTAATGAGACTGATTTTATTGCCGCGCTTGTAGGGAAACCAGTGACCTTGAAATTCCCTTTCTCTTTTTCCGGCATCCCTTCCCTCTCCATTGATATATGTACCATCGCTCTAGCTTGTTTAGTTCGCCTGCTGCGTCTAGTTGAGTAGACGTGTGTTTGTAGTGCTCGTCACGAAAATGGAAAAACGAAATCAAGAGCAACGCGTCGTGATAAAATTTTGCGCCAGAGCGCTGAAACGTACGCTAAAATTTAAGGAATGTATGATGATAGTGCTCTTAGCCCGGAAACCAAACGCCAAACGCTCACAATGCTTGTCTCCGCGCGCCCCCCGCCCGAAAAAAGCTTGCATGAGCAAGTCGAAGGTGAAAACGATGATTATTGCCTTTTTTGATAGCCGTGGAATCGTCCACAGAGAATTCGTTCCACCGGGGTAAAAATTGCGAAAATGAGCCAACAGGGTGCGCCCAGACATCGTTCGTAACTGGATCTTTCATCACGACAACGCGCCGCGCCACATCGCCCTCAGCGTGTCCCAGTATTTGGCCTCTAAAGGGATCGCCGTGTAGCAACAGCCGCCTTATTCGCCCGACATGTCACCCTGTGGCTTCTTTTTGTTTTCTAAAAGAAAATCGGTGGTCAAAGGAACCCATTTTGAGTCAATTACGGACACTACAAGGCTACTCGCGGACATCCCAGTCGAAGCGTTTTAGAAATGTTACGAAACATGGAAAACACGCTGGAATCGCTGTATAGCTGCCCAAAGAGACTACTTTGAAGGGAATGGCAGAGTTGTAGAATAATTTTCAAATATAAGGTTCTTATGGAATCAGTCTCATTACTTAATTGTCATAACTCGTATTACGGATCAACACTCAGTAAAGAAGCGGGTATCGGGTTTTCGATGCGTATTACCGTTACATATTTAGCCTGTAAACTTAGCCAAATGAAAATAAGCGAACTAAAACAGTAGGCAAATAGCAACCATGTTGCACACAAAATATTACTGTGAACTTTGTCTGAGAACTTAATTGCCGCGCGCTACGGTATGTATAAGCCGCGAACAGTTGGCAACAACAGTCGACCAACAACAACTGAAACGCTGGCAGCAACATGAGCGGCAATAAAAGCGCACAGTTGACTGCGTTGTAAGCAGAAAAACAATTAAAAGTGTCGAGTGTACTTTACACTTACGCTTGTTGCACGCTACTTAACTGTGGCAACGCATCGTCTGTTGCATATTTTAAAAGCCGGCTGCGTCAGTTGCCATTTCAATACGCGGAACTTTGCCAATGTTGATGCGTTTATGCTTTTGAAATTTTGGTGCAAGTGTATTACTGTTGGTGTAATGCCACATTTATAGCAATTTTGTTGCATGAACGAGCAGTGCATTGCCTAAAAATTGATGAGCTGTAAATTGTTAGTTTGACGTTGGGCTGTGCCTGCGAAATTGATTTAGAAACATTTATTTAAAGCACAAACGCATGAAATAAATAAATTACATCCTAGCTCTTTAACGAAAAAGATTATAAGAAATTAATAACCTCTCTTTTCAGATATTACAGTCATTTAGTTGTAACTTTGGCCGTATGTTTATGTTTGATGTCTTTCTGCAGCAACAACTTGTCCCTTTATAGCCCGCATTTATTGGTGGTGTACGCGAAGCTGGATTTTAAATATAAATACAATATTTCATATCAACCTTTTCAACTATTCTGTCGAGGGTTCCAACACCTTGGCTTAACTCACAGAGTCAATATATAAAGGAACTACTACTAAACTTAAAAGTTGCTACAACTTGATGAGACTAAACTCTGGAGCCTGGTTTCGAAACGATTTAATTTAACTGTTATATTACTAAATTACAATCGGCCGCTCCTCTATATATAATATAGACCGCTGTGCTTATTTTTGTCTCTTTTTTAGCCCGCCTGATCTTAAAGTATTCCGTACAGTTCGGCAGAAACTTTAGTATTGTGATATTCCCTTAAAAAGTTGTACATTTAGACTGAATTCTCAAATTTTGAACACCCAAAGTGGTACGCTGAATATAGAGATAACACGTTTTCAGCCGCCTTTATTAATGCTTGGTGAATTAGCTAAGGCAATTTTGACTTTTTGGCCCGGCTCTTATTTACAATCAATTTATGAAGCATTTTCTCGACAAATTTTTTCCTTTCTGTGGAAGTTGACAGATTTCAGACAGTAAAAAAGTTTGAGGCAGCCAACAATGAAAGAAGGGAGAAATTTCACATTTAAACTTTACTATTTCTCTAAGACAATGGGTTTTATAAAAGATACGGATAGACATGAGTAGGCTTTCCTGACAGTGGCAGTGATGGAACGATTTGCTTCTACTATAAACGTTATAGATTTTGGCTTCTTCCAATGAAATTAGAGAATATTAACTGAGACTAGGAGTGGTTCTAACAGACCAGCTATTTCCTCTACGAAATAAATGACATGGAGCATCCTTACAGACTAAAACCGATA
>CM050323.1:44662873-44682702 GCA_027475135.1 Bactrocera correcta
CGATAATCGCGCACAAATGAGCCTTGAATAGCTGTCAGATTTTTAGGCCCAGTAAGCTGGGTGGTTGCTTCACGCCGCGCCCTGCAACTCATTTAAGAGTATTAAAAATTAATTCGATATGGAAAATAGTACTTTTGGCAGCTGTGAACCTATCAGAAGAATTATGCGAGAGTAATGAAAACTTAGTTGAATCGTTGAAGTTCCAGCTGATTGCATTGTGTGCGTGGCTGCCACTTGCTTCAAATGAGGCGTAGCAAACAAAAAGTATTGATACATTTCTAAAGGTCGTTGGGCCTCGGCAGTTAACGAGAAACCTCCAAGCGTATTGTCGAAATGAAGAAATCGTCTTTTTAGATCCAAAAGTTTCTAGAACCCTATTTCCCTTAAAAATTTATCGAAAAACGGCTGAATAACTTCGGCAAAAGCTATCCGAATTCAGATTACTATTACAAATTATTATCAGCCGGGCAATCGCCGTACTTTAACATGTTCTATTGGCTAGTCACCGTTTGATTTGCCTTTCCCTTGAACAAATTTAGAATTTGGCACCCAAAAGACTGTCAATTTGCAATTTGTTCATTCAATTATTGATTCGATTTTTTTTCTTTTCTTCACCAAGTAAACCAGACCTTCCACACTACACTTCATGCCTTCCACTTCATTCGCCGAATTTATTATTTGCCGTCATAATTGCTGCCTTCGTTCGTCTTTGGCTCCATAAATGTAGTTTAATTGCATTTTAATTGTATTTTTAAATGGCTGACTGAAATAATTAAAGTTTATTATCAGCGCTGGGCAATGTGCGTCGGCTTGTGTCTTGCCACGAACTCAAGAAGACAATGCGTTCCACATGCAATTCACCGCGTTGATTGAAGGTGCTGAGCTCAATGGTTGTTTGGTGCAGATTTTT
Organism: Bactrocera correcta; assembly: GCA_027475135.1. NCBI lineage: Eukaryota > Metazoa > Arthropoda > Insecta > Diptera > Tephritidae > Bactrocera > Bactrocera correcta. Next base: position 44,663,784 of record CM050323.1, read on the forward strand.
CAATCGTTTTCATGATTTTCGTAATTTCATTAATTGACTCTTTTCTCACTGATTTGCTTTGCGCTAATATTGACATGTCTGTGCGAAATTATATTGTTCCATAACACCTTTAAAAATTGTTTTTGCTTTATTTTAATTTGCAAGCAGTTTCCAAACATTTTCTATTGCAAAAATATTGTGAATTCTAGTTGCGGACATCGGCGAATGCGTGACTATACATTGGTTGCTGTGATTTGAAAATTCAACGGAAATAGTATTAAATTTAAGTACAAAATTGTGGTTCAAAAATTGTATTATATTATTAAAAAGAAAAGAAACATAATAAGTTCTTTAAAATATTTTTTATAGTCTTCTATATTTCAAGATATTACAGATACTAGCGCGAAATTTATTGTAAGTAGTTTCCGAATTCGTCTACACTATTGTGCCCAAAAAGGTGACATTGTATTTATTTTGAAAATTATTTATTTATTCTTCCAAATCAATTTCATCCCCTCCAAAGTAATCCCCTCCCGATGCAATGCACTTATGCCAACGGATTTTCCAATCTTCGAAACACTGGTTGTAGTCACTTTCCGGGATGGCCTTCAGTTCCGTCTTCGCTGCGGCTTGAATCTCCTCTATCGTATAAAAACGGTGTCCCCGGAGCGGTCTTTTGAGCTTGGTGAACAGCCAAAAGTCGCACGGCGCCAGTTCAGGTGAATACAGTGGTTGCGGAACGATATGGGTTGAGTTTTTGGCGAAATGATCACGAGTTACGAGGGCAGTATGGGATGGTGCATTATCGTGGTGTAAAAACCAAGAATTGTCTTTCTACAATTCCGGCCTTTTGAAGTGGATAGGATACGCGAACAACGCATAACGTTCAAATAATATTCCTTGTTGACTGTTTGACCGGTTGGAAGGAGTTAATGATGCACAACACCACGATAATCGAAGAAAACAATCAACATGACCTTGATTTTGAGCGACTTTGGCGCGATTTTTTTGGTCTCGGCTCTATTTTGGCACGATAGTCGCTCGATTGATCGGTTGTTTCGGGGTCGAAAGCATAGATCCAAGTCTCATCGCCAGTTATAATGCATTTCATGACAGCCTGGTAGTCGGAAAGCATCGTTTCACACACTTCAACGCGACGCTTTTTTCCAAAAATCTCAGTGTTTTCCGTACCAGTGGAGATTTGACGTGCTTGAGGCCCAAAACATCCTTCAAAATGGTATTGGCTGAGCCTTTCGATATGCCAACTTCATCAGCAAGGTCTCTTATTGTTAATCGACGGTTTTTCAACACCAAATCTTTGATTTGTTGAACGTGAGCTTCGTCGGTTGAGGTTAATGGTCGCCGTGGACGCTCTTCGTCTTCGTCACGTTCACGGCCGGCTTGGAACTCACTATACCACTTGTAGACATCTTTTTAAAACATAGCCTCATCAACAAAGGCTTTCTGCACCATCCTCAACGTATCCGCAGCAGAAAATTGATTCCGTAAACAAAATTTAATGCAAATTATTCAACAAATTTCGACATCGCAAAAAACGAAAAAATCACTTTTAGCAGCTCACAAATCTCAAACACTAATGAATATTTTAACATGAAATTTGACATAAATGTGACTGGCAGTACAACCTAAAAAAAAAAATTTTTCCCAAAACCTTCGACGCGCGCAGTTTAAATTCAAATGTCACCTTATTTTTTGGCTCTCCATAAACTCCCCTCTGATGAATTTTATTCCATACCAATAATTTGCTAAGTAGTGTCATATTTTTACTTCATAATTGTTGATTTTCGTGCCTTTTTATTTCTCATAAATCATTCAATATATTACATATATATGTGAGTTTATGTATATACATTAATTATAAACTATTCATAAAGTACAGGGTAGGCCATTTAAAGTTGACCCATCTGGCAACGCTGTAACTTTTAACAGCGCTGACAAATCGGCTAATGTCATACCGCGTTAGAAGCGTCATTCGAAGACAATTTATACCATGGAACAGTAAACTCCAAAAGAACGCGCTGAAATTGTTCAGCTTTATATTCAAAATAACTTTTCAATTGTGTTAACTCAACGTGCGTTTCGCAAAAAAAATAAAGTGAAAAGTGCTCCGGTTAAGAACACAATTAAGTCTTTATACGCAAAATTTGTGAACACCGGTAATCTCAGTAATGCCAGTCATGCATCCAGACAACGCACAAGACGTTCTGATGAAAATATCGAAGCTGTACGAGCCAGTATTGAGGAGACTCCATCGACATCGTGATATCGCCGCTCTCAGGAATTAGACATCTCTCGCACCACTCTCCGACGCATAATTCATAAAGATTTGAAGATGTTTCCATATAAAATTCAAATGGCACAAAAACTAAACCCAGCTGATTATCAACGACGCCTTAATTTTGGCAAACAAACAAATGGGTCAACTTTAAATGGCCTACCCTGTAAATTTGTATTTATTAATAAAACGAAAGCGTTATTTCCGGAGTAAGAATTGGGTTAGAATATGAACATTACTACCAAATGTGAAATAATGGATGAATAATTTTGAAAGTTGTTAGTTATTTAAGATAATGAAATAGAGTAGATCGTTCTTCATTTTAAACAAACAATGTTTATTGTTTTAATTAAAAACATTTTAAAAGTCAATTAATTCACTCTATCCGTATCGTACATTCTAATGATAATAAGAGGTCAATTGAAAAAAGTTCCCTGTTTACCATAATAAAAAACATTATTTTGGCGAAATTCGTGTTTTTGTGTCCCTTAGAGGGTAACACACTGATTATAGTGGCCCTCCAACTTTTCGATACCATTTTGATACCTACTACAATTTGTCCATAACTTCAAAACAGGTCACAGTTTGGGCGATCATCTATTTTTCGACGAAACTTTTTTCCCAAGCGAGCACTCTTTTGACATCTGAGAACAGGAAAACAGGAAAAAGTCACTGGGTGTCAGATCTGGGGAATACGGTGAATGCGGAAGCAATTCGAAGCCCAATTCAGGGATTGTTGGCATCGTTTTTACTGACTTGTAACTCGGTGCATTGTCTCGATAAACAGCACTCAATTTTTCATCAAATGCCTTTTGGTTTTTTTCGGCGAATTCGTCCTTTAAACGAATAATGCTGATTATCCTTTCTCTTCCAAGATAGTCAATAACAATTTTTCCATGCGGATTCCAAAAAACAGACGGCAAAGTCCAGCAGACTGTTACGTTTTTCACACCTGGGGTGGGTTAATCGTGTGCAATTCACTCGGATGGCTGTCGATTGACACTTCGGAGTGAGATAATGGTGGTTTATACATGCCATTGTCATATGCCGATGCAGAAGCTCGGGTCTATTGCGCTTGAACATTTCCAATCACTACTGCGAATCATCTACTCGTCGTTGTTTTTGGTTAAAAGTATACTCTCTTGTACCAGCTTTACTTTACTGTTATCCAAAATTTGTTTCTGGACCTTTTTCGTCAGTAACAACCTCTTTTGGGCGTCCACCGTCTTCGGTGCTCATTTCACTTCGTCTAAACTTAGCTTACCAACCTTTGATGGTTGGTTTTCCTGGAATATTGTCCGGAAACTCGGCATCAAGCCAATTTGTTGCTTCTCCTGTATATTTTCCCTTCAAAAAGTAAAGTTTTACCTACACGCGAAATTCTTTTTTATCCATTTTTTCACATTAACAAAAGTTGCTTTGCTCAAATATATAATTCACAAGCTAAAGATTCGACCTGTCAATCTTATTCACGCGCCTTTTGAAGGTTAGAGCTAACTCAAAATCAAACTCAGTCAATTGACCGGTTATTTCCTGTAATCGTTTTGGCTTGTGAGATCGTCCTCGTGGAAGTTTTCAATGTTATACAAGATAATTTACTTTGAGATCTTGAAATTGAGAAGAAGATTTGGTAGCACTTATCAAGCCTTAAATGCAATATTAATCCTCCATTTATATAGTATAAGATAACAGTAAATCCTAAAGTTCCAAAGTAATATTGATAAAAAAATCCTGTGCTGAAAATATTTTACTAACGAAGCTCATGAGCTATTAAGGGGGTATTCTAGTCTAGAAGCATGAATTTCAAGTAATTTTTAAAGTGTAAAAAAAGGCAATTCATATTTTTACTATCCATTTTTTTTATTAGTTATTTGTTAATTTTAGAAGTGTAGAAAAAAAATTAAAAAGTAAACATTTTCAAAAATTATGAGCTGACGAAGCGGAGGGTCTCTAAAAATTTCGACGTGACCATGCCCATGATTTCAACCCTTCTAGCTATCTGAAACCAAAAAGAAAAAAAGATTATTAATCTAGAATAATGTCGCAATGGCCGGAACTACGGAAAAGTGGGAAAAAAATTTTTGACAAAGTGGCGACTGCCTAAAAACAAAAGTTTTTTTGTATCACTTTTTCTGACTATTTCGAGTTTTTTAAAATAATAAAAATAAAAATTTTGCAATGGGGCTAGTTCCAACAATAGACAAGCCTATAAAAGAAGACTCTAGAAAAATTTCAAGTAAATCGGCACAGTAGAACCTGAGAAATCGTGGGTATCGTTCCGAAAAAGTCAGTTTTGAGAAAAACGCGTTTAAAGTTTCGCGTTCCGGCCGAACCAGTTTGGATGCCGGGTCAGAAAAATGCCTATATCTCCGAAAATAATTATAATTTGGAAAAATCCTCTTGTACACATATTCTTGAATGGTTAAACTTTGAAAATATAAAAAAAATTTCGATTTTTTTTTTAATTTTCTAGACTAGAATACGTTTACATCCATATTTGAAGAGTGAAGTCTTAGTGGATACATTTACCGGTCTTTACTAGCTGGTGCCTAGATAGTAGAACAAAACTGCTTGGGAATTGCAAAAATAATCCTTTACCTGACCATTGTGGAGATTAAATGTCCACTATTAAAATCAGTTTGTATGCCATCACGCTTACCCAATTCATTAAATATAATTCTATGAAAATATTCGACTGATATACCTCACCTTTTCGAATGGCAACTTCACCTAGAAAACCTCATTAAGTTTGGACATTCGAGCAGTAAGAAAGGCTAAATTATGGTGGGAAGAAACTGATGACAAGTAGATTGTCCCAAGCATGCTTTGCATTCTTAGACGTGTATAAACTTCGTATTTGAAGAGCCCTTTACACTTTTTTATGTGTTTGAAATTTAATCTTTGTAGTTCTTAATTATATGGCTAACTTGTTTTCTTGCAAAAAAACAGAGTCATATTGTTAATGACTTACTAAATTATTATCTTAGAACTTGTCTGGAGAGCGCTCGCAACCAACGCTTCTACATAACTTGGTTTTTGGTGTCATCACTAGCTCATTTGTTTGTAAAGTTTATTGCTTTTAGAACCCAAAGCTGCATCGACATAACCGCATATACATTTATGAGTACATCACATAGGTTAAGGCATATTATATAAACCGCTGCATTTGCATACTTGTTGTGAACTTAAACTTTTCGAATTATAGCCGCGTTGGCAGCTAAAAGTGATTGTTAAAAGTGAAACACTCATTCTTTAAATTGCTATTGCCAGTTTGCAATTAGCTGCATTTATGACATCTCATCACACCAAGATGTTTTGTTGTTGTTCTTCGCCATATTCGCAAAAATAATGTCTTCATATTTAGCAGCAGAGTTATTTAATAACCGTGATTTGACTGCGGCGCTCGTGTCAAAGCTAATTTACTGATTTTTTATGGTAAATTTTTGTACTTATTTGAATAACTTTTCAAATTTGACTCGAATTGTTAAAAACAAAAACAGATTGATGTTATTCAATGAAAATTTTTATTGCATTTTTCAATTGAGTTTAATATACTAAGCATTCTTTATATACTTATTTTATGAATCCGAACCCCTCTTTCGGTTGAATTCTTCTAACAAATTCCACGTTATAAGTGCCATACTCATAGCGCATTCTCCGAAGTGAGTTTTTGTGTTTTAGAAAAGAGAAAAAGTCATTACTATTATATCATATTAAATCATTTTAATGGTAATAAATTGTCACAATTTTTTGATTTTGAATATTTTGAAAACTCACGACACGACAATGCGTCGTGTCGCAAATTAATGAAAATGAGGAAAAAATTTGCTTGTATTGAACTTGGATTTGTCCTTTTGTATTGTAGAAGTAGTTTGCTTGAAAGAAATTTAGCTACAATGAAGAAAATTTAAATGCCAAGACTGGGACTATTTTTCTGCTTAAGGCAAATCAAACTTCAAATATATATAATAATAATTAGATACCTACAACTTTCAAAATATTTTTAAGTTAAAAGTGGAAAATCAATTCAATCAAATATAACGTCTCGTAAAAAGATTTTCATTGGTTTCATTAAATTACAGATTTTATTTAAGGGGGTATTTTACTCTAGAAATCAAATTTTTGGCAGTTTTTTGAATTTTAATTAAAAAAAAAACCAAAAATATTTTTACGATCCATTTTTTGATGGTGTTTTTATTGATGTCTTAAGAATACAAAAAAAAGAAAAAAATTTACAAAAAAATATTAATAATTAAAATAATTAGAGGGGGGGAGAGACAGGTGTAAAAAATAGCGCATCCTGGTGACTTTGATCCTGACTCTCCTGGTGGTCTGAAAAAAAATCAAAAGAAATTCTTAATTCTTTGCTGTTATAGTCCCTAAATCAGGGAATACGAACAAAAAGTTTTTTTGAAAAATGGCGACTGCCTGAAAATAAAAATCATTTTTACGCTTTTTTGAAATTCCTGAATTTTTTTTTTGGCATAGATTATTTTTTAAGACAACAATGTAATCTCTAAAAAACTTGTTCAGAACGGGTTTCAGCTTCCATACAAACTGGACACATAGATACTAACAGAAATGCACCTGTGAAGGGTATTTAGCTTCGGTGCAACCGAAGTTAACGTTTTTTCTTGTTTAGAGCAATATTCAGCTCATGAGCAATCGAAACTATCGAACGATGCTGTCGAAGTTGGCCTTCCAGAGCCAAATGTTGCTTTGACACCTAATTTATCAGAACAGAATCGTCAAAACTAAAATTGTGATTAATTGGGTGGTCAGATCATGAATCTATTTTCATTTTCAGTCACTGGGTTGTCACCTTTTACGAAGAACAACTTTAAAATATGATATTTTTACGTAAAATATTTTCTGTTTGTTATTGTTCATCTTTGATACATGCTCAAGCAATACTGAATAAAGCCATCACAAAACTTACTGAGAGGTTTCATTTGCATTTTCTTTGCCTGACTGTTTGTAAGCGCCAAATCATTAACCAGCGCTAATGATTCTTTAATCAAACTAGATCTAGACTCGTCAGTGCTCCATAAATGAAATAATTTAGTGTAATGCATCGAATAATGATTTGATATGTACTACTATAACTCACACGCTACGATTATTTAGTGAATGCATTTGAAGCGCCAACAGGAGTGCACGCTTGTTATCGTCGTTGAACAAGTTTGTGTCTTAAGTCTATTGTTTCTCTGTTCGCACACTCAGTTGCTGCGTCTTGATTTGATTTCGGTTTCGATATTTGTTATTAACTATTTATGTGTAGCTGTGTTACTTGTGGTGCTTATTGAGCATTTAAGGGAAATTAAAAACTAACAACAACAACAAAATTACGGTTTCAAACAACTTTATATATTTAGTTTGGAAATGATTGTTGTTGGTAAAGAGGCAAAGTAGGCATAATTTTAATTTGATGGCTTTGTACAAGCAATTTCGCAAATTAACTTAATCATAAAATTTAGCTTTTTATAGTTTTAATATATTTTTATCGCAATAAGGTTTATTTCCTATAAGTCATTACATTTAATTTCATTATTATTGAAGTAATAGGAAAACGTTTTGAAATACTGAACATTTATTTAAGTCTAAATTAGCACTTGTTTGTTCGGTCGTTAGACCGTTATATTGCAAAGTTTGGTAATGGTAATTTCATCATAGTTACAAAATATAATCTCAGAAAATTACCTCGCTGACGTCGTAACGAGTTTTGGGTTCAAACTTTTAAAAACTAAGTGCAGCTGAAAATCTTATACTCTCCAATTTGAAAAGATCAAAGATTGCGAAATATTTTTAGATATTGGCAAATTTTTTTTTAAGCGGAGGGACATACCATCGAGTAAAATTGGGCACAGAATGACAAAAAAAAAAGATATTATCACGTATTTTCAGACAAATCTTTATTAGCTTATTCAAAATAGTATGTTGAGCCAATACAAACCATCAAGCCAGCGCTTAAACTAATTTTCCTACACTTTTTGTACCATATGCGGCTCATACGAGTTGGCCTTCAGTGCCTTCAGCGAATTTTCGTTTTTTTCGGTTTTGGTTCATTTTTGGAACGCCACTCGCTGCTTGTTGGACAGTTTTGACGTCATAATCATAAACACAATGTCACCTTACTAATAGGGATACGTTTGATGAAGGTAGGGTCCTCAACTACTACGTTGTCAACCATCTATTTTCTGACTGATTTCTACTCGTCGACACCGTTTTTGCAAAAAATGCTGATCTTTTGGACGAGCATTGACACGTTTCATACACAAAACATTAACCAAAATGTGGCAAGTTGAATCATAACAGATATTTTTAGAGTTTTTTGTGCCACTTTGTGTTAAAATAAACAACTTAAAATAATGTAATATTTCCAATGATTTCGTAACAAACACACACTTATTGACATACTACTGTGCCCAAAAAAAGGTGACATTGTATTTATTTTGAAAATTCTTTATTTATTCTTCCAAATCGATCTCATCCCCTTCAAGTAATCTCCTCCCGATTCAATGCACTTACGCCAACGGATTTTCCAATCTTCGAAACACTGGTTGTAGTCACTTTCCGGGATGGCCTTCAGTTCCGTTTTCGCTGCGGCTTGAATCTCCTCTATCGTATAAAAACGTAGTCCCCGTGGCGGTCTTTTGAGCTTGGTGAACAGCCAGAAGTCGCACGGCGCCAGATCAGGTGAATACGGTGGTTGCGGAACGATATGGGTTGAGTTTTTGGCGAAATGATCACGAATTACGAGGGCAGTATGGGTGCATTATCGTGGTGTAAAAACCAAGAATTGTCTTTCCACCATTCCGGTCTTTTTAGGTGGATAGCGTTACGTTCAAATAATGTTCTTTGTTGACTGTTTCACCGGTTGGAAGGATTTCATAATGCACAACACCACGATAATCGAAGAAAACAGTCGACATGACCTTGATTTTTGAGCGACTTTGGCGCGATTTTTTTGGTCTCGGCTCTCTTTTGGCACGATATTCGCTCAATTGATCGGTTGTTTCAGGGTCGTAAGCATAGATCCAAGTCTCATCGCCAGTTATAATGCATTTCATGACATTCTGGTATTTTGAAAGTATCGTTTCACACACTTCAACGCGACGCCTTTTTTCTAAAAAATTCAATGTTTTCGGTACCAGTCGAGATTTGACGCGCTTGAGACCTGAAACATCCTTCAAAATGGTATTGGCTGAGCCTTTCGATATGCCAACTTCATCAGCAAGGTCTCTAACTGTTAATCGACGGGTTTTCAATACCAAATCTTTGATTTGTTGAACGTGAGCTTCGTCGGTTGAGGTTGATGGTCGCCCTGGACGCTCTTCGTTTTCAACACGTTTACGGCCGGCTTGGAACTTACTATACCACTTGTAAACATCTTTTTAAAACATAGCCTCATCACCAAAGGCTCTCTGCACCATCCTCAACGTATCCGCAGCAGAAAATTGATTCCGTAAACAAAATTTAATGCAAATTCTTTGCTCAACAAATTTCGACATCGCAAAAAACGAAAAACTCACTTTTAGCAGCTCACAAAACGACAAGTATCTCAAACGCCAATGAATATTTTGACATGAAATTTTACGTAAATGTGACTGATAGTAAAAAAAATAATTCTCCAAATCCTTCGACGCGCGCAGTTTAAATTCAAATATCACCATATTTTTTGGACACAATAGTATATTTGAAGAGTACACAAATATATCCTTGAAGTAGAGGGAAAAAAGACCGTTTTCTCGTCGCCATGTTTTCTACCCTTGTGATCAAATAAAAAATAAAACAATTCTTTGGTGATGGTTTCTTAATTAGTATGAATGTCTCCCTCAAGTAGCTGCAAAAAATAATATTTTTTTTCATAAAATGGCGCTTACTCAAAAATAAAGGTCGATTTTTTTACTTGCGGATTTTTTTTTTAATTATTACAATTTTTTTTTGTTGCTTTATGTCATCATATCCTTAGTGTTAAATTTACAGCTTGTGATGTTTCGTCAGTAAATTAATGGTTTAGTTTTCAACATATTCCTTATATGGGAGATGGGCGTAGATCTCATTTTTCTTACCTTTCCACTAGACATATATTTTCAGGCTGGCGGTCCCATTTTGCGATTTTGTTATCTTCCACCATGGATCGATAAATCGAATTATCTTACGAAACACTACTCCTTTCAACATATTCTTCGAATTTGTGCCCGTCCGACTTCTTTTGTTTTCGGCGGTTAGACATTTTTGTCGAATAAGTAAGTTATCGCCGGCTCAGAGACCTACTTTGCAGACTTTCATAACACGTATTTTGTGGGCTAAGTACTTATCGAAGCGCATGATCTTTCCTTTTAATTATTTTTATCTAACTAGTATGACCGTGTTAGCTCTAAATTTTTCAGCATCGTACGGAAAATCGCTGAATTCTTCTAAATTATGAGTTATGTCACATTGAGTGACATCCCACTTATCAGCCCCCTTGGTTATATAATGTTCATTTAATTACATACATTTTATGAATTATGGTTAGCAGTTATTTTATTAATCATTATTAAATTTTTTCCAGGATGTCAAAGCCATTGAACTCCAGCTCGAAGAATATGCCACGCAGTGCCTCAAAGACATCTCTGAATATTTTCTACAATTACACAGTTTTTTACAAAATGAAGAGGCGCGCATATTAGAAGACTTCCATAACCAATGCGTTGAACCGCAAAAGATTATACGCGACGTATTCTCAAAACTCGGCGAAACCCAGAGCATTTTAAATGTGAGTAAATAAAAACGGGTTGTAAAGATCTCATATACATATATTTTATACTTTTTTTCAATAGAAAATGCGCACACAATTGGAACAATATCAGCAAAAAGTCCCAAACCGATATATATCTACGCCAAGTATTTGACATTTATAATACACAACTGGAGCAAATCGATTGTCGCGCACAAATTTCGAAGCTCACCAAAAGTCCTTTCATGTAAGTGAGCATTCGAACCTAAAATAAAGGGTTTATCCAAAAAATTTTATGAATTTAGTACACCGCTTTTAACCTAACCCTATTTTATTTGCAGTTTTGAGGTTAAACAAGATTTGCGTAAAGACTTTTCACAGTTCTATGCCTATCAATACGTTGATCCAAAGATTACCGTTCGTTTGCAACCCATCTATGGCGATATGAAGCATTCCTTTTCCGATCAAAAATCCGATTCGTCCGATCAGATGGACGTGGACTGCTACATTGAGAAGCACAAACGCAAGAATAACGAACGTAATAAGAAGAAAAAACAACAAAAACTGCACTATGATGGCAATGAAGACGCTTCGAATAGCAGAACTTCAGATATTGAATCTCAAGGTCATTTACTGCGCGATAAAGAGTTAGTGCGCATCAGCTATGTAAAATCACCGGAACATTTCTACGTGCAAACAAAGCACGCGATTCACCAAATACGCGAACTCTCCAATAAATATGTGAACTTCATGCAAACCGACATAATTCCCAAAGTCATCACTGAGGGTCAATACTACATGACATATCATAACGATGATAAGCAATGGTATCGTGGAATGGTCAAAAGAATCTTAACAAACGATCTGTATAAAGTGTTTTTAGTCGATATTGGCATGCAGATAGAAGTGCCAAAAGGACGGTGCGTTTAAATTTTTTGCTTTTTTTCGTTTTTTTATGTGAGAGACTTTAACATCTTCTTTGAAATTCCTTTTCTTATAGATTCTGCGAAATTGATAGTAAATCGCTTAACATTCCCTTCGCGGCTATACGTTGTGCCATACATGACATAATTCCAGTTGGAAAGTCATGGAACGAAGAAGCCACTAATCTGTTGGTTGAAATTACAAACAATCACTTCGTACGCGTCAGCATTGTCGAACGTATCAAGGAGAATATGCTTTCAGTAGATTTGATTACAACTTCAGGTGAAGAAGCGATTTCGGTTCGGGAATCTTTTTTATACACGGGCCTGGCGCGGGAGATGTCAGGTGCATCAAATATGCCATCGCCTCTTAAGGTAACAAACACTTAAAAATAGCCTGTCTTATTGTGTTTATTATGGCGCTGCATTAGGAGCGTTCTTTTCGTAGTAAAGAAATCAGTTAACGCGTTTTACCAGGCAAATCATTTTATAGTATGTTAGGTTATCAAATTAGGTTAGGTTAGAGGCTGATTTTCGAGATAAAAGCCGCAATAATACTTTGATAGTTGAAACACCTGTCTTTTATGAAGACATGAACTCCGAAGTTAGTATTAAACAAGAAAAAACGTTAACTGTGGTTACATCGAACCAGCAATACCTCTCACAAAAAAGAAGATCTTATCCCAAAACTAAATTTTTTTATGGCAGCTATATGCTATGGTGGTCCGATGTAAAAAATTCAATCGGAGTTTGTAAGTTTGCTTTGAACTGTAACCCATGTCAAATTTTGTGAAGATATCTTCAAATAAGTAAGTTTTCCATACAACTAAGTTTTCCATACAAGAATTTGATCTTGATCGACTTTGAATAATAGCTGTATTGTGTACTAGTTCGATCTGAAAAATTTATTCGGTGATTCGTAGATCCGCCTGTCGTGGAAACAGATATTTTATAGGGTCTCCGACGGTTCGTACTGGTAGGTAGGTAGGTAGGAGTGCAGCCCTATCGGGCTCAATTAGCACTGATGTGCCATTTTGATACACTATTCGTAGAACCTCCTGTATCTGCTGTTACGTTCCACCCTCTCTTTCAAACCATTTTGAGGTTTCGATGAAACTACTTATGTCCGATATGCTTTTGGTGGAAATCCATTCAAGGTTTGGTGTTTGGGTGGATTCCGAGTGTTTTGTGTCGTATCTGTGCCAGAGCCGGGCATTCGCAGAGAAAGTGGAGGATTGTTTCCTTGTTCCCTGCTACTCCGCAGCTTCGGCAGATGTCGTTGTAGGGCATACCCATTTTGGACGCATGTACCCCAAATGGCCAGTGCCCTGTTGTAGTAGCTGTTATTCTGTAAATACTTTTTCTTGACCTATTTAATAGGTCGTTGGTTCTTTTCCTGTCGTATGTTAGCCATAATTGTTTAGTTATGACGCATTTTGTATTGTTTTTCCACCTGTTGTTTGCAATTTGTTGAAATTGTTTATTGATCACTCTTTTGATCGATCCTAGCGGGCTCGGTATGAGCTCCGCCTCGGATTCATTGAGGAAAGCTCCTGCCTTTGCCAACTCATCTGCTTTTTCGTTACCGAAAATGTTCCTGTGGCCGGGAACCCAGATCAAGTTTAGCTGGAGCTTGTCTTTTATTGTGCTTAGTGCTCTCTTGCAGTTGTGAACTATACTGGAATTTGTCATGGGTGAGGACAATGCCAGGAGGGCCGCCTGGCTATCCGTAAATATAGTTGCATTGCGTATATTCCCGTGATTTTCTAATAGAACTTCGCAGGCTTTTTCTATGCCTAGTACTTCTGCTTGGAAGATGCTAGCCGAGTTCGGTAGACGTATAGAGAGAGATATGCCCAGATCAGCGGAGAATACCCCCGTGCCCACTCCGCAGTCCATTTTGGACCCGTCGGTATAGACTGAGGTGGTACCCTCCTCTGCAACTGAGCCTCTTCTCCATTCTCGTCTAGATGGTATCCTCACCTGGAAGTGTCTATTGAAATCCAGCTTTGGGAGAATGTAGTCTGATTTATTAATAGTGAGCTTATTCAGGATTACACTATGTCCGTAGTTCTGCTGATTCCAGCCTCCCAATTCTTTTATTCTTATCGCCGCAATAGCTGCTGTTTTTTGAATAAAAATGTCCATTGGTAGTTGATGCAGGATCACATTGAGCGCATCAGTCGGACATGACCTGATTGCGCCCGTAACACCCGCACATGCTGCTCTTTGTATTCCATTTAATTTTCTAATGTTGTACTGTTTATTTAGCGCTGGCCACCATACCAGAGCTCCATATGTGAGTATGGGTCTTATGACCGCCGTGTACATCCACATGATTATACTTGGTTTGAGGCCCCAATTCCTGTTGACGATTTTCTTACAAGTATAGTAGGCCATGTAAGCTTTGTTTAATCTTTTTTCTATATTTATTTTCCAGGACAGTTTGGCGTCAATCTCCACCCCCAAATACTTAGCTGTTGGGGATAGAGTGAGTGTTATGCCGTTTAGTACCGGAAGTTGAAACTGAGGTATTTTGGTTCTGCTAGTGAATAGCATCAGTTCTGTTTTATTCGGGTTAACTCCTAGACCATTGCTTTTTGCCCATAGGTTTAACCTACGAAGTGCTCTTTCCATAATCTCGCTGACTGTAGAAGGAAACATTCCTGATACCAGCAACACTATATCGTCTGCATATGCTACTGCTTTCACTCCTCCACTGTTTAGTTGGAGGAGTATTTCGTTCAGCGCTACAACCCATAGAAGCGGAGAGAGGACCCCCCCTTGAGGCGTCCCTCTACTCACATAACTTGTTTGTGTTGCAGCGCCGTTTGAAGCTATAATCTTCCTATTCTCAAGCATCGATAGTATCCATCTGCACACAGTGTCATCTATGCCCCCATGCGCCAGAGAATTAACTATCGAATTTACTTTTATGTTATTGAAGGCGCCCCCTATGTCTAGAAAGGCAGCCATGGTGTATTGTTTGTGGTGTAGTGATTTTTCAATTACACTTATCACCTCGTGAAGGGCGGTTTCGGTTGATCGGCCCTTTATGTACGCATGTTGGGACTTCGATAACTTCTCCGCCATTATTGTTCTTACGTGTATATCTATTAGCCTTTCTAGTACCTTCAGCATAAATGAGGTAAGGCTAATAGGTCTAAAATCCTTGGCATTCTCGTGTGTTCTTCTGCCTGGTTTCGGAAGGAACACAACTTTGCTCCTTTTCCAACTTCTTGGGATGTAAGATAGTTGAATGCTTGCTTTGTAAATATTTTCAAGCCTCAGAACCATGGGTTCTACCAGTTTCTGCAGCATTATGGGCATAATCCCGTCAGGACCTGCCGCTTTAAATGGTGCAAAACTATTTATGGCATATTTGATTTTCCTTTTGTCTATTATTTGGCTTCGATAGTCAGCTGCTTTCACCGGTGGTTCCGGTTGAACCCTCGTTGAAGGTGCTTGCTGACTCCCGGGGAAGTGTGTTGTGATTAGTACCTCCAGAGACTCTTTTGCCGAGGAGGTCCAATCACTACCCTCCGCCCTAATGTAGGCAGTATTAGTATGGTCTTTGGATAGCATTTTACTCAGCCTAGCGGCTTCTCTGCAACTTTCAATCGATGTGCAGAAAGTTCGCCATGAGTCATTTTTAGCTTTCCTGACTGCTTTTTTGTATTCCTTCATAAGGTCTTTATATGGCTGCCAGATTTTGGTTCTAAAACTTTCATTGAAAGCTTTCCTTAGTTGTGTTCTCAACTTCTTGAGTTCACTGTTCCACCAAGGAAGAGACTTTCTCTTTTTCAAAACTGTTAGCGGAGTAGATTTATTAAAAGTTGTGATTAGGATTTTTTCCAACTTTTCAACTTCTGAATCTAGTTCCTCTGAATTTCTGATACTCTTATTGCCTCCCTTTTCGAGGCATTTTGTTGCTATATTGGTAAATTTTCCCCATGCCGTTCTTCTAGGGTTCCGGTATGTGAGAGGCGCACTGTACCTCTCTCGGATGCTGAAGAGTATCCAGGAGTGATCCGACATGGAAGGCTCATCGGATACCCTCCAGTTATCCACAACGAGACTGTCTGTGTCTGTTGATAGCGTGAGGTCAAGAACCTCCTCCCACCCCGGGAACCTATCTGAGCTTGGGAAAATAAAAGTTGGCTTATCGCCCTTGTTGCAAATACTTAAATTACTATTCAGAATATACTGCAAGAGTGACTCACCTCTGGTGTTTATGCTGGAGCTACCCCATACGGTGTGCCTTGCATTTGCATCACACCCTATTAGGACATCATCCTTCCTGTTCTCCTCTACTAGCCTGGTGAGTGGGGCCGGTGGTATGTCTTCGTCATGGGCCAAGTAGGCCGAGACCAAGAAGAAGGGCTTTTCTTTCTGTTCCACCTTCACCACTGTGATATCTGCTGTGCTGTAATTAGGACAAAGAAATGCATTTATACTTTTATTAATAAGAATGCATGCCCTAGGTTTACCTCTGTTCCGCGTGTAAAACAGGTTATAATTGCTGCTGTTTAGCCCTTTTATGGAATCTTCATTGACCCAGGGCTCCTGTATTAGGCTGATGTCGATGCCTCCCTCGTTCACGAGGGTTGTCAGATTAGCTGTAGCACTCTTCGAGTGCTGCAGGTTAATCTGTACACACCTCATGCTGTTATTGTTGGACATCCCGGGGGTTTTTCAATGCCCACATTCCTTAGCAACTGGCTGGCGTCGTCGACATCTTCCGTGTCGTCTTCGTCAGCCGCTTTGTCGCCTTGGAAGATTTTTAATCTGGCCTTGCGTATACCGAAGCTGATTTTGTTGTCAGTCTTCTTCAGAGCCTCAATGGACTCCTCACAAATGGCCACTAGTATTGGCTTGCTTGATTTGTTTGGGTTTTCCTCCTTGATAAGCTGCCACTCATCTATACCAGGTATAGATTTGTTTTGCAGCTTAATACACCTCAGGAGTTTTTCGCCTGGCTCCTCTAGTGGGGGTAGCCAAATGCGAGCCCGAGGCCTCTTCGGAATATCGCTGGCGGGTAAAAGCCTCAATTGGAGGCCTTCAAAGGCGTTGCTAATTTTAGCAACACTACCCGTCAGGAAATCTAACGAGGCCTGGTCCGCGCACTTGATGACCCTGTAGCCCCTGAGGGTCTCAGAGGAGTCAAACTCCGGGTGGGGACCCGCAGGATTGTCGAGTACATAGCTTAGCACCATACTCGACAATCTGACGTCGATCTCCACCCATCTCTCCTGTATAGTGTTCGGAGAGGAGGATTTCCCGTCTATTATGGCCACCTGCAGGCTATCTCTGGCTACATCGCTGAAATGCCTTGCCGTTGTTGTGCTGCTGTGCTCTCCTTCGCTCCTCCTCGGTTTTTTGGGCTGAGCTCCGGGTATTTCTGTTGTGGAGCGATTTCTCTTCTGAGAAGTGCACTCTTTTTTGCACTGTTCTTGAGGTTGTGATTGCTTCCTTTTCAGGTAGCTTTCATATTCCTCTACGATAGATTTAAGGCGCTTCGTTTCAGCCTCATCAACTGGGATACCGGCCGCCTGGTCTTTGGCTATCTTCCCTAGTATGAAGACCGCCCTCTGGTACCGGTTTTTCCTCAGCTGATTCTGAGATTTTTTTCGTTTCTTTTTTCTGTCTCCTTTAGCCGCCAGTGCACTTTGGTTGGTGCTCATAGCAGTCTTGGAGGTAGTTGGTGTATCTGATGCTTTGTCTGCTGTATCTACCGGTGTACTCTGGTTGGTACGTCCGGTAGTACTCTTACTTGTCTCCTGGCTGGAGGCAAGCAGTTCGTCCTCTTCGGATTCCGTTATAGGATTCCTGTAGCTCATGTCCGTGGCCGTCGCTGTTGTCGTCGTCATGGTTGTTGTTGTTGTTGTTGTTGTTGTTGTTGTTGTTTTGTTATTCATGTTTTGGTCCCACGAGTAAGCCGGAAAGGGTTGGTCGCTCGTCCGCAGAGCCGGTATACGGAGAGAAGGCGATTTATACCTCCGACCTCGCCCGGGCATCGGAGGGGACCGTTCGCGATCAGCTATTTATTACCCCCCGCTGACCATTCAGCCCTTGGCACGGGTACCTCGACACCTTGGTTCGTACTGAGTGTTACAAATTTCGTGGCAAACCTAAGGGGTATAAAAATCCTGGACGAAGCGCATTGAGACTTGTATTTGTTATGGCGGCTAATAATGATCCTAGTGCTTCTGCATAGACCTTATGTAATATGCGTACATCTAGTGGAGCCTGAACAGATATCGAGCCTAAGCCTAATATAGAGAAGCTTTTCGAGTGAACGCTCACCTCTCTGAAGGCGGCTGCACTTCAGGGCAATACATCTACTGCGAATTCGAAGACGAGTCACCTATACTTGAAAGTCAGT
The DNA here is from genome assembly GCA_027475135.1 of Bactrocera correcta. Classification (NCBI taxonomy): domain Eukaryota; kingdom Metazoa; phylum Arthropoda; class Insecta; order Diptera; family Tephritidae; genus Bactrocera; species Bactrocera correcta. Next base: position 44,682,089 of record CM050323.1, read on the forward strand.
TCAGTGGTCTGATAGCCTGAAACTAAAGTTGTTGGAAAAACTTTATTTTACTTTTCATAGGAACTTCGATTCAGCCATAAAAACTTGGTGAGGGCAGAAATCTCCATTCTCTTTTCTAGTGACTTCACCATTCGTCAAAGAAAAAAATCTCTAGAAGTAGGCTTCATGGCACAGTGGTCTAAATTGTCAGAGATGTAACGGGAGTTAAGGAGGTTATCAGAATGCTCCTAAATGGGATCATACATGTACAAAGATAACAATGAGAGCTGCCTTTGAAACATCCTATTGCTACTTAGTGAGTGTGACTTGTCCTAAGCAGTCTTGAGCAGACCGGAAAGTAGAACCCATATAGTTAAGCTGTGTTGAATAGTATGGCAAACTCAATTTAAGCAATTTTGAGTTATACATTAGGGTGATTCAAAAAAAATTTTTTTTTTTTTCGATTCGTACTCGGAAATATAGGTTTCTAGACACCTCTAAGAAAGCCTCTCAAAAAACCTATGAGTTTAATCATTCATTTCAGCAAATCTGAGTTATACATTAGGGTGATTCAAAAAAAATTTTTTTTTTTTTGATTGGTATTAGGAAATATAGGTTCCTAGACACCTCTAAGA
>CM050323.1:44683702-44708702 GCA_027475135.1 Bactrocera correcta
CAAAATTTCAAAAGGATATCTTAAAAACTGAGGGACTTGTTCGTATGTATACAATACGTAGTATATATGGACAGACAGACGGACATGGCTAAATCGACTCAGCTCAACATACTGATCATTTATATATAAACTTTATAGGGTCTCCGACGCTTCCTTCTGGGTGTTACAAACATCATGACAAACTTAATATATCCTGTTCAGGGTATAAAAATGAAATTATATGAATTATATGGGAGTGAAGGTAGCATCGACCCGTCTCTATCTATTTTTGCTCATCCCAGATCAAGTTTTCTTCAAATTTTATCTTTTTTAAGCACAACGATAAACAGCTATGAGTAAAACATGTTCTCTATTTTTCATTGGGATAATTCACATATTGGCCGATATATGCGATAAGTTCGAAAATCATTACATTAGGTAAATGGAGACTCAGGGAGGTATTTACCCGATTCAACCCATTTTTGATACACAAAATTACTATCGTCAGGAAAGGATTTTCAATTGCATATCTCTCACATTGACCGATATTTTTGGTTATATTCCGATTTCATCCATTTTCATATTGTCGGTAGGAGTTCTTATAATATTCCAGCTTAATAAATTTGGTTGTTGTAGCTTCAGCGCTTTTTCCCACAGCTGCCCCTTGCTACTGCGATACCCTGTGACAAATTGCAGTTTTATATCTTAATTTAGTGCCTAGTAATGGCACTTTATATGTTTTCGGTGGCAGTGGTCCGATTAATTTTTTTGTACTAAGGAACCTGCATACCAAGTTTCATCTGGAGACCTCAATTTTTACTCAAGTTACAGTCTGCACGGACAGATGGACAGACAAACAGTCACCGGGATTTCATTTTTTCTCGTCATCCTGATCATTTATATATTAAGTATATAACCCTATACTTATCTCGACTAGTTTTTAGATGGTACGGACAACCGTTAGGGGAACAAAACTATAATGCTCTGTAGCAACAGATTACAAGAGTAAAAATATTGGAATTAAATAATGATAAGCCCGCTGCGTGAGTACTGGGAGAGTAGAAATCCACAAAATGACCCTGAAATTAACAAATCACCATGGCTGCACTACAAACCCATTCAAATGCCGCTATTCTGAGAACACTCGGTTTTGTTCGTATCGGTATTGCAATTCATTGCGTTTGTTATTTATTGACATTTGCCTTTATTGCTTAGGAACTGAATCATAATTCGACTGAACACCTTCGAAGATAAATATGCAAATGCGACGCGTTGTTTGGGTGCTCAGACGAAAATTCCCACCGCGTGCCATGCAAAATATATAATTGCTTACTTAGCTCATTTCCTTGAACGACATAGTCAATTAATGTGCAATTAAGTAAGCAAATAAAAAATGTAATTGCTTACACATTTATTGATGCTGGGCCAGGTTTCTTCTTATATACGCACCTGTGATGGGCGGCATTTTGTTATAGGCAAATGATTTTGTAAGACTTAATTCCATTTTTAACAGTTGTTGGTTTTCAAGGAAAGCCTTTTCGAGGCAAAGATAGATTTGACATTAGTTGTCGAAGCGCTAGTGCCGTTGGAAACTAAATATTGTACTTTTACATTTACTTTTTTTTTGCTAGAGAAGTCATTTTTATTAATAGTTTTTGAACAAGTGTTACGAATGATGAAGTTTTTGTGCAAACTATGACTGATAATTATAATTATATTTTAATTATATGTAAATATTAGATTTCTACAAATTTGTTGTGTTGCTTATACTCTCACACCATATTGCATAGAGTAGAATTGTTCTGGTCTCCTAACGGTTGTTCGTAACACTTGTAACAAAACGAAATATATTAAGTTACTTATACATACATACTATATATGGTATTTATATACATATAATTTACATGTACATATAAGTTTATGTATGAAATTGTCAAGATGAAGCAATTGCGTCTGCGACTGTTTGTTTGTCAATGCGAGCGATAACTGGAGTAAAAATTGGGATATGCATATTATATTAATGAACCTTATTTGATATTAACGGTCAGTATGGTATGAGTGCTTTTAAAGATTTTTGAAAAGTGGGTGTGGTCTTGCCTCTAGCATAGCCGCTATTTTATTTGTTATTGATTTTGGAGAGGTTTCGCCGTTGAAACTGGACTGGGCGCTGAACTCTGGATAACTGACTTTATTTTCGAGTATTGTTTTTTCATTATTTTATACGACAATTCAAGACCGTTAGCTTAAGACTGAGTGTTATTTACTAATTTATTAATTATTATCAATAAAAAACCTTTACTTCGATTGCACCGATATGCGAACCAGTCCACCAGTTTTTTCTAAAGTTTTAAAGTTTTGCTCACGTTCCTTTCTACTTAAGAAACTGATCATTTGTTTGAACCTCCAAGAAATTTACAACGGATTATTGCTTAAGGCAATGGTTCAATCTTCGAAGAAATTGTTCAAATTGGTTCACTATAGCATATAGCTACTATAAAAACAGGAATGAAGTGCTTGTGTGGAAAACTTTTTCATTTGACGAGATATATTGTACAAATTTGGCACAGAGTATTGTCTAAGGCAACGCTACAATCTTCAAATATATTGTTACGATTTGACCACCATATAGCTGTAAATTCGTTTTTATAACAAATCTTTTTTATTTGTGAGAGGATTATAGTTTCGATCCAATCGATGTTAACGATTCTTAAATGTTTGCAAAAGTAAAGTAATTCGACATCTTTACATCCTCCTTATAAACAGTTTTGGCGGTTTGAATATTTTTGAATGCATTTTGTGCAATGCTCAGTATTAAGGTCGACGAAATAGGAAAGAATTCTGCCAAATTTCCGTTCCCTAATAATAAAATGTTTAAGCACATCGGGCACTTCTAAAGCCATATCGACGTAACATTCCAAAAGTAGTTCTCATGCGTCCATATTCACATAAAAACTTGGGAGGTGTATTCACATTAATTGTACTCGCACGTTGTATAGTACGTTATTTCACTTAGTATGAAATTATAAAGAAAAGATTCATTCATATTCATGGAAGTGGAGCATCCAAAGAACAAAACAAAAAGGCAAAACAAACTGAAAAAACCTGTATTTAAATTACCTGTTTGCTTAAAGTTTACTGACTTTATCGCCAACTACGTTTGTGTGTGTGCGTGTGTGTATGTAACAGTTATTGGCCACAAAATAAACATAAAACACGTGCTTTCATCTGTGCTGATTTTGATTTATTGTTTTCGGCTTGGTGGGACTCAAACTTTCGGCAGCACTTCGATATACTCGTCTTCAAATTCTGGAACTTTTTAAAACTGCAGTTTGTAAATATGTATTTTTTTGCACATACACGATATGTTGTGTGCATATGTACTATATGTCAACCTTTTTTGTTTTATTTCATTTATATTGTTATCGATTAACATTAATCGACTACAACAGTCGGGCTTACATCAATCAATCCAGCAAATAAATTACTTGTGAGAAAATAAACAACAATTTAAACTATAAACGAACGAGACTAAAAATATATATTTATAAAAAAAAGTAAGTTTTTTTCCGATGCAAATTTCGCTTTATAAAGATAGTAATGCCGGTTTAAAATTTCAGCTGTAAAACGTGATATCAAAATATTTTTAAAGAATGATTATTGATGAAACAAATTGAACGGAGTTTTCTCTGCTCTTTTGTTGTTGGGGGTCGATATTAACCTAGACAAATGCGCATCCGGCCTTCTTTAAATAAGATATACGTAAAATATATAACTTCGGAACAATATAAACATTTAATACTTGTTCAATAAGAATAGATTGTATTTTAATTGAGAAATTTGAAAACTAATCTGCTTCCTACAAATAAACTTTTTTATCTTCCGTAACATACAAGGTGCGTTCCAAAGTAAACAGGACTTTTTGTATCCAGCGCCCCCTGGTGGCGCCATCCATATTGCAACTGGTGTGTTAGAATATGCTATCTTTTTTGATTGTCCATTTATTTAACATTTCATCCACTGGAAGTGAAGTTATTGCGTTTTAAGTGTCAGTATGTTTGTGTTATCGGTGCGAAAATGAGCTTCCAACAAAGAGGCAATTTTTGTTTTAAAATTGGTAAAACTTTTACCGAAACCTTTCAATTGATGAAACAAGTTTATGGCGATGATTGCCTATCCCGTAGCAGAGTGCACGAGTGGTTTCAACGTTTTCAAAATGGTGGTGAGGACATAAATGAAGATCAACATGTGGGCCAATTAAAATCCGCAATCACTGGAAATTCCATCACGAAAGGTGTGTGCACGGCTTGTTCCGCAGAAATTGACTGGCGACCAAAGACTGCTCAGAATTCAACATTTGAAGGAAGATTATGTTTTTTTTTTATTTTTTTATTTTTTTTTATTCAAGTTAAATTTACAATCTGTCTTAATGTTAATAGACAATAAGTAAATGTGCTGTTAAGGTAAAAACAAATTGTGAGTGTTACTTCATTAAGTGACCCTCTGTTTAGTGACAGTATAATAAAAATAAAAATCCAAATTACATACATACTAATTTACATAATTATTTGCTATTTTTTTATGTTAAAATAATATAAACATACACTAGTTAAAATTATGTATTTACATTACGTGCATGCGTGCTGGTTTACAAGTTTAATATGTATTTTCTTTTTAACCTTGTTGTAGCGGGTGCTTGTAGTAATGCCACTGCTAAAGGATTGGGATGGATCTCTAACCTGATTTTGTATCTTTCACTAAACTTTTTTATTTCATATTTCACTTTGCATATTTTTAAATCTCTGTGAATAGTATGATTTCAAACATACCATGAAGCTTTTGTAATTGACTGGAGAGTTTTTGATTGAACGCGCTGTATTATTTCAATATCTGAATTGCTTGCCGTGCGCCATATTTATATCGCATAAGTCTAAGTAGGTTTTATGATGGTTTTATAAATTAGCAGTTTATTTTCAAGAGAAAGAACAGATTTTTTACTCAGAAGCCAATAAAGACTTCTCAATTTTATATTAAGTTGTTCTTTTTTCGCTTTTACATGATATTTCCAGGTAAGCCTTCTATGTATGTGTAACCCCAGGTATTTCACATGATCACTAACAGGTATGGCTGTATTAAAAATTTTGATTGAAGGACAATCACTTTTTCTAAGGGCAAAAGTAACATGGACAGATTTATCTGAATTGACTTTAATGTTCCACATCTTGAGCCAGTCTTCTAGTTGGAATAAGTAATTTTGTAGTATGTCAGACGATTCTGAAGGCACTTTATTTGAGTTAGGACTGCAATGTCTTCAGCGAATATTGCTATCGTAACATCGTTGTTTTTTGGGATATCCGCTGTGAATATCGAATAAAGAATTGGCCCTAAAACACTCCCCTGTGGTACGCCTGATTTTATTTTATACATACTTGAGTACTCATTTCCAACCCTAACATAAAATTGTCTATCTTTTTAATAAGAAAGAAAAAGGGAGCAGGTAAATTTTTCTTTAATTTGTAAAGCAGTCCGGGGTGCCAGACTTTATCGAATGCTTGTTGCACATCAAGGAATACACCTGAATAACATTATTTTTGCTCTAAAGCTGCCCTATTTTATTAAACACTCTATGGCATTGTTCAGGAGTTCCGTGGTGTCTGCGAAACCCGTATTGTTGGTCCGGAATAATATTTAAATTTTCCAATACCGGTATCAGTCTTCGTAAGAGAATTCTTTCGAATACCTTTCAGAAAGCGACCAGTAGACTTATGGGGGCGATATAAACTAACTAAGTTTTCGGGTTTTTTTTGGTTTAGCAATCATAATTATTTCTGCACATTTCCAGGCTGTAGGAAAGTGCTGAAGCCTTAGTATGGCATTAAATATAATTGTAAGAGCTCGTATGGACTTCTCAGTTAGGTGCTTTAGTACTGCGTAGTCTATCTGATCGTAGCCTGGGCTTTTTCTGTTGCTACATTTTGCCAGTTCCTCTTTCACTTCTGATAAAATAATACGCCTTATAGGAAAATCCATTTGGCATGGAGTATCCAAAAAGGGCATCACTTCCCTTTCATCAGAAGCATTAATAAAATTAAATGGTGTGAATACTGCATTTAAGTACTAAGCAAACGCCTCTGCTTTATCCTCATCTGACCGATACCATGAATTGCTGGAGCTTTTATTGGAACCTTTCTGACTTTTGGGCGTTTGAGAAATTTTGTGGCATTCCACAGACATTCAGAGCGAGTTGCGTTAGGGCTAAGGTTGGTTAAAAAGGTTTCAAGGGAGTTGGTTTTTAACTGTTTAAGCCTTGTTTTTAAATATTTAGTAGCTCTATTTAAAATTAATTTGTCACTTGGATTCTGGGTCCTTTGCCATATTTTCCTCAACGATCGTTTTTCCTTTATTAGGGTTTTGATTTCCGCAGGGATAAAGGTACTGGACGATTATGTGACCAAAAATTATATTTTAACCATTAACCACACCCGTATTTACCTCATATGGCACCGTGCGACTTCTTCCTTTTCGGAAAAATGCATTTGTCCATGTAAGGAAAGCGTTATGCAGACGTAGAGGTCATTCAAAAAGCCTGCACCGGCTTACTGACGGCCATACCGGCCAACGAGCTAAAACACTCCTTCGACACGCTTTTGGACCGTGCAAAAGGCTGTATTGAAGCCGAAGGTTTAATTTAAATAAATTTTGAATAAAATAAATTGATTTTGCGAAAAAAAATTTGTTCGATTTTGTTTTTAAAGTCCGGTTTACTTTGGAAAACACCTTGTATTTCTTAATAAAAAAAAATTCCATACCGCAAAAAGTACCGTTATATATTGTTTTCAAATATGCGCAATGCTTGGACATTTTGAATGGTAATTTGAATGGTATATAGTACTATATACCTCCAATGCATACGAAGATGATTTTGGGGAAGAAAATATATTTAATGCCAAATACAAATAATATATTAAATCTAAATATATGGACTTATCGAGAACACCTTATTAGCGTATTTGTAAATGAGTGCTAAAATGTTAAAATAATGCATCATGTCATAAAATCTGATGACGTACTATTTGTTTCACACTAACACAAATGCGATTTTAGAACTTTTTTTTTTAGAAATTTTTCATATATTTGGCTTGCTAAAGAATATGTGTAGAATGTTTGACTAACATTTTGTGGTTGTGTATTCGAAACTTCACTAAAGGGAAGCTTCTATTTTTAGGTAAATTAAAGGAACACTCTAAAGTTAGGGGCTTTTAAGTGCTGACAAGACTTCTAAAGTAGTTTTAGTGCTTCATCGGATGCTTATGGATAGTACTTCATCCGAAACTGTGCCTAGATCTGTAGCTTTATTCCTTTACAGAAAGTGAATAAAAAGATTTGCAGTGTCTGCTTTCTGAACTTCTTCTGCTTGATTCTTATTTTTACTGAATCAAACAAAAATATTCTGGGCCAAGATATTGGCATATGTAACTGCATGCTGGTGTTATTATATTGTAGTAAAATTAAATATAGTACATAAATACGTACATTCATTGAACACGAACACAAACAATCGGTTGCCAAGTGCATTCACATTTTGCTGTCTTTTGGCAACAAAGTGAACACCTCCCATGTACCGAACGGTTAGTGGTAGATAATCAGTCAGTTATGGTGTATGGTATATGTATGTACACTAATGCATACATATGAACAACCACTGCATTTCGTTGACGTTCACTACGTTGTCATGGCGAAGGGAAAGATTTTCTTAGCGGTGTTGTTTGGGGCTCAGTTTGTTTGGGTTTAGGCGGCGAACTTGAACTTGATTTAGAATGTAAACGGTCGCGCGGTAAATGCATGGCTGCCAACAAATTGGCGAGACTAGAAAGAATGCGTCCGCGGGTTATGGTTACAGCCGAGGAAAAATGTAATGAAATGAGAAAATATTTTGTGGCAGCAAAATGAATTGCGATGAATTTATTAATGAGATGAGATCTGCTGGGACTTTCAGGTGTTGAGTCGTAGTTTTGAAAACTGGGTTATGTCGATGTGGTTATTAGAGGATAACTGTTATGTCAAGTCATGGCTCATCTTATTACATTTCCTATAAAACGATGGACATTGGTGCATTGCTAGGAAGAAGGTAGGAGCTTAAGAGCAATTGTGGGCATCCAGTCAAGGCCAGAAATATGTCAAAGACTGTCTTTTGAAAGTAAAGAGCTTGTTATAAGGTAAAATATACTCTGGCTGACATGTAAACCTCGACAGTTTTCTGATGTTGTATTATTATATTCCATAGCTTTAATTAATATACCTTTGAATAACAAATAGACATTTGTTTAGTTGGAATTTGTTTTAAACTATAACTGAAATAATATTAGAGATTTCAACTCGGCCATGATTTCTTAAGCACATACGAGTATACCATATTTAAACTTCCAATTGATATATTTCACGGCAGTTTTTATGCCCTAATCGAGTTTGTCATTTTCATTAGAGCCGAATATGCAGACAAGCTCAGTCAAGTAACTTGTAATATAATTTGTTAAATGACTATAATTAAATGTAATTTTTAAGATAACTTTAATTCAAAAAGCTTAGGAAAAAAAATAACTACAATGCACATTAATCCTTTTCAGCAGATAATAAAGCTGATATATTTTCCTTTAATAGGGTGGCGAGAGTTCCAATATTTCACGAGTTCAATTGAGATATTTTAGTACTGAAGATTATTCGCTTGATTTGTGCATATTTGCTGTTAATCTTATAGTAAAGATACAGCTGATAAAATATTTCTCGCACAAAGGTGTATACATCCTTCACAAATTTGTATAAATTTATTATTTATTTTAGTTAAGGCAATACAGAGGATAAATGCATACTAGATTCATGTGAAAAAATATATATACCTTAAATATCTGCAAAACTTTTATGGCTCTTTTACATATATTTTAAAAGATAATTCTGTCCAACGAAATGTTAAAGAAAATAATTCATGTACTAACATCTTTTTCGTGGGCCAACCCATTGTTTAACCGCCAAAAGTTTTATGTATTGTATATTTTCATGTCGCTTCTTTTTGTTTGACTTATTTATTTTTGTTGATTTTTTATTTCGCATGTCTCTTTCACGTACAAAATCGCATTGTGAAAATGCAACGAAAAAGAATAGGAAGTGCATGGCAATCCGTTTCCCTTTTAGTGTTCGCGGGTACTTTGTACGACAACCATTTGGTTAAACCTTAGCCCATTTTAGTGGCTCGTGATCGGTACTGGTTTGCCCTTTGTGCGATTATACACATGTAAATATTACGAAACCTTTGCAATTTCGAAGTGGATTCGATAACAATTAAAATGCGTTTACTGGAGTGTTTAACTTAATTTAAAAAAAAGTTTAATAATACAGAAATTATTATTAAAAAAAAATTAAGTAAAAGTTAAAACCAGCTATTGAGAGATAAAAACAAATTGAAAATGAGTTTCATACATCCGGATGTGAATATGGTCACAAGGCCAAACGCATCGGACATTTCCGATTACAACGGCAATGCGAGTACTGCTGTGACGTCACGCAATTATGATGACAGCGAGCACTGCAGCGACGCTAGCGCTAGGGAGGCTGCTGATCCATTGGATAATGTACCGAAGCGTAAATCGGATAAAATTGAAATTAAAATTGTGCTCGTCAAATTGCAGGTGACTTCCCTGTTATTATGTAGTTTACCATATATTCACACGTTTGAATTCATTATTCAATATGAATTGCATTTTTGTTGTAAGTGTAATGCACTGTCGATTAATGTTTACTATTTATAGATTTTTACAATGCCTGCACATATAATTTGATGCATTCTAAAATTTTTAGTGGGAACATACATACACAAACATATGTATTTTTCTATAGATTTATTTGTTGTGGCACCAAGCTGTCTACGGTAAAATTTTAAGTGGAATATATGTACTTATATCGTTTCGTTATAATAATTCCATCAACACTTTCTCTTCAAATAGTTCCAATATTGAAATCTGTTTGAATTATACTACATATATAGCTTTCTGATTTGCCGTTAGTGCTTTGGGACTATGTAGTCTTGATTTTCCATTGTTATATTTAAGAAAATAAAATTTTAAAATAAATATTGTGAGGCTAATACGATGTTCGCACAGATTGTTAATTGAACCATCAAGAAAATTTTCACAATTGAAAACCTAATTGCTTTTAAATTGTTATAGACAGTGACAATTAATTTGAATGAATTTATTTATACGAGGGCTGCTATATATATTTCTGGCCTAATAATGAAAATAGGAATATTTATCAACGAAAATGGTTTTATTGTTTTTCAAAATATTCTCCATCAAGATTTATACACATGCGCTCAAACCAATTTTCGAAGCACTTTTTCTACTCCGATTGAGACACCACCAAAACATGGTTTTTGAATGCTTCAACAGCATTTTCTGGCGGCGAAAATCGTTGATCACGCATTATTTCCTTGATGTGTGGGAATAAAAAAAAGTCATTGGGTGCCAAGTCAGGGCTGTACGGCGGATGACCCATTAATTCGACGTTTTGGCCGGTTAAAAAGGCGCTGGTTTGAGCCGATGTGTGAGAGCTCGCATTGTCATGGTGCACAATGATTCGTCTTCTCTTGTTCGTTTTTCGAATTTCTCCGAAGACTTCAGGCAAACAAATGGTGGTGTATCACTCAGAATTGACCGTCCTACGTTGTTCAAGCGGAACAGTCGCCACATGACCAGTTTGGCCGAAGAAACAGGCGACCATTTGCTTCGAAGTGCTTCTTCCACGAACAGCTTTCGTTGGATTTGGCTCGTCTTGGAAGACCCACACGGTCGATTGCTGTTTTGTTTCGGCATCATACGCATAGATCCATGATTCGCCACCTGTGACGATCTTATAAACGTCTTTTGAAGCACCGCGATCATATTTTTTCAGCATTTCTTTACACCAATCCACACAAGCCTTTTTTTGAGCGATTGTCAAATTGTGCGGGATCCAACGAGAACAAACCTTTTTACGGCCAGGTGTTCATGTAACATCGAATGTATGCTGGTGGGAGAAATGCATAGGCATGCCTCTATCTGAAGGTACTTATGTTACATGACGGTCTTGCATTATCAGTTCACGCACGGCATCGATGTTTTCTGGCACAACGGCTGTTTTTGGACGACCTTCACGGAATTCGTCCTTGAGCGAGCGTCGGCCACGATGGAATTCGTTGTACCAGTTTTTCACAGTGCTATAGGATGGTGCTTCATATCCATACAAAGATTTTAGTTCATCGATGCACTCTTGTCGTGATAATCCACGTCGAAAGTTGTGAAAAATGATTGCACGAAAATGTTCACGAGTTAATTCCATTTTTTGGCCGAGATGAATTTTTTAATTACCTGTAAATAAAACAATTCACGATTAAATGACAAAACGTTCTGAGTGATGTTATGCTAAAAAATGTCAAACTTTCCAATGGAAATGTCAGATTGCACCTGGCAACACTTAGTGTCAGAAATATATATAGCAGCCCTCGTACCTGCTCAGAGTCTTCTATGCACATTATACAAATACGTCGCAGTACGAACCAAGGATGTAATAGAATCGGAACAGAAAGCTTCTAAAGCAACCACGTGAACTCAGTGTTTGGTTTAGGTGGAAGTTGAGGTCCCCATGTTGTCTATCTCTCCACAAATGGATGTTCGGGATTAGTCTGTGGATCAACCGCCCTTTGGTTGAGGTTTTCCACCATTGCTACCACATTATGATGTTCTTTTCTTTTTTTACGCTTACCGATGGCTCTGATAGCTGGTCCAATCGCGCGAATTTGTCTCTCTACTAGCTATAACTTCAGAGGCGTCGCTTGATATTGTTCGGAAAGCACTTGTTACTCGTATAGCAATGAGCCTATGCACATTATTTATTTGTTTTGCAAATGCTTTTATATCTAGTGGCTGTAACCATATTGGTGCTGCATACAAAATTATGGAACTCATTGCTTTTGCTATTAAAGCTTGTTGGCTGAATGCACGTAGCCCCTACTGGCCATAATTCTTGATACAGCATATTGGGTAATCGAAAAAATTTTTTCGTATTTCTAATCAAATTTTAGCTTATTTTTTTATTATTATTACAATAAATAAATAAGCAAATATGTACCATTTTGGTCGACCTCTTTTTGCCATTTTTCCGCTAGAGACATTTTTCCATCAGTGTAAAGCTTTCATCAGTGTAAAACGAAATTTTGAAATTTCCAGAACGGAAGCGAGCGAACGATTGTTGTGCTATACGAACTGATATAGCACCGTCTCCGTAAACTTCTTAAATTTCATTGGTGGCTTGCGAATTTCTTCATTATTTTCACTCATTTCTGATCAGCTGTAAGTTTTTTTCAACTTCAGCGAATTTAATTTTTGTTTTTGGTGATGTATTCTTAACGCCCCGTCGTACATCAAGACCGAGTCGAATAACAATATCCTATTGTCAATCTTGAAACAACTGATCTCTTTTAAGGGGCTCTGCTGGTATTTTTATATGATAATCTTAGTTTATATTTCCATATATTTTTATTCTTATATGTAATATAATTTTTGTGTTAGTATACATAAGGACATCTGGGTATAAATTGTGTAATTATTACGAAATCGGTGAAAGAGAAATTTTCATATTTATATATGTATAAATTTTCTTATTATTTTTATATTTGTCCTTTTTGTATGTACATATATACTATGTTAAGCAAATAACATTTTGGGAAGAAGTGTGTTATAAATAATACAAAAAAGTGTATACACACTCTGCAAATGTTTTATTTGCATTCATTACAATAATTGATTGAACTATTACAATATATACTTATGTATATAACGAAAAATATAAGAGATGTGTATCTACAGAAATATTTTTATAAGCTTCTGCATACATTTCTGTATATCAAACAAAAAAAAACATGATCACCTAAGCTCATATGCACGGATCCACTAAAGTGTCTTTTCACATAAATACACACATATATATATATATACATAAATATATTAATATTCAAATATACTCTACATTCTTGGCAAGTGGAAAGGGACACTATGGTGAAAAAAAAGTACAAGTACATACGAGGGTTGTCGAAAAATCATTGATTTTTCTAAAAGCTGTTTTTGATATAAAATTTATGAGTAATACCTTTTTAGAGTTTTTATAATTATTTAAGAAGCCTTTGTGACCCATTCGTATATATGTACATATCTTATTAGAATAGCATCTGTGGTTTTTTCCGTGATTTCTTTGCACCCAATTACTTTTTAAAGGTGCAAGCGCTGATTATAAATAAATGCATATATACATTATGTTATTTAATTGAAAACAATTTTTTATTTCTTTGCGAATACAAGCAAATTTTCCTTTTTATGTTTCAAAAAATTCTGTGAAACTTTGAGTCCTAATTTTCACTTTAAGACCTTTTTTATTTGATTTTTCACGTTTTTCACTGATTTTTGCAAAAATAATGTGTACACTAGAGCTGGTTTTAACGAAAAAAAATATTAATAATGTCATTGAATCAAGTTTCAGATACAAAAATTTCATTAAAGTCTAAATATTTTCACTATTTTTTAGTAAATCGCTGAAATTTTCGAAACAAGCGTTTTTATGACATAAGCGTTATACCTTTTTTGCCAGAAAATTAATTTTCTATAACTTTTTTTTAGAAAGGTTTTCGTTAAAACCAGCTATTTACTAATTTTTTTTTCAAAATATGTGAAAAACGTGAAAAATCAAAAAGAAAAGTTCTTAAAGTCAAAATTAAGGGCTGAAATTTTCAGGATTTCTTCAACATAAAACACCTTAATATACATAGTATGTATAACATAAGTATCCAAATATATTACATATCGTATATCACATACTAACATAAGTATAATTAATCCTATTACTACACCTTATTATATTCAATTAGAAGTCAACTTGTAGCTTACAGCCAACGCATATGCACTACACACTTTCTCATATGAAGCAAATTGTTACTCATACGCCATGACTCTCCTTTACATCTTTTTATTGAATTTCTCCACTACGCGATGGAATACGCATGCATATGTGTGGGTGCATATGTTTGTATGTGCAATTTGTTACTCATTATTGCAAGCGGCTTATGAGTGTTTAAATCAAATTGACTAACGGATATTTACGCTGCTCACTTATAGGCCGGGAATAAGTTACAAACAGCACACAACAATTATATGAATATGCGACTTATACACTGATATATATGTGCAGATTTCCATTGATACTCCATTCCATTTCATTCGGTGCTTAAATATTGTTGCCTTTATTTGAAGGTTCGAAGGATTCCCAAGAGTTAATTTTTTATATGAGAAATTCAGTCTAACGATTCTATGTCTATGACGCAGGTAAAATTCTATAATTTTAAATTTACTACGCGTTATTAATACGATCTTGAGACTTTTTCAGCTTACATATTTTTTGAGTCGAATCAAATTATTTTGCTTAAAATCATTAGCAAGTACATATGTACATAATTGATGCCCTAAGTATATTTATATTACAAACAAAGCATACTAGATATCAATATCAGTAGCGCTCAAGTAGCAGCAACAACAATGTAGGCAGCACATCATGCATGCATATGTAACGGGTGATTTTTTTGAGGTTAGGATTTTCATGCAGTAGTATTTGACAGATCACGTGGGATGTCAGACATGGTGTCAAAGAGAAAGATGCTCAGTATGCTTTGACATTTCATCATGAATAGACTTACTAACGAGCAACGCTTGCAAATCATTGAATTTTATTACCAAAATCAGTGTTCGGTTCGAAATGTGTTTCGCGTCCGTGTCCGATGAGCGATGAGGCTCATTTCTGGTTGAATGGCTACGTAAATAAGCAAAATTGCCGCATTTGGGGTGAAGAGCAACCAGAAGCCGTTCAAGAACTGCCCATGCATCCCGAAAAATGCACTGTTTGGTGTGGTTTGTACGCTGGTGGAATCATTGGACCGTATTTTTTCAAAGATGCTGTTGGACGCAACGTTACGGTGAATGGCGATCGCTATCGTTCGATGCTAACAAACTTTTTGTTGCCAAAAATGGAAGAACTGAACTTGGTTGACATGTGGTTTCAACAAGATGGCGCTACATGCCACACAGCTCGCGATTCTATGGCCATTTTGAGGGAAAACTTCGGACAACAATTCATCTCAAGAAATGGACCCGTAAGTTGGCCACCAAGATCATGCGATTTAACGCCTTTAGACTATTTTTTGTGGGGCTACGTCAAGTCTAAAGTCTACAGAAATAAGCCAGCAACTATTCCAGCTTTGGAAGACAACATTTCCGAAGAAATTCGGGCTATTCCGGCCGAAATGCTCGAAAAAGTTGCCCAAAATTGGACTTTCCGAATGGACCACCTAAGACGCAGCCGCGGTCAACATTTAAATGAAATTATCTTCAAAAAGTAAATGTCATGAACCAATCTAACGTTTCAAATAAAGAACCGATGAGATTTTGCAAATTTTATGCGTTTTTTTTTTTTTAAAAGTTATCAAGCTCTTATATAAATTTATATGTGCATACAGATCACATATTTTTATTTTGCTGTTTCCACGCCTACATTCGGTGGTACCAGTAACGGAAGCTATGCCTACTTGTGTGCGTGATTAACTGGTATATTGAAGCGTAATAGGGAGTATACGACAATCAATTGAAGGCAACTCATCAGTCAAATTATTTACAAATTAGTAACGAAGTGTACTCGTATAACAACCTTGAAGCTTGCCTGGAGCGGCGTAAACCATATTCGCGCTCATACAAAAGAATTTAATGATTTACATACACAACCATGCATATTTACATTTATAAATACATATGCACACAATATATGAATGATTACATTTACAATTATATAGAAATATTTACAGGCATGTTAACATTTTGCACAGGTAGTGTAAATATTTACTTTATTTATTTTTTAGGCTATAGGCACAGTAAAAATTTACTCAAGAAATGAGGAATTTAGAGGTGATTTTTGTTGTTCAGTGACAAAAACCCGTTGCATTGGAGTTATTGTTGCGGCATTCGATAGGCTTCTCCTCTGCTAGGTTTGTGTAAGCTTAGTTCTTTTCTTATTTTCCTAAAAAATTAATTGTGAGAGCAATAACAAAGTTACTTGAATTCATTACATCAGTGTATTAAGTTACATCATTAAAGCTAACTGAAGGAAAATCACTGTTTGTTAGATTCGTTCCTTTACATGTAAACATAAGACAGTTTTAAGATTATTTTAATATAAAGTTACTTTAGCAACCATGTATCATTGGGTTTTGGAGAGCGTAAGCATGCAAATGTTATATATACACTGACTTTAGCAAATCTTTCGATAACTCTCTCGTAAAAAAACTTGATTGGCTTTTAGCCACTATTTCTTCAAAAGGTATCTTCTTATCTTTTCAATAAAACATAACGTGTGATATTTGGTGATATTCTTTCAGAGTTAATTAATGTCACTTCAAGTGTTTCTCAAGGTAGTCACCTTAGTCCAATTCTGCAATAGAAAAACAATTATTTTATGCCGACAACGAAAAGCTTATTTTTGGTGTGATAGAAATTATTTACCAATATAATACGATACGCTTTTTCCGTAGATCAGGGGTACCCAGTCCCAGGGTCTTTATATAATAAAACACTCTAGACTAAAACAAGTGTTTAACTTTTTTAATTTGGGAGCTAAATTTTAATCTTCATATTCAAAACACCACAGTTATGATCGCAAAAGATGTTCTTCGTTTTGTTAATCGTCGGTCTAAAAGAATTATAAATCCGTTTTTGCTAAAATACGTTTTACAACTTTGGTTAGATCTATATTGGCATATGGCTCTGTTGTATCGAACCCTAGTTACCACACCATTTTAACAAGTTAGAGTCTGTTCAAAAACAACTATTCGGATAGAATTCTAGGTTAAGTCTACCTGCACTTAATAAATAAAACTCGTAGGAAAATGCTAGAAAAAAATCCTGAAGTTATAGATCAGTGGTTCCCAAACTTATTTTGTCCATCGCCCATTTTGAGAATAAATATTTTTTTAGCGCCCCCAGTTTTTCACCTATTTAAAAACCACTATAACTTCAAATTAAATTAATTAATTATTGTGACCTATATATGTATATTAACGGAGAATTCTAAACGAAACTTTTACTATAACCAGCAACTTGAAACCTGAGCGCAGTAGGTAACATACAACGGCGCTTAGGTCTCAAGTTAACTCTTATGAGCTCCACCTGCCAATAAGAATGATTATTGAAACACAACTTTATAGTATTAAAACAAAGAATCTTTTATTAAAAATAAAACTAAAATAATTAATGTGAAGGATGAATCTGATGCTGTTTAATAAGTTTGTTAATATCAGGTTCCAATTTACTCAAGAACAGTCGCAAGTCGCCACGTTCGGTAACTAGCAAACGATTTATAAAGGGTGATTTTTTAAGAGCTTGATAACTTTTTTTTTAAAAAAAACGCATAAAATTTGCAAAATCTCATCGGTTCTTTATTTGAAACGTTAGATTGGTTCATGACATTTACTTTTTGAAGATAATTTCATTTAAATGTTGACCGCGGCTGCGTCTTAGGTGGTCCATTCGGAAAGTCCAATTTTGGGCAACTTTTTCGAGCATTTCGGCCGGAATAGCCCGAATTTCTTCGGAAATGTTGTCTTCCAAAGCTGGAATAGTTGCTGGCTTATTTCTGTAGACTTTAGACTTGACGTAGCCCCACAAAAAATAGTCTAAAGGCGTTAAATCGCATGATCTTGGTGGCCAACTTACGGGTCCATTTCTTGAGATGAATTGTTGTCCGAAGTTTTCCCTCAAAATGGCCATAGAATCGCGAGCTGTGTGGCATGTAGCGCCATCTTGTTGAAACCACATGTCAACCAAGTTCAGTTCTTCCATTTTTGGCAACAAAAAGTTTGTTAGCATCGAACGATAGCGATCGCCATTCACCGTAACGTTGCGTCCAACAGCATCTTTGAAAAAATACGGTCCAATGATTCCACCAGCGTACAAACCACACCAAACAGTGCATTTTTCGGGATGCATGGGCAGTTCTTGAACGGCTTCTGGTTGCTCTTCACCCCAAATGCGGCAATTTTGCTTATTTACGTAGCCATTCAACCAGAAATGAGCCTCATCGCTCATCGGACGTAAAGCGCGAAACACATTTCGAACCGAACACTGATTTTGGTAATAAAATTCAATGATTTGCAAGCGTTGCTCGTTAGCAAGTCTATTCATGATGAAATGTCACAGCATACTGAGCATCTTTCTCTTTGACACCATGTCTGAAATCCCACGTGTTCTGTCAAATACTAATGCATGAAAATCCTAACCTCAAAAAAATCACCCGTTATGTTTAGTAAGCAGTGTTGTCACAGCACTAAATCCACGTTCACACAAGTGTGACGATGGGAATCCCGTCAAGAATCGTTGAACGATTGAACACAATCCAGGGTACAATTGCAAGATCGGTTTTTGTAGCCAAAATTCTTGGAAACCCAATTTTTGAACTTGATTTTTATTTCCTCGTTTGTTGTCAATTCTATAAGTTTTTCCTTCCAGCTGAGGGACATTGCTGTGTTGACTTTTGAAAACGGTTTCCAACACCCAGTCTGGTATTTCCAAGTTAAAAATTTTCCGGTATCGTTCGGTGAAGTCAAGTGGAGGTTTTCCAAATGTTGGAAATAGGCAAAAATTCTTCGTTACTGCATGATACTTGATAAATTCGGAAAATTGTAAAAATCACGTCTGCCCAGTTTCCTTTTTGTGGAAGCAGTTTGGCTGCGAAAGCGGCAACCCGTTTTTTGTTTTAAATTAAATTTAGTTTATCGCCTTGAGTTGGAGATTCATGCCCTTGAAAAATTTATACAGGTCTGTAAAGTAAGTTAAAACATTCTTTTATGTTATGAGCTTGTCTTGAAATTCTTTTTCCCAAAGGAACTCTTTTAACAGATTTAAACAGGTTGTAGAATCGAGTCAGACAATTGCCTCTTGATAGCCAACGAACTTCAGTATGAAACAACAAACGATTGAAATCCTCGTCATTAGTAACACAAAGCTGATGAAATAATCTATCATTCAAAGAGCTGTTGCGGATTTTATTGACTGCTTTGATGACATATTGCAGTGATTGAAATAGTTTTTCACTTAAGTTTCTAGCAACTAAATGTTGTCTATGAATAACCAATGTACACCAAGGAAATCTGGCAATTTTATTGTTTAAGTGCGCTTTTAAAACCTTTATGGCACCCTTCATAGCCGGAGCGCCATCCGTAGCAATTGAAATAATATTTTTCAAAGAAATCTCTTTCTCATCGCAAAACTTTTCCAATATATTGAATATGGTTTCGCCTTTTGTATCGGTCTCTAAATTTCTAAAAATTAATAGTTTTTCAATATTTTCTCATCTTTAATAAACCTCACGTAAGACAACAACAATGCTTCATTAGTTGGAAAAAGGGGGCTAAACGAGCTGAATTGAGAATTGGCTTGTCCTCAAGTGATCCCAATGATTTTCAATTTTTTTAGCCATTTCATCAATTCGTCTTTGCACAGAATTATTACTCAAAGGAATTTTTCAGATAAATCTGCGGCCGGTTTATGAAGCACGTTAGTTATTACTTCATTTATTGCTGGCAATATTAACCCTTCCCCCATGTTATGGGTTTCCCTTTTTTGAGCAATTAACAAAGAATATTGTACGAAGCTCGAAGTCCGCCGTCACCCTTGCTTAGCAGAAGCCGAAAATAGTTTTGCTACAACCTTGGCTGAGTATTATGCTTCTTCTCAAAGGTCTTGAAAATATGTACATTCTTTTCTCTCTTATCGGGAATGCATTTTATTCTAATGATCTTGCAGTCTTGAAGGCTTCATTGCTTCATTCGAAAATGTTTTTAGACATAGAAGACAAAAAAGGCGGGGATGGGTTTGTGGGTTTTTTAATGAATCCGAATTTAATGTATTCCGCACAGTATTCCCGTCTCTTCTTTTTTACTTCCGACATTGTTTTGCTTTGAGAAATACGTTTAACTTCGCGAGTAGTGTAAAGGAGGCGTAAGTAATGCTCATCTATTGCG
Organism: Bactrocera correcta; assembly: GCA_027475135.1. NCBI lineage: Eukaryota > Metazoa > Arthropoda > Insecta > Diptera > Tephritidae > Bactrocera > Bactrocera correcta. The sequence continues at coordinate 44,703,813 of CM050323.1, forward strand.
CGCAAAACCACAAATGAATATAAAATAAATATTACATTGTTTATACTTATAGGAATGCTTAAGCACAATTATTATATAGTAGTCCAAAAATATGAATTCTTTTTTTTCCCAGAAATAAATTTGTAAAAAAAAGGATCTTTTTTCCTTTTTTTATTTTCCCCAGAAATACATTTGTAAGAAAGGAAAAAGATCCATTTTTTTTTTTTTTTTTCCACATAAAAGATTTAAGGAGTTCAAAAGCTCAAAACGTGCGCTACATCAGCTACCACCCGACGGCATTTCGCAAATGATAAAATAAATTTTTTTTACATCAGCTCGAACCTACCAACCCTACACCTTTGCGCAAATTTAAAAATATTATGATAGCAAATGCCCACATACAGATTTGGCAATGGCAATAGCAATACGTTTGACAGTTAGTATTCTATAAATTCTTTTTAATTTTCAAATTAAAATTTTTTTTAAAAAAGGACAGATATATGAACAACGCGGAAGAAATATAGAACCGGTTTGAGCAATCTTTTAATTCATATTAGTTGATGTTCACAAGATGTTTTTGAGAGTCGAGAGCTCATGTAGTCGTTGTCTAAGAGGCCTCCTAGCTAAATAAAATTACAAATAACCCCCCAGGCCCCCATTTTCTTTCTGGGTCTCTTACCGCCCCCCCTTGACGCCCAAAAGGGGGGCCCTTATCGCCCACTTTGGGAAACACTGTTATAGATAAATTAGTGTTGGTACACCCTAAGGCTTATGAATGGCAAAGTTTTTTTTCGCTGTGTTTAAGTCATTATTGAAAAAGGGGGTTGATTATTGTGGGTTGCCTATTTGTTTAAATTAGGTTTTTGTAGGTTTTTTGATTTTTAATTGAAAAAGGGTTTTAACCCTTTAAAAAAAAATTTTAAAAAAAAGATGGGCCATTTTTCCCAAATAAAAAAGCCTTTTTTGGTTTTTTAAAATATACCTTTTTTTAAAAAAATAAATAAATATTTTAATTTCTAATTAAAAAAAAAGGTTAAAAAAAGCCCTATATTTTTTGTTTCAAAAATTTAATTTTAATTTTTGGGGTTTTTTGAAAAATTTTTTTTTCCCTAATTTTTTTAAAAAATTTTTTTTCTTTTCCATACTTACTTAAATACAATTTACAAAATTAAACTAGTACACTACTCAAGACAAATTTTTTTTGTAATTCAAGTAGACCACATTAAAGTTTTGAGTTAGAAACTCTATATCTTCTGGCTTGCCTTCCACATTGAAGGAATCTAAAAAAAATGTAATAATAGTTTCACGTGCATAGAACGTGCGAAATCAACGAACCAGTTAATACGAGAAAGAAATCAGTTAAAAAGCTCAATGGCCTACCGAAGAACTTCCCATAAAACACCAACAACTAAGAAATGAAAACGAGGGCAAATCATACTGGCACCAATGACGAAATAAATAAAATGACGAAACGAAAATGGGTGTAACGCTGTACATACATATACAAATATATGCAACAGTTTTCGGAGCAAGAGGAGCATAGAAACGTAAAACACGAAACAAGCCGATGCATGGCCTTAACATTCAAAGCAGACAACCGTATGTGCCAACGAAGAGAAGACTTTTGGGAGCATTGCGTTAGTTAACCGGCCTTTTTGTCAGCGGTGGCAACAGCTGATGATTGCGTTGATGCTTCGAAACGTACAAAAAGCTTTTGATAAAAGCTTTTGCTGTTTGGCGTAAAAAGCGCGGACAAATAGAGTTGGAGAAAGTGGATTGCATTCTCGATTTTCGGTGATAAGCACGTGACTTTGAAACCGAAACTTTCACCAAATAAGAGTGTGTGTTCACATATAAATACACATGAATTTTCAGTACGGACGCTTGTACCGAGCTCAGCTGTTTCGCGCCGCTATTGCGTGGGGTCACTTACATCCCTGGCCCACACCTGAAGATGCCATCTACACAGGCAGGTATGCGACGTTGACTGCTGCTGTGTCTACCAACTTTTTTCCGCAATATTTGATAGCTTGTTTGTGGCGAGTCGAAAGCTTTCAGGTCACACTAATCCCTTAATTGCTTGTGCCGACTGCTGGGACAGTAAGGTTTTGACTAACAACGAAAGCACAAACAAGTCGCGGCGAACTAGTTGAGCGGGAAACACGTATTGAGCGCTTGCCGAATAAAGCTTCGAAGTTATTGCGTTGCTTTGGGCTAATTTGTGCGGTACTGGATTGTGGTGCTAAAGTGTTGATTGTGGTGAAGGAAATACAATTATAAATTAAATGAAGTGTGTGAAATTGAAACAAAATTATTTTCACAAAAATTTCCATTTTTTACTGTGCAAAATTATGGGTTATGTTGTGTTCCCAAAATTTTACTCTTTACAAAATAAAATATTTGATGCTTTTGGTAGACGAAATTCGGTATAGTTTACTTATGTTATGTAAAACTGTTTAAGACTTAATTAAAATTTTTTGCACGTTGTTGTTTTGCGCATGTAGCTTCCACATACCTAACGGAAATGAAGATGAAAATTTAGTGTGGAGTTATATATGTACGAGTAGTAGCTGGGACATAATTACCTCTTAATTAAATTTTGCACAGAAATTTATATATAGAAAAAAAAAAAAAAAAAAAATTAAAAAATTAAAAAAAAATTTAATTTTTAAAACCTTTTTCAAAAATTTTTTAAAATAATCAAAAAACAATTTAAAAAGTGAAAAAAAAATCCGGTTTAATTAGCTATTCCTAGTTTGAGACTACGAATAGGTATATACAACGAGATACTTAAATTGGTTTTTTCTTTTTTCCACGTAAAAAGTCTTTAAGTGAACAAGTTCTACGATATTCAATTATAGCCTGTGGTCTGCACAAATAACTAATAAATACTTAGTTATAACACCAAATCTGCAAAAACAACCAAAACATTTTAATAATTGAAGAAAAAAAATGAGAATCAGCTTTAAGGGGGGAGCCTGCTTTAGAGGCTTAAAAAAATCGATTTTTTTGAGGATTTTTTCGGGAGGGAAAGAAATAAGTGATTAAAGCGAAATTTCTTGGGTTTATAGTTATATATTTAAACATTATTCATAAATTTTTTGGATACGAAATCTTTGATATTCTGCTTTAAAAAACAATTTCCCAAAGATTTTCCCCGTCGGGCGGCGGGCAGGATGCAGGTCGCAATTTCAAACGGAAACAAAAAAATTAAAGGAAAATTTATATTTTTTAAAAAATTTATCTTCTAGTTAAACTTAAAAAAAAAAACCAAAAAAAGTGGAAAAAAAAAAAAAAAAATTTAAAAAAAATAGTTTTTGACCAAAACAATTTTACTTTATGTTGTTTAAATATATGTTCAAACTTAACTTTTCTTAATTTTTTTTTTTTGTTTAAATAAAAGATAATTTAATGTCAAAGATAATAAATTTTGCCCCAATTCAAACGACATTTAGTATTTTTTTCTATCCTGCCCGCCATTTAAGGAAAAGGAAAAAACGTAAAAAAGAAAAAAGAGAAATCGCGCGTCAAAGTTTTCTTTTTCTGCCCAATCCTCATAAAAATGCTAGAAGCTCGGCCCCTATTTCCCGTCTAGCTTCGAAAATATTTCGAATTCCCATCTAAAACTTTTAAAACATATTCTTAGTTTATTTCTAAAGCAGGCTCCCCTCTTAAACATCATCAAAATGCTTGCAAGCTATTTAAAAATTTAGAAAGGGTACCAAAGATTGAAACAACAATTTTCAATTCATAAGTAAACGTAACAATAATATATAATATCATAAAACTGACATAACAGTCAGCGTAAATCACATCTAGCAACGTTTGCCCAATCGCCGCATGCCACACACCATGCTGGCGGACAACAACAACCGCAGAGAGAATTTCGCGACTCCAGCGCTCACCATGTCAATTATAAGCAAGACCGCTATGATTGCTATAATTCGTGAGGATGAAGATGATACGGAAGAGGAAGATGGCGATGGAGACGATGAAGATGAGGATGAATATGGAGAGGACTATTATGCAACGGTACTTAATTGAATGAACAGTTATACTTTAAATGATCATTTTAATATTTTTTATATTCGTTAATTAAAGGGGTATATTAACTTTGCCACGAAGTTTGTAATACCCAGAAGGAAACATCGGAGGTTTTTTTAAAATATGTATATAAATGATCAGCATAACAAGCTGAGTCGATTTAACCATGTCCATCAGACTGTATATAGGCGAACTAGTCCCTCAGTTTTTGAGATATCGAAGTTGTCGTTTGTCGATATAAGGACAAACGACAATCGACAAACGACAACTTCGATATCTCAAAAACTGACGAGGTTCCTTTAAAAAGTATCGCGAATCTTTTACTTCTTAAGAAATTGTTTATTTATTCATGAATATTTGTTTTGTCTCTTTCAAAGTAATCACCCCAAGATATATTGTACTTCTGCCAGCGTTTTTTCCAATCCTCCTCCTTCAATGCAGGTTTATCTCCTCAATCGTAGCGTTTGGGAACAAAAAAAGTTTCGAAGTGCAAACGTTTCACGGTGCAAAAGCCAAAAAAAAGCCACATCTTCTTGTTTTTCTGAGAACATTTTGTACCGAAAATAAAAGTTGCTTTTTCCCAAGGTAAAGTTTGTAGCCCGCGAAAATTTAAAATGCGCGGTACTTTTTCCATGAACCTATATAACTATCATACAAACCGATCGATCAAAAAAATGCCTTGTATGGAAAAGTTGACAAGAAATATTGTTTAATGCAATGGCATAATCTCCGAAGAAATTGTTCAGATCCGACCACTATCATATAGCTTATAGCTGTCATAAAAACTGATCGATCAAAATCGAATTCTCGCTTCGCTTTTGTATTTATAACCGATGCAACCGAAGTAAACTTTTTTTTTTAATTTTG
>CM050323.1:44709702-44759702 GCA_027475135.1 Bactrocera correcta
TTGTTGGCAATATTATATCTTCTCCGTTGTTATGTGGTTTGCCTTTTTGAGCAATTAACAAAGAGATATTGTACGAAGCTCGAAGTCCGTCGTCATCTTGCTTAGCAGCTGCCGAAAATAGTTTTGATACACTTGGCTGAGTATTATGCTTCTTCTCTAGGTCTTGAAAATATGCTACATTCTTGTCTTTCTTATCTGGATGAATTTTTTATTCGAATGATCTTGCAGTCCTGAAGGCTTCATTGCTTCATTCGAAAATGTTTTTAGACATAGAGGACACACAGGCGACGATGGGTTTGTGGGATTTTCAATGAATATAATAATATATTTCGCACAGTATTGCCATCTCTTCTTTTTTACTTCCAACATTGTTTTGCTTAAAGAAATACGTTCAACTTCGCGAATAGTGCAAAGGAGGCGTAAGTATTGCTCATCCATTGCGCGCAAAACCACAAATGAAAATAAAATAAATATTACATTGTTTATATAGGAATAGCTTAAGCACAATTATTATATAATAGTCCAAAAAAATGTATTCTTATTTTCCCTAGAAATACAGTTGTAAAAAAAGGATCTTTCTCATTTTCGTATTATCCTATTTTTCCCAGAAACACATTTGTAAATAAAGGATCTTTAACCTTTTTTTATTTTCCACATAAAAGATTTAAGGAGTTTAAAAGCTCAAAACGTGCGCTACATCAGCTACCTACCCGACAGCATTTCGCAAATGATAAAATAAATTTTTCATGAGCTCAAAGCATGCGCTACATCAGCTCGAACCTACCGACCCTACCGGAGCATCTCGACAGGAAAGAATTCATAGAAGACTACCTGTATTGCCGTGCCTATTGCCTGTGGAGACTCCACATTGCTCATCGCTTACTAGACATAGAATACTAACTAGTTTCTCACCGTTATGAAACGGAGCAACCGATTGACATGACTTTCATTTTTTCTATATTCAATAAAATAGGACAGATATATGAACTACGCGGAGAGAAATATAGAACTGAGTTTGAGCAATCTTTTAATTCATATTAGTTGTGGTTCACAAGTTGTTGTTGAGAGTCGAGAGCTCATGCAGCCGTTGTCTAAGAGGCCTCCTAGGTAAATGAAATTACAAATCACCTCCATACCTCTAAACAACGCCCCCATTTTTATTCTGCGTCCGTTCTCTTACCGCCCCCTTGACACCTGCAGCGCCCACAAGGGGACGTTATCGCCCACTTTGGGAAAGACTGCTCTAGAGTATATTAGCTTTTAAAGTTATGTATTATAGTTTTTGTAAAATTCATGCGAATCTGAGTTATGCGTTCTGCATTTATCTAAGTACTTTTACATTATAATTAGAGGAAGGTCAATACTTCCACACATTTTTGACAAACAGATATGCTATAATCAGGAAAAGACTATCCCTGAATTTCTATTATATGCCTCACACACTGACCGATATTTTTGATAAAAAATTAACAAAATTCATTGGTGTCCACTTATTCGGTAGCTAGGGCTCGAAGAATTTTGGTTTGATTTTAACAAGTTTAGATCATAAAGTTTTATCCTGTTATATTAATTACTTCTTAATTTTTGCACTGGAAAAATGAAAATATCAAATGGAATTTTAAATTAGGTTATTATGTTATATGAGAAGTAGGCGTGGTTGTAATCCGATTTTGCATATTTTCACACGGTAAAATACGGATGCTAGAAAAATGATACCTACTATATTTAGTCGAAGTCGAGATATGGGATTTCACCAAAAAGTGGACAGTGCCACGCCCATTTTCAAACTTTCACAGCGGTCACATGTTGCAAGTGTATAAAAACAAAGATTTTCTTTCATGAAACAATCAAATAACTTAAAATTGTATTTGATTACAAATATTTAAATTTAAAAATATGTATTAAATTTTTAACCAAGGTAATCGAAAAGTAGTTCAGTGCAATCAAAAATAAATAATCATAACTTTAATTAGTTTATTTTAAGACGTTTTCTACTCTAGAATTTTGAAAAATTCGATTTTTTTCATATATTTAAAGTTAAGACCCTTAAGAACATATCCTCCAAAGGAATTTTAAAAATTAAAATTATCTCAAGAGTTACAGTTACTTTAGTGACGCAGTACCTAGCCTGGTAGGTAGATAGACTCACTTTTTTAAACGCGTTTTTCTCGAAACTACTTTTTTCCACACGGTACCGGCATTATCTGAAGTTCTATACAACCGTTTTACCTGAAATTTTGTTTGAACCTTCTTTATATAATCCTTTAAAGTTTCTACCAGCAACGTGTCAAAATGTTATTGTTTAATATTTTTATTAAATATTTATTTAATTTTTAATATTTTAAAAAAATTCAGGAATTTCAAAAAAAACGCGTAAAAAATGATTTTTATTTTCAGGCAGTCGCTATTTTTCAAAAAAAAAAAATTTTCGTGTTTCTTGAAGTAGGGACTATAACAGCATCCTTACTGATTAAGAATTTCTTTTGATTTTTTTTTTTCAGACCACCAGGAGAGTCAGGATTAATGCCACCAAGATGCGCCATTTTTTTTTTTACACCTGTCTCTCCCCCCTTCTAATTATTTTAATTTTTAATATTTTTTTTTAAATTTTTTTTTTCTGTGTTCTTAAGAAATCAATTAAAAACACCATAAAAAAGTGGATGGAAAAAATATTTTTGGTTTTTTTTTTTATTTTTTAATAAAATTCAAAAAACTGCCCAAAGTTTGATTTCTAGACTAGAATACCCCCTTAACAGTCACAAACACTTACGATTACAATTTGTTTACTAACAAGACACGATTATTTTGCTACTTTTAATTATATTTGATTATCTTTAAATTTAAAAGTTTAATACGCGAACAGTGGTAATGGAAAGGTAATTCATAGTAATCAAATATTAATCTTTAAATAATTGATTGCTTTATAAAAGTCAATTTATATCACCGGGTATTATTTATTGATTACTGTTAGGTAACATTAAAGCAAATGCAATAAAACAATTATGAAAAGATATTTTTTTAATCACAACAACACAACTAATCGTTTGGATTACTTACAGTGTTGACTTAATTTAATAACCAATACTTTAAGTATTCGTTTTGGATTACTAATTGCAATCTTAATTAAATAGTTACTTTAATAATGTAATAATTATAAGATACTACTTAGAAACCCTACACCCACTACTAAAAGCTGTTGCTATTTGGCCTACTTTTCAACTTTTCTACATTTGCCTTTTACTAACACAGAATTTCGTGCGCCAATGTACCGTAATTGTAAGTGTATACTTAATCAATTTTGTACTCTAGTTTTAAATTCTCATTACTAGTCTAACCTAGTTTGCCCAGCTACTCTTGAGCTGATTAATAGAGTTACCTTCAGAAATTAAGTAAACATACTTTGTTATTGTTATTTAGTATCTACGAGAAATAAGTACAGATGACCGATTGTATATACACGATGTACATACATATGTAAGTATTGAACCAATGCTCTTCCGAGCAGAGCAAAACAACGTGAAAATACGGTATTTAGTTAAGCATTTAAAAGTAATCAACTCTGAGTCGCAGTGCAAAAGTGGTGAATGAAATGTGGGTCGAGTGGAGATAGAGAATCGCTTGAAATGCAAAACCGAAACAAAAAGCAAGAGTCCTAGTTACAGCACAAATTTATTATTGAGCAAAATCACTTTGAAATCACTTAGCCCCGTTAGTTCGGTACACAGCACCGTATACATAGCTGTAAGCGCAAGCGATGCCAGAAACAGAAAATATGTTGCTGTTGTCAAACTGATTTTGCTTGGCTTTTTTCCAGCAAAGGAAATGAAAATCGAATGAATGTGCAAAAGTGGAATATATTTTTCCGAAGCATCTACCAAAAAAAAACGGACGAAGTCAGATAACAAGAGTGGAAAGTGAGGAAAGAGCAGAAAGCAAGTGAATGCTAAGGGAAAATTATGGCCATCGATTTCATTGTTTTGCTACCGCGAAAGGAAAAAAATACAAAAATATTTATTGAAAAAATGCAGCTTTCACAAAATATGTGTCAAAAGGCCGGAAGAATGGAGAAACACAGCACTCGCAAATACACAAAGCTGCAACAATAAACAAAGAATACATAAAATGGCCTTCATGTGAATTTCAATAAATTCGCATTTTCATTCGCCATTTCTTATATTTTTCATAACCATTCATTCGTTAGTTATTTTAATGGCGTTACATATGCATGGCTTCCCTTGGCCTCATCTGCACAATTCTGCTGCATCAATGCATTGAAATACATATCTACATGTGTATGTATGTGTGTGTGAGTGTCTATAAATACAGCCGCGTGCCAGTGGTTGCACGGTCCTTGAGATTCATTTTTGCTGTATTCGCTTAGCAAAGTCTTTCCGCATCAAACCACAGTCGAATTCAATGCTTGCATTTTCATTCATGCTCAAAGCTCGGTTTTCTATAGATTTGCAAACATTAACGCTACGTTGGTTAAGCAGATACGAGCTGTTATGAAACTTTTAGACGCGTGATAAAGGGTGCGAAAGTAAGTACATAGGTTGCTATATATTTTTCTGGACAAGGCAGCACTAAGTGTTGCCAGGCGCAATCTGACATTTCCATTGGGAAGTTTGACATTTTTTTAGCATAACATCACTCAGAACGTTTTGTCATTTAATCGTGAATTGTTTTATTTACAAGGAATTAAAAAATTCATCTCGGCCAAAAAATAGAATTAACTCGTGAACATTTTCGTGCGATCATTTTTCACAACTTTCGACGTGGATTATCACGACAAGAGTGCAGCGCTGAACTAAAATCTTTGTATGGCTATGAAGCACCATCCTATAGCACTGTGAAACACTGGTACAACGAATAATCGTGGCCGACGTTCGCTCCAAGACGAATTCCGCGAAGGTCGTCCAAAAACAGCCGTTGTGCCAGAAAACATCGATGCCTTCCGTGAACTGATCATGCAAGACCGTCATGTAACATACCTTCAGATAGAGGCATGCCTATGCATTTCTCCCACCAGCATACATTCGATATTGCATGAACACCTGGCCGTAAAAAAGGTTTGTTCGCGTTGGATCCCGCACAATTTGACAATCGCTCAAAAAAAGGCTCGTGTGGATTGGTGTAAAGAAATGCTGAAAAAATACGATCGCGGTGCTTCAAAAGACGTTTATAAGATCGTCACAGGTGACGAATCATGGATCTATGCGTATGAGCCCGAAACAAAACGGCAATCGACCATGTGGGTCTTCCTAGACGAGCCAAATCCAACGAAAAAAAACCATTTTCGTTGATAAATATTCCTTTTTTCATTATTAGGCCAGAAATATATATAGCAGCCCCTTTTATCTATCCATTTTGGGCAAGAAGATACATTATAAAAAAGAATATTTCTTACATACTGACCAAGAGATATGTTAGTAGGTCAAAAGGAAGTTTGAAATATTTATATATTTATTTAATATCCGAGTATATGGGTACTGAAGGGTGTATTGACCCGATTATACTCATTTTTGGCACAATTAGTCACAAAATTATCCAGCTAAAATTTCAATGCTATAAATTTTAAATATGTTTGTAAATAAAAAGTGAAATAATCAGATGAAATTTAAAAATATGGGAAGTCGTAGTGGTAATCATCGGTTTCCAATTATCCATTTTCACAATGTATGATATGTATGTTTGGGTAGCTTCTTACACCAAATTTGATTGAAATTGGACCAATAGTTCCTGAGATATAGAATTTCACCTAAAGGTGCGCGGTACCACGCCCATTGTGTAATTTATATACCTGCTTCCTATCATCATGGTTGTGGTATTTCTTGCTTGCTTTGCATTTATTGAGTGAGTTATTGTAGTTTTAAAAGTTTTCAACAAAACTAATCTATGGGGAATGGGGAGTTCACAGTATTTAAAAAATGCTAAAAATATTTCTTCACAGCAAGTTTGGATGATTTAGCTTAAGTGGTTAGCTTCATGCTTAGGAAGATATGTATCTTAAACCTCTCAAGTGATGGAACCACGCCCACTTAAAAAAAAATTTACACCTCAGGCATCTATCCTTTTGTGAAGTTACAGTTTTGTAGTCCTTAGTTATGGCACTTTATATGTACGGGCCTAACAGGACTTTGTGGGCATGGCCAAGAACCAGTTTGGCCCATATGTAATACCATCATATATGAGTTGCGATGATGACGAATTGAAAAAGATCTATAACAAAAAAAAAAAAAACAAAATAAATAAATAAATAAAAAATACAAAACGTCATTAACAGGAAAACCACAACTAAATACGCCTAGAAGTACATACACATATATATTTATAAAAACTCCTACCAACAGTGTAAAAATTTATGAAATTGAATGATAGTCCCGTCCTTTAACATGTAACACAATTTTAAATTTTATTTTTCCTTTTCCGGTATACAAATCAAGAAACAATTAACATACCAGGATCCCTGAACTTTATGACCAAACATTGTTAAAATCCAACAAAAACCGTTCAAGCCCCTAGGTATCAAATATTTAGACTCCGCCACCTATAGTTGACTTTTTACCGCAAATATGGGTCAATGTACGAGATAAATAATTGAAATTCAGGGGTAGTTCTTTCCTGACAATGGTATAACTATGTGCCAAAAATAGTTTGAATCGAGTAAATACATCCCTTATACATATACACAATACAACGAATTTCGAATTTCCAGGTGATTTTATACCAGATATATGGCCAAAATGCGGGATATTTGAGGGAAAATAAAATAGCGCTTTCTCAGTGTATCTTTGTGCCTAAAATAGATAAAATAGTTCGAAAACATGATCCAGCCCCCATATATATTAATGAAAACCAGAGGACATTCTATTAGCATGTTAATAGTATGTAAAATTGGCAAAAACAGATTCAATCAAACCTTAAATCGGATGTGTCGGTCAGTGTTTGGTTGTATACAGTATATTTATACTAATATTATAAAGATGTGTGATGTATGTTTGTAATAAATAGGCTCAAAAAGTACTAAGCCGATTTAAAAAATTCTTTCACCAATAGAATGTTACATTCTTCCAATTTGACATAGGCTACATTTCATTTTGAAAAAAATTAGGGATCCTTGGTAAAGTTTGAACAATGTAACCGAAGGAGTAGAAAAATGAGTCTTAAAATGTCTTTCGTCGATTGCGCTGCCGAAACTATGAGTGATAGAACAAAGTAATTTACAACAATATTGAAGAACATCATAATGTCTACAAAAAACCCCGCGGTAGCATGTGTCCAACTATTGTAGTTATGTCACTACCACAACTTTTTTCATTTTAAACAATAATGAAGATGCTAACCAAATTCAAACCATGCTATTTATGTGTTTATATTAATCCTTATCCAAATAAATTATTTTATGGTCAAGACCATTTAACTAAACTATTTTATAGTTTTTAAGTTGGACTTTCCATTCAAAAGATATTACGAATTAAAAAATTCAAAAAGTAAACAAAACCGCCATAGCGCCGTGGCCGTTGTTTGCGATGCGTTCTAAAAAGCGCGCCGGGCCAGAGAATGTAAGGTATAGAGAAGTTGCAAATTGAATTCTGTATGATGTTCGATTTGGCGGCTAACAGAGCCGATAGAATCAAAGTAAGGAATTCGACATTGTCGCTGCTATTTAGCAGAATTGAGCACGTGCAGTGGCAAAAATATATGTAAAACGATTGAATTCATTATTTATTACTGTTATTTTAATTTTTTGATTATTATTATTTTTATTTTTTATTTTTTCATAATTAGTATTTTTATTTTATTTTATTTTTTTTATTTTTTACGTAATTATTACTTTTACTTATAATATTTTTATACGCTAATTTTCAAAGAATATTATTATTATTATTATTATTTAATATATTTATTATTTACTTATATGTAAAATGACTGAATTCATTATTTATTACTGCTATTTTAATTTTTTGATTATTGTAATTTTTATTTTTTAATTTTTCAAAAGTGCCCGCCACATAAACCATCAAAGAAATTGAACATAAATAGACTTATATACAAATATAACTGTGGGATTTTGTTTAATACAATTAAAAATATTTGTGAAAAAAAGTGTTTTATATCCAAATTTCCAAAAATAAATAATTGTCTACCCCGTGCAATGCCGGGACGTGCTGCTAGTGTATTTATAAAATTGCTTGAATTAGGATGCTCTGGTTGACGTTGCATGTTGCAAAAATATAAAATGCTCGAACCAATCATAATTTCATTGTTATGCTTCTTTGAACCACCCTGTATTCTTGGCCAAAAATATATGTACTCATTATGGAATGAGCATATACTAGATTTATTATGGAGAGCTTATGCAATTAATAATCCATCTTGTAAAATTCAATAATTTCCTCGCATACCATATAGTTATGCAATAGTCGTAGCGCTACCATCGCGGTATCTTGTTATATTGAAAATTTCACCACAAGCAATTAAGGATAAAAGTGCGATACAGAGGTGAGGGAGCAGGCAAGCAGCAAAATTTGCTTTGATTATTTACTGAGTTTGCCCGGTTGAACTATGATATTCGTATGTACCACTGTGTCCAAAAAATAAGGTGACATTGTATTTATTTTGAAAATTGTTTATTTATTCTTCCAAATCAATTTCATCCTCTTCAAGGAATCCCCTCCCGATGCAATGCACTTATGCCAACGGATTTTCTAATCTTCGAAACACTGGTTGTAGTCACTTTCCGGGATGGTCTTCAGTTCCGTCTTCGCTGCGGCTTGAATCTCCTCTATCGTATAAAAACGGTGTCCCCGGAGCGGTCTTTTGAGCTTGGTGAACAGCCAGAAGTCGCACGCCACCAGATCAGGTGAATACGGTGGTTGCGGAAAGATATGGGTTGAGTTTTTGGCGAAATGATCACGAATTACGAGGACAGTATGCAATGGTGCATTATCGTGGTGTAAAAACCAAGAATTGTCTTTCCTTAATTCCGGCCTTTTTAGGCGGATAGCTTTACGCAAACGACGGATAACGTTCAAATAATATTCTTTGTTGACTGTTTGACAGGTTGGAAGGAATTTATAATGCACAACACCACTATAATCGAAGAAAACAGTCAACATGACCTTGATTTTTGAGCGACTTTGCGCGATTTTTTTGGTCTCAGCTCTCTTTTGGCACGATATTCGCTCGATTGATCGGTTGTTTCGGGGTCGCAAGCATAGATCCAAGTCTCATCGGCAGTTATAATGCATTTCATGACACCCTGGTAGTCGGAAAGTATCGTTTCACACACTTCAACGCGACGATTTTTTTCAAAAAAATTTAATGTTTTCGGCACCAGTCGAGATTTGATGCGCTTGAGGCCCAAAATATCCTTCAAAATGGTATTGGCTGAGCCTTTCGATATGCCAACTTCATTATCAAGGTCTCTTATTGTTAATCGACGGTTTTTCAACACCAAATCTTTGATTTGTTGAACGTGAGCTTCGTCGGTTGAGGTTGATGGTCGCCCTGGACGCTCTTCGACACGTTCACTGCCGGCTTGGAACTCACTATACCACTTGTAAACATTTTTAGACATAGTCTCATCACCAAAGGCTTTCTGCATCATCCTCAACGTATCCGCAGCAGAAAATTGATTCCGTAAACGAAATTTAATGCAAATTCTTTGCTCAACAAATTTCGACATCGCAAAAAAAAACTCACTTTTAGCAGCTCACAAAACCACACGTATCTCAAACACTAATGAATATTTTGACATGAAATTTGACATAAATATGCCTGACAGTATTATCAACTTAAAAAAAAATAGCTCTCTAAATCCTTCGACACGCGCAGTTTAAATTCATATGTCACCTTAATTTTTGGGCAGAGAGCACATGTATGTATGCATGTATAGTATATGCACAACTTGTTAGGTATATAAAAATATGCATGTAAACATGTAGTTTTTTTATTTTGAAAAGTTTGGTTCAAGGATTTCAACAATTTTCATTATTTTTTATGGGTTGCAGTGCATCGAAATAGTTCGATTTCAGTACAGAACTAGATCAAACGGAGACGATACTGGTTTCGATAGATTCTAACTTCATATTTTCAAGTCCTCCATCTCTCTCTCACACACTCTTAACACAACGATATTCTATGAAGAAATTATTTTTCTGATTTGTAAAATTTTTTTGTGTAACAATAATTTTGACCGCATTTTTCGCTCAACCGCAATACTGTGTGTCACAAATGTGATAACCAACTTTTCTGTTCTGCCTGCATTTTGCATCAGTTCAGACTTACTGCCGAAATCTGTACATCAAAACTAGCGGTTTGTTTGAGTATGGGGTGCTTACAAAAATACTTCCTCACAGCCATAACGACATACATCCATAACTATATACATACGTTGGTAAAAAAAAAAAATTGTGTTTGTGACGTTGTGGCGCCCAAATTGAGCTACGTGTCTACTAACGGGTGATTTTTTTGAGGTTAGGATTTTCATGCAGTAGTATTTGACAGATCACGTGGGATGTCAGACATGGTGTCAAAGAGAAAGATGCTCAGTATGCTTTGACATTTCATCATGAATAGACTTACTAACGAGCAACGCTTGCAAATCATTGAATTTTATTACCAAAATCAGTGTTCGGTTCGAAATGTGTTTCGCGTCCGTGTCCGATGAGCGATGAGGCTCATTTCTGGTTGAATGGCTACGTAAATAAGCAAAATTGCCGCATTTGGGGTGAAGAGCAACCAGAAGCCGTTCAAGAACTGCCCATGCATCCCGAAAAATGCACTGTTTGGTGTGGTTTGTACGCTGGTGGAATCATTGGACCGTATTTTTTCAAAGATGCTGTTGGACGCAACGTTACGGTGAATGGCGATCGCTATCGTTCGATGCTAACAAACTTTTTGTTGCCAAAAATGGAAGAACTGAACTTGGTTGACATGTGGTTTCAACAAGATGGCGCTACATGCCACACAGCTCGCGATTCTATGGCCATTTTGAGGGAAAACTTCGGACAACAATTCATCTCAAGAAATGGACCCGTAAGTTGGCCACCAAGATCATGCGATTTAACGCCTTTAGACTATTTTTTGTGGGGCTACGTCAAGTCTAAAGTCTACAGAAATAAGCCAGCAACTATTCCAGCTTTGGAAGACAACATTTCCGAAGAAATTCGGGCTATTCCGGCCGAAATGCTCGAAAAAGTTGCCCAAAATTGGACTTTCCGAATGGACCACCTAAGACGCAGCCGCGGTCAACATTTAAATGAAAATATCTTCAAAAAGTAAATGTCATGAACCAATCTAACGTTTCAAATAAAGAACCGATGAGATTTTGCAAATTTTATGCGTTTTTTTTTTTAAAAAAGTTATCAAGCTCTTAAAAAATCACCCTATACATACATTTCTGTTTCCACTTAATATTCGTGGTGAACGCAATTATGCCCTGTAGAAAAAACTTCACTTGGTGAATTAAATTAAGGATTTAAATAAAAGTTTTTTTTTTGTATCTGTTAGTTAGTCAGGCGTATTAAGTTAAATGGGGGAAACATATTTTCTCTTTTGATTTTTATTTCGAAATACTCGTATGTAAAGTTTTTACAGATATTTTTTTTTTTAAACTTGTGCACCAAGCTGAGGCATATACTCGTAGTCATGCTTTCGGAATAATATTTCATTTTTGTGCGCACTCTAAATTTCTCTCATTGAAATAACTCTGAAAGAAGTTACCTTAACTAAAACAAATATGTCTAAGAAAGGAATAATTAATAAAAATAAAAATAAAAAAATATTTAGGTGATATAACCATAATAGTATAAATATTGGTAGGTTAGATCGCCAACAATTTCCTACAGGGTGCGGTTGATATACATTTATGACTTTACACATCTACATATCAGGCCTTGTATACTGTATAAGTACCTTAGCAGAGAGGCAGCATCACAGCTGTGCATAATTTACATAATCCTTTTCCCTGTAAGATATTTAATGCTCGAGAAATTTTACAAATCGTTGACTACAGAAATATAAAAGCAAAGAATATTTAAAATAAGGTGAAAACAATGAAAAATGGCAAATTTTGTACGGCTAATTTTTCACGATTACAGCTGTCTAATGGATGCTCAAGCAAAAAGTAAAAGAATTGAGTAAAACAAGAGATAAAAAGCAGAAAAAACAGACTTTAGTAGAAAACAAGTAAGAACAAGCCAAAATCGGGTGTAACTTAACAACTTACGCAGTTCCAAAGGCTCCAAGCCGGAAAGTACTTTCAAACTGAATTTAAATATCTGTGAAATAAACTCAGCCAAAGAGAAAAACTGAACATTTTAGGTATACGAGGTGTGTTCAAAAAGTATCGAGAATTTTATGTTTTTTTCAAAAATTATTTATTTATTAATGAATATCTATTTTGTCCCCTTCAAAGTAATCCCCAATCGAAGAAAACTGTCAGTTACGATTCGCGATACTTTTGGAACACACCTCGTATTAAAAAAAAGTCAAGCGGAAAAACGGAAATCATATTATTTTATATCAGGTATATGAGTCTTAGACCATAATAATATTCACACCGAATTTCACAGATTTATTTTCTGTAAAAAGGCATTCATGGGAACTGGGTTCTACACAGTCGGGATATGGGATCTTATTATTCCACCAATCCACAATGCCGATCTTCTTATATAGTAGCTAAGGAACAGTATAACAGGCTTCACCAAGATGTCATAATTTTACTTGACATCTTGGACAGACGGACAGACACACTTCTTCTTCTTCTTAATTGGCGTTAGCACCGCTTACGCGATTATAGCCGAGTCAACAACAGCGCTCCAGTCGTTTCTTTCAAGCGAAACCAGGTCCTTCTCCACTTGGTCCTTCCAACGGAGTGGAGGTCTGCTTTCTCGGCGGGTACAGCGTCGAATACTTTCAGAGCTGGAGTGTTTTCGTCCATCCGGGCAACATGACCTAGCCAGCGTAGCCGCTGTCTTTTAATTCGCTGAACTATGTCAATGTCGTCGTACATCTTGTACAGCTCATCGTTCCATCGAATGAGATATTCGCGGTGGCCAGTGCAAAAAGGACCGTAAATCTTTCGCAGAACCTTTCTCTCGAAAACTCTTAAGGTCGACTCATCGGTTGTTGACATCGTCCAAGCCTCTGCACCGTATAGCAGGACGGGAATTATGAGCGACTTAAAGAGTTTGGTTTTTGTTCGTCGAGAGAGGACTTTACTTTTCAATTGCCTACTCAGTCCGAAGTAGCACCTGTTGGCAAGAGTAATCCTGCGTTGGATTTCCAGGCTGACATTGTTGGTGGTGTTTAAGCTGGTTCCAAGATAGACGAAATTATCTACAACTTCAAAGTTATGACTGTCAACAGTGACGTGAGAGCCAAGTCGCGAGTGCGATGACTGTTTGTTTAATGACAGGAGATATTTCGTCTTGCCCTCGTTCACTGCCAGACCCATTTGCGTTGCTTTCTTGTCCAGTCTGGAGAAAGCAGAACTAACGGCGCGGGCGTTGAGGCCGATGATATCAATATCATCGGCATACGCCAAGAGGTGTACACTTTTATAGAAGATGGTACCTTCTCTCGGACAGACACACAGGGTACCGAAATTCAATTCATTTCGTTATACCGATCATTTATATATAGTATGAAACTGAACTCTATATTTATACTGTTTAGTTCTAAGTTTTACCAAAATTATTATACTCTGTAGCAACATGTTGCGAGAGCAACAACAGGTGCACGATTTCTAGACATTGAATGCTTGTTGCAATTCAGCATATGTGTATGTTATACCTATATATGTGTACTCATATCTACAATCATATAATTACTGACACGTTTCCGTTGCAGCTGAAAAAATAGGTATTTCAAAAAACTTGTAGCAAAAACCAGCAAGACTACGTGGCACACATGACCTTGTAAAGCTGCGGCCTTATGAGCATACATCTAAATATTAAATACCGTAATAAATATACATACTCATACTGTGTAACGGTTTCATTAAACGGCAATTGCCGTAGCAGCTGCTGCGTTGCCTAATGGAGTCAAGGGGCGAATACGTGAAGTGGCGAAAATTCACCTAAAATTCGCCCGAAACGTGTGGCTTAGTGAGCTCATATGTGTTTTGTTTGCGATTTTTACTTCGAAACGTAGAACACTGAGGCAGTTCTTAGCATTGTATTTTAGTATGGAATTTATTGGGTAGTAGGTAAAAGCAGTTATGGGATCTATTAGATCAGTCAGGCTTATTTCTGTAAAATCATTCAAGATCTTTTGGATTTTGAACACAATATTTGATTCCACAAATACGTGTGCAGAAAACCCGAATTAATCTAGTACAAGCTATTTAGCTTCTACTTATTTACCTCTTTGAACTCGCTTTCTCTTGGCAGCGGGCTTATACTGTTCTTGTCATGCTACCGTCTTCTGGGTAGGTTTGGCTTAGGTTAGGTTAGATTAGATAGCTGATCAAAGATAGTACGTATACTGCTATATATATTCCTTTGTAAAGCCATAGAAAAGAAGAAATTCTGTGTTCGAACTTATAAATTAACAAAACGCTTAGTAGCCAATACAAATATCCACACGTATTTAATTTCAACACCCGCCAGTTGAGTGTCTGAAAGTATGCGCTCCAAAGTGCCTAAGTCTTGACCTCCCAAACGCGGGACAGCAAGAAGGAAATGTTTAATTGTTTCCACCTTATCTTCTTTTATAAAACTTCTGTAAATAGTGTCTGGTAAGATTCCTAACTAGTGCTACTATTAGTCTTATCACAAAGGCACTAGTTGCTATTGATAGCGAGGTTAGGTACTTCTCTCCAACCCTGACCGCACTGTAAATGAGTTCAAGGCTTATATCGCCGCTCTGCTATTTGAGTGAACGGTCACTTCTCTGACGGAGGCTGCATTCTGGAGAAGCACATCTACCGTAATGGCTGACAGTAAACACCTCCACCAACCTTCCCTACAAACTTTGAGCCATCCATAAAAAAGCTCTTATCCAAGGGCTTTTTTTCACCCATAGCTCGAATTCGATTCGGCGACTCAATGATCTGGGTGATTCGGTATGAAGTCGAGGTTAACTTTCTTGATCTCTTTATTTAATAAGTTCCATTGATATAATATAAATGTGACCTGGTCTACGAAAAGGGGCTTAGGTGCCAGAAAACAAAAAAAAAAAAAACAACAAAAAAAAAAATGATTTTTTGACACCTAAGCCCCCTTTTCGTAAACCAGGTCACATATACATATATGTAGCTAACAGCTATCGTGAAAATTCCCGGCCTTCCGAAGTCACATCTCAGAATTTCAAGCTTTCATCTATAGAAGTCGAGGTTAACTTTTTTTGATCTCTTTATTTATATTCTTTTTGATATAATATATATACATATATGTAACTAACAGCTATCTTGAACAACTTAAATTCCCGGCCTTCCAAAGTCACATCTCAGAATTTCAAGTTTTCATCCATAGTAGACGCCTTCAGATATACTCAGCTGCTTTTCCGTGCACAGATCCGATGCGACCTCGGTCTTCGGTATAACACTTACAAGGAAAGTTTTGAATGAGGAAACTTAACACAGTTTTAATAATTTGCGAGATCTCAGATGTCCCTCAGTCGGGACCCAAAGTTTTATTTCACCCAGACCTGCTATCTCACTGATATTCCTCCCAACTATCTGGAAATTTTTCTGTTGCCAAAACAACAACAAAAATATAAATAAGAGCATCATTAAGTGCTACTTTTAAAATGTTTAGGTTAAAGGCCCGCCCAAAATTTGTTCAGTGGTTAAAAAAAAATATATAAAAAAAAGCTTAAAATATATAAAAAAAAAAAATTGTAAGCATCCTTAAAAGCAGCAGCAAGAGAGCTTAACATAGAATTGATAAATTGAATTTAGCCGCAAATTCTCAAAGCACACCCTACAGGTATATATATAGTATAACATACATAACTAAGAATATGTAGCGATGCTGTTGTATGGGTGTCAGTTACCTGCAGCTTTTTATGGCGAAATTAAATTCTTGTTAAGCAAAAGAACAAGTGAAATGAGCAGAGGCGAGACTAATTTTATGGCCACAAAAATAGAAGAAAATCGATTTGCAGCATTTACACACATACACCCAAGTAAATGTGTGTGCTAATGGCTGACATGTCTGGTTGACTGCGACTACGACTGAGGTTATGAAGAAACACGATGGCATTACCGAGCAAGTGGTTTGTACTAACATACCAACATTTATGTATTTGACTTACACATATACATACGACTACTGAGGTATGAAGACAAGCATATGCCTTGATAAATAAGTATATACGAGTTTATTCTAAATGCTTGTCTTTTGCATGTTTTGTTAACGAGATAAATATGTAGACACTAACATAAGTTGGTTGTTATATTAACGTTACATATACATACATGCAAGCACATACGAGTGTGTATATTCTTAAGACATACATATATGCATATATATGCCACTAAAATACATTTATATGCGCGTGTGTGTATAAACTTTGCAGATTTCCCTTTCCGTTATGGATCTTGCACTATTAAGGAACATGTGCTCACCGACAATAAAAATGTCTACTTGTTGGCATATATTATAGACACATACATATGTATATATATATAGGCAAACAGGCCTATATAAATTCATGTGTGTTAAATTTTAGTTGCCTATCCCTTCCTTGAAACATCGATAAAGACACGAAGAACACATTTCATGACTCACTTTGTACGAGTGTATATATAGCCTCAAAGAGCGAAAGCCCAAGCGCTGTATAGTTATTTTTATTTTAATATGTGACACACATAAATTTCAAAATTGGTGGGCTGAGTCCTTCACTACTCGTGTTTTTGGCATTTTAGGGTTATGCCTTCACAGCCATAAACCCAAAGTAGAAATAAGGCCGAAATTAGAAGAACTCGCACCAACAATCTACCGTTCCAACACTGTCGGCACACCACTCGACTAAGACGAGGTGAAAGCTGCTCTTAGGGAGCTTAAGAATATGAAAGGTTCAGTGGCCAATAGATTACCGGCTGAACTGTTTAAAGCCGGCGGCGAGCTACAAAGATGCATATTTTAGCTGCTAAGCTTGACTGAATTAATAATTGTGCAATGGTTAAAACCAAAGTTTCCTCTGGCCACTACACAAGAGGGAAGATAACGTAGCCGGCGCTAATTATAGCAGGATTTAGCTTTTTAATAAATGTAAAATTCTCTTAGAACAGATTTCAACAATACACTGCAGAAGGCTCTTGACCAATTTCAAATCCTCCTTCGAACCCTTCCGAGCGGCTCGATACCAGTTGAGGTTTTAGGTTTTTAGAGGTAGCGAAACATCCTTTCCAAAGTTGTACGCTGAGTTTGGGAGCGACATGTAATAAAACGTCCTAATAAATGGAAGAAAACAGGTTTTCAGAGGAAGCGAAACATCCTTTCCAAAGGTTGTACGCTGAGTTTGGGAGCATCATGTAATAAAACGCCCCAATAAATGGAAGAAAACAGCCACGGATGAGAGATCTCTCCTTTGATTACGAGCACTGCAAACGTATTAAGGACTCCTTAATCGATGGGGATGGAGCGAAGGTTTCATTGCCCGACCATGAAAAATTTTGAATAGCAAATACTCATCTGAAGAACAACAAAGCGGCGGAAGCCGGCTAAGCTATTGAAAAAAGCGGCGCAGAACTGATAAAGAGCATGCATCAGCTTCTTTGTGGAATATGCCCTACGATTGGAATTTAAGTGTGCTCTGTTCAATTCACAAAAGGGAGATCACAAATTCTGTGCCAAGTAACATGTGATAAGCCTCCTCAACATCAAATATAAAGTTCTAACTAGCGCACTGTGAAAGACCACCGTCAACAAACTGATTGGACCTTGCCAGTGTGGCTTTAGGCTGTTCGATATCAATCGTGGTTTCAGACAAGGCGAGTCCCTATCGTGCGACTTCACCAACCTACTTCTGGAGAAAATAATTCGCATAGATGAATAGAGAAGGCACAATCTTTTTAAAAGTATACAGTGTACATATTGATATCATTGACCTCCTCTGTTAATTCTGCTTTCTCCAGACTGGATAAGGAAGCGAAGCAAATGTATCTGGTTGTGAACGAGGATTAGACTAATAACTCCTGTCATCAAAAGAACAGCCGTCGCACTCGAGGCTTCGCTCCCGCTTCACTGTTGACAGTCATACCTTCGAAGTCGTAGATAATATCGTCTATCTTGGAACCAGTATAAACACCACCAACAATGTCAGCCTGGAAATCCAACGCAAAATAACTCCTGCCAAAAGTTGCAACTTCGGACTGAGTAGACAATTAAGAAAAATCCTTCTCTCGACGAACAAAAACAAAACTTTATAAGTCACTCATTATTCCCGTCCTGTTATATGGTGCAAAGGCATGGACAATGACAACATCTTGAAGTATTCGATGCAATATCCGGCGGGGTAAGCAGAGACAGAGGAAGGACCTGGCTTCCACGTTGTGGAAAGAAGAAAGGATTCGGCTATAATCGAGCAAGTAGAGTCTTCGTGAAATTTCAAGAGTTTGTAGTATATACGAGGGTTGCTATATATATTTCTGGCCTAATAATGAAAATAGGAATTATTAACGAAAATGGTTTTATTGTTTTTCAAAATATTCTCCATCAACATTTATACACTTTTGCATGCGCTCAAACCAATTTTCGAAGCACTTTTTCCACTCCGATTGAGACACCTCCAAAACATGGTTTTTGAATGCTTCAACAGCATCTTCTGGCGACGAAAATCGTTGACCACGCATTATTTTCTTGATGTGTGGGAATAAAAAGAAGTCATTGGGTGCCAAGTCAGGGCTGTATGGCGGATGAGCCATCAATTCGACGTTTTGGCCGGTCAAAAAGCCGCTGGTTTGAGCCAATGTGTGAGAGCTCGCATTGTCATGGTGCAGAATGATTCGTCTTCTCTTGTTCGTTTTTCGAATTTCTCCAAAGCCTTCTGGCAAACAAATGGTGGTGTAAATCTCAGAATTGACCGTCCTACGTTGCTCAAGCGGAACAGTCGCCACGTGACCAGTTTTGCCGAAGAAACAGGCGACCATTTGCTTCGAAGTGCTTCTTCCACGAACAACTCTCGCTGGATTTGGCTCGTCTTGGTAGACGGTCGATTGCTGTTTTGTTTCGGGCTCATACGCATAGATCCATGATTCGTCACTTGTGACGATCTTATAAACGTCTTTTGAAGCACCGCGATCATATTTTTTCAGCATTTCTTTACACCAATCCACACGAGCCTTTTTTTGAGTGATTTTCAAATTGTGCGGGGTCCAACGAGAACAAACCTGTTTTACGGCCAGGTGTTCATGCAATATCGAATGTATGCTGGTGGGAGAAATGAATAGGCATGCCTCTATCTGAAGGTATGTTACATGACGGTCTTGCATTATCAGTTCACGTACGGCATCGATGTTTTCTGACACAACGGCTATTTTTGGACGACCTTCACAGAATTCGTCTTTGAGCGAGCGTCGGCCACGATTGAATTCGTTGTAACAGTTTTTATAGGATGGTGCTTCATAGCCATACAAAGATTTTAGTTCATCAATGCACTCTTGTCGTGATAACCCAAGTCGAAAGTTGTGAAAAATGACCGCACGAAAATATTCACGAGTTAATTCCATTTTTTTGGCCGAGATGAATTTTTTAATTCCCTGTAAATAAAACAATCCACGATTAAATGACAAAACGTTCTGAGTGATGTTATGCTAAAAAATGTCAAACTTTCCAATTGGAAATGTCAGATTGCACCTGGCAACTCTTAGTGTTGCCTAGGCCAGAAATATATATAGCAGCCGTAGAATATTACTTTTTAGAAATTGTAGATCTCCATGCTACTATCAAAATATCAAAAATTCCAATTTAGGGATGAAATGTGAAAAGAAATATTATTGAAAAATGAGTTTATCACCTTGGATCCTTGTTTTTTTCTTTTTTTAATAATAACTGAAACAGCAGAGTGCGTTTATAAAAAAAAATTCTGCTAGTTTTAGGGTTTGCACTCTAATGTATAGTTACTACATTTAAATTTTCAATTCTATAATCTTTTTCTAATTGCTTAATACAACAAATATACATACAATTATTTGCAATCAATGCAAACGACTATATGACTCCCATGGAAACTTGAATCAGTGTAGAGATATTAATAAACGTGCTCGCCTGCTTTTGTTCTACACACATACTCTGTATCTGTGTGATGTCTGTGTATAAATACATATGTACATCTAAAAATTTATATATGGTAGTTGTAGCCATCTGCGGCTTATCACACGAATTATGAGTATTTACAAATGGCAACAGAAATGGGGCAACATTCGCACGAGTCCATTAAATCTCGGTGGCTTCCATGTGGATTTCCATAAAACTATTTAATAACTGGAAAATACAAGTGTTATTTAAAATAGTTGCCTTGGCTGGAATGCATATTTGAGTTTTAATGATTTGGGTGGGTTACGAGTGCATTTTTCGGAAAAGTGTTGTGGTGGCATTCGGAGTGTGGCACTGAATTTCAATTTGACATATTGCTATTATTACGTTAAGTTAGTTGAATGTTTGAAATGTCGGACGAACTTCATTGACAGACTCATATTATAAGTCGTTCATTTATTTTTTTATTTTCAATGTTCAGACGATGATTTTATAAGAGCTTTGAATTATATTTTTGTACTATGAATTATACATATATCTGAAATTCGGGCATATTTATTTCATTTTAAGCTATTTGCTACGTAAAATGAGACTTTCCGCGAACCGATTTACAAAAGCCGATTTATAATTTAAATAATTTAATTTTTTTCCCAAATTTCCGCACTTTGTGTAGATTAGGGCTTATTTTGACCACTTGAATAGTAACCTTGGTATAAAAATGAGCACCATTATTTACTGGCATAGAATTAACTTATTGTGGACACACCATATGCGTCTACCTAAATCCCCTTTCCTTAACAAATTATTCTAGCTCAATCGACGACCTTTGCGATATTATTTAATTTTGTGACAAAAAGTCGCCTTCAAGGAAAGTATAAAGTCGGTCTAAATGCAACAAAAAACTATTCTTATATAAATTGTTGTTGTTTTATATTTGTTGGGAGATATAGCATGCCGTCGCTGCGTTCACCTATGTATGTTTTTAATGATTTCTGCTTCTTCACATTGTTAAAACAACAATATGTGTGTGGGTGTGTGTGATAGGGCAGGCACAGAATATGCATTGTACATGTCACTCACGAAAGGCGATTGTTGACATAAAGCACCACAGTCCAGCAATTCAAATATTTATCCAATAATGTCATGTAAATAAATGCAAAAGTACAATCGCATAAAAGTTACGTATACGCCACCGCCTCCAACAAAAGTTCCACATATTAGAGTATGGAAACTTGAAGAGATTTCCACAGATTCGTGGACATTTGGTAAATATTATGACACGTAACACTGTTGTTTTGAACAATAATACAATAACAATAACACTTGATGTTGTGCACACGCACTCACGTGGAATAGAAGTAAGCGTAAAGAAAATGTGGAGAAACATGTAGAAAATATGAATATCTAGTTGCATGCAATTGCAGAAGTTAAGGATTTGAAGATACATATGTAGCGTAATTTTTTTCCTAGGTTGTAGATTTACTATACGATACTTTCTGAACAGGGTCTACAATGGTATTATATATTAATAAATTTTACAGTTACTCATAAAACATTATGATAGGAAAAATTGGAGTGAGCTTCTTTGCATATAAATCAAAGCTTTAAGGGAAGGTTGATAGGGGAGCCCACTGGCGGAAACTCACTAACAATACCAGTTTCAGGCTTTCTCACTATCACACGAGGAAATGACAAACAATACTGAAGAAAAATAACATGACAGCTTGACACGTCTTACGCGTGAAAAGGATATTGGAAAAAGTACTTGGATCACCAATTGGTTGATTTTTAAACGGTTGGTAGAATGAATTAAATCGGGTGAAAACTAACCCACGACCCCACATAACTAACAAGCCTAATGTTTCTGAATGTACTTTCCTAGTTTTGGTCCTGGCAATTTGCAAGAGTATGAAGCATTGGGAATTCTTGTAAGAGCTAGCCTATAGCAATGACGTTTACAAAAAAAAAATGAATCATAAAATATTTCGTGTGTTAATAAAGAATTGCTTTTTGGGGAAAAATACTGTTGAATTTGGGCTCAGGAAAACCCACCGTTGAAAAGATGAAAAGATATTTGCTAAGCTGGAATCAGGTGAAGTGGGTACAAGGACAAGGACAATGACGCCCTAAAGAGGCGAAAACTCTGTGGAAAGTAGGTGCCTTGTAAATTCATAATCAAACAAAAACTACGAATAACTGATTCTGAGAAGTGTTTAAGTGATTTGGGGAAAAATACTGTTGAATTTGGGCTCAGGAAAACCCACCGTTGAAAAGATGAAAAGATATTTGCTAAGCTGGAATCAGGTGAAGTGGGTACAAGGACAAGGACAATGACGCCCTAAAGAGGCGAAAACTCTGTGGAAAGTAGGTGCCTTGTAAATTCATAATCAAACAAAAACTACGAATAACTGATTCTGAGAAGTGTTTAAGTGATCTTTAAACGGAATAACGGCGAATTTTTGCGTCGGTTTGTGACAATAGAAACATAGCTCCGTCATTTCCCACTCAATCGACAGTCATTCTAGTGAACTGCACATGATGAGCCGGCTCTCAGGCAAATAAAAACGAAAAAGTCGGCTGAAAAGGTTATGACATTGGTGTTTTGGGATGCACGTGGTTTAATACATACTCAACGACTGATTATTGAGCCAGTTATAAACTACTTCACTGCGTTTTTGGTTGCAGTTTATTTCTACTATTCCAGAATCTCTTTAAAATTCTGCGCACATATTCAAATGATTGCTACAACCATGAATTTTGAAAAAGATGCTTATTATTTGTACTTATGAGTTGTATTAAATTTTGACATAAAAAGATAAAAGGTATCCTATGTCCTTACCCTGGTTCTTAGCTACCCCCCTACCAATATTCAGCCAAATCGGTTCAGCCGTTCTCGAGTTATAAATGGTGTAACTAACACGACTTTCTTTTATATATATAGACTAGCAGCCCGTCCCGGCCACGCACGGGGTAGACAATTTTTTATTTTTGGAAATTTGGATATAAAACACTTTTTTCACAAATATTTTTGTTTGTATTAAAAAAAATCCCACATTTGTATTTGTATGTAAGTCTATTTATGTCCAATTTCTTTAAAGGTTTAAGTACTTTTGAAAAATTAAAAAATCAAAATAATAATAATCAAAAAATTAAAATAACAGTGATAAATAATGAATTCAGTCGTTTTACATATAAGTAAATAATAAATTATGAAATAAATAATAAAAATAATTATATTCTTTAAAAATTAGCGTATAAAAATATTAGAAGTAAAATTAATAATTACGAAAAAAATAAAAAAAAAAATAAAATAAAACAAAAATACTAATTATTAAAAAATAAAAATAATAATAATCAAAAACTTAAAATAACAGTAATAAATAATGAATTCAGTCGTTTTACAAATATTTTTGCCAATGCACGTGCTCAGTTCTGCTAAATAGCAGCGACAACGTCAAATTCCTTACTTTGATTCTATCGGCTCTGTTAGCCGCCAAATCGAACATCATACAGAATTCAATTTTCAACTTCTCTATACTTTACATTCTCCAGCCCGGCGCGCTTTTCAGAATGCATCGCAAACAACGGCCACGGCGCTGTGGAGGTTTTGTTTACTTTTTGAATTTTTTAATTCGTAATATCTTTTGAATGGAAAGTCCAATTTAAAAACTATTTTATAGGTGGTTAAATGGTCTTGACCATAAAATAATTTATTTGGATACGGATTAATATAAACACATAAATAGCATTATTTGAATTTGGTTAGCATTTTCATAAATGTTTAAATGAAAAAAGTTGTTGTAGTGATATAACTACAATAGTTGGACATATGCTACCGGGGAGTTTTTTGTAGACATTATGATGTTCTTCAATATTGTTGTACATAATTCTGTTCTATTGCCAATAGTTTCGGCAGCGCATTCGACGAAAGACATTTTAAGACTCATTTTTCAACTCCTTCGGTTACATTGTTCAAATTTTACCAAGGATCCCTCATTTTTTTTTCAAATAGAATGTAGCCTATGTCAAATTGGAAGAATATAGCATTCTATTGATGAAAGAATTTTTTAAATTGGCGCAGTACTTTTTGAGCCTATTCATTACAAACATACAAACATACAAAAATAGGTACAAATCTTTCCCCTTTATTAGTAAAGATTTACCTTAGATATACTCATATTCTCTCGTCCTTTAATTATACAGAGTTATAGTAGAATAAAAAATCATCATCTTGTAAGCAATAATAACACGAAAGTTATTACACTCCTTCCCCGCCACTTCCTATTTAGCGTTAAAGTACTCACCACTACCACAACATCTGAAGATTACTTGGCTCGTTTCTTTATGACCGAATGATATTTGTTATAGTTGTACCAACATGTTGTTAGCCAGCAAAAAACAGCAGCACGCCGTGGCACACAAACAAATGCACGAGTGTCTGGCAAATCTGCTTAAGCACAAGAAGTCATAAAAACACACGCGCTTAAGCACTCTTAAACACATGCACACATACACACACACAATCATGGATTTCTGCGAGGAAAGTCATGTTTGTCCTATGCGCCTGTGGGCCAACTTGTTTATTGGTGACAAAAACAAGCTAAATTCCAAGACAAAACAACAGAAAGCGGGAAACAAAAGCGGAACACACATAAATTTATATATGTACCGTCAACAATAGCAACAACGGGGAAAACATGCCACGCTGAAACATTTAATTGTGCGCGCGTGAAGAGGAAAGGTGAGGCAAGAGTGGAGAAAAAATCCGAGTTTCCTATTTATGTTTAACATTTTATTTGCACAATTTCAAACACATACTTTCAGCACACGGTTGCATTCGCAGCCTCCCTTCGGTGCGTGCTGAAAACTAATTTAAGCAAAATTAATGGCGGTGAGCTAACTGATTAAACATGGATAAACATTCCTTGTACCTTATTTTATGCGCTAAGATCGCGTGTCTTTATGCAATTAAAGTAGCAAAGTCAAAAGGCCAATAAAATAGCAAAGATCAGTTTAAGTGTGGTTATATGAGAATATTGTAAGATGTTGTAGTTTTTGAGAGCAACAGAGTAAACTTAGAATTTATGTTCTTATCCACTGGTAAGTGGATTTTGCTTAAGGGGATATTATAGTCTAGAAATCAAATTTCGGGCAGTTTTTTGAATTTTATTTGAAAAAGAAACCAAAAAATATTTTTACCATCCATTTTTTATGGTGTTTTTTATTGCTATCTTAAGAATACAGAAAAAAAAAACTTTTACAAAAAATATTAAAAATTAAGATAATTAGAGGAGGGGGCAGACAGGTTTAAAAAAACAAAATGGCGCATCCTGGTGACATTGTGCCTGACTCTCCTGGTGGTCTGAAAAAAAAAATCAAAAGAAACTCTTAATCAGTAAGGATGCTGTTATAGTCCTCATTTCAGGGAACACGAAATTTTCTTTTTTGAAAAATAGCGACTGCCTGAAAATAAAAATCATTTTTTACGCTGTTTTTTGAAATTCCTGAAGTTTTTTTTAAATATTATAAACAAAAATTTTGGTACGATGCTGGTAGGATACGATAAAGGATTATATAAAGAAGGTTCACACCAAATTTCAAGTAAATCGGTTGTATGGAACTTGAGATAATGCCGAGAAAAACGCGTTTAAAATCTTACGTTATACGATATTCGCTCAACCGGTCTAGTTGCCACGTCACTAAAATGGCTATAACTTTGAAAATAATTTGAGTTTTGAAAAATCCTTTAAGGGAGATATTTTTGAATGTCAAAACTAACGAATTATGAAAAAAAAAAGAAATTTTCGATTTTTTTAAATTTCTAGAGTAAATACCCCCTTCACACTAAACTCACACTAAACCAAGAAATCTATAGTTCAGGAACTGGCGTAATTTCGACTAGTTTATACCAGTTAGTTGTGGTCTAAAGATCTATTTAACTTAACAGATTAGTGCTGACATATTTTAACCTTTGCCAGTATTTGAAGCTCGAGTTTGTAGATATGAAGAGCTGGCACATGACTGATGCATTTTTTTTTGGTAGGTACTATAGATAAGGTCGAAAGTGTCAATAAATTACATTTTTGTAGACCATTACAGCCGTCAAAATGCTAAAAAATTATTCAATCATTCGATTAAGCAGTCTTCAATATTTGACGAACGAAGGCAGCTGCCATATGTTTATACCAATATATACAATTTTTGGTCATTATGAAAAAGATAAAATTCTCCTCGGTTATGAAATTGAATGAATATTCCATAAGTCTGTCTTTACTTTGCGAAAATATGCAGTTTTATATTGGATTGTTAATTTTATCATCTAAAATAAGTCGTTTCGGATTTTCGTTATTCACGGGCTAAGTCCCATTCGTCCTACAGTTATGTGACCCAATAACAAAATTCCGTCATTAGGAAAGTTCATGTGACCATCAAATAGGCTAACTGATTGAACAATGTGTTTTAGAGAACTGCCTTATTTCAAAAGTTCAATATTACAACATTTGGTATTATGCGATTAAGGTAGTAGTCTGGTAACTTATGGCTATTTTCATGATTTTTTTGGAGGGTGTTTTTTTATAGCAAAAATGAATTATCTTGAATATTTAGAGTGTTTTTATTTACATAATGAAAATATAAAAAAAAAAATTTTCGTGAAAAAAATGTAATACCTTGTTACTATTATTATTGTCACTGGAAGTTGGAACCTCAAAAAAAAAAAAAAAAGGCGCGTGGGTGGCCCGGGTGATTTTGGCTCTTGATGTTATCTGAAATCAAACATTCTTGTTTATTCTTAATCTATAGACATGTCATTTTGGTCGGAAGTACTGAAGTTAAATTTCAAGGGTAAATAACAAAATGGCGGACTTTGAAAAAATAGTCACTTTATTTTAGCAAAGAAAAGGCTGTAAAATAAAAAGTTAGAGGTGAAAAAGTTCTCGTTAGTTCCGACGAGAACTATAAGTGTATAGAACAGCCGGTTAAAATTTGAAAGCAATCGGTTCAGTGAAAAAAAGTTAGACCCTGGCCGACCAGAAAAACAATGTTTTGAGAAAAACGCGTTTAAAGTTCAACAAAAAATAAGGTGACGTTTGAATTTAAACTGCGCGCGTAGAAGGATTTGGAGAATTATTTTTATTTTAGGTTGGTAGTGTTGTCAGTCACATTTATGTCAAGTTTCATGTCAAAATATTCTTTAGCGTTTGAGATACGTGTCGTTTTGTGAGCTGCTAAAAGTGAGTTTTTCGTTTTTTGCGATGTCGAAATTTGTTGAGAAAAAATTTGCAATAAATTTTGTTTACGGAATCAATTTTCTGCTGTGGATAGGTTGAGGATGGTGCAGAGCCTTTGGTGATGAGCCCATGTCTAAAAATAATGTTTACAAGTGATATAGTGAGTTCCAAGCCGGCCGTGAACGTGTCGAAGACGAAGAGCGTCCAGGACGACCATCAACCTCAACCGACGAAACTCACGTTCAACAAATCAAAGATATGGTGTTGAAAAACCGTCGAATAACAATTAGAGACCTTGCTGATGAAGTTGGCATATCGAAAGGCTCAGCCATTACCATTTGAAGGATGTTTTGGGCCTCAAGCGCGTCAAATCTCAACTGGTACCGAAAACATTGAATTTTTTGGAAAAAGGGCGTCGCGTTGAAGTGTGTGAAACGATGCTTTCCGAATACCAGGGTGTCATGAAAGGCATTATAACTGGCGATGAGACTTGGATCTATGCTTGCGACCCCGAAACAACCGATAAATCGAGCGAATATCATGCCAAAAGAGAGCCGCGACCAAAAAAATCGCGCCAAAGTCGCTCAAAAATCAAGGTCATGTTGACTGTTTTCTTCGATTATTGTGGTGTTGTGCATGACGAATTCCTTCCAATCGATCAAACAGTCAACAAGGAATGATATTTAAACGTTATGCGTCGTTTGCGTAACGCTATTCGCTTAAAAAGGCCGGAATTGTGGAAAGACAATTCTTGGTTTTTACACCACGATAATGCACCAACCCATACTGCCCTCGTAATTCATGATCATTTCGCTAAAAACACAACCCATATCGTTCCGCAACCACCGTATTCACCTGATTTGGCGCCGTGCGACTTCTGGCTGTTCACAAAGCTCAAAATACCGCTCCGGGGACACCGTTTTTATACGATAGAGGAGATTCAAGCCGCAGCGAAGACGGAACTGAAGGCCATCCCGGAAAGTGACTACAACCAGTGTTTCGAAGATTGGAAAACCCGTTGGCATAAGTGCGTTGTATTGGGAGGGGATTACTTTGAAGGGGGTGAAATTGATTTGTATGAAAAAATAAAGAATTTTCAAAATAAATACAATGTCACCTTATTTTTTGGGCACAGAGTATATGTTGTATATGATATTTCTTATCTTATCTTATTTAATATAACAACATGTTCAGTTTTGAACACTAACCAAATTTCGTCTGCGGAATAGTTGGGAGTGTTGGAAAAGGCTTGCAGTGATTCTAAAACACAAACTTTCGAGTGGTGCAAGGCTTTCAAAGACGAGAGCTCGTTGAAGGCATGCCTCGTTGTGAACGAGATTAGACCGCGTCAACTGATGAAAATAGAAAAAACAGTGAAGGATGGGGCTTGAAAATCGACAGACAAGTATTAGAGAGATAACAGGAGAGCTCGACATCTTTCGCCCGATTCTGTTAAAATGATTTTGGGTATAAAACCGGTTCTTGCTCGATTCGCCTCGATAAAGCTGAATTTTTTTTAAAAAGAGTACCGCAAACCAGTCTCTTTGGACATGCTTGACCCAGCGAATGCCAATCCCACATTCATGAAGAGCATTATAACTGCCAATGAGACATGTATTTATAAGTTTGACATGCAAACGAGTCAACATTCAACGGGATGAAACCCATTTTTAGTCGATCAAGGAGATAAAACAAAATTCGCTGAAAAACTGAAGGTCATCCCAAAAAGTGCTCATGAAAAGTGCTTCGTGGATGGAAATCTGTGGCGTAAGTGTATGACATTTGGTGGCGACTTTGAAGGCGACAAAATAAATATTTATTTACAATTTGAAAGTTGAATATTTTTTTTTTACCTTGCGGGAGGTTATTGAGGGGTTTTGTATGCAATTGTTGGTCTAACAGCAGTTGATATGTTAATACGTATAAATTATATTTATTAAAACATTATCGAAGAATGTGTCACACACATGTTCTTTCTTATAACTTTTATTATCCGTGCTGTTTTCGTTCGCCTCTCACACTTTCTTTTTGCTGTGAAATAATATACAATTAAGCTTGTGGGTTCAGACGTCGCTACCATATGTGCTCTCTGGTCTTTGCTCGCTTTGTGGGCGTTGATAAATTGCTCTGTGCATGTAAATATGGCATCAATCCTCATACAATAATGTCAACAAATACACACGCACTCCTTACACAGATTCGGTTTTGTACTATCGAAATTGGCATAGTGTGAGCGAAGTTTAGCGTAATAAAGAGAAAGTGTTCGTCAGTCATTTTTGATGGCATGTGGTTGGAGGTATGTTATAGCCTAGTGACAGTATTTCTTGCTGACTGCTGCTTAACTGGTTGTTTTAGGTCTACATAACTGAAACGGACTCGGATTTATAAGCGATCAAGAATTGCAAGCGTAGATAATATTCTTCAACATTATTTGAGGAATGTATCATTTGATATAATAACCACAATAAGAGTTGTTTCATTTGAAGAAATTTTCAGTAAATGCTTCGAGTAGTTCTTTAATAATTCTGTGCGCTTAAAGTAGGCAACAAATTTGATAATATTTTGCGTGTCGTTCATTACAACAATTAATATCTTATAGTGGCAACTATTATTCTTCATTGGACATTCAAGTTTCAGAAGCTCTTAGGCATAGAGTCGACCGAATCAGCCTGAAAACTAGGACTGATTTCTTTGGCCGCGAAATTTTATAAAGTCTTTAAATGGTTTGAGCTGCGCTCAAAAAGCACACACCTCTTAGCCTAATGCGTTATCTCTGCAATAAACCAGTCAACCAAAGCAACTTTCAAGAATTAGATGGATTTCGCCGTCAACGGTGTATCACATAGTTTTTTTCCAACTCAGACTATGAGTTTAGTCTACTCAATGCAACTCAAACATGTTCGTCGATTTCTCTGATGATGATTTAAGGGGGTATTCTAGTCTAGAAGCATGAGTTTCAGGTAATTTTTAAAGTGTCGTAAAAAAACGGCAATTAATACTTTTACTATCCATTTTTTTTTTACTAGTTATTTGTTAATTTTAGAAGAGTAGAGAAAAAAATTAAAAACTAAAAAAAGTAAAAAAATTCAAAAATTATGAGCTGACGAAGGGGGGGTCTCTAAAAATTTCCACGTGACCATACCCATTATTTCATCACTCCTAGTTATCTGAAACCAAAAAAGAAAAAAAAGATTATTAATCTAGAAAGAAAGTCGCAATGGTCGGAACTACGGAAAAGTGCGAAACATTTTTTTTTTCACAAAATGGCGACTGCCTGAAAACAATTTTTTTATCACTTTTTCTGACTATTTCGAATTTTTAAAAATAATAAAAATAAAATTTTTTTGATGGGGCTAGTTCCAACCATAGACAAGCCTATAAAGGAGACTATATAAAAAATTCAAGTAAATCAGTCCAGTAGAACCTGTGAAATCGTGGGTATCGTTCCGAAAAAGTCAGTTTTGAGAAAAACGCGTTTAAAGTTTCGCAAACCAGTTTGGATGCCGGTTCAGAAAAATGCCTATATCTCCGAAAATAATTTGAATTTTGAAAAATTCTCTTGTACACATATTCTTGAATAGTTACACTTTGAAAATATAAAAAAAATCGATTTTTTTTTAATTTCTAGACTAGAATACCCCCTTAAAAAGTACGATCCTATCTAATTTTTAAATAACTGGTTTAATGCAGAAAATAGTCACTGGCGAATACGGTGGTGCTGAGGTTGAGTCGATCTATATGACATGTTGAGATCCTCTGATATTTCTGTAGACAACACTATGGTTTTCAAGTACTCTGACCTATCTGGGTCAAATTTGAACTTGGGAGTAAATTTGCATGCTCTTTATTAGACCCCGGGCTATTAATTTAGCCAAGTCGAGTAAATTCAGAGTAATAACTTTGGCTAAAGTTTTGAAATTAAATATAATTATCAAAAAAAGTCTCACTGCAATCGTCTTCTCATAGACCACATCAAACGTACGAGGGTATTTTTAATGTGATACACCTAACAGACAGCAATTTTAGCCAACAACCATACCGAATACCGTAAATAATATATATGTCGCAGCTGGAAAGGTTTATGTCCCGATTTTTTTTGTGTAGGTGCCCAAAACTTGAAATGTAGTTCACCAAGATGAATATTATGAAGAATATACCCCTTTCGTATAACTCCATGAGTTTCGTATTGTCTATTATCTTAGCTTTAGCTACGTTAGCTTTCTATATTAGCTTTCTAACTACAAAATTGGATTTATTTCGCATAACTGTACATTTGCTGAAGAAATTCGGTCTTTATGAATTCAACATTATCACTGAGTGCCCTCTGCATTTACACTCATACACAAATACGGTGACGGTTTGTTCATGCAACTACCTTTGTACTAACACACCATATCTTGTCTGGCAGCAGCCTTTATCTTTGGAAAAACAGGAAACCACATTATGAGCCAGCACAAATACGCACACAGTAACATATGACAGGTTTTCCGCTATTCATTGCGCTATTCACTCAAGCATGTCATATGCTCTTTAGATTTTCTCGCCGCCCCGGCCCCCTGCCAGAAGTTCGCCTTGCAAAACTTTCCTTTCTTCCTTCCTAATTAATATTAATTACCACTGCTGTTGCTGTTGTTGCGGCTGTGCTCTTGAAAGCCTTTATTGTCAGCATTGCATGAGAATGGAGTCGTCGCTTGGCCACACACACACACACCTGCATTCGTTCAGTGAACTTTGACTCACAATCATTTGGTTAGAAATAGGCGAGTCAACTATTGTCTAAGTGTGGGTGGCGCCTTTCGTCGAGCAGCTGCAAGCATGTCCTTTTAGCCTGTGTCGAGCCTAATGAGCGTTTCCTTGCCAATGAAATACGAGTATGTGCATGCGAGTGTGTGTGTGTAGAGCTCTTATCTACATATGTGTTGTTGCTGGTATTTCTTAATGCTAAAATACGCTTTCTAACTATTGGTTTTAGTCGCCTATTGACGTCACACAAACATACATATATGCAAATTTGCTGAAATTATCAACTAAAGAGCAGAAATTAAGATTAATTTCGTTGTAAACAATATTTGAGTTGTAATTAGTTTAGGATTTTCAGAAGGTGTAGTTACTTGAAAACAACAACAATAATAAATACATTTTATTTACTTTTGACATGAACTTATTGATTTTAATTAGAAACCAAAAAGTTGGCGACCAGAGATGTTCGCGCTCGTGAAAGACAAATTCGCTGTGGCAGGAAAATATGCAGAATATCAAACAAACCTGATATCATATGGTTTAGTAATCACTTCTTCACTCGGCTTATAACAGAAAGAGGCATTATCAAAAATAATTTATAGGGTGTGTTTTGAGCAACCTGATAGAAAACGTCGAACGCATTCGAAGATCAGCGTATTTTGAGGAAGCGGAGGATGGAGTCATGTGTAGAAGTTCATGCAAGTGAGGAAAGTTCTCTGATCGCCATTCACTTGGGAGTAACCAGAAACGATTCTTTTACATATGACTCAAGCAGCTCACGATTGCCGGTCTTTGACCAAGTATCCTCTGGGTAGCCTAAGAACATCCGTTTGAAGGCGAGCTAAAGTGAGAAGGCGAAACACCCCTGCATAGGTTTGTGCACTGGGTTTGGGACCCGCCACGTAAAAAACACCCCCAATGAAAAATAAACAACAGCCTCGGATGACAGACCCCCCTTTTGATGACGACAATGGCAAACGAAATAAGGACTACGATTTGAGGGCATGTACCTGGAATGTCCGGTCCCTTAATTGGGAAGGTGCCGCTGCCCAGCCGGTTGATGTCCTCGTGAAAATAAAGGCAGACATCACCGCCGTCCAAGAAATGCGATGGACGGGACAAGGACAGAGGCAAGTAGGTCCTTGTGACATTTACTACAGTGGCCATATAAACGAGCGCAAGTTTGGTGTGGGATTCGTGGTGGGAGAGAGACTCCGTCACCGAGTACTATCATTGACTACGGTGAATGAACGTCTAGCCACAATCCGCATAAAAGCGAGGTTCTTCAACATATCGCTGATTTTCGCCCACGCCACGATGTCCAAATCGTGCTTTGCGACTTTAACGCCAGGGTGGGCAAAGAAGGTATCTTTGGTAGGACGGTCGGTAAATTCAGCCTCCACGAGGAAACATCCCTAAACAGGATGAGGCTGATCGACTTCGCCGGGGCCCGAAATGTGGTTATCTGTGATACTAGATTCCAGCACAAGAAAATACATCAAGCTACTTGGCTCTCTCCGGATTGAAAAGCCACCAATCAGATCGATCATGTTGTGATAGATGGAAGACACGTCTCCAGTATTCTAGACGTGCGTACGCTCCGAGGTCCTAACATCGACTCAGACCACTATCTTCTTGCAGCCAAGATTCCCACTTGCCTCTGTGCAGCAAAAAACGCACGCCAACAAACACAAGGAAGGTTCGACTTCGAGAAGCTGCAATCACAACAGACAGTCGAACGATTTTCTACTCAGCTTGCACTCCTGCTCTCTGAGAGCACTCGTCAACAACTCGGTATAAGGGAACTGTAGGACGGCATTTCAAACTCCTTACTAATGCTAAAGAACAGATAGTACGACGAGGAGTGCCGTGTCGCAGCGGAGAGAAAACAGACTGCCTACCTCGCAACGTTACGATCGACCACAACACGTGCGGGATGGGATAGAGGGAAGCCAGACGCCAGACAAATCAAGAAAAAAACTTCGACGAAAGGGATTTCGCGCGAAGAGTCAGTTAAACAGTCTTACTAAACTATATATGTATGTATATATATTTATATAGGGTTATGACGTCGGTATTGTGGGATACGCATGGAATAATTTTTATTGAATTTTTTGAAAAATGAAGGACTTGAAGCAAAACACAATACCGAAAAGTTGGAGAGTCGCTTAATCTGTGTATCACCCGTGAAGGCAACTATGTTAAATAAAAAAACGAATTTCCTCGAAAGAAAATATGTTTTGCTATGGTAAGCCGGATACTTTTCAAATAATATTTAAGTATTTATTTGTTATTTTCTTTTAAATTATAGTAGAGCCTATGTTTAACGGAGATACTGTAGCTTTTCTGGAGAGAGTGTTGCAGTTCAACGGTGAAAGAATTTTTCAAATTCGTCAAGTAACTAGTTTTGGGGCCTGTACAATACATAAATAAAAACAAACAAATATTTTGTCTTCACAATATGAGGACAGATAAAATTAAGTGGCTATATACTTTGAGAACGACTTCGTGGAAGTTTGTGGATCATAAGTTTTTTCAGTCTCGAAAATTTTTAAATATTTTAATTATTATTTTTTTATTGAAAATTTAAGAAATTTGCGAAGTAAGTGACTAAAAATTGTGCCATAAAAACATCAATCAACAGAGAACGTAAAAATAAAAAAAAAAATATTTATTTACTCAAATTGTGTACAGAAATAATTTATGATACTATTTTATGAAACCCTTAACCTTTTCAAAGTTCACTCAATTACTTGTTGACAACTCTTCAATGAGATAAAGGTCCTTAGTGGGCACAGAGTGTTGCATAATGTGGGTTACTAGCAGCTTGTCAGCAAATACATACAATACAAGTATGTGCCCTTAACTTGATGAATGGGGAACCGAACTCAATAATTTAGCATATACATATGTACTTACATATATAACAATGTAACAATAAAATGTATATATGTATATGTGCTTTCACGCACAACCCAAATCGGAAACCAAATATCATGTGGAAAATTGTTATGGAAAATTTTATGTAGAAATATTGCATGCTTTTTACACACACACACATATATGTATATATAGTTTTAGATATATATTTACGACTTCGTACATTATATATACCCCACAAATCCTTCTCAAATCTACCGAAAGAGCGAAAATCTTTCTACGAATCCCGAATTGAGTTGCAGCATTTCGTCGAAGACAAAGGTGAATACGAGTAGTGTATCCTCACGGAAAAAAAAACGAGTCCGCACACATTGTTTGCTTGAATACAAAGTAATTTGATATGCATTAGATGCTGCGTGCGAGCTGAAGGAAATATGTGCCAATTGTGTGTAAGTCGTGTATTGTAATGTGTTGAAGTGTATATTTATTTAGTTGTTGTTTATCACGCTTCTGGCTGCTCATCAGCGTATACTCAATCCCTTGCCAGCTGTCATGCCAATGCTGAAGTATGATGAAGGATGCCTGCCGTGTTGAGAGTACGCGTTGGCATTTCCGTTTCCGCCGGTAGCGAAAAGCTATTCATGTAAACACTTCGTGACTTGAGGTTGGCAAATTGTTAGCAGCGCATAGTTGGACGTTTTAGTGTGATGACTATGTTGGCATATTATCATTATTAAGAAATCAAGTCACATACCTATATCCGAAAAGTCAACATTGTCAACAAACCGTTGGGCGGATGTGTAATTACACTACCGAGTGAATGCTCAAGTTTTACCCGCAAGTCTTATGGGTGTTGGTGATGCTAACGACTGTGATACGAGCAATAATAAGAAGATCGATAATGGTAATGATTGTTGTAATGGTAATGTTTGTTGTAATGGTAATGTTTGTGATAATAAGAACATTATCCGTGATGATAATGGCAATGCAAGGGGTAATTGTTAGGGTAATGGTAATTGAATTGATTGTTAAATAATAATAATATCGGTAATGATAATGGTAATGCTAGTAGTAACAGTAATGGTAATGTTAGTGATTATTAAAATGATTGTGGTAATGGTAACGATTGTGGTAATAATAATGGTAATGGTAATGCTAGTACTTATTATATTGGTTGTAGTAATGATTGAATAAAAGAATTCGAAGAAAATCTTTAATGGTAATGGTAATCATTGTATTATTAATAATATTGTAATAGCGGTTATGGTTATGATTATGGTAATTGTAATGGTTGTGGTGGTGAATACATTAATGAATTCAGGATATGTCTTGATAGTGATAATAATATCGGCAAATGGTAAGGCTAGTGGTAATAGTAAGTTCAGGAATGATTACATTAAAGCAATTATTTATAGATATCTGTGTTGGTAATGACAATAATTGTTGTGTGCAATAATAATATCGGTAATGGTAATGTTTGTTATAACAAAAATATTACCCGTCATGATAATGGCTATGCTAGGGGTAATAGTAAAGGTAATGGTAATTGAATTGATTGTTAAATAATAATAATATCGGTAATGATAATGGTAATGCTAGTGGTAACAGTAATGGTAATGCTAATGATTATTAAAATGATTGTGGTAATAATAATGGTAATGGTAATGCTAGTACTTATTATATTGGTTTTGGTTGTAGTAATGATTGAATAAAAGAATTCGAAGAAAATCTTTACTGGTAATGGTAATCATTGTATTATTAATAATAATATCGTTTATGGTTATGATTATGGTAATTGTAATGGTTGTGATGGTGATTACATTAATAAATTCAGGATATGTCTTGATAATGATAATATTATCGGCAAATGGTAATGCTAGTGGTAATAGTAAGGTCAGGAATGATTACATTAAAGCAGTTATTTGTAGATATCTGTGTTTGTAATGACAATAATTGTTGTGTGTAATAATAATAACGGTAATAGTAATGATTGTTGTAATGGTAATGTTTGTGATAACAAGAATATTATCCGTGTTGATAATGGCAATGCAAGGGGTAATTGTAAGGGTAATGGTAATTGAATTGATTGTTAAATAATAATAATATCGGTAATGATAATGGTAATGATAATGGTAATGCTAGTGGTAACTGTAATGGTAATGCTAATGATTATTAAAATGATTGTGGTAATGGTAACGATTGTGGTAATAATAATAATAATGGTAATTGTAATGCTAGTTCTAATTATATTGGTTGTAGTAATGATTGACTAAAATAATTCGAAGAAAATCTTTACTGGTAATGGTAATCATTGTATTATTAATAATAATATCGGTTATGGTTATGATTATGGTAATTGTAATGGTTGTGGTAGTGATTACATTAAAAAATTCAGGATATGTCTTGATAATGATAATAATATCGGCAAATGGTTAGGCTAGTGGTAATAGTAAGGTCAGGAATGATTGCATTAAAGCAATTATTCATAGATATCCATGTTGGTAATGACAATAATTGTTGTGTGTAATAATAATATCGGTAATGGTAATGTTTGTTATAACAAGAATATTATCCGTGATAATAATGGCAATGCAAGGGGTAATAGTAAAGGTAATGGTAACTGAATTGATTGTTAAATAATAATTATATCGGTAATGATAATGGTAATGCTAGTGGTAACAGTAATGGTAATGCTAGTGGTAACAGTAATGGTAATGCTAATGATTATTAAAATGATTGTGGTAATGGTAACGATTGTGGTAATATAATGGTAATGGTAATGCTAGTACTTATTATATTGGTTGTAGTAATGATTGAATAAAAGAATTCGAAGAAAATCTTTACTGGTAATGGTAATCATTATATTATTAATCATAATATCGTTTATGGTTATGATTATGGTAATGACAATAATTGTTGTGTGTAATTATAATAACGGTAATGGTCATGCCAGTGTTAATAGTAATTAGCTACTGCGAATTGTAATGGTTATGGTAATGGTTACATTAAAGAATTCAAAAGATTTCATTGATAATGACAATGGATTGTTACAGTAAGGTTGTGGAAATGATTAAATAAAAGAAATTAAATTATAGGCAATAATAGAGTAGTCGTGTTATTGGTAATGATAATGATATATGTAGTATTATTCCTGATTCCTGGAAAAAAGTTCTTAAACTCAATATAAGTAAATGGATCTCTTAGGTGTAAGGTTTTGTTGCGAATTACTTTCCAAGTCAAACCGATTCGGTTTCCGAGGGGTTTTACATACTTCATATTTCGTGAATGCGTCACTTTGTGTCTACAAAGTTTAATTTAAATGTAATTCGGGAACTTTGCTTCGGGCGATAGGATACAGGGCTTTCCAATGAGAGTTATATGATTTCTTTAAAAATACATACTTGTAATTGGTTAAGAAAATTCGAATTTTTCTTTTTAAGTTCTAAATATAACATCATTCAAATGTCTGAACGGCTTCTTTTGCTGGAACGAGTTCGACAAACCCAATTCTCGTGGACTTTTTCGACTACTACTATATCAAGTGGTATGCCATACGAAGCGACACTTATGTAGAATGGTTATGGTATATTTACGGTGCACATACAATATATATCCATAAACATTTTTGTCAAGCGAAAAGATAGATGCGCTGATCTCTCATTGTTTTACAAGCCCTTTGTTTACTCTCATTACACTCTGTGTGTATTATGTTGTTGTAATTACATTTTTGTTGTCGTCACTGTTATTTATTGTGTGTGTTTTGCTATCAATGCATATTTTGTTGTATTTTCCTTTGACAGTTTATTATTTTCATCTTATTTTCGCTGTCATTTGTAATGAGGTGTTACAACCTTGCGCGTTGAGCGTGTCTCGTTTGTCAATTTGTGTGTCCTCGCATAGCATTACATGAAGTTTTCGCCACATATTTGGTAAACAATGGCTGCCAACCTCAAGATATACGCACATACATTTATTAATGGCTTAGCTTTTGAAAGTTATGACAGGCGGGAGTGATGCGCTCTCTTTTGAGCTGATAAGCAATTCACATACATATGTACACTCTTGTGCAGACATATTAACGAACATGGAGTGGAAGTGCAAAAATTATAGGATACTCGTACTTTGATGTTTTTACATAAACGTGAAAACAAAGTTGCAAAAAAGTTTTGTAAGCATTTTACAGTTACAAGGAGTTAGCAATGCTGAAGTTTCAAAATGTTTTGCACAAAAAGTTTGTTTGCTGAATATTTAGTGTGGTTAGTTTATTTATTTTTTTTTTTTTGCGTG
Source organism: Bactrocera correcta (assembly GCA_027475135.1). Taxonomy (NCBI): domain Eukaryota; kingdom Metazoa; phylum Arthropoda; class Insecta; order Diptera; family Tephritidae; genus Bactrocera; species Bactrocera correcta. Next base: position 44,749,049 of record CM050323.1, read on the forward strand.
TGAGAATTTATAGGTTATAATGCGCTAATCTTTACAAAACCTTCCTCATCTACCTTACTCATGAAGTTGTTGCCCTAATTTTCAATAGCACTCGCTTCAGAATTTTTGAGAAACCTTAAAATGACTTCAAAGCTCCGATGCTCTGTGGATTATTGCTTGATGCAACGAGTGGTTTATTTTTTCTTTTAATCATATCTGTATTATTTCGTAATCAGTAATACACTCAAGCGATAAGCGAATTGCCGATAATTGTAGTTCTACTACAACCATTGGCTTAAATTTGAGGCCTGTAGTGCATAATAGTTGTAAACCGTCAAATGTAAATTAATATATCTGGATTATTCTAGGAACAAACCTGAAATAAAATTGTAAACAGCGTAAATAAATCTGTATAAAAACAAATAATTAATGAAAATAAAATAACCAAAGCATAACATTCATATTATCATAATATTATCCTTGTTGAATTATTGGCTCTATTAGGTCATGTTTACTACGTTAATATTTGAATATATTTCAACCAGCGAGTGCATGCTGAGAGAATCTCCACTGTGTTATGATTCTGCATGTTTGCATATGTGTGCTTTTTCTGAACGAGTAAATATGTACACATGAAAGGTTGTGATGCGAAGATGTATGAGTGTCATTTGTTGCCTGAATTTTTAATCAATCTGACACGTGTGTTCACCACGCTTCAGTCTAATCCCTTCAACGGCTTATCGGCATATTATATTAAGTGATTGAAACAAATTAAATTAAAATTAAAAAGAAATTTTTGTTTACAACTTTGCGGAGAATTCTTTTTTTTTAGGTGGGGCATGTGTTGAAAAATTTTGATATAATACATGAGCTTCTAGCTTTCGACAGTTGATAGAAAAATTGGTTATGGTGAAGTCAAAATATGCCGTTAAGGGGTATGTATATTAAGTTTTCTACCATTAACCCTTATGTGAGCACCTGGGTACCCCACACTTTTCTGGTAGTAATTCGGTGAAATAATTTTTTTTCAAACTGAGCTTCCGGATCCTTGCGATTTAACTTCCAACAAAACTATTCCTGTATTCAAAATTGAAAAAATAATTTTTAGGAACTTGAAAAATACATAGATTGCTATATATATTTTTTGACTAGGCAACACTAAGCGTTGCCAGCTGCAATCTGACATCTCCATTGGAAAGTTTGACATTTTCTATCATAACATCACTCAGAACGTTTTGTCATTTAATAGTGAATTGTTTTATTTACAGGCAATTAAAAAATTCATCTCGGCCCAAAAAAGGGAATTAACCCGTGAACATTTTCGTGCGATCATTTTTCACAACTTTCGACGTGGATTATCACGACAAGAGTGCATCGATGAACTAAAATCTTTGTATGGCTATAAAGCACCATCTTACAGCACTGTGAAAAACTGGTACAACGAATTCAGTCGTGGCTGACGCTCGCTCAAAGACGAATTCCGTGAAGGTCGTCCAAAAATAGCCGTTGTGCAAGAAAACATCGATGCCGTACCTGAACTGATAATCCAAGACCGTCATGTAACATACCTTCAGATAGAGGCATGTCTACACATTTCTCCCACCAGCATACATTCGATATTGCATGAACACCTGGCCGTAAAAAAGTTTTGTTCTCGTTGGATCCCGCACAATTTGACAATCGCTCAAAAAAGGCTCGTGTGGATTGGTGTAAAGAAATGCTGAAAAAATACGAAACAAAACAGCAATCGACCATGTGGGTCTTCCAAGACGAGCCAAATCCAACGAAAAAAAAAACAAAACAATGCAATCATCTGTAAATGAGATTCAATACTGTTAAATGTTGCAACTAGAAAACTTGGGATAATAAATGAATAATTACATGAATTTGCAACATAAATCTTCATTAATTATTCAGCACAATCAGGTCATATTATTTTCTATATAGAGTGTTCGTCTTTTTGCAATTGGTACAACTTTTTCGAGTTTTTCTTCGCCTTTTGATTGCCAGTTGGTAACAAACGTGACAAGAACCAGTGACTTTTTTCCTACCAGAACTGTCGCGAGTTTCAATTTCTTGTTCTGCAACAGTGACAGCGATGAGCGAAAATCCGAGCACGCTTTCGATAGAGATTTTGGTAGAATAATTCCAAGTAAGCAGAAAGGTCTCCAATATTGAAGACATTGAAAAGCATTGCAAGAGGCCATCTCTGAGTGCGTCTATGAGTGGTGTATCGGCTCACTATTTGATCCATTGTGTCAACGTCAGTCTTATATTTATTATAATGATTAGGTTTTTTTTTACAATTTCCATGAAAGTAAGTGTTTAGCAAGAGGCAAAGTAGTAAAATAATTGTCGCAAACATTATTTGTCGAATTTCAGGTAGCTTCTTATATCAGACAGTGTTGTGTTTCGCTACGTATTTATCGAAATTTTTTACCTGCTTCTTCCCCTCTCGTCGATACACCTGCAGCTGTATCGTCTGCTTCACTCTCTTCTGACTCACTCCTCCCCTGCCATTTTGGACGTCTCGCTGACAGTTGCACCATATGTTGCAGGAATGTTCGCTGTGCCAGTGAGTGGAAGCCAATCTTTATCTTCGCTATCATCTTCATATTCTGAGCTCTTATCTTCTTCTCCACGTAAATAATCCAGATATTCCTTCTTTTTAGAACGAGTCAATCTAAATTAGCCACCAATAAACACGATCTCATGAAATCGCTCTACGCTCATCGACGCAGTCGACTTTCCGTGCTTTACACGACATTCCTCATCAACTGTTCACTTCTCTTTGATTCACAGTTGCCAAGCTGCGTCACTGTGTACGCCGAAGTTACTGAAATGAGCCTATTCTTCGATACTACCACAACTACAAACATTTCGAACACGTGTCGACGTGTAAAGATGGAAACTGACCATGTCCCACTCACAGAGTGCGGAAAATCCGTATTTTGTTTTCTCTTCCAGAAAAATAAAATGTGCACAAGAGTCAAACACAGATAAAATACTCGTTATATTCTCTTAAGAAAATTATTAAATTTTTTTTTTTTTTTTTTCAGAATTTCGTTCGCTTCCAAACTGCGAAAGTATTTTATTTTAGTGGTGGGTACCCGGGTATCCTGGATGCTCATTAACGTGGTTAAAACTAGGTGTTCACATAAGGGTTAAAAAGAGTTTTCGAGGCCCTCATTTACATTGTCGGCGTAAAGTTTCTTATACTCGTATTGTTTGAATTTTTAACAGAACAACTTCTTATTCTTAAGATTAATATGGTTTCAACCAAACGTTCAACGTCTCAACTATTCTGAAGGTTGACTCATGCAACGCATTCTTTCCTCTAGTTCTGGTTTTTATGAATAGTTATTGATTAATTACAGATTGAGCATGCTTGTTTGGAGACATTGACCTGAACAGTTTTTACAAGAGAGTGCTAACAGAACATTTTCATATCATCATCTAAAATGCGAAACAACGTATCATAAAAAAATTGAAATTGTGTATTTTATTACTGACTATATCATGTTACATATATGTAGCATAAAATTGTCAGTTTCCCTTATCATATATAACTAATATATAACTATTTTATAAACAGAACTAAAATCATATGAGTGGCTTCTATTATAACGTTTTTCCTTCGCCTGTAAGCTTATGAAAAAAGATGTTATGTTATATTTATGCCTGTGTATAACTAAGCTTTGCTCCATTTATAGCAGCTTGAAAGCTCTATCATACTTTACGATATTTTGAAAGTCTTGCTTGTCGTAGGAACTAAGGACGCCCAGTGTGTAGAGGCAGTATTCAAGGGGGTATTCTGGTCTAGGATTTTGAAAAAGTCGATTTTTTTGCATATTTTGAATGTTTAGACTTTCAAAAATATGACCTTGGAAGGATTTTTCAAAACTCGACTTATTTTCGGAGATACAGCCGATTTTTTGACGTGGCGTCCGTGTTCAGTACAATTGTCTCCTAAACTTTAAACGCGTTTTTTCGAAACTACTTTTTTTTAGTGTTTGATATGATATCTCATGTTCTACATAACCGTTCCTTTTGAAATTTAATATATATCTTCTTTATACAATGCTGTTTCGTGTCTGACTTGGATTTCCAAAAATTTTGATTTGAAGTATTTTTAAAAAATTCGAAAAGGTCGAAAAAATCAGGTAAAAAAAAATGTTTCTTTTTCAAGTTAACGCCATTTGTTTTTTTTTTTTTTTGCAACTGATCAACCCGATAACGACATCCTTATTAGTGAAGAATCTTCTGGTTTTTTGTGTTTTAGATTTCCACAAGGGTTGATATCACGTCAACCAGGACGCACCGTTTTTTTTGAAGCCCCCACTCCACCGGCCTGTGTCTCGACGAATTTTGGTTTTTTTTTTCTTTTTTTTCTTGCATTTTTTTTTATATTATTAAAATGTCAATAAAATCATATAAAAAAATGGATAGTAAAAATGTTTTTCATTTTTTTTAATCTTAGTTCAAAAGATGCCTAAAATTTATGCGTCTAGACCAGAATACCCCCTTAAATCCTTTTATATGTCCGTCTTAGTATCTCTGTCATACTTGTTGAAATTTTTTGAGAGACTATTTCATAAAATAGGGAACCATTAAATAAATATACTCCGAGGGAGTTCTTATATGAAATCGGGCGTGGCGTAATATTTTTACCACAACACAAGTACACACAATCTGAAATTGAAAAATATTTGCATATTTTTAAATAAATTCTGCGTCAAGTAAACTTCTTAAGTGCATTCAATATTTGCTTTTTTACGCTAATGCCACAGTACTAGTCTCCATTTCCATTTCAAATGTTGCTTTTAAAGGCGACAGAGCTTTGCATTGTTGATGACTTTCCAATTCGTTGCTACAGACATAAAAGCAACAATGAAATAATAATAAAAAGGCAACAGCTCTCTCTTACGCTCATGATCACGCGCTCTCTGCCCCTACTGCATTAAATAATCCTGCATAAATAAGTATGCATTATAAATATATTTGAAATTCAATTTTAATTTCCTTTCGCCGTAATTTTATTCCATTTACAGCGTCTATCGCGGAATATGCTATTGCCTGTAGGTCCTGTGTTAAATACGGGCGCGTTCGGTGACAGTGAGCTGCTGTCAGCTTCTGTAACTGTAACTGACACTTTGCAATTGTGCGCAATCTTGCTATTCTTTGCTTCTAATTGAATCGATTGTGAGTTTTTACGAGTGGGATAATTTGGAGACGTCTGAGAGTGGAAAATTTAAAAAATTGTGACAACTGCTAAATAATAAATTTGCATGAAATGAATTACATAATTAAATAGAAGAAGAGGAATTTCAGTTTAATAGATTTCTAATTACATTTGGAAAGGTGTTACCATACGACTTACTTGCATGGCTTTTATAAATCCGCTTAAGAAGTATTCAAAATCAATTTTGCTCTGATAATAGCAATTCATTTCGTTAGCTGAACCATTTGTAGCGTACCTACAAAGAAAAATAAGGATAATTAAGGGATATTAAATATTTTTATTATTATTTATTTATTTCCGATCTTCTCATTCGATTAAATCCGCTCGTTTAATGTTTATATAAATATTTAATCTTTTACTAACGAAAGTGTTAAGCATTTCAGTATTAATATAAACTATATCTAAAGAGGTTATATACCTATTTATATATATTTTATATTTTTATATATATTTTTTTAAAATAAAAATAAAAAAAAATATATTTTTTGGCAGTTAATTGATAATTTTTTCTAAAGATAAATATTGTTTTTTATCAAAAAACAATTTTTTTGCAGAAACCGCCTTTTTATCAAAAAATTTATTTTGATTTCTTCTTCGATTAAGTACTAGATTTAACATTACTTTAACGAAATCTGTTTGGTTTTTTAATTTCAGAGGATCTACTTCAAATGTGTAGTGGTCACCGCAAAACGTCTTTTTTGAGAGGAACCTCTGGAGATCTGCTGTAGTTCCCTTCCAAATCAATATTTTTACTAACACTAAGTCTCAAAATACAGTTAAAAAATACCGTAATATGTGCACATACTTTTGGATAAATAAATTTTAAAATTTCTTCCGAAAAAAATTGTGGAAAATGCGCTTTTTTCGGTGGGATAATAAAAGCGTACATCACACATAGAGTTCTTAAAGGTTTCTCTTTCTTTCGTTATTGACGTAGACACTGTTTACGCGATTATAGTCGAGTGTCCATAAAGGTTAACAATATATTAAAAATGTGTTAGAAACATATTTTCGATTTGCAAACATCAATTCTATCTCTGGTACTCTCACAAATTTTCAAAATATCGGTGTAGAATTTTCAAAAGAGAAATATTTTTGATTTTTTATGAAAAAAGAGAACCATCTTCTATCTCCTAAATCAAAATAAAAGTTTCAATGTCTACTCTGAATTCAAATGAGTTCAAGGAATCATCTGTCTCTGATAGTGACACCGTGTTTTGTCAACTTCTATATGGTTACTACCAAATCATCTTCAAATCTTCAAATTTGACTTTGTGTTGCTTGATTTCCACTTAGTGCTTGGGGAGAGTATGAAGTAACCAAAATTTCAGAATATGCCGTTATATAGGCTTTTTTACATAAACTAGGGATATTACTGCGGATTGAAGAATATTCAACTGCTTAATAAATTAAGAACTTGCTGGTAAAGTTTCCGCAAATGTCAACCATCGATAATAAAATAGCGTCGGTTTGGCAGCCAGGAAAGAATCAACCCAATCCTTAACAGTCTGTTCTCATGTGAATCGTGTTCCAGTGAGAGTTTTCTTTATCGATCAGGTATACGAGTAAAGTGAGTGGGGGAAATCTTCTCAGATACTGTTTACCATATGGTTTTAAGCCGGTCCTGCAACATGAGGATGTGTGTTGTCGTAACGGAAAGTTATTACTTCGAGTTTAGAAGCTGATAATACAGCACGTTCTCATGATCACACCAAATACAAAGCCTTTACTATATAAGTTCAAAAAATAAAAAAAAAAAACAACAAAAAAAAAAAAAAATACAAAAAAAAAAAAAAACAAAAAAAAAAAATAAAAAAAATCTTCTTTATATACATATATTCTGTTTTTCCATACCAAATCGGCCGCTTTTGAACCCGACCCCTTTCGATTTTGCTGAAACTTATCCATCCTTTTCTACCCTTTGAAAAACATTTTTGAGAATTTTTTCAAAATTTTTTGTCCAACTTCAAAAAAGTTATGAATTTTTCAAAAAAATGGCTTTTTTATTTTCAAATAGCCAAAACTTTTGTAAAAATTGACTTTTGGTGACCATTTTTTTTTCTAATTTTTGTTTTCAAATGAACTTAAAAAAAAAAATACACGAAAAAAATTTAACACGATCAATTATATAAAATAATGGGTTTTTTTGTAATTTTTTGGAAGTTCGCCGTTTTTTGGAAATTCGCCATTTTTTTTGTTTTTTTTTCTTCAATAAAAACTTCAATTAATTTGACAACTATCCCTGCTAATCTCAGAGTGGGCCGATTTTTTTTTATATTTTTTTATTTATTTAAAAAAAATTGTCAAATTTTTGAAAAATGAAAAATTTTTTTTTCCGTAAACTTTATTTCTATCAAACTTTTTTTCGCTCAAATTCTTTCTAAAAATTTCGAATTTAAAATACAAAATCATTTCAGTTATTTTAGAAACAGAAATGGGATTAACGGTCTTCAGTGGACTAACTACACTTTCCTAAAAAATTATCTAAAATTTGAATAATATTTTAAAATCTAAAAAATATTTTGCAGGTTTATGAGCTTAGGTGGGGTCCCCATGATGTCTTTTTATATACTTAAATGGGCATATTAAATTTGCCACGACTGTGTGTTCATCTGTATATACGAGACCTATGTCAGTTTTAGAGCTTTTGATCTATAATTTTGCACATGTCTTTCCCTCCTATGAAGCTGCTCATTTATCGGAATCGCCGAAAATGCCATACAAATTTATGGATCAAAATGTAGTCCTTGTATGTACAACTTTTTTATATACAATAAGATGGATTCCCGAAATTTATGATATCTTATTCGCTAAGCCACTACTACAACTCCCAAAGAAATTGCTTAGATCGGATCACTATAAGATATATGTAGCTGTCATACAATTTAATCGATCAAAATTAAGTCCTTGTAAGAGCAACTTATTTATTTGAGAATATGTCTTCATGAAATTCGACACAAGTTATTCTCCAAGACAGTGGTGCAACTTCCGAAGTAATTGTTCAGATCGAATAACTTTATCATTCTGACTGATTAAACTCAATATAAGATCTGGCATAAAGCGGCTGTGAAGCGTAGGATAGTTTCGGTGCGGCCGCTGGAAGTTTTATTCCAAATTTTTGGGCAAAAGCCAGTCGAAATTAACAAAAATTTCTTACAAACTCCTACTTCGTTCAAAAAATATAGTTTTGAGAAAAACGCATTTGAAGTTTTCCATACAGTTACAGAGCACCCCAGAACGCTTTGTATATTATTAAAAAAACTTGAAAACTATTATTTGAATTTACATTAATTTTTTAGAGAATATTTGTAAAATATTAAGCTTTAAGAAAAATATAGTTTTTGCTTCTGACGGACGCTTCAAACTGTTGATGATTTTTTTTATTGTTTACTGCAGTATCAGGGGGTAATTAAAATGAGAAAATACCAGTTTGCATCATAAAATTTAGTCGGAATTGGTGTCGGAATATTTTATTGGCAAAACTTTCTATTTACCTTATGCAATGTTGCTGGACCACTCCCTTTAAAGAAAAAACATTTTACTTGGGAAAAGATAATTGATGAAGTCAGTTGTCAAAAAAACGTAAATAAATAATTAAAAAGTTTGCTAGAATAAAGTGGAAAACATAAAGTAATCAAAAAGCATTCAGTTTCAAAGAAATTTACTAAATTTGACACAACAACACCAAAAAGAAAAGCAAAACCAAAATAAAATTAAACAAAACATTTTCTGGAAGCTCATTTCTCAGTTCAGTGAAGAGAATTCTTGCACATTGCTGTTGGTATACATTATTCATAACTAGATGCATGTATGGGTGTGTGTAAGCAATAACCACGTCTACAACAGTAAGCCGTGCTAAGCTTGACTTTGCTGCTTCCAAACTAACTTTCTGGTGTTAACCGAAAGGTAAACTGCAAGTGAATTTGCTATACATTATTCAGCGCGTACTTAGGTTGTATAGCAAAGAATAACAACAACAACAATAACACAATACTTAAGCACTAAACATGCAACGTCAAACACACCAACACCAAAGCAAACATAAACAAATCATAAAAGTAGAAGTTTGCATTTTTTGTCTGTTTGCTCTGTTTTCTCAGGCAGTCATTCAACGGAATGCAGCCACAAACTAAAATAAATAAATGGGCGAACAAATGGAAGAATGAATGAGCGTGCAAATGCTTGAATGCATGAATAGCTGGCTGCTGTTGTTATTGTTTGCAAAATTTATTCATGGCACGCGCCCATAATGGATTCTCTACAACATAGCATGCTTGCATATTAATTTAATAAATGAATGAATTTTCACTTAAATGCACAAACAGAACAAGCCAACAGCTCATTTCCATTTCCATTTCCATTTCATTTTATTTATTTTGAACCGATTGCGTCATGCGCAATGCATAAAATGGATTAAAACGCAAAGATAATAACGGGTGATTTTTTTGAGGTTAGGATTTTCATGCATTAGTATTTGACAGATTACGTGGGATTTCAGACATGGTGTCAAAGAGAAAGATGCTCAGTATGCTTTGACATTTCATCATGAATAGACTTACTAACGAGCAACGCTTGCAAATCATTGAATTTTATTACCAAAATCAGTGTTCGGTTCGAAATGTGTTTTATCGACAAATTTTGTTCAGCGATGAGGCTCATTTCTGGTTGAATGGCTACGTAAATAAGCAAAATTGCCGCATTTGGGGTGAAGAGCAACCAGAAGCCGTTCAAGAACTGCCCATGCATCCCGAAAAATGCACTGTTTGGTGTGGTTTGTACGCTGGTGGAATCATTGGACCGTATTTTTTCAAAGATGCTGTTGGACGCAACGTTACGGTGAATGGCGATCGCTATCGTTCGATGCTAACAAACTTTTTGTTGCCAAAAATGGAAGAACTGAACTTGGTTGACATGTGGTTTCAACAAGATGGCGCTACATGCCACACAGCTCGCGATTCTATTGCCATTTTGAGGGAAAACTTCGGACAACAATTCATCTCAAGAAATGGACCCGTAAGTTGGCCACCAAGATCATGCGATTTAACGCCTTTAGACTATTTTTTGTGGGGCTACGTCAAGTCTAAAGTCTACAGAAATAAGCCAGCAACTATTCCAGCTTTGGAAGACAACATTTCCGAAGAAATTCGGGCTATTCCGGCCGAAATGCTCGAAAAAGTTGCCCAAAATTGGACTTTCCGAATGGACCACCTAAGACGCAGCCGCGGTCAACATTTAAATGAAAATTTTCTTCAAAAAGTAAATGTCATGAACCAATCTAACGTTTCAAATAAAGAACCGATGAGATTTTGCAAATTTTATGCGTTTTTTTTTTTAAAAAAGTTATCAAGCTCTTAAAAAATCACCCTTTACATGAAAGAAATAAAAAAAAAAAACAAAAAAAAAATGTAACAAATTCTGCAAAAGAAAATGGTT
>CM050323.1:44760702-44956304 GCA_027475135.1 Bactrocera correcta
GAGGGATATGTGGATGGGGAGGAATCGCTGAAGAAGAGGTGCAGTGAGTTGTTTTCATGAATTAGTTGAAGTTGAGGGAAAGGTTGGAAGAGGAATCTTTTGTAAGGAGCTCTCCGTCAAGTTTAGCTACGCGCCCGGGGCTGCTGCAGTTTCTTTCAGGCAAAAGTGGCTGCTATTAAAGTAGCAGCAGACTTACAGCTACGATGTGCAACTTCTTTCCGTGAGGTTAGTATTCACTCCAACAGCATTACGGCAACACCACGACTATTTTGCCTTAGTAAAGTTCGTCTAGACTCAATCATAGGAGTTCTTATTGAACATTCTTCCATAGTTATTGATGCTATAAGGCTAAGAACCTAGCTGGCCGCAACTGTCAAAAAGATTGATGGATCCAAGAAAGACTAAGGCAAAACATCTCCGTCATCCCTTCAGCGAAGCAGGAGACATAGCCAAAACTGACATTAGCCGTGTAAACAAAATTATGATTGGCTCAAGGCATTTCGTTGTTTACGATGGTCTTTTCATAGGTTGCTATATATATTTCTGGACTAGGCAACACTAAATGTTGCCAGGTGCAATCTGATATTTCCATTGGAAAGTTTGACTTTTTTTTAGCATAAAATCACTCAGACGTTTTGTCATTTAATCGTGAATTGTTTTATTTACAGGGAATTAAAAAATTCATCTCGGTTAAAAAATGGAATTAACTCGTGAACATTTTCGTGCGATCATTTTTCACAACTTTCGACGTGGATTATCACGTCAAGAGTGCATCGATGAACTAAAATCTTTGTATGGCTATGAAGCACCATCCTATAGCGCTGTGAAAAACTGGTTCAGCGAATTCAATCGTGGCCGACGCTCGCTCAAAGACGAATTCCGTGAAGGTCGTCCAAAAACAGCCGTTTTGCCAGAAAACATCGATGCCATACGTGAACTGATAATGCAAGACCCTCATGTAACATACCTTCAGATAGAGGCATGGCTATGCAATTCTCCCAACAGCATACATTCGATATTGCATGAACACCTGGCCAAAAAAAAGGTTTGTTCTCGTTGGATCCCGTACAATTTGACAATCGCTCAAAAAAAGGCTCGTGTGGATTAGTGTAAAGAAATGCTGGAAAAATACGATCGCGGTGCTTCAAAAGACGTTTATAAGATCGTCACAGGTGACGAATCATGGATCTATGCGAATGAGTCCGAAACAAAACAGCAATCGACCGTGTGGGTCTTCCAAGACGAGCCAAATCCAACAAAAAAAAAAGCATTTTCGTTGATAAATATGCCTATTTTCCTTATAAGGCCAGAAATATATAAAGCAGCCCTCGTAGTTTGTATTTTATATGAGTTTTAGGTATCACAACGGTCCGTTTACGTTTCACGTCGCAGGCTTTCGTATTCCTAAATTTTCATGAACGTTGTTGGTCGTGTTTCTTTGATATCTGCAAAGAGCCACACAATTGAATCAAAATACTATACATCAACCGCATTTGAGAGTCCTCCAGAGTTATTTGGCGGCTTTTTTCACGTTGTCTTCAGTAAGAAATTCTTTGGGAGTACTACTCATTTCAACAAATTTTTTCATGTCTAGGCAATTTACCAATTCATATCCATACGCGTTTTACTTTGGTGTTTACAAGGAAACACAAGGTAACCGTCTATTAGGGCTAGAAAGTTATACCAGGGGCAACGTAATGGTTTACCATTACTCATAATTACGGCGATTACTTAAACAAATACAAGCAATTACAAATTAATAAATATTAAGGTGCAATGCCATTTAAGTATCGCCAATTTGTACAGCTGTCTCAGAATTGTCAGCGATAGCTGCAGCTTTTGCCAGCAACAACAATAAAAACAATACAAGTAATAGCAGCGCGATTAATCATTTCGACGCTCGACCAAACAGTTATGACAAAAACGTGAAAGCAACAACAAAAGCATTACCTGCAATATTCGACTGGCTAAAATATTAGAAGTGGTCATACACAAGTATATATTCACGTAGCTATGCGCTGTTAAGTGTGGCGCTGCTTTTCGCAAGTTCGCTGAGCAATTTGACAGTGCAAAATTTTATGTTTGTTTGTTTAGATGCAAAGAAGAATGACTTTTTAATAGCGAGTCGTTGCTGCAGTGAGGCTGAGCACTTAAATACGCGTATAACTCGAAGGCGAGGCGGTCGTAGTTGCGGTTGGGCTGGCCAAACAGTAGTTGCATTAACGGACAACGCTTGCGGCGCGCATCTACTAAATGACGGCCAATAAACTCAGTGGGCTAATGTCAGTGGCAGTTGACAGTTGACGGTTGATGGTCGGCAGTAGCGACGAACTGTGCGCAGTAGTAATAAAAGTGCAATAACAGAAACAGCGTCCAGTAGTGCCTAAGACAATGTCATCTTCTTTGGTCGGCAGATAAATCACAGCCACTGTGGCGGCAACTAAAGAGAATAGGGCGCATCGTTGCAAGCAAACCGAAATGGCGATTCATCATCATCAAGAGCCGGCAAAATAGTTGTTGCACTATCAATGCTGCACAGATTTAACTGCGGTTGCCTACTACTTGCAGCAAACACGCCCAGTTTTATGTTTTGTCGCCTTAATTACCATCTAGTGAGCGAGAGAAGTACAAAACTGCGACAAACCGATATTGAAATGTGTAGGTTTGTGTATGTGAGTGTATTTGTAATTAGTGTGCAAGTGCATCATAAGACGCCTAGGCACAGTGTCAGCAAATCCGCTTGGTCGTTTGGCCCAGGCGCTACTTAAACGCAAACAAAAACTCTATGGACTCAAGTTATTTGACCATTGATGATCAGCAGTAGACCATTAAAGGAACTCCACCGCCGATGAATGAATATTTCCACCAAAAGCGCACCATTTTAGACATCAACAACCATTGACCGCATAGTATAGAAACATCACTCATAATTTGTGTCACTTTCTGCTCCGGCGGAAGCTGTATGTCATTAAATATTTTCCAAGTTTTTTCTCTTCTTTGCGCAAGCATTTACTCTTTGTCTTTAATTACATGCAGATTTGGTTTTTATGAACAGAATTTAAACAAACGTATGCTATTCAGACTTAAGTTAATAACCGTCATCGATTCGGAATTTCTTCGCATGCTAACTTGAGCGTTGATCCCTTTAAAAAAAAAAAAAAATAAGTAATTATGATAGCAGCAACAGTGTTAGCGAGTTGAAGTAGAGTTATAGAACCGACGTCATAAACAAAATGAGCTCCAAACTTTAATGACGTCACAACCTAAGCATATTTCAATTTTAGCTTTCGCCGTATGTGGGACCAGTGTTGTTCAGCTTATTGGATTCACTTTCCTTCTCCTTATAAGAACTTTCATCGACCAGTTTGTATGGTAGCTATATGCTATAGTGATCATATCTGAATAATTTTTTAGCAGATACCATCAAGAGATCTCTTATTCAGCTCTTAAGATCTCTTAAAAGCCGTTTCACATTTGAAAGGCTACTTCTGTCAGGTATTTTATATTCCCCTTCGTAATTGACTGATACATTTAAGGGCCTCTTCTATTCGTTCAACAATCACTTATTTTCAATTTTCGATATGGATCTTTAAGTAATTGTTGCATAGCGGTACAAGTAGCACTTTATTATTCGACGCATTTCCTTGGACTGCAAGGGGCAAGCTTTAATTTTGTTCCTGTATACCCTAAGGGGACATTTCGTCTGTCCTTCTTTGACTCTGTTGTACTCGCTTTGGGCGCGTGCGTGGAGTCTCGTCGCAGGCGTAAGTAGTTCACGGATCAGATTATTGATCGATCATTGAGGCAGTCGCATTGCTTTTGTTAGCCTCTTGATCGTATCCGCCAGTTCAGACATAATGTCCCCATTCAGTTGCGTTGTTTCCGCTTGAGGCGTCCAGTCTTGCAGCGCAACGAATTCGTCCTTACAAGGTTTTCCACAGTTAGCGCCTGTTCTGGTGATCGCACGAGCCTTGGTGTACGTGTAAAGGGGTCAGCTTTGACGGTAAATCTGATGGGGCTTTGAGGGCCGTTGCTCGTTATCCAGTCATGTACACTGCTGCTATTGTCATTGTTAAGTTTTCTCAATTCTTTCTCCATTACTTGTTTGTTTCTTCTGGCGCATCGTGTGAAGGAGGGCGGGCCGAAATAGACAGAAACGGGTGTACCCTCGGAGACCATGCTCCTACCCCGGTTTTCTGAGGCCTGTACTTTGCTTTACCAGTCCTGTAAGATACGGTCAGACTGGCGCTTGCCCGGGACAACGCAGGCTACTACTCCTGCGCCCAATGCCAGACCAGAGACCAAAGTGGCTGGTTACGGATACACCACGCGGCTTATCCAGAGACACCCAGTGGGCCGCGCAGTCCGGGCAAATTCTAATATCAGCCGCACCTAACATAGTGAACATACGCAGCCCATTATGGGTCCGTCGCACCTGGACTTTGTTTTTTATTGGTTCATCATGTCCAAAAATGAAAAGGACAAATATTTCTATGAAGCAGTGTCGATTCGCCACAGTCACAGGAGTTTCAGCTAGCTTTTATGCCGCATCCTCCAATTCTGCCGCTCATTGTCTTTTATTCGTTTTAACTTATTTAACTAACCTGCTATTACAGGCCGACCCCTCGGGAATTTAGAGCCCAGCTAGAGCACTCTAACTCGGGTGCGTGCGCCTGTACGCACTGGATAATGCGCCTCCCGTGCCGACCGCATCAGTAACAGTGACCACCCAAGCGGTCGATTAAAGCGATATCGCAGTGGTAATGCCCACAATTTCAGCCAAGTGACCGGAACAGGTTACTCTATTAGCCGCCGGACGGAGCATCGAATCGATCCGTGGGCTTAAAGTTCCATACTACGACCGCTGGTCGACACAGGAATCGATAAAATCCCACCATTAGAACGTGCTATTTTTATATTTGACAGATGCTGCCTGTCGCTTTCAATATGTTGAATACTTCAGAATTCAGAGAGTCTTTAAAGAGAAGCAGACACTTGTTTTTCTTCTCTCTAAAAAGCAAAAATCACTTTAATTACGATGAATAAAGAAAATTATAAAACTAATAAAACAAAAGCGTTACTACATATGTACATATGCTTCCTATAAAATTCCTTAAATTATGTGGCAAGTGGGAGCATAAGACCTCTGTGGCTAATGACGTTAACATACCAGCTCGAAAGTTTAACGCATCGTGTTTGTTATTGTTGCCGCCTCAAAACTTATTGCCCCCCAATTTGTTAGTTACTTTGTCAGACTGCACAACGGTTGGCAAATTTTTGAAAACCTGCTGCTATGAATGAGCCAAAATGCCGAAGAGTGAGCGGAAGAGCAAGGATGCTTAAGTCAACGGGGATGTCGCGTTTATTTCGATGGCAAGGCGCTTGACTCTGCTGCTACCGGTAGCTAACTGCTTAGCATAATCTGTACAAATTTGCCAAACAACAATAATAAAAGCAACAAGCAAATAAAGTTGAAATGCGTTGGCAATTTGCTTATTGACAGCAGTAAACAGGCAACGAGAGTAATGAGAGCAGCGTCGGTAGTTTGCAAACAAAAATTGAAATCAAAAACGACAACTAACGAAAGCTTGTGTTCTGTTGTCGTTGCTGCTCCGCGCACATTTTCAGCAAATAAATCACCCAAAAACCAGCAGCGACAACGACAGCGTGAAGGAAGCGAGCTCCCCAAATACCGGCAGTGCGTTCGGCGTTCGTTTGCAAATTCGCCGGGGAAGAAGTGCGTTGCAGAGGTGATGTGGCAAGCTGGTAGGTTGAAAGCACAGTCAAAAGGCCAACGCGCTGTCATTGAGCTGGGTGAATGTCACAGCTTCTGTGTTGCGCCCACCCCGCTGTTCCTAGTCTTCTAGCAAATTCGGCTGTCGTTTCTTGTTATGGTTGCAGTTCCTTACTTCGACTTGCGCAGGAAATAAAAATTGTTCACTTGACATTTACGTTGACAATTCAATAGAGCATTGACGCATTGTGTGTTTACTCTTTCTCCATAATATTTGTATAGTTTGCGACTGTTGTTGTTGATTTTTTGGTCTCGAATCGATTTGTTTTGCATTGCAATCACTTTTGACTAACGTTGTTTGTCGCTTTGCTTTCAAACTCTTCAATTGTTATTGGGTGTCTTCCGGTTTTCTGCTTGACTGAAGACGTCAGAGTCGTGCTTTCAGAATTCAAGCAGTCAGTTACGCTAATGGTTTCATTATGAAATTATATTCATATTAGAACGACTGATTGTTGCAAGAATAGTTGTTGTAACAA
This sequence comes from Bactrocera correcta, assembly GCA_027475135.1. Classification (NCBI taxonomy): domain Eukaryota; kingdom Metazoa; phylum Arthropoda; class Insecta; order Diptera; family Tephritidae; genus Bactrocera; species Bactrocera correcta. The sequence continues at coordinate 44,766,973 of CM050323.1, forward strand.
GAATGGCAGTTGAAAATTAATTATACTACATACGTGACAAAATTTATTTTTTTCTTTGATTAAGGCATCATCTACGTTTTCCTTTTGTTTCAATAGTGTAAAACACTTTTTAATCAAGCCTATATGTCAAATGCTACGTATGTGTGTAGGTTGCCTTTTATATTTCGTGATTTGGCAACCTAGTGTTGCAATCTGGAAATTCAAAACTTTATTATAAAGTTTGATATTTTTGATGTCATATAAATGCTGATATAAAAGAATCCGGAAATTGTAAATAAAACGCAAAATATTTAACTTTTCACCAATATTTATTTTGTTGCCTTCAAAATAATCCCCACCAGATGTAATACACTTTTTCCAGTCCTCGAAGCACTTTTTGGGATGGCTTTCCGGTCGTTTTCGACGGATCTTCTTACGCAAATGCCCCAATACGGCCAAACAGAACTCCTTATTGACCGTCTGTACCTCCTCAACTTATTCATGAAGCATAAAATCACGAATATTGAAAAAAAAGACCATGAGTTTTGAGCGCCTTTAGCGTGGTGTTTTTGGTTTCGGCTCGTTTTTCCTCTATTCTGATGATTATTGACTTGTTTGCATGTTCTCCATGAATATGGGATCGGTATTAGCATGACCAAGCATGACCAAAGAGATTTGTTTACGGTCCTCCTGTTGAAAACAATTCGGCTTTATCGGAACGAGTCGAGGGAGAAAGCGTTTCATACCCAAAATATTTACCAAAATCATTCGTACGGACTCGCGAGAGATGTCGGGCTCTCCTGTCATCTCTCTAACACTTGTCAGACGATTTTCCAGCAACATATCTTTAATTTTTTTTTTGGTTGAAGAGGTCGAAGGCCGTGCACAACGAGGCATGTCTTCAACGATCTCTTGTACCACTCATTGGGTTATGTTTTTGATAAAACTGAATCACCGTAAGCCATTTCCAACTTACGCAACGATTCTGCTCATGAAATTTAATTTGAATTATTATAAAAATATATTTTTTTGAAATATCATTTACCCGGGGAATATTAACTGTTCTACATACTATTTTTCTCAAGCACGAACATTTTTGTGTAATTATTTTCTCCAACTTTCGACGTGAATTGACTCAGTTTTTGAAATCGTAGATCAGTTTGAGGAATCGTTGATTTACTTGAAAGTAAAAGGCAGTCGACTGTATGAGTGCTTCCAGGAGAGCCGAAACACATCCAAGCAAATGATTATTTGTTTTTTTGTTTTTTTAAGGAAACATGTGGCAACCATACCCCGGAAACAACGCAGGAAAACCAACCGTCGATGACGGATTACTCTTCACCACGACAATGTGATGGCTACTTACCGAGTTAGGAATTCCGCTCTTCGTTGCCATTCGACGATGTGACTTCAGACATTTATATGACAATACTTTCCTCTTACCAGAGCCCTTAGTATTTTCTAGAGTCCTCGTACCTGGCATAATTCTGATATCTTGGTCGGGTTCGACATTCCTTTCGCCTCGTACATTTTTTAAATTTGGTTTTAGTGCCTATTTATATTTGTAGTGTCGTCGCTCAGAGTCGCTAACCCTTCCTCCCTTTTATAGTCCTAAGGTGATCCCACATCAACCTAATAGTGACAAGTGAGGAATATACTTTTTGGTCTGCCATTGTTTTAATGGGACAGAGACCGCCTTGGCATTAAACCGCCTGAAATTTTTGCGGGGTGTCACCTTGCATACTCAGGTGACAGAATATCTCTACCGCCAGACCATGTTTCTGGTGGAAAATCCGTAGGTCCTGTAGTTTTATACATTTATTCAAAATACGTATAGGCAAAATTTCATCTAAGTTGGGTTTATTAAAATCTATGCGTAATTGTTGGACAGAATTAATTTTCCATTTAAAAATCTAACTACATATATGTCTGAGAATTATACTGTTTTAAAATAAGTATGTTAAACGCAGTAGAAAGGTTATGTTTACATATCGTATCTATCTGAATCGCTGAGAAGGCAATAAACAAAATATACATTTTTGCGTCTAACCCTTAAAACAACTCACAGCCACTCCTTGTCCTTTAACATTGACCTAAGCACTTGTTAAATTTAACCGAAAATTGACCCACATGTGGTTGGGATTAACCGTTTGTAGATTGCCACGGATTCGTTGCGGCTGTTTTACTTTTCCGAAGCAACACATTCCAAGCAGCGAAGCTTCCCCTAACAGAGTCTCAGCTGGCGATGCGTTCACGCAGAAAAAAGGACTGAAAAGCAAATAAAAACTCAGAAATTGCGGCAAGATGCTGGTGAGCTTAGGTAAAGGCAGGTAATGAATTAAAATACCGTTGGAGGGGCAATAACACGAAGGGAGCCATGAGTGATGTAGCTACTATGGGGTCATTTTAAGGGTCAAGAATGAGGGATGAGAGCGCAGCGTTGACTGTGTGAATAGAGTTGTAAGACAAAATTCGTTTGTTTGTTGGTTTCAATGTGGAGTGAGGGAATTGGCGCAATGGAATTCATGCTTATATTGGGTTAATAGCTGCAGTGTTCAGCTGTTTGTTGTTGGAGATAATTTAACGGTTGTAATGATGATTGAGCATTTACATTCTGTTACTGTTATCTTGTACCTCTTGCTTTTACTCCTGGCTATGTTTTCATTTATTGTTGTAATTAATAGTTTCGAAATTTAAAATATAACTTTAATGACGAGGTAATGTTTGGAAGCGGGGATGAAAAAGATCGGCAAACTCTAGCGAAAAGCAAGTGCCACAAGTACTGAGATCTTCTCATTTTTCTGGGATTTTACTCTTACAATATGAAAACTCAGAAGTAAAAATAGTACTATGGCCTACATAGGAATCGGTATAAAAATTGGACAACGGGCGTCTAAAATTCTTTTACAAACTCGCAATTCTTGACCGATTTGAACCCATATACATTCTTATTTTATAGTTTGGAGACCGGTGAAATCGGACCAAAATCCATTTCTGTAACATAGTTTTAAATTCCATCAGTTTCTTTCACTGTCGGAATAAAAATTTGAATAATTAGTGTTTTCATAGATCATAACTTTTCATTGCCACAGAAACCAAATAAGAAGTATCAGTGCCCATAGTGAGCTATCTTAATGAAAATTAGGGTCCCTTTATCTGTTAATAGTGTACCCTGGAGCTAAAGTTGGATCAAATTGGTACTTCTCCTCACCTATATGGTATAAAGCACTTATTTCAGTGAATGTGTTAGATGTCTTGGCAACATGAAGTAAACACATACTCTTGGATATACTTTGACTTGTTACTGAAACTAGTAGAAATCGGTCCGTGAACTATCCCAGTCCCAAATACTACATATAATGACTTTCGGTATTCGATGATGTTCTCAAGGTAATCTCAGTATAATACACAAGGTAAATGAAATTAGCGGTTGCAAAGCTTCGCTTATTAACGAATGCTGATTCCCGAGTTAGAACATCCATAAATTAAGTATTACCGAGCAGTCCATATGGAGGATGGAGTCATGTGTAGAAGTTCACGCAAGTGAGGAAAGTTCTCTGATCGCCATTCACTTGGGAGTGGCCAGAAACGATTCTTTTACATATGACTCAAGCAGCTCACGACTTCCGGTCTTTGACCAAGTATCCTCTGGGTAGCCTAAGAACATCCGTTTGAAGGCGAGCTAAAGTAAGAAGGCGAAATACTCCCTACTTAGGGTTGTGCGCTGGGTTTGGGACCAGCCACGTAAAAAAACACCCCCAATGAAAAACAAACGACAGCCTCGGATAAGTGACCCCCCTTCTGATGACGACCATGGCAAACGAATTAAGGACTATGATTTGAGGGCATGCACCTGGAATGTCCGGTCCCTTAATTGGGAAGGTGCCGCTGCCCAGCTGGTAGATGTCCTCGTAAAGATAAAGGCTGACATCACCGCCGTCCAAGAAATGCGATGGACGGGACAAGGACAGAGACGAGTAGGTCCTTGTGACATTTACTACAGTGGCCATATAAAGGAGCGCAAGTTTGGTGTTGGATTTGTGGTGGGAGAGAGACTCCGTCGCCGAGTACTACATTCACTCCGGAGAATGAACGTCTAGCCACAATCCGCATTAAAGCGAGGTTCTTCAACATATCGCTGATTTGCGCCCATGCCCCGACGGAAGAGAAGGACGATGTGACTAAAGATGCCTTTTATGAGTGCTTGGAGCGCACTTATGAGAGATGCCCCTGCCACGATGTCAAAATCGTGCTTGGCGACTTCAATGCCAGGGTGGGCAAAGAACGTATCTTTGGCACTACGGTCGGTAAATTCAGCCTCCACGAGGAAACATCCCCAAATGGGTTGTGACTGATCGACTTCGCCGGGGCCCGAAATATGGTTATCTGTAGTACTAGATTCCATCATAAGAAGATACATCAAGCTACCTGGCTGTCTCCGGATCGAAAAACCACCAACCAGATCCATCATGTTGTGATAGACGGAAGACACGTCTCCAGTATTTTAGATGTGCGTGCGCCTCGAGGTCCTAACATCGACTCGGACCACTATATTGTTGCAGCCAAAATTCGCACCCGCCTCTGTGCAGCAAAAAACGCACGCCAACAAACACAAGGATGGTTCGACGTCGAGAAGCTGCAAACACAACAGACAGCCGAACGTTTTTCTACTCGGCTTGCACTCCTGTTCTCTGAGAGCACTCGTCAACAACTCGGTAAAAGGGAACTGTGGGACGGCATTTCAAACTCCTTACGTACAGCTGCAACCGAAACCATTGGTTTTCGGAAGGTGCAAAAGAACAGCTGGTACGACGAGGAGTGCCGTGTCACAGCGGAGAGAAAACAGGCTGCCTACCTCGCAACGTTACGATCGACCACAACACGTGCGGGATGGGATAGATACCGAGAGTTAAAGAGGGAAGCGAGGCGCATTTGTAGACAGAAAAAGAAAAAGGCCGAAATACGTGAGTACGAAGAGCTTGATAAGCTGGCCGACAGGGGTAATGCTCGAAAATTCTACGAAAAGATGCGGCGGCTTACAGAAGGTTTCAAGACCGGAGCATACTCTTGTAGAACCCCCAAAGGTGATCTAGTTACCGATGCCCAGAGCATACTTAAATTATGGAGGGAACACTTCTCCAGCCTACTGAATGGCAGTGAACTCACAACACCAGGAGAAAACGAACCCGATACCCCAATCGATGACGATGGAGCAGACGTTCCATTGCCCGACCATGAAGAAGTTCGAATAGCAATTGCCCGCCTGAAAAACAACAAAGCGGCAGGGGCCGATGGATTGCCGGCCGGCTATTCAAACACGGCGGCGAAGAGCTGATAAGGTGCATGCATCAGCTTCTTTGCAAAATATGGTCGGACGAAAGTATGCCCAACGATTGGAATTTAAGTGTGCTGTGCCCAATTCATAAAAAAGGAGACCGCACAATCTGTGCCAACTATCGTGGGATTAGCCTCCTCAACATCGCATATAAGGTTCTGTCGAGCGTATTGTGTGAAAGATTAAAGCCCACCGTCAACAAACTGATTGAACCTTATCAGTGTGGCTTTAGACCTGGTAAATCAACAACCGACCAGATATTCACGATGCGCCAAATTTTGGAAAAGTCCCGTGAAATGAACGACACACACCACCTCTTCGTCGATTTCAAAGCTGCTTTCGACAGCACGAAAAGGAGCTGCCTTTATGCCGCGCTGTTTGAATTTGGTATCTCCGCAAAACTAATACGGCTGCGTAAGCTGACGTTGAGCAACACGAAAAGCTCCGTCAGAATCGGGAAGGACCTCTCCGAGCCGTTCGATACCAAACGAGGTTTCAGACAAGGCGATTCCCTATCGTGCGACTTTTTCAACCTGCTTCTGGAGAAAATAGTTCGAGCTGTAGAACTCAACAGAGAAGGTACCATCTTCTATAAGAGTGTACAACTGCTGGCGTATGCCGATGATATTGATATGCTTTCTCCAGACTGGACAAGGAAGCAAAAGAAATGGGTCTGGCAGTGAACGAGGGCAAGACGAAATATTCCCTGTCATCAAACAAACAGTCGTCGCACTCGCGACTTGGCACTCACGCCACTGTTGACAGTCATAACTTTGAAGTTGTATATAATTTCGTCTATCTTGGAACCAGCGTAAACGCCACCAACAATGTCAGCCTAGAAATCCAACGCAGGATAACTCTTGCCAACAGGTGCTACTTCGGACTAAGTAGGCAATTGAGAAGCAAAGTCCTCTCTCGACAAACAAAAACCAAACTCTATAAGTCACTCATAATTCCCGTCCTGCTATATGGTGCAAAGGCTTGGACGATGTCAACAACGGATGAGTCGACGTTGCGAGTTTTCGAGAGAAAGGTTCTGCGAAAGATTTATGGTCCTTTGCGCGTTGGCCACGGCGAATATCGCATTCGATGGAACGATGAGCTGTACGAGATATACGACGACATTGACATAGTTCAGCGAATTAAAAGACAGCGGCTACGCTGGCTAGGTCATGTTGTCCGGATGGATGAAAACACTCCAGCTCTGAAAGTATTCGACGCAGTACCCGCCGCGGGAAGCAGAGGAAGAGGAAGACCTCCACTCCGTTGGAAGGACCAAGTGGAGAAGGACCTGGGCTCGCTTGGAATATCCAATTGGCGCCACGTAGCGAAGAGAAGAAACGACTGGCGCGCTGTTGTTGACTCGGCTATAATCGCGTAAGCGGTGTCTACGCCAGTAAAGAAGAAGAGCAGTCCATACACACGTACTTCTTCTATATCTATACCTATATCTATATCTATATCTATATCTATATCTATATCTATATCTATATCTATATCTATATCTATATCTATATCTATATCTATATCTATATCTATATCTATATCTATATCTATATCTATATCTATATCTATATCTATATCTATATCTATATCTATATCTATATCTATATCTATATCTATATCTATATCTATATCTATATCTATATCTATATCTATATCTATATCTATATCTATATCTATATCTATATCTATATCTATATCTATATCTATATCTATATCTATATCTATATCTATATCTATATCTATATCTATATCTATATCTATATCTATATCTATATCTATATCTATATCTATATCTATATCTATATCTATATCTATATCTATATCTATATCTATATCTATATCTATATCTATATCTATATCTATATCTATATCTATATCTATATCTATATCTATATCTATATCTATATCTATATCTATATCTATATCTATATCTATATCTATATCTATATCTATATCTATATCTATATCTTATCTATATATATTTTCTATATCTATATCTATATCTATATCTATATCTATATCTATATCTATATCTATATTTATATCTATATCTTTCAGTTTTATTTTTATAGAGCCCAGAGCCAACATAAATTTTTAACGTTACTAAACCTATGAGTTTAGGAAAAATTTTTATATTGATACTTTGGATTTCATGATTTCCAAACTGTTTGATCATTTTAGGCTATATGTGAGAAAGATGATTATGATTGAAGTAGCTTAGGTTATACAGGCTGGCTGTCACTCAACCGACGTTTATTAGAGCCTTGATATCTAATTCCGAATACATCCCCTTCTAAGGCCGCTATCCCTTGAACTACGAAGCTACTGGATATCTAAGCTTGTCTAGAAACAGAGGAGTTGTTCTAACGTTTCGCTCATGCCTACTTTCCCGCACTCGTGTAGTCGTTTATTGTACCCATATGGCTCGCATGTTATGTCAGTAGTCTTTTCGAGGGCATGGGAGTAGAAAGCTTGCCTCACCCAAGTACGTCTATCAGCCCGTTCGGATTTTAGCGCTTTTAGCGACTTGCGCACTTCCTGTACTGGTTAGTTTAACGTTTTCTGGAATATCTTTATGATCGAAAAATCAGTATTTGTAAATGTAGCCGCTTCACAGCAGCCACCATATCTATTGCTTCCCAGCTTCTAAGGGCATTCTCCAACGAATTCCGAAGCCAGACTAGTGCTTTAATTTCGCCTCATTATTGGCATATAAAGTGATGTTCTTTATGTCGTTTTCTACGTTATTCTGTATCTCAGCAGCATTCCTAACCACAAGCACTAGAACTCTGCAGTATTCCGGCAACTTGAAAGGTCGCCTGAGATCTAGCTCCGCGAAATTGAACTAGAGTGGTGACTATATTCGTATAATATTAGTAATCGTAGTCAATGCACGAATCGTATTGAAAGAAATATCCAAAGAGGAAATATAGTGCACATATAATCATAACTAAATATATGTATATAACTACGGGCATGAGCCCTTATTTATTTACTTGCTTTGTTGGTGTATGAGGCAATAATCGGCAAGTATCCTGTCGGCATACTCCTTTGAGGTACAAACCCGCTTTTGTGGCAGCAGGTGCTCGAGTTCGTCGAGGTTGCTTATTAATGACCGGACAATTTTCATTTTTTTTTTTTACTTTAATCAAGCAGACGACAGTGTGAAATGGGCGGGAATGTAAATGTTGCTGAGGAGACAAAGTTAAGTTCTCCAGTATGTGTAGCACTTTCGCACACAAGCATGGACGTGTAATCTATACGTAAATATACATATGTTTATACTTGCACCGGTTTGCAATCCCATCTTCCATGTTTGGCGCGTAAGTCCTTCAGGTTGCTTAAACTTGACAGACATGTTTCGGTGCTTGTTTTGTTGTTACCTTTTTTCACCCCCGATACCTTGTCAGCTGTTTGTGCGTTCGTCTGTGGTTGTTTACTTGTTACTATTGTGGTTGAATTCATTTTCATTTCGCAAAAGCGGCTGGCGGCAGAAATAGCGACCATTGACGCCGACATGTTTTACCGTTTTCCGGTTGACCGCAGCAAAAGACATGTCACACCGGCCAAGTTGGCTTAGCTGCCAAACAAAAACAAAACACACTATGAATACAACAATAACAGTAACAACAATCAAGCGAGAGTTTTGCACTCAATTGGCGGCACTGACAGCAATGTTGAACGATGTGTCGACGCTGTCGATGGCTAAGCGTTGCAAAAGCGTGAAGTTACCACATGAGTCGGCAATGGCGACCGCACCAACGACTGGAATACACGTCACTGTTGTAGGTAAGTAAATTTCAGCTGTACTTTTAGTTCCATACCTCATAGACATGCTCTCTTGCGTCTCCACAGTAGAGAGTTCGTGAGTGGCGTTCTGTGTCAACATTGGTGTCAATTTACTGTTGAGTTGGCTCCCACATGTCAACCTTAAGTGCCTTTATTAAGCGGTCACACCGCCGATTAAGTCAACCAGTTGCCCGCCCACACCGCCGTTGACCCTTCCACACTTTCGACGCACAAATTTATCCCTTGAAGATATTAGCGAGGTATCTCAGGCAGCCATTTACCTGTCGCCCATGGGTCTTTGTATGCTAATATGAAAGCACACACATAAATACCTTGATACATATGAGTGTGGTGCACCGTCTGAAAACGTCCTTTGCCGCAGTGCTGTGAGTAGCTTAACTTTCGAAGGGGGTTAGTTGTAAATCCGTTTGCTTATTTTGTTTTGGGAGGAATTAAAAAATGACTTTATGTCGCATTTAAAAGGCTTATCAGTTGAAAGTACTCGTAAGTAGACATTTATGTGCAAGAGTTACACATACGAATTTGATTAATGACAAATATGACTCTTCATCTCGGTGCTTAGTTTAGTTGTTGCTGGATTTATTTAAACACTGATTCGTCATGGGTCTTTTGCTGGGTAGACTTCGATGTATTTACGAAACAGCCAAGTTTAAAATTAATTAGTTTTAGGAAAATTATTTAAAAATTATTTAAGGGTGTCAAAGTTCTAGCTTGCGTTGGCTCTTTAGCTTACGTTGGCTCTTTGGCTTACGTTAACTTGACGGAATTTATTGGACCAATTTAGCTATCAAAAAGTTGTCTTTCCGCAGAATATTTTTAATCGGATCGTGTGCTTACTCATGCACTTTAAATAATTTGAATTGTGCACCATCTCGTGTTGCAAGAACAGAGTATAATTGAACCGTAAAAACCAAGTAAGATTCTCAATATATCGATCCAAGCGGCAATTATAATTTTAGTTTCCAATTGGTCAATGAGAATCCCCTTGCTTATATGTAACAGGTTCTCGATTTTTTTTGCATGCTCATTAGGGGCACGATTGCAGAAGGCCAGACGCTGAACCGATTCCAACCAAGATTTCCAAGGGTACAATTGAAATTATCAATGGTGTGCCCAATTTGAAACCAGGGGATAAAGTTGGTGCTTCAGAAGCTACTTTGCTTAATATGTTGAACATTTCGCCCTTCTCGTATGGTTTGGCCATAACCCAAGTGTACGCCTCCCGTTCCATTTTCTCACCTGAGATCTTGGACATCAAGCCCGAAGATCTGCGTGTGAAATTCTAAGCTGGTGTTGCGAATTTGGCCGCCGTATCGTTATCGATTGGTTACCCAACTATTGCTTCGGCACCACACAGTGTTGCCAATGGTTTCAAGAATCTGATGGCTATTGCTTCTGCCACCGAAGTGGACTTTAAGGAAGCTGCTACCATCAAGGACACCAGCAAGTTTGTCGCTGCTGCTGCTGCCTCTGCTCCAGCTGCTGGTTCTAGCGCTGCTGCCGAAAAGAAGGAAGAAGCTAAAAAGGAAGAGTCGGAGTCCGAGGAAAACGACGACGGTTTTGGTCTCTTCGACCAAACAACTCAACACTAAAGGTGACGGTTTCCAAGCATTAATCGGCCCATACTGCTGCAATTTCACGTTCGATATACATACGAAGTTCATCAATCGGCTTATTGGCATAGACCACAGACTTGATGTAGCCTCAAGAAATAGTCTAACGGCATCAAATCGCACGTCCGAGGCAGCTAATTGACTAGGCCATTTCGTGAGATTATACGTTCACGTAGTAACGTGCCGGTCTTGACCATCACGGAAGAAGTGCGGCCCAGTTATGGCGACGGCCCATATACCGCACCAAACCGTAATTTTTTCGGGATTCGGGATGGTGACTCATGGAGTACGAGATGATTGATCATTTTCAAGTTGTTGCTCAGTCCAATTGACGAACATACGACGATTCTGGTGGTCAAGCGGCTTCAATTCGCCGCAACGACTTTACAGAGATGCCCAACGCTTGAGAACGACGTGTGAGAGACTTATTTGTGTCTTCCCCAATTGATCATTGGCACGGGAATAATTTGGACTGTCCCTGTGAATTCAAATTTTTGAACTAGAGATATGTCAAAAGAGTACAAAGAGCGTCCTTATTGAAACCCCCGTTATTTATTTAGATTTTTTGCCGTCTTGCTATTGCTCTCTGCAGCGGACTTTTGCTTCTCATGGATTCCAGTCAAACGACATCCTCTTAATGCTGTCTTCCTCAGAGTATCATCAGCGCCATTTATGCGATTAATTCGTTTTGGAACAAAATATTATACAGACTCTTCGTAAGCGTTTATTGATTAATGCTAGTTGACTCTGAGTGTTGGAGTTCGAGAACATCAAAGTTTTATTTCCATAAAATGGCGTCAAAATGTGGATCTGTAGATAATCGGGCTTTCTTACAACGATATCAGTTGTCAAAACGCTGCTCTAGCTTCGCTCATTCTACAGATGGCTTCCGATGTCGATGAACTCGATTTCATGATTGTCAATCTTTATTTGACTTCTACTGCAGTGATAATTCCTTGCTTTTGTGATGTGTATCTAAATTCCGATAATATATGCTAGGTCGACTAGATTATTGATATTTTTCTTGCAAGTAGGACAGTTTGTCCTTGTTTTTGTTGTGTGTTGGTTTATGGAGATTATCTTACAAGGCAATCCATCTCTACTTTATGACATCCTGATTAAGTTTTGCAGCTGTTCCACCCATCGCTCGCAGCGGTTTTAAGGATAGATGTAACGATGTGTCAAAAATGATAATATCGAGAGAACGAAAAGTATTCATTTACACCGGAAAGTAGACATATGCAGGAAATGCAAGCAATAACTCTGTATTATGTGATATCAGATTTGAGAAATAGAGGTTAGTTGTTGTAGAACTTTCTCTCGTGTAATAAAGCTTTGATTTATTTATTGGTATTATTTATAAGAGAAATAAGGGGGTATTCTGGTCTATAAATTAAAAAAAAAAACGATTTTTTTTTATATTTTCAAAGTTTAACTATTCAAGAATTTGTGTACAAGAGGATTTTTCAAAATTCAAATTATTTTCGGAGATATAGGCATTTTTCTGAGCCGGCATTCAAACTGGTTCGGCCGGAACGAACTGACTTTTTCGGAACGATACCCACGATTTCTCAGGTTCTACTGGACCAATTTACTTGAAATTTTTATAGAGTCTTCTTTTTAGGCTTGCCTATGGTTGGAACTAGCCCCATCCACAAATTTTTATTTTTATTATTTTTAAAAAATTCGAAATATTCAGAAAAAGTGATCCAAAAAAACTTTTTTTTCGGGCAGTCGCCATTTTGTGAAAAAAATTGTTTCCCACTTTTCCGTAGTTCCGGCCATAGGGACATTATTCTAGATTAATAATCTTTTTTTTTGTTTGGTTTCAGATAACTAGGAGGGTTGAAGTCATGGGTATGGTCACGTGGAAATTTTTAGGGACCCCCTATTTCGTCTGCTCATAATTTTTGAAATTTTTTACTTTTTTTAGTTTTTAATTTTTTTCTGTACTCTTCTAAAATTAACAAATAACTTTTAACGACACTTTAAATATTATCGAAAATTCATGCTTCTAGACCAGAATACCCCATAAGTCTATATTTGGGATTTCCAAATTTATTAATATTCCAAAATCTCGTCCTTAAAACAGTTAATTTCGGTTCATAAACATTGAATAAATGTCCTAGTTCCGGGCTTTACGTTTTCTCTAAAAAAGTGTAGTTTATTTCAAGCCTTTTTTTTGCAAAAAAAATAACTATTCATTTAAGGGAGTAATTTGTCAAATGAGAAATTCACAATGGTAAACCTGGTCTAAAATGTGTAAAACAAAGCTTGATAAAATTTAAGATGGCGATTATACATGTTTGTTGAGCTAACTAAAGTAGTTGCTTTTACTTATAAATTGTTCGACAAGAGCAGCGCTTAGCGAGCAGAGAAATGGCGAATCGAAAGCCACAATATTAGCGATTCTCATATCCAAATTATCATATATCTTAACCCGCTCGTGCTTTTACGTCTATTAAGTATGCATTCACACAAGTGTCTTATGCAGTTGCAAGTATATGACCATGTATATATGTATTTATGTATCCGAGCTTAAATATACGAGTTTTTATGAACTTCCACCCACGTATGATGTCAACATACTTATGCCGCAGACTTTAGTGGCAGGTGCCACGGTGTTTATTCTTCTTTTCAGCACCTTGTATGTTTGTGTTCGTGTGCATACATATGTTTCAGATAGGAGTAAGCGCTCATTTGCATGCTTCTCTGGCTTTGTGGATGTCTTTATTTCATAAGCGTCGCACTAAATTATCGCCAAGAATGTGTTGTTTATGCTAAAATGTCGGCGACGACAGCGAAACCACCGCATCTCAGTGCAACAATAACAACAAATACACCGGTGATGGCTTATGCTTTGAGCACGCCCAGGTATGAAAATGGTGTATCCACCAGTTAACGATAGCAATACACACTCCCGCATAACAGTTGGCGTGCATAAGTTTGATATACTACTCGCATAAGGCTGTGTACATAGATATAGTGTATTCAGCCGAGTTTGTGAAGGAATGAATTTGCTCAAATTTACTTGGACTATTTTAATAAAGAAGAATATGGCGTACGACGTCTTTAGACAACTGTGTGGCACATTTCGATGTGGCCTGCCATAGGTTAACCGCGCATTCTATTGCACGGCAAATATATCCAATAATACTTATGTACATGTAAAATGTTGCTTCTCATAGCAATGTGTGGAAATATATTGTTAACACCCTTTGGGAATTTCTGAGTACTTTTGTGTATCTATTTGTACTTAAAACACGTAAAAAAAGGCTAGGTTCGGGTGAAAAGCAAGTTTTCACTCCATTTTATCCTCACATATTCACCGATATTTCCGGTATAAATATAGCCGGAAATTATGGTACTTGATAGGTTTTAGAGACGTTTTGTGGGCGTGACAATTGCCAAATTCCGTCCATCTGCAATACTAGCCTCCTAGACAGGACAAACCGTCAACGCCAAGTTCAAGAGACTCAAACGAAGGGTCAATTGCGTCCGACAAGACATCACACTGAACCGGTTTTTGTTTTTTTTGCTTTTGTTGTTGAATAGGCGAAGAAAAGCAAGAATTTTGAGACGACAGAGGGGATCCAAACCGCATGCACTCGGCTCTCAAGGCTTGGAAATCGCGCCACCAGCGCTGTATGGACGTAGAAGGAGCCTACTTTGAAAATTTTTAAGTATTGTAGCGATTGGTTCAATAAATCTTTTTAAATCGACTCAGTCTTTTTAATTTCTGGTTAAACCCTGCATATCATTTATTGTAAAATATCTTAGTAATATAAGTGGACTTATTATGCATAAATGTCCCTCTTCGAAATAAATAAAAATAAGTACGAATTTAATAAGTCAATAATTTGAGGCTACTAAAACTTCAAGCGAGACATCGAGAATCAATCATAATCATATTCTGTAATTTAAGAACTGTCAACAGCAGACTTCAATACATATTGAATCAAAGCAAGAAAAAACGTTAACTTCGGTTGCACCGAAGCTAAATACCCTTCACAGGTGCATTTCTCTTAGTAACTATGTGTCCAGTTTGTATGGAAGCTATATGCTATAGTAACCCGTTCTGAACAATTTCTTCGGAGATTACATTGTTACCTTAGAAAATAATATATACCAAATTTCGTGAAGATACATTCTCAAATGCGAAACTGGCAGCTATATGTTGTAGTTGTAGTGGTCCGATATCGGCCGTTCCGACAAATAAGCGGCTTCTTGAAGAGAAAATGACGTTTACAAAATTTCAAAAGGATATCTTAAAACCTGAGGGACTAGTTCGTATATATACAGATAGACGGACAGACAGACGGACGTGGCTAAATCGACTCAGCTCAACATACTGATCATTTATATATGTATATATTTTATAGGGTCTCCGACGCTTCCTTCTGGGTGTTACAAACATCGTGACACACTTAATATACCCTGTTCAGGGTATAAATATTTAAACGAGTCAATGTCAATTTCGGTTGAATAAGAACATTATACACTCTCGTAATATGTAAGTTTACATTATCAAATTGTCTCAAAATTCGCTGGAGCAGCAGCAGTCTAGAACGAGTGAATTTTCTTACAGGGTGTGAATGTATAAACATACCGTGTATTTTCATATGTTTGCCAAAGGAATTCATGTAAGATTTTTGTTGGCCCATAAATTTCTCGTCTCACTTCAAGAAAAAGCCACTCAACCGATATCAGTAAAAACTGTGTTTCTGCTGTTGTTGTTTGTGAAAATTTAAATTCTTTACAAGGTCGTAAATTATTTTTTCAAGTTTAGATAAATTCGAGAAGAATGCCTTATGTGCTCCCCTACTTTTATGTCTAACTACTTATATATTACAGGTATTTACCTAGAAAGTAATTATAATTTTAGATTGCAATGTTATGTGTACAGCATACTTTAATTTTAGTTCTCTCTGAAAATACTTTTTTATAAATTGTGAAAATTGGTAACAGCGCTAATGGATTTTTTATCGACGTTCCACGACGACTTTACGTGCCCTATATAATTTCTTTGAAAATCATTCTTATTCTCTGCTGATGCTTGCAGACTGTTTTGGTCAGAGCGTTGTGATAATTAATTAATTAGTAATTAGTCAGCCCAGGTATCAGTTGAATAAAAATATTTCAGAGTACTATATCGGTTGCAAGTATCCTAAAATTTGGAATACCATATCTATTTTATGACGTTGGATTCATTTCTTTATACTTTTGAAGGTAATTGGATTAAGGTTTAGTGCTCAGCATTACTAACTGCTCAAACCCTAAATTGAAGAGAGTAGCCACTTGTTTGAACTTTGTACCCTAATCACGCTATTTTAAGTTTATCAGGAAGTTTGTAATATCCAGAACGAATCGTCGGCCATCCTACAAAGTAGCGGTTTTTTCAATAGGGATGATGCAAAAGTAGACCGATAGGCACAGAGCAAACCACACCATATTTTTCCAAGCTCTTTTGACATTTCTTTTCGGTAAGGTTTGTCATTTCATCAAGGAAAGATGCACGATTACCGAAATTCGGAGGGGATGGCCTCAACTCCAAGAGCGCTACGCCAAATTTATGGTCGTCATATTCGTTCTGTCAAATCAACAGTTGAGCGTCTAATGGAAAAGGTTAGGCAGCAATCCATACGTACTGCATGAGTCGGCATTGCATCCCGCAAAAATTACGGTTTGGCGGGGTTTTTGGGCCAGCGGCGCCATTGGGCCGTACTTATTCCTTAATGATCAAGACACGCACGTTCATGTGAATGGGAATCGCTAGCGCTCAATGATAACCGAATATTTTTGACTCGATTTGGATGATATGGACTTGGACAATAGGACGGCACCACAAGCCACAAACAATTTATTAAAAATCAAGTTTGGTGAACGTGTTGTCTCACGAAATGGACGAGTCAATTGGCAGCTTTGATCGTGCGATTTGACGCCGTTAGACTATTTCCTGTAGGTATACGTCAAGTCTATGGCCTATATATGGCCTTTATACGGCCTTCACCATTAAGCCAGCGACGATTGATGGACCTCGTACGAATATCGAATTGAAATTGCAGCAGTATCGGCCGCCAGGGTAGATAAAATACCTGAAACCAATGGAAAAATCATTTAAGGACAAGGTGTTGTGGTACAGAGGAAGTGGGGGGGAGGGTAGGTTTAAGGCGAAACTAGCTATGGCTTATGGAAAAAAGTTTCACATAACCTCAAAATATATGTAAAAAAATTCGAAAAACCTACCAATAACTAATTTTTGTTATTGTTTTTTTTTTTTTATATTTCACAGTTTTATATATGTACATATTTTTTTTTTTTAATTTTGAATGTGCTTACCTTTTAATGTCCCAAACAGACTGTATTTTTATACCATGAACAGGATATGGTAAGTTTGCCATGAAATTTGTAACATTCTCCGTTTTTCTCCCCAAAAAGTTGCTCAGTTGTCACAACCGCCGGTAACGGACTACTAGAGCATATAGCTTATATACTAACTGCATCATCCGAATTAAGCGCTTGTATGGAACCTTTTGGATATAGGAAGGGTAATGTAGCAATGTAGCTTGGTTTTTAAGGTTTGTTCTATTAAAAATTTTTGTTTGAAATGTTATAAAGAAGGTTGCCCGATTACTTAGCTTTTCACGCTTCATTAAATATTATATATCGTAATCATATTTTTAAGTATTTACC
This sequence comes from Bactrocera correcta, assembly GCA_027475135.1. Classification (NCBI taxonomy): domain Eukaryota; kingdom Metazoa; phylum Arthropoda; class Insecta; order Diptera; family Tephritidae; genus Bactrocera; species Bactrocera correcta. Next base: position 44,784,409 of record CM050323.1, read on the forward strand.
TTTTGCAAAATTAATGTGAGTGCTTGAAGGTGTTTTTAATGTCTGTAGAATAAATTTTATTATTGTGTTAGACATTGTAAAGCTTTAGCCACCTTCTTGTGGACTTGCTCGACGGACAATGGCGGGCGTAACAATTAAATTGTAACACGCAATTTAAAACACATTTCCGAAAACATAAAATCCATGCTAATTTCCACCTTTGGCTTGTATAACTGACTTCCACAAGCGCTTTACGAATATATTTTCGCCTGGTAACTTTTTTATGCCATTTATTATAATGATATGCACATAAAAATGCCTGCCACAAATCTACCAACAACTTACATATATACAAGCATATTTAAGAGCCAAGTGTTTGCTTCTTTGTGCACTGACCATTGGAAGCGGGGAAGAACAACAGCGAAAACAATTGTAGAAAAAGCCCTTTTCACATTTCCACATTTCCACGCGAGAAATAGCGAAATAAATCAGTGGAAATCTGCGAACAGGTGGAACAAGAATGCGGCCATTGTTCTTCTCAGCGACATGGAAAGTCAGTTTGTGCCTACTACGTAGTGTACGCAACGGGGAGTAGAGCAGAGCGGTATGAATAGACTTGGAGGGATCTGCCGCTGAAAGTCATATGTCTGAATGCCAGCATTGCATATGTGAAGGCGGCGGCGGGGGCTAAGGCGGGAAATAAACATATGCCCGGGTACATAAATTATATAAGTCACTGTAAACAAGTGCCGAGATGCAGTGTATGAGGGATTGGAAAGGGCAGCGCTCACTGTTTTGGATGAGTGAGTGTGTAGGTTTGCGGGAGAAATGCTTTGTAGAGCCGCCATTGTGGGCATTTTATGTAAATTTAATGACTACGCAAATTCTTGCTCGTTGATTTAGGATCGTCGTCACTTGTGAAGTGCCGGAAGAGCGGGAAGGAAACAAGACAAACATATGTTAGCAACGAGTACTGGATGAATACATTTATACTGAGTGGCGGAGTTAACCGTTGAGCATAACTCTCTATTTATATTAGTTTTCATTTTTCCATACTTCTTTATTTTTGAATAACAAATTACGTAGAATATCATTTATCGTCTAATTTTCAGTAAAATGTCTCCGAAACGGTTGGTATGCACTTCAATTTCCAAATGGTCTTTAGAGTTTTCGGTTGGGCGCATGGCGATTCGAACGGCACATGCATATAATCCATAGACTTTAAACTTTCGACCAATCGCAACGGAGATTGAGATTTAAATATTCTCAACGATTTTACAACAGCGCACTAATCGTTTCTTCGTTTGCAATGTAGCACCAATTGGAGATTCCAAGCGAAGCCAGGTCCTTCTCTACCTGGTCTTTCCAACGAAATGGAGTTCTTTCTCTTCCTCTGCTTCGCTCGGTGGGTACTGCGCGGAATACTTTCAGAGCAGAGCTCAACTGTTATCCTACAGTTTATTCGCAAGAGCACCTTAAGTGTGGAAGGTGGGCAATTTAGCAATTTTTACTAGTAACAATGATATTATCGCTACGCCTTCCTCAATGAACCTCCGTAAAAATATTTAGTATCACTGCGGGTGTCCCGAATTGTCCGATTGAATTCTTTAAAACTGTAACAAGGCGATATCGCATATAGTTCTCCCGTTTTACTCTGGACTGAAAGGATTGCATAGTCGCATACCTGCCGGTTTTTTACTATCACTCACCAATCATCGGTGAAATCCATTCGTTTAGTGTTATACCAGGAGCTCGGTGGTTCACAGTTTGATAATAGTGTGGTAAACAGATCAGATTTATAGTTATAGCAATTGATAATGAGACCAAATATTGCTTCTTAAGCGCACAATCATAGAGCTCTGCGTAGTGGGTGCTCATCTCTCTGAAAGAGGATCTCTCTGTTGCCACTTTTACGCAGCTCTTGAAACTTGATGTTAGAAGTGATGGGGATCTCTCGAAAAAAATGCTTCCCTCATTTTCTCAACAACTGCCAGTTTTTTCTGATTTCTCCAGAATAGACAAAGAAGCAAACCAAATTAGTCTAGGGGTGAGCGAGAATAACACGAAATATCTCCTGCCACCAAAGAAGTAGTTAGCGCAGTCGCGTTTGGCTTGTAGATAATTTCGTCTATCTTGTAACCAACACAAACAACGTCAGCCTTGTAATTCAATGCAGTATAACTCTTGTCAACAGGTGCTATTTGAACTGAATAGGCAACGGAAAAGTAAAGTCCAATCTCGACGAACCAAGATAAAACTCTGTAAGTTGTTCATTTTTCCGCCCTGCTATATAATACAGAGGCGTGGAGTCTGTCGACATCCCATCACATGGGTGATTGTGCTTGCTGCTTGCAATGGAGCGATGAGCTGTACGAGTTATACATTAACACAGTTCAGCAAAAAAATAAAAAAAACAAAGCGGATACGTTGGCTAGGTTATGTCGTCCGAATGGAGGAAAGCACCCCAGCTTAGAAGATATTCAAAGCGGTATCCGCTAGTGAAAGAGGAAGGGAAGACCTCATTCCATTGGAAAGATCAAACAGAAAGCGACGTGGTTTAACTCAGTATTTCCAACTGTCGTCAAACTGCGAGAAAAAGAATCGCGCAGTACTGTTGATTCGGCTATGCCATTGTAATAATAGTCGTAGTATTTTAGGGTGTCAGGAAAAGTTCGTTTATATTCTGTTTGAATAAGTCATTGCGTTGATACTTGTTTTTACCTCCATAATTTTTATGATTTAATTTCACTAAAGTGCCTCACATTTTGACCGACCTAAGCCAAAAGGCAGATGAAAAGAAGGAAATCAACGTGTAAGTCAATTGTATTTCCTGGCGAATTGCACATTACCTCAGCTGTACTCTAGAGCATATTCGGCATAAAGTTTGCTATAATAATGAGAATCATCATATGAAGTATTATATAATTTTATATTTTTTTGATATTAACAGTACAGTACAGTACAGGATTTTCCAATAAAAGTGACATCAATTCTTAAAACACACACTAGTTGTTAAGGAAATTCAAGTGTTTTTTTAAGTTCTGAATATAATATCATTGAAATGGCCCCCAACCCTTCTTTTGTTGGACCGAATTCGACAAACCCAAATTTCGAGTATTTATTTCAATAAATCAAGTCTAATATCATAAATATGTACAACGTTCCAAGTTGACTTCTAAGGCTTGAAGAGAGTCTGGTTTACTGCTAAAGACCAATGGCTTCAAATAACCTCAAATCAAAACTCCTCAGAGGTCATTTAATGTCACAATTTCATGAAATAATCGAATCTCCAAACTCTGTTCGCAATTAGTCGGTCCTTGCACATGCTGTGTGGCAAGTGATTCCATCTTTTTGAAACCAGATGTTAACAAGATCGACTTCTTCCAATTGCGGTCATAAAAAGTTTTAAAACACTGATACTGTAACGGTGTCACTAGCCTCATTTCGAAAGAACTACGGACCGCTGATTCCACTAGACCAAAGACCAAAACAAAATATCAATTTAGATTAATATAATCGTTACTCATAAAAAATTTGCACCATATTTGACAGTTTTTTTTTATTTACCGCACCACTCAAATGAAAGTGAGCCTCTTCGTAAAACATGATTTTTTTTTTTAATCCAACGCAAAATCAGCGAATTCACGTCGTTTTTAAGTGGTCTCAGTTCTTAAGTGAGAAAAATTTTATGCAAATGCAAGTCCAAACACTATCTTAAAATCCACCAGGTTGTGGTTTGAGACTGTCCCAAATCTTTAGAACGTCTCGGAATCGACGATTTGTGGTCTCCAGAAACACTTGTCGAAAACCAACAATATTTTCATTACTTTGAGCGGCCTTTTATCTTTTTGGTACTTGAATATTATGTAGACAAGATGTACGCCGCAAAATTTTAACAATTCGACGCACAGCGAGCACAGTTGGACAATTATTACGACCATAAAATGGCAACAGCGCACAAAAAGTACAATTTGAAAACTATTAAGAACCATTATTTTGAAAATAAAATTAAATAATTTGTAAACGTTGTTCTTGCGTATATCTATATTAAGAAAACTGTAGTTTACATATTTGATGTATAGGGGTTTTCAATAGGGAGCTACGAAAGTAGACCAATAGAGACAGCAACCGACGCCATATTTTTTGACGCTCTTTCGACATTTCTCTTCTGTAAGATCAGCAACGAGTCGAAATTATTAAAATTTACTGCCGAAATTCGTAGTCGGTGGCTTCAATTAGACGAAGCGTTCTTTACTTCGTCTAATTTATGGTCGTCATAATCGTTCCGTCAGATCAACAATTGAGCGTCTAGTGGAAAAATTTGAGTGCACAGGCATAGTACAAAATGTACAAAGACAAAGAAATGCCCGCAGTGTCAAGAATATTGCTGCCGCTACCGCATCAATTGAGGAAGATCCAAATCAGTCTCTCAAACATCGTTTTCAAATGTTGGGTATCTCTGTAAACTCGTTGTGGCGAATTTTTCGAAATGATCTTGGTTTACTTGCTTACAAGATCAAATTGACGCAAGAACTGAAGCCGCTTGACCACCAGAATCGTCGTATGTTCGTGAATTGGGCTGAGCAGTATCTCGAACAGATCCGGATTTTAATCGAAAAATCATTTTCAGCGATGAGACTTATTTCTGTGTGAGTGGCTTCGTCAATAAGCAAAATAAGCGTTGTTGGTCAGGCAGCAAACCACATGTACTCCTTGAGTCACCATTGCATCCCGAAAAAATTAGGGTTTGATAGGGTTTATGGGCCGGCGGTGTATATTTTTGGCCCGAATTGGATGATATGAACTTGAAGAATACACACACAGCGAATGTCACAATCGATTTATTGAAAACCAAGTTAGGTGAACGTGTTATCTCACAAAATGACCGCCTCGGTCGTGCGTTTTAACGTAGTTAGACTATTTCCTTTTTGGCTACATCAAGCCTATGATCAATGCCAACAAGCCAGCGGCGATTGATGAACTTAGAACAAATGTCAAGCGTGAATTTGTATCGACCAAATTATGCTTGAAAACCGCCTGAAGTTGAGTTTAGTGTCTGGACCTGCAAGCGTGCCCGTGGTGGCCATGCAAAAGAAGTCGAGTTCCATACATAATTGCATCGAATTACTTTCACAGGAATAACTTTTTTAGCGATCTTTTTAAAAATTTTTGGCAAATTTTCACCCTTTTATCCATTTTAAGTCCAAAAATGCACCGTTATTGGAAAAAACACGCTCTCTCAATTTTATTAAGATACTTAACTCACATATTTGCTGATATATAGTATGTGGCATATTAGATATTAGTGGAATATATACATTTGGTTTAAATAAGTCCACACGTGTAAGTACTACTACTAAACAGGTAAGGAAGGGCTAAGTTCGGGTGTCACCGAACATTTAATACTCTCGCATGATAAAGTGATAATCTAGAATTTATTATCCGTTATTTACATATTTTTTTTATTTTGCTGTAAAATTAATTAGATTAGATCAATTTGTGTACTTTGAGTATTGAATTGTATTTTCATTTATATGTATGTATGTATTATACATAGAAGGCATCAGATGGAATTCAAAATAGCGTTATATTGGAAGAAGGCGTGGTTGTGAACCGATATTTTGTACACGTCATCAGGGTGTTAAGAAAATATTATATACCGAATTTCATTGAAATCGGTCAAGTAGTTCCTGAGATATGGTTTTTGGTCCATAAGTGGGCGACGCCACGCCCACTTTCAATTAAAAAAAAAAAGCCTGGGTGCCTCTTCTTTCTGCCATTTCTTCCGTAAAATTTAGTGTTTCTGACGTTTTTTGTTAGTCGGTTAACGCACTTTTAGTGATTTTCAACATAACCTTTGTATGGGAAGTGGGCGTGGTTATTATCCGATTTCTTTCATTTTTGAACTATATATGGAAATGCCTGAAGGAAATGACACTATAGAGGTTAGTTGACATAGCTATAGTAGTTTCCGAGATATGTACAAAAAACTTAGTAGGGGGCGGGGGCACGTCCACTTTTGCAAAAAAATTACCTCCAAATATGCCCGTCCCTAATGCGATCCTTTGTGTCAAATTTCACTTTAATATCTTTATTTATGGCTTAGTTATGACACTTTATAGGCTTTCGGTTTTCTCCATTTTGTGGGCGTGGCAGTGGGCTGATTTCGCCCATCGTCGAACTTAACCTTCTTATGGAGCTAAGAAATACGTGTACCAAGTTTTATCATGATATCTCAATTTTTACTCAAATTACAGCTTGCACGGATGGACGGACAGACGGACGGACGGACAGACGGACGGACGGACAGACGGACGGATGGACAGACAGACATCCGGATTTCAACTCTACTCGTCACCCTGATCACTTTGGTATGTATATCCCTATATCTGACTCTTTTAGTTTTAGGACTTACAAACAACCGTTATGTGAACAAAAGTATAATACTCTCCTTAGCAACTTTGTTGCGAGAGTATAAAAACAAAAACAAATGCACGATTACTAAAAAACACGAAAAGTTTGCGGCCGACAAACGTATGTACATCGGAAGTGATGCAATTAACCATGATTGCGGTCAGTGGGGCTCAGCAATATAAAATATGAGAGTGGAAAATAAAACTGTTGTATGTGAAGCAATAAATGTGTATAAATAATAAAAGCTGGGTGGTTTTTTTAAAGCGGAAGAACACATCTGTAGAATAAATATGTATACATACATACAAACATATGGATAGTATGTATATTCCGCATGCGTTTGAGCATTTAATTGCCGAGGTGTGAAATTGTCAAGTGATTATATATTGTATATGTCATTGAGCAGCAACAACAATGCAATTTTATGGCAATAAACATTTACAATAGCAACAAGTACGCAAGCAATTATAATGAGTATCTGTTGTTCGCAAGTTTCAGTGCAAGTCTGACGCACACTCACACACACACACGCTCATTTCAGGGAGAGTAAATGTGCGGAGAACCAGTGAAAAGTGTGAAAGTGTTTATTTACTATTAATAACTGCAATTAACTGCATTAACTCTGCTTATTGTTGTTGTGGAATTCTGGTCATTAAAAATATGCCCATTGTTCACGTTTAAATAATTGAGACAATAACGGCTTTGACGCAATAGTAGAACAAGCGTAATCGTAACGGTAGGTGCTTTGCTTACGGAATTGGAAACTCTGGTGCATATTTTGGTCAACCACTTCAATAGCACTACAGTGGGTACAAGTCAATTTGTCGTTAATAGACCTGAACAGCATATTAGGTGTTTGGAGAGAAGCAATTTTAATGTTCACTATGAGATAATTCTATTTGATTAATTCCACTTATTTACACTTGCCTGATTTATAAATGCTTCCTAAGTATCTCGAATATTTTGCAATTATTGCAGCTTATTGTTTTTGCCGAACTAAATGAGAGCTTGCTAGTGCTGTAAAATCAATTACAAAGTTTAGTACGAAAGGAAAAGGAGAAATAAATATTCACGAGTGCTGCATGGTACGCCCAACCTTAGATGCCTTTCACAATGTGTTTCTTTGTGATATCAGAAATACTTCGAGATGTGTTATTGATAAAAATGCTCAAATATCGGTACTCTAACCCATGCCGTAATGTAAAATCTGTGTAGATCCCACCACATAGATGCCCAGAACCAATGCTTTTTTTCTTATCTACTACGTGGGTCAGAAGTTTCTTGCAGCTGCAAGTGGTTGACCAGCGCTCACTGAGGTTCCACGCAACCCAGTTGTCCAGTATTAAGAACTCTCCTACAGTTCGTTACTATTTTACTATACATTTCCGATTACACTTTGTGGAAAGGTGCAGTTCAGCCTTATGATGATGTTTGAACACTAGTGATGAGCGAAGTAACGAGTTTTTAGTTTCAGTGAAAAGACCGATTGCGATTTTTACATGATTTTTCATAGCTATTGCGATCGCTACTTTTCTTAATAACATATATGTAAATGTTAATTAGTTCTTACCTGCAATAAAGCCAAAATAAAGATATATATTCTGAGACAAAAAAAATCTGAAAAAAATTTTAATGCAATACCTTTAATTTTCCATAAAATAAAACAGTATAATTTGTTTATTCAACAAAGTTCAATTAGCATTGATGTTTTATTTATTAATACTGCTTAGTATTAAGATTAGTCAAAAAAATAAGTTTTAAAATTAAAAAAATAGATCTAAAATGGAATAAAAATTATTTAATTTTCAAAAATAAACAGTTTTTTCGCTCTTTAGATTGAAAATAATATTGAAATAATTCAAATTACAAGATTAAGTTAAAGAAATTAAGTAAGAACAAGTAAAAAGTTAGCTCACATACACATTAAATATAAATTTTAAAATCATAACTAAAAAATCTCTTTCCTATTACTGATTCGCATTTAAAAAAATCAACATTTTTGTATTTTCGTCGTCCAAGCGCATTCTCCTTTCAGTTAAAATAAGTCCAGCTTAAGAAAAGAGCCGTTCGCAGAGAACCAATGACGCTAACCATCCTAATTTTACCCGAGCTATGGGAGACAGATATGGATATTTAATTTATATAATATTTGTTGTACTGCCACCATTTGAAGTTCACATTTCGAGCAATTATTATCTCTTCCAAATAACGCTGCACATCGATAATGACTCTTGAATTACAAGTACCTCGCGGCTTGTTTCACGCAATATTGAAGCTTATATACAGCTAATTAGAAACGGCACCTATTTTGAAGTAAATTCTGTTATTTTCCAGTAAATCAGTATATATTGTATTTATTTAATTTTATTAAAACCTATTTTCAACTTAAACTCTACTAGAAAAAAATTTGCTTAAATTTCATTTTTGTTTTGAAGATTTTAACAAAAATATGTGTAATCAATGATTTGGGTGCGACAACTAATTAGAAACGAAAATATTTTATCAACAAAAAATAATGATAGTACAAAAACTTGCTTAATATGCTCACTATTGCTTCACATCGATTCCGAATTTACGTTATAAGGCTCTGACAGCGCACTAACGGTGTAGCTTGCCATGCTGTTCTAATTTCGTCACAATGCACATCATATTTGGGATATTTTTGTTGCATATGGCTCTTTTAAGATTACCTAGAGAAGTTCTATAGGGTTTAAGTCTGGGCTGGACAATTCCCACTCCAAAATGATGATTGATAGAATTTTCATTAAAAAACTTTTGTGTCAACTTAGACTATGCTTTGAATTGTTATCTTCCTTATAACAGGCAAGTTTTTTTCAGCCCATGGCAATATAACATTTTTTAGAATTTCGACGTATTTCTCCTTGTTTAAAATTTCATTAATCTTATGGAGTGAACCAACACCATTCCAGGTCAACATCCCCACACCATGATTGATCCTCTATCGTACTAAACTCCGTGTGGAACATAGCGAGAATCAAATTCTTAAATTATTGGACGGCGAACATACCTTCGACCATCAGGACCTAAGCGATTAATTTTAGTTACATCGTTCCAAACGACATACCGCCATTGATTTGTTGCCTTACAGAGAGTTGGCAAAGTCTACGCGTCGTTTCTACGAATTTTAGTCAGAAGTGGGTTCCTGCGTGCTATCCTGCCGTGAAGTATAGATTCGACCAAACGGCGGGCAATTATTCTTTTGGATATTTGGACTTTGTATTCATCTTGACTTTTATATAGAATGTCAGTGGAACTCTCTTTTGCGTATTAATTGTGCGGTATATTTCTGTTGCAGTTTTTCTGGTTTTTTCTTTGCGTGCAACTTAGGAAATAGTTTTAAAATATGGATATGCTTAAGAAAATTCAAAAAAGATTTTTTTGAGCATATGACCTTATTCGAGACATGCTTCATAAAATGCCGGAATTATCGTGCTTGATACTACATGCGAACTGGGAAGATCATATGCAGGATTTAGCTCTTATATATGATACTATATATCTCAGTACAAAACTGCGGAGAGTTAAACAACCTATATCAAACTACGTTTCCTGAAATATTCCAACTTGTAGAACAATACTCCTCTTTGTATCAATTGTACGAGCTATCCAATAAACATTCATGCTGCTTGTGGCATATTTCGTTCGTCATTTTCACAACTAATTGCATCACGAATTTGGACGTATGGGGTTTCCGAGAGAAGTCGACTATTATCGACAAATTTTTGATTCAAGAAGATTAAAACGACTGAGATTTTTTACTTATTCAGAAATAATTTTATCTGTACTTCTAGAGTTCTTCAAAGTAGGATTCCATGGCGGCAATATTCTGTACATTCAATTTCAATGTTGGCTTGAATTTTGAAAATAAAAATATGTCCTACGGAGTCAAATCGAGAGAATCATTGGATAGGGCGACAGTTCGTAATCGAATTTGATTTATTAGGTTGAGGAAATAGCGACGCTAAGAGCCGGTGCCGATGCAAATGACACTTTCCTTTCGCCAAGCGTATATCGTATCGTTTTTTCCGGCAATTCTGCTAATAATTGACCATAGTTGAGTCCCGCGACCGCTTTGTTCTTCTCCAGGTAGTCGATGTATGTATATCACATCTTGTGAATACCAGAAAGTGGAGGCCACTCGATTTCCTGCCGAAAGAACAGACTTCACATCTTCGGAGTCACCAGAGAAGTTTACTGTTTTGATTGCGCCTTGATTACTTATTTGGACTAGTCGATGGTTGTGATTGCGCTTAGACAGCGTCAAAAGTGTCACGTTTGATTGTATTATCTGGAATAAGCATCGTGGCTTCCACCCGACAACAGCTTTCTCAAGCCCTATATAGCAAGCAGTGAAAGCCCCACGAGGTTTTAAGTGGCCTATTGCCTCTTCTGCCTCCCCCATTCTCTCAGAGGAATTCAGTAGCTCAGGCCAAAAATGTAGTTTGGATTTGGTTGAAATTGTCTACAAGAGTGTTTGTTACTGCATGACAGTGAATGTGTTATGCGTTCGTGACGTTAGATAGTGTTGAGTCTAAGTAATTTTGGGACCGCTCTCATACATATTTACATTCATATTATCGTATTTCTCTCTCTTCATTTCCATTTCAAATGCTTTTACTAAAGGTTTGTTATTTATTTTTGTTCCGAAGTTTACCCGTGGTCCCGTTAGGCAATCCTTTTAGTATAGGAATTCCAAATATGTATGTGATTTGCTTTCCGTCGTTTGCCGTGGATTCACTTTGATGATGTCACGACGGCTTGTTAGAGAAATCCATCAAAGCATCAAAAATTTGGCCATGAAATAAACATGCGATATCTGAAAAGACAAAGAAAAGAAACGGTTAGTATTTACCCAACACAACGTGATGGTACAGTTAAATAAAAAATTGGCTTAAGATCACTGAGATATCATCACTTTAGCACGATCATTGATTATAACATTTTGTGTAGGGTATTTTATCACAACCCTGCCTCCCCAGCAACAATTAGGATATGGCAATACTCTCACGGGCTTCCACGAGGACTTCTATTGTCTTAGCTTTGTCGCTCGGCGAGCATTTGCGCCAATTCAACCCAAATCTATTACATTTCATCAACATCGATCATTGTTGACAGCCGCCAAAATTGCTACTGGAATTCACAGCAGTGCAGCAAGGCCGACACAGCATCATCAGCAGCAGCAACAACAACCGCCTTAGTGCCGTAGTGTTTATGGGTATTATAACCTTTATAGCCTTTGTGGTGATCGCCGCATAACGACTCATCAAATCATAACAATTCGCCGCCGCCAACCGTGCAGAATTTTGATCAAAGCTTCCGCTAAGACTGCTTGCTGATCGCAAAGGCTGCGACGCGCATAATTTTCGAACGCCACAATGCGCCAAAAGCACGAAACGAACAACAACAAATAAGCTTGCACTTTGAGCAGCGAAACTTACTTAGATCTGAGGCATTTTTCGCATATTTCACTTTTCATTGAATACATACATACACACATATGTATATACATATATGCAATGCATTATATTTGAGCTGGCCTGCATTTGTCATTAACGGTATTGGCGGAAAGCGTGGGTCGTATAGCGGTCAATTTTTTCTAATTGCTCGCGATACCGCATGCCATTTATATACATATGTGTGTCCATGTGTATCGCGTGCTTTTGGTAGCCGCGATCTTCATTGCCGCAGATCAAAAGTCATTAGCCGCCCTCAGCGCACACATTGTTGTAGCTTGGCGCGCTCCTTGTTATGCTTTGATGTTGTGCGACACTATGCGGAATTTAGAAATGGCGACAAAGTTGTTTTGTCTGCTGATGAGTTTGGGAATTATAGCAAATTGTGCAATTGTCAGCTACGACAGGGTTGCATGAAGTTAACGGTGAACGTCCCAAATTGAATGCACCCAGTAATATGGTTTTGATCAGCTGATGATCAAATTTGATCAATACTAATTCATTTAAATTGCGCAAACCGCTTAAATAAACATTTATTTGTGTGAAGTTTGATCTCTATATGTCAATTAGTGTATGTTTGGCAGCTGTTTGTTTTCGACGCGAAAAGTTTTCCTCTGATGTTCTGTAGTGGAAAAAAATATAACAAGGAGTTTGAAATATTGTGTTTCCAATGGAATCACAGGTGCGGAATCATTGTTAATATTTTGGAGAGTCTACTTCTTCAAAAATCCAAGTACTTCAGTGACACAAATCATGCAGTGAACTTACTTGGGTTAAACAGTACAAAAAGTCTCCAAAACAACCTGTCACGTTAAGCGAACCCTTTTAACATACTAAACACAGCCAAGCCAATTCTTTATATTTTGAAGAATTGTCACAGGAGTCCAGAGAATGCGGTGGAAATGGAAGCTATACACAACCGAATTCTTATTGTTTTCTTTGATTTTTAAGCTGCTAGATCCGTTGGTTATGAGCTAAGGGAATACTCGCTTTGGACAGGACTTTCGTATGCGAAATATCTATGAATGTATGAATGATATGTCCACCTTATACTTATAATGCCAACTCTCAATCTAAATTTGACGGCATCCAATTTCAATGCGTTGAGCAATACCAAAAGATTCCTCAGGGTCGCAAAGGACCTCTCCGAGCCGTTCGATACCAAATGAGGTTTCAAGCAAGGCGACTCCCTGTCAACAAAAAAAAAACAGTGGTCGCACTCGCGACTAAGCTCCCACGTAACTATTGACAGTCATAACTTCGAAGTCGTAGATAATTTCGTCTATCTTGAAACCAGCATTAACACCAAGAACAATGTCAGCCTCGAAATCCAAAGCAAAACGACTCTTGCCAACAGGTGGTACTTCGGACTGAGAAGGCAATTGAGAAGTAAAGTCCTTTCCTGATGGACAAATACCAAAATCTACAATTCGCTCATCATTCCAGTCCTGCTATATGGTGCAGAGGCATGGACGATGACAGCATCTGATAAGTCGACGTTACGAGTTTTCGAGAAAAAGGTTCTGCGAACAATTCATCGTATTCGATGGAACGATGGGCTGTGCCGGAATTGACATAGTTCAGCTGATTGAAAGACAGCGGCTACGCTGGCTAGGTCATATCGTCCAAATGGACGGAAACACTCTAGCTCTGAAAGTAATGGACGCAGTACCCGCCGGGAAGCAGAGAAAATGGTGAAGGACCTGGCTTCGCTTGGATTCTTCAATTGGCGCCAAGCAGCGAAAAGAAATAATGACTGGGGCGCTGTCGTAAACTCGGCCTTAGCCGCGTAACCGTTGTCTACGCCAATAAAGAAAAAGAAATTTAATGTCTCCTTAGAGTGAACCCGAGTTCACAACCGTTTAGGCAATTTAATTTAGCAAAAAACTTGGGAATGGTAATGATTAAAACCTTATCCGGTACGCAAAAATGACACCATCATTACATGATACAAGTGAGAACTCATTCCGATTCACATAATACTCCAATACATAAAACTTTCCACATATGTTTACCATGTGATCAAAATTCAGTTGAATTACATTTTCACGTCTTTTAATACAAGTCTTTATTTCCGTCTTCAAAACAAACTCCTGAGCCAATATAATATTTTCATGCCTCATCCAAGTATCCAAACACTTATTCTAATCCTCGGCTGCGTTGATTTTCCGTGCCTTCAGCTCAATTTTGGAGCGCCATCCTTTAGATTGTTTGATGGTTTGACAGTTTCGACGTCAAATTATAAACATACCACGTCTCGTCACCAGTAATGAGGCTTTGATGAATGTGGGGTTCTCAGATACGTTGTCAAGCAACCCTTTTACAATCTCTACTCCACGTTTGTTACTTGATTTATACTCAGTTTGGTGTGCCAGGTGCATACACAAAGCCTTTTTATTAATGTTTTGAGTTTTTCAAATGGAATATTGCTAAAAGTCCATATCGGAGATTTTGTGACATTGTCTTCGATCCAGTTATTGTATTTTTTTGGAGTCGTATACAATTCAATCTCTGGTTCTGATATTTTGTATTCTGGTTTATTTTGTTTAATTTTTACCAGTTCCCGTTCAGGTGCTTGTTTTTCCGGAGGAGGTGCTACAATGTCAGGCATTTGTGTTTCTTGCATTTTACCACTGTCTTTTTTTTTTACTCCTCGAAGTTTTTTTTTTATCATTATAAGCCTCTTAAGTCTCTTTATCATTACTTACGTTCAGTACCAGAACAGCGCTAATCGGGAGCAATGCTCATCGAGAAGTTGCAGCGCCAACTTAATGGCAACAAGCATCAAACGTATTTTGAGGCTTTGCCGGGGTTTTCGTAGGGACGGGAGGCATTCGTAATATTAACATGCAAGCCATTTCGATTTCTACGCCTGCAGCTCCATAGTAACAATTTCGAGAACATTTTCCAGTAAGTTTTCACCAGAGTTTTACTGGGCTTAGAATCTCGTATCCGTTTGTAATAATTTTGCCATTTTCGCTTTATTTTGGTTACTTCAGCCGCTACTGAACTCGATCCTATTGACGACTTGAATACTTGACATACAGCCTCAATTGTTGCAAAAAGTGGTCGAAAATTGAGCATCTCGGCTGGAATTCATTTGAGCTAGCCGCCAGTCATTTGCCAGATGTGATACACTTATGCCAACTATTTTTCCAGCCCTCGAAACACTTTTCATAAGGAATGGCCTTCAGCGAATTTTGTTTCACTCTTTGAACGACTGAAAACGGGTTCCACAGAGCGACAATTTCAAATTGGGAAACAAGAAAAACCCACATGGAGCCAAATCTGGCCTTAAGTTCGGTTTCAGTAGTGGCTCGATTCATTTTTTTCGGTAGGAGTCGAACAATAACGCGTTTCATACCCCAAACGGAGTCGCGAGAGAAGTTGAGCTCTCTTGCTATATCTCTAAGTCTTGTCTGACGATTGTCAAACACCATATTCTTCCCTTTTTTATATTTTCATCAGTTGAAGAGATCGAGGGTCGTCCAGAACGAGGCGCGTCTTCAACGATCTCTCGATCGTCCTTAAAGGCTTTGTACCACTTGTAGACTTGTGGTACCGTAAGTCTTTGCGACATTCGCAATGATACCAAATTTTAGAAAAAAATTTTTTGTTCGAAATTTTTATCCATTGTAAAAATCGCAACGCACTGCTCAGGTGTACCGACTTAAGTTGTTCCTGCAAAAAACTGGTAGATAGATCACGCTTATATTTGGCATAGTAATTAAGGACTGTCCTACCAACTTAGAAAAGTATTTTTTTAATATCATTTACCCGGGGGGAATTTATTTACAATTTCCTTGTGTGTGTTTTTTTTTTTTTGCTACAATTTACAAATGTGTTTTTAAGCATCATTAAATATTTGTAATAAAATCTTCAATATACATAAGCACATAAACACTAGCAACAAACTTTGGCCCAAAATAACATGACCACCTAAGGTCACTAAAATATATGCATTTTGAAGTGATATATACGGTCCAGAAAATAAGTTCACATAGTTTAGGTTTAGTTCCATGAATAAAGCGTTAAATTTGTATACTATTTTGTAGATCGAAATTATATATGCATGTACATATACTAATTTTATATTAGGTTTTGTTATTAAGTGGAGGATGGAGTCATGTTTAGAAGTTCACGCAAGTGAGGAAAGTTCTCTGATCGCCATTCACTTTGGAGTGGCCAGAAACGATTCTTTTACATATGACTCAAGCAGCTCACAACTTCCGGTCTTTGACCAAGTATCCTCTGGGTAGCCTAAGAACATCCGTTTGAAGGCGAGCTAAAGTGAGAAGACGAAACATTCCCTACTTAGGGTTGTGCGCTGGGTTTGGGACCCGCCACGTAAAAAAACACCCCCAGTGAATAGTCATAAACAGCCTCGGATGAGAGACCCCCCTTTTGATGACGACCATGGCAAACGAATTAAAGACTATGATTTGAGGGCATGCACCTGGAATGTCCGGTCCCTTAATTGGGAAGGTGCCGCTGCCCAGCTGGTAGATGTCCTCGCAAAGATAAAGGCTGACATCACCGCCGTCCAAGAAATGCGATGGACGGGACAAGGACAGAGACGAGTAGGTCCTTGTGACATTTACTACAGTGGCCATATAAAGGAGCGCAAGTTTGGTGTTGGATTTGTGGTGGGAGAGAGACTCCGTCGCCGAGTACTATCATTCACTCCAGAGAATGAACGTCTAGCCACAATCCGCATCAAACCGAGGTTCTTCAACATATCGTTGATTTGCGCCCACGCCCCGACGGAAGAGAAGGACGATGTGACCAAAGATGCCTTTTATGAGTGCTTGGGGCGCACTTATGAGAGATGCCCCCGCCACGATGTCAAAATCGTGCTTGGCGACTTCAATGCCAGGGTGGGCAAAGAAGGTATCTTTGGCACTACGGTCGGTAAATTCAGCCTCCACGAGGAAACATCCCCAAATGGGTTGAGGCTGATCGACTTCGCCGGGGCCCGAGATATGGTTATCTGTAGTACTAGATTCCAGTATAAGAAGATACATCAAGCTACCTGGCTGTCTCCGGATCGAAAAACCACCAACCAGATCCATCATGTTGTGATAGACGAAAGACACGTCTCCAGTGTTTTAGATGTGCGTGCGCTCCGAGGTCCTAACATCGACTCGGACCACTATATTGTTGCAGCCAAAATTCTCACCCGCCTCTGTGCAGCAAAAAACGCACGTCAAACACAAGGATGGTTCGACGTCGAGAAGCTGCAATCACAACAGACAGCCGAACGTTTTTCTACTCGGCTTGCACTCCTGCTCTCTGAGAGCACTCGTCAACAACTCGGTATAAGGGAACTGTGGGACGGCATTTCAAACTCCTTACGTACAGCTGCAACCGAAATCATTGGTTTTCGGAAAGTGCAAAAGAACAGCTGGTACGACGAGGAGTGCCGTGTCGCAGCGGAGAGAAAACAGGCTGCCTACCTCGCAACGTTACGATCGACCACAACACGTGCGGGATGGGATAGATACCGAGAGTTGAAGAGGGAAGCGAGACGCATTTGTAGACAGAAAAAGAAAGAGGCCGAAATGAGTGAGTACGAAGAGCTTGATAAGCTGGCAGACAGGGGTAATGCTCGATAATTCTATGAAAAGATTCGGCGGCTTACAGAAGGTTTCAAGACCGGAGCATACTCTTGTAGAACCCCCCAAGGTGATCTAGCCACCGATGCCCAGAGCATACTTAAATTATGGAGGGAACACTTCTCCAGCCTGCTGAATGGCAGTGAACGCACAACACCAGGAGAAAGCGAACCCGATACCCCAATCGATGACGATGGAGCAGACGTTCCATTGCCGGACCATGAAGAAGTTCGAATAGCAATTGCCCGCCTGAAAAACAACAAAGCGGCAGGGGCCGATGGATTGCCGGCCGAGCTATTCAAACACGGCGGCGAAGAGCTGATAAGGTGCATGCATCAGCTTCTTTGCAAAATATGGTCGGACGAAAGTATGCCCAACGATTGGAATTTAAGTGTGCTATGCCCAATCCACAAAAAAGGAGAACCCACAATCTGCGCCAACTACCATGGGATTAGCCTCCTCAACATCGCATATACGGTTCTGTCGAGCGTATTGTGTGAAAGATTAAAGTCCACCGTCAACAAACTGATTGGACCTTATCAGTGTGGCTTTACACCTGGTAAATCAACAACCGACCAGATATTCACGATGCGCCAAATTTTGGAAAAGACCCGTGAAAGGAGAATCGACACACACCACCTCTTCGTCGATTTCAAAGCTGCTTTCGACAGCACGAAAAGGAGCTGCCTTTATGCCGCGATGTCTGAATTTGGTATCCCCGCAAAACTAATACGGCTGTGTAAGCTGACGTTGAGCAACACAAAAAGCTCCGTCAGAATCGGGAAGGACCTCTCCGAGCCGTTCGATACCAAACGAGGTTTCAGACAAGGCGATTCCCTATCGTGCGATTTTTTCAACCTGCTTCTGGAGAAAATAGTTCGAGCTGCAGAACTCAACAGAGAAGGTACCATCTTCTATAAGAGTGTACAACTGCTGGCGTATGCCGATGATATTGATATCATCGGCCTCAACACCCGCGCCATTAGTTCTGCTTTCTCCAGACTGGACAAGGAAGCAAAAGAAATGGATCTGGCAGTGAACGAGGGCAAGACGAAATATCTCATGTCATCAAACAAACAGTCGTCGCACTCGCGACTTGGCACTCACGTCACTGTTGACAGTCATAACTTTGAAGTTGTAGATAATTTCGTCTATCTTGGAACCAGCGTAAACACCACCAACAATGTCAGCCTAGAAATCCATCGCAGGATAACTCTTGCCAACAGGTGCCACTTCGGACTGAGTAGGCAATTGAGAAGCAAAGTCCTCTCTCGACAAACAAAAACCAAACTCTATAAGTCGCTCATAATTCCCGTCCTGCTATATGGTGCATAGGCTTGGACGATGTCAACAACGGATGAGTCGACGTTGCGAGTTTTCGAGAGAAAGGTTCTGCGAAAGATTTATGGTCCTTTGCGCGTTGGCCACGGCGAATATCGCATTCGATGGAACGATGAGCTGTACGAGATATACGACGACATTGACATAGTTCAGCGAATTAAAAGACAGCGGCTACGCTGGCTAGGTCATGTTGTCCGGATGGATGAAAACACTCCAGCTCTGAAAGTATTCGACGCAGTACCCGCCGCGGGAAGCAGAGGAAGAGGAAGACCTCCACTCCGTTGGAAGGACCAAGTGGAGAAGGACCTGGCCTCGCTTGGAATATCCAAATGGCGCCACGTAGCGAAGAGAAGAAACGACTGGCGCGCTGTTGTCGACTCGGCTATAATCGCGTAAGCGGTGTCTACGCCAGTAAAGAAGAAGAAGATTGTTATTAAGTGTCTGTTATACATTCCAGACTCTTTTCGTTGAAAACTCATATATTCTGTGCAGCGTTGCTCAAGACAAGGGTTTGGCATGCGATGCTAGCCGATGCATTGAAAGCATAAAATCACGCACTCTACGAGAAAATAGTACGTCTGTACACATCTGGCATGAGTGGCCAAGCCGACGGCTTGTTCAGTAACTAGCTGATGATAGGTTTTTGATTGTAATGATACTAATCCTCAATTTGCGGCGTGCAGGTAAGACGAGAGAAAAGAACAAACGAGATATGAATAGATGAGCAACAACAACAGCGATTCATAGGTAAAAAGAAAAGAGGAAACGAAAACAACACGTGTCGGACTCCCATTACCAATTACTGAATGCAATCGCTCACTGACCGGCCCAACGCCTTTGACTAGGCAATCAATACGAGTATTTCGAGAACATGCAAGCAAATTACTACAAGAAGCGCGCCAAATACAACAATAGTTGGTTTATAAGATGCAAAGGAGAATAAGTCATACAAACACTATGGCTTGACAAAAAATATATCTCTGATTGAGAACAGTCTGTTCAGAGGACGCGAGTGGTTGTTGTAGGCTAATGCAAAAAGCGTGCGGCTGTGTGGGAACTTCACGCCCGATAGAAAACCGGAACAAATGTCTGTGCAGTTTGTCCCACTGGGAATGACAGTTAGGCCTATAAACATATGTATGTTTGTACGCATATATTGTCTAAGTAAGAATGATAACAAAGTTTGTTCTAATTACAAATGTAGATCAGCAAATACATATGTACATTTAAGTGCGTATGTACATATGTATTTCACAGTTGGTTTGCCGATGAGAATATGCATTAGCATGTTAGGAAGTGGTAAAGCATACGACCGGATATAATTATTAATTAAAAGTGAAATCTTGTAACCAGCCATCGATTACGGCTAATATGGGGCATGTGTGCCGGTGAAACTGTATTTTTTGTTGCTTCCTTTTTTTGTTTTTTGCTCTCTTTCTCTCTATTTGACATACATGTGTATGTACACGTGCGTAAGGTGTGCCGATTTAAAAATAATAAATAACATGTTATTTCCAAATCACATACCGTTGCACATAACATATAAAGTGCGTCAATTGCAACTGTAGGGTTTTTTGTCACAATTGCTATAATGTGATTATAATTTATGTGGCTGAACTAGAGGTTATTAATTTTTTTGTGCAAAATTAATATTTTTTGGCTGCAATTAACTTAGCAAATCCGAAAAAATTTAATGCGGCTAATGTGAATTTAATTTTTATTACCGAATTGCTACGTGGATATACTTCTTCTTCTATACAGTCGGTTATTCTTTTAGATATGTAGCGCCAATTGGAGATTCCAAGCGAAGCCAGTTCCTTCTCCATCTGGTCTTTCCAACGGAGTGGAGGTCTTCCTCTTCCTCTGCTTTCCCCGGTGGGTACTGCGTCAAATACTTTCTGAGCTGGAGTATTTTCGTCCATACGGACGACATGACCTAGCCAATGTCGCCGCTGTCTTTTAATTCGCTGAACTATGTCAATGTCGTCGTCATCATTCCATCGAATGCGGTATTCGTCGTGGTTAATGGGCCATAAATCTTCGGCAGAACCTTTCTCTCGAAAACTGATAACGTCGGCTCATCAGATTTGTCATCGTCCATGCCTCTGCACCATACAGCAGGACGGGAATAATGAGTGACTAATAGAGTTTTGTTTTTGTTCAGCGAGAGAGGATTTTACTTCTTAATAGTCTACTCAGTCTGAAGTTGCACCTGTTGTTAAGAGTTATTCTGCATTGTTAATTCTGGTACCAAGATAAACGAAATGATCTACGTTTCGAAGTTATGATTGTCAACAGTGCGAGCCTAGTCGCGGGTGCGACCAATGTTTGCCCATTTTGCGGGGATACCCCTTTTTGTGCTGTAAAAACAGCTTTGAAATCAATGAAGAGGTGGTGCGTGTCGATTCTCTTTTCACGGGTCTTTTCTAAGACTTGGTGCATGGTGAATATTTGTTCAGTTGTTGATTTTCCAGGTCTAAAACCGCACTGATACCTGACAATTCGCCTACAAATTTAAATTTTTTTTATTATTTTTTTCGGTGTTCTTTTCCACTCAATTTGTACTCTGCTCCCTAGCTCCATCATATTGCTCTGCTCGGTGACTGCACAAGGACTTTATGCTGGACCTTGGATGAGTGGAAATCGTTGACATGGGAAGTAGCGAGTAACAATTTCGGTGGTATTTTCGGATCGTTATTCTATTGCAAAGCGATCTCTTCCTCTGGATAAGCACTCTTGTCCATAAAGCCCGTTAAACTTTACAGTAAAATATTCAAATAGTCACCAATTTTCATTATTCCAGTGATTTTGACACGTTCCACCAAGTAAAGCTCCCCCCACCATGAGACTGCCTTCATCACATTTTACAGTCTGTCGCACATGATGTCATTGAAGATTTCATGCTGGCCGCACCAGTAGTACTGTTAGCCATTCGATTAGGCAAACATTGATTTTCGTTTCATTAGACCAGATAACCGTTTCCAGTTTTTCACGGACCCGTTCTTATCTTCCTTACAAAATTTTCGATGCGCCTTAATATTTTTATTAGATCGAGAAGGTTTCTTTTGTTTAACGGCGGCCACAAACCCGATTCTTTGATGAGCTTTTGTGGGGCCATTCGTCAATAGTTTTAGTTTTTTTAGTTTTAGTTTTTATTTTGCTACTTAACAAAAAGTAAGTTATAACGGTAATCGCATTCCACATAATGAGTGGAACTTCATGCGTTTTTATTTTACTAAGAGTTTGCATTCAGTCTTTCGCGTTTCTAGAATTAAAAAATTTTTCCGTGTTTTGTGATTTTTGTAATATTTTCGGTTGAAAATGGGAGGCAATAAATACAGTTCGGACTTTAAAGGAAAAATAAAAGAAGATTTTAGAAATGGACTTTCGCAAAAAAAGAAATATCGTTAAAATATTCCATACATAAATCAACGATTTGTCGTATTATTCAGACTGAGAACATCCACACAATTCACAGAGGAGGTAGGCCTCGTGCTACAACCGTAAGAGAAGACCGGCAAATAAAAAATTTCTTTACAAAATACCCCAAAGCAGTTCCAAGAGAAGCTAAGTCCGAAGTTCAACTCGACATCAGTCTCTCCACTATCAAAAGACGGACTTTGGTGTTTGGTCTGCGTAGTTACAAATGTGCGAAAAAGCCATTTGTGTCTGCAAAAAACAGAAAAGAGAGGTTGAGATTTGCTCGATCACACTTAAATTAGACTAAGCAAAAATGGAAATAAATTTTTTGGTCAGATGAATTCAAATTCAACCTCCGAGGCTTAGACAGCAAAGCTTATATTCGGCGTCCGCGAGGTGAAAAATATAACCCAAGGTACACAACTGCTACAGTAAAACGCGGAGGGGGTAATATTATGGTGTGGGGGTCTAATTCATCGTATAACTGACACGATGACAGCTGTAAATTATAGCGACATTTTAACTAATGTCATGCTGCCGTTTGCCGATTGGGAAATGCCACTTGTATGGACTTTCCAACACGATAACGATCCTAAGCACACGTCTAGGCTTGTAAAATCATGGTTAGAGGAAAATCATATAAAAACTATGGTATGGCCGGCACAGTCTCCCGATCTCAACCCGATTGAGAATATGTAGATGATGGTTAAACACAAAAGAGGCAGTGAAATATTCCGGAATGGTGATGAAGTTTTCGCCAGATTGGAAAAGGAATGGAAAGCGATCCTTTACAGTTACATTGAAAGTCCAGTAGCTTCAATGCCTAGAAGATGTGCTGAAGTTATTAAAAATAATGGCTATGCAACTGCATATTAAAAAAATGTTAGAATATTTTTAGAATACTTAAAAGTTGCAAATGTTTTGAAAACATGAATTTTGACTTTGGTTTATTTAATGCCTTTTTACCGTTACAAGCAAATTAATTAATGCTTCAGTTTTTATGATTATTTGTATAAGCAAGACCTCCAATAAAAAAAATATATATAAAGGAATACTTTATCAAAAGTTAAAAAAAAATGTATTAAAATAAAATAGTTATTCTGGTTGCAAATGTTTTGACCACCTCAGCATACCATCAAATGGAAAAAGTTTTCCTTACAACCACTTTATTCCAATTGTCTAGTTTGTATGACCCGATATCGATTGTTCCGACAAATGAGCAGTTTCTTAGTGAAAACAGAACGGATACAAAATTTCTAATCGATACCTGAAATACTGAGAGACTATTTCATAAATACCATAAACGGACAGACATGGATAAATTGACTTAGCGCGACGCGCTGATCATTTATATAAGTACATATGTATATCTTACAAAAGTCTGAAGGATTGGCAAATGCTGTTTGAAGTCGGAGTACTTATAGAATATTATCTAGCCTGTCTCTGCTTTTTGCTGCTTAAATAAAAGTATTGATATAAAAATGATTTTGTTTTAAACTCTTGTAATTTTTCTTTTAAGTAAAAACAGTCAGCTTCGGCTGTAAAATTTACAATATTTCAAATACAAATAATTTTAAATGC
The DNA here is from genome assembly GCA_027475135.1 of Bactrocera correcta. Classification (NCBI taxonomy): domain Eukaryota; kingdom Metazoa; phylum Arthropoda; class Insecta; order Diptera; family Tephritidae; genus Bactrocera; species Bactrocera correcta. Next base: position 44,808,233 of record CM050323.1, read on the forward strand.
AAGTCCAACCCGACTAAAAGTGCGACACACAGCTAAAGATTGATACGTGAGCACGTGAAATTTGTGACATTTCTCGCTAAATACATGACCGATTTACACCAAATTTAGATCCTAATTTGCATTAAATTTTGTAGATATCGGTTCATATTCTCTCTCATGCGGTACTCATCGGTTACTATACGAGGTATATTGATTAAAACATGTAGATTTGTCAGAACTAACAATCTGCGTTAAAAAAAAGTTCTCTCTCGACGAACAAAGACTTAAGTCTATAAGTCACTTATTATTCCCGTCCAGCTATGTGATGCAGAAGCATGGACGATGACAACAACCGATGAGTCGACGTTACGAGTTTACGAGAGAAAGGTTCTGCGAAAGATCTATGGCCCTTTGCGCATTGTTATCGCATTGACATCGCTGTATGAGATATGCGAAGCCATTGACATAGTTTAGCGAATTAAGAGACAAGTAAATAATAAAGATATTGTAATATAGGTTTTAATGTTTTTCATGGTCTGTATCCAAAATTATGATAATAAGTAAATATATGGGCCATTCCATCAATTGCCGACATGGTTTTGTACCTGGTTCTCCGATTTTGTCCAAACTTTAGAATATCATAATATAGACCAATAGAAAAATATCTGTTAACTTATTAGTGGTCAAAGTTGCTCCATTGTTTTTTGACGCGCACTTCAAATTGAGATCAAACAAAAAAATGACTTTTTCTTTTATTTTTTAACAACCTCAAAATTGAGTGAAAAAAATTTTTAAGTTATCTAATTTTATATAAAAAAATATCAGCTTTCTGATAAAAATATTTTCAAAATCCAAAAAAATTTTCAAAATTAAAAAAAAAAAACATTTTTTCCAAAAACCCGGTTTTTTGTGCTTTTCCCCCAACTATTTTTCAAAATTGACCTTTCCATTCGATTCCTCGTTAAATTTTACATAAGAATCAGTGTTCAAAAATATGGGACTCTGATCCTCACACATTTTATCAGAATTGAATGTGTTCCTTATACAGCATACTATATATAGATTTCCGTACTATTATGGGTAAGAAATGGCCGGTGTAGAATCATCATTTGGTATCAAAAATATTTGAAATCAATAAATTTAAATTTGCTCTGGGCTGGTAATTACCAATCTACCGTAAAAGTAAGAAGATAAAACTGAGTAAGCAAATAATTCATTGAACTAAATTCTGCTGTAATTTTTATGTCTTAAACCGTTATCTAAGCGTATGTTTTATACATACATAGAGTATATATTTCAAATTCCAGACATTTCATGTTTACTGGCAATTTGCGCCAGAGCCAAATTGCAGGCCCTACGCGCTTGAAGTCGCTTATGATTTCTAAAAAATATGAATTTTAATCTTGCAAATTGCAGTAGCTCCACACAACTCATACACGCTTCACAAGATATGAGCGCTCATTAGCATAATTCTCCAAAGCCGACGCAATGATCGTGCCACACCACACTAAGGATTAAATTAAATGTTTCATTTAACAGTGATTTCGGCTGAACAAAAGAGAATAACTGCAACTCGTTAGACACGCAATGCAACCAAATCGATTCTTGATTTCATGAGACTGCAACACACAGTGGTATAGCGCCTAAACACGCGTGTTGAAAGTAAAAAATAATTTGCTTGACTTTTGTTGCAACTAAATCCGCTGCATACGCATATCGTAATTTGTTTGGAGCCTTAATCAAGTTAGAAAAACTAACGGCTACTGGATTCTGCCGGCGGCTACGTTTATCAGGTCACTTTCTGAAAAAAAAACTTCGTCAATTTTTTTCTCTAGATTTGCATATGAAGCTGTTTTAATAAAATTTCAGTTTTTACGCTTTCATTATGCTTATGTTGTTGTGCTTCTTAATCTAACAGTAAACATTGTCTGCATGCCGAGCATTTAACTAGGTGAAATTGACTTCATTTACATACAGAAGCACTTGGAGTTGAAGGTTGGCTCATTAAAAATGTCTGCAACATTTTGAGGGATATTTGGGATATAAGAATATGGATGTATATATGTATATACGTAAACAGAAACAAATAAGGCAGGGCTAAGTTTGAGTACAACGGAACATTTCATACTCTTGCAACTTGCAAGAATCAAACTCCGAGAAATTAGAAACTCCTTCAGGAAAATATGTGAGCTAGGATATTATTGACCCGAGTTCATCTAGTTTTGCCAATACCACATGTTATTAGTATCAACATACTAATACAATGTTCCCTGAGATTCATTATATTCATTATGGTACCTCACTTACCACCATCAACCGTATGGAGTAAAGTCACCCGGATGTTATATGTTAGGTTTGTACAGTTTTGGTTCCATTTAAACAATTTCTGGTCCTAAGTTGGCATACTTTAAAGGCATTATTGGTGTAAAGATGTATCCCGTTATTTTAATTGCTTCTTCATTTGTACACTTTTTTGTTATAAGGGAAGCAGGCGTGGTTGTAGTCTGATTTCACTCATTTTCACACTGTAGCCGGTATTGGAAAATTGATCTGCGGTTCTAGAAATATGTAACTTTCCCTTTCACCATGGATTGAGCCACGCTCATTGTTCAAATTTTATGATTATATAAAAATGTCTCTGGCATACAAGTTATACTCGTAGTGCTTGTGTTATGGCGCTTTTACTCGTAGTAGTTTTTAACAATACGAGGAGTGAACAGAGTTATGATAAGACTTTATCCATTTTCACACTGTCGATAGGAATGTGACAGATTTCAACTCGCTTCGTCATACTGATCATTTATATATATCAGGGGTATTCAGACCGAAGCCTGTTAATTTGGTAATTCGTTAGTTGATACTTCGTTAAAAAGCTTAACTATGAACAATGTTCATTGAACATACTTTCAGTTCTACCTCTGTAGTATGGTAAATTTTATTCCGAAACAGCTGATTCAATTTTATTAAAGAGTAAAAATGCCTCAACAAAGTGCAAAATCAAAAATTGTCAGTCATTTGATTGAAAATTATGTGGAGCAGATCAAATTTGTTACTGGTAAGTACTTTAAATTGTTGTACAGAGGAGCAGGAGAACAGCTGATGTGATATTACCAAGTAACGAATCAATTATCAAGCTTGCCAGATGGATAGTTCGTTACTCGGTAGAACGATAGTCTGCTAATTTTACAAAAACAAAATACATGTAAAAACTACCGAATAACGACTAACGAATTAACAAGGCTGGCCTGAATACCCCTAGTATATTGCTGCATATCTATGTCGTTTAGTTTAAGGGGATACATACAACTGTTAGGTGAAGAAAACTGTGTAGCAAAATGTTTCCAGAGTATAAAAAAGCTATTAATGTGGTTCAAATTGATTCGTCGATATCTTTCTAATTCATAATTTTTCATTTTTAGTACATTATTGAGACGAGAGAGAGAGACGATGTCTGAATGTCTAAAGTGTTGCAATTATATGAAAACTTCATCTAAAGCAGCCGTCTTCAGACAAGCTATATTATTTAAAGAAGTTATTGACCCACTACTTTTATCCCTGAAGTTCTCAGCAACTTCATATTTGTCGAAATTAAATTTGATGAAAGCTTATGTCAAACTACAATATTGGTGCTTTCGTGAAGCTAAGAAAAAATTTTGCCTCTCTCCAATCAAATAACTGAATTGGAGCAATATATAACACATCAATGTTAGTGGAATGAAGAGGTCACCTTTTACACTTCCTTGATTACTTCTCTGAAACATGTATATCTGCCTAAAAGTTACTGCAGCGATCCGATAGTTCAAAACTAGACTTGACCGGGAGGTTTTTTCCAGGAAACTCCATCTACTTATCCTTTGTCAGTATTTGAGGAGAAAAAAGCACACAAGCAGTAGACCTTACAGTGGTCTAAGTTTTCAAGGATGAACTTGAAGAAGTAGAGAATAGCAGTGTGTCCATGTTTGGACTCGTTCGAATACCAGCTTTCCTAAGAACCGTTCTTTGGATATGTTCAAAATGCGCATTACTTTTCGAGCGCCCACCGAATACTCTTCAACGCATTATTGGCTTGGCTACGGTATCGTAGAGCCAAAATAACGGGTGATTTTTTTGAGGTTAGGATTTTCATGCAGTAGTATTTGACAGATCACGTGGGATGTCAGACATGGTGTCAAAGAGAAAGATGCTCAGTATGCTTTGACATTTCATCATGAATAGACTTACTAACGAGCAACGCTTGCAAATCATTGAATTTTATTACCAAAATCAGTGTTCGGTTCGAAATGTGTTTCGCGTCCGTGTCCGATGAGCGATGAGGCTCATTTCTGGTTGAATGGCTACGTAAATAAGCAAAATTGCCGCATTTGGGGTGAAGAGCAACCAGAAGCCGTTCAAGAACTGCCCATGCATCCCGAAAAATGCACTGTTTGGTGTGGTTTGTACGCTGGTGGAATCATTGGACCGTATTTTTTCAAAGATGCTGTTGGACGCAACGTTACGGTGAATGGCGATCGCTATCGTTCGATGCTAACAAACTTTTTGTTGCCAAAAATGGAAGAACTGAACTTGGTTGACATGTGGTTTCAACAAGATGGCGCTACATGCCACACAGCTCGCGATTCTATGGCCATTTTGAGGGAAAACTTCGGACAACAATTCATCTCAAGAAATGGACCCGTAAGTTGGCCACCAAGATCATGCGATTTAACGCCTTTAGACTATTTTTTGTGGGGCTACGTCAAGTCTAAAGTCTACAGAAATAAGCCAGCAACTATTCCAGCTTTGGAAGACAACATTTCCGAAGAAATTCGGGCTATTCCGGCCGAAATGCTCGAAAAAGTTGCCCAAAATTGGACTTTCCGAATGGACCACCTAAGACGCAGCCGCGGTCAACATTTAAATGAAATTATCTTCAAAAAGTAAATGTCATGAACCAATCTAACGTTTCAAATAAAGAACCGATGAGATTTTGCAAATTTTATGCGTTTTTTTTTTTTAAAAAGTTATCAAGCTCTTAAAAAATCACCCGTTATCATTTTTGGAGAGAGGTTCCACCTCTTGCCAACAGTTGCTCTAAAGCAGTATAGTTCAACCGATGTCTTCCTTACTCTTTTCTAAAAGTTTGACCTCCATGAAAGCTTTCTATCAAGAGTAAGCTCCAGGAGCGTTACTTTGTAGACAGGTTGAAGGCGGATAATAGGAATTTCTGCTTTTCCTGGTAAATAAATTTCAATTTTACTTGGGTTGACGGTTAAGCTATCACTCGACCCCACCTTTCTTTGAGTTGTTTCAGGAGATCTTTTAGGGCGAAAACATCTTACCATGTTGTGTGCCTCTACTGACCTTTTGTAAACATATGTAATACCCCACCCCGCTACGAAAACTTTGACACAAAGAATACTGCAAATATGTGAGTTGCTCGGGATTCAATTCCATTTCAAGTTTTCGAGGACTTTAAGTGCCACCTCCGGTCGAACATTATTAAAGGCTTCCTGTATCTCGAGAAAGGCACCTACCACATATTCATTGTGCATAGAGGCTTCCTGAAGTCATGACACAATTTTTTGGTGCTTTTAGCTGTTACAGAGGATCATGAGAAAGCGAACTAATTTGACTTTAGTGCCGCTGATTTCCCTTCGTTCAGATTTGCGTATTTCTCAGCTGTGCCATGTCCCTCTGATTTAATACTGTCAATCGCCTACACAGTGCCACTGCTTGCCTTAAACGGCTAACAATTCAACAAAATTAGCTGATAAGTTGGGAATAAATTGGCTCACAGCCCAACCGATCATGTGATACTGACAACTAGAACTGCAGACGGGGAACCACGAAGCAGCGCTCATTTCCATTCACAAGCCAACGTAATCGAAACAATTTACAAATTTCATTCATCAGTAGAAACAGATCAACGGCTTAAGCGCCAACGTAGGCGATACAAGTCGTCAATCGATTGGGCGATGAACGCAACCGTTAAGGGGCTGGATGCCTGGGACCAAAGATATCTGATCGCTTAAGGTTGCCTTTGTCCGTCTATATTTGTTTTTTTTTTTGTTTTTGTTCTATTATGGTTTCTTGTCGTTGTCATTGTTGTTGTTGCTGCCGTTGCCGTTGCTGTTGTTATTGCCTACTGCTGCAGAGGCGATCGATTGATGTCAATCAGTGGATTGTTGCACATTTAAATGAAGGTTAAAGTTGCATTCGCTTAATCGCACAATCAGCAACTGCGGTTGGTTGCCGGCACCGGCTCCGACTCCGTCGGCGTATTTGCATTCGCTTGCAACAGTGGCGGCAATGGGAGCGATGCAAATTACCGGTGCTTGTGGCCTAAAAATCGTTGAAGCGCGTAACTGCTGCCGAAGTGGCGTTGCATGTCGTGTAATGGACCAGCAAACACTTACTTGCTCGAGCCACTGTGGCTACTGGCTATCTCACACGCCGTAAGCTGCTGTTGTTGTTCTTGTTGTTGGCACATTAATGCCACAATCATTGTTTGCTTTCGGCCGTTGATGATGATGATGCTGCCGCTGCCATCGCGTTGTTGTTGTCATTATTGTTGCAACCTTTGCTGATTGCGATCAATTGCGGCCGTTTTGTGGCGTTCATTTGTAATATTGCAAATTTACATCTCCATCAGTCAGTCTGTCGTAGACGTGAATGGACGGCGAGCCCACGTCCATATGCAGGGGCAGTTCGTCGGCGTGTAGTGCGTTTCCTCACAGCCAGCTGGGCGGCGGCCCAATAGTTGATGAGTAAGCAACTACACATCATTAGTGAGCATTTTGCATTGCAACATTGTTGGCATTGTTGTTGTTATATTCATTGTTGTTGTGCTACTGCTGCTGTCGAAAGTCTGTGAAAAGTACAAGCAACGAATGCGCCATCGCGGCTGCGATATTGACCGGCGAATAGTGATGACTCTGCGGCTGGAACAGACAGGTGGGCACTTGCTTGGTTAAAGCGTTAAGCGGAATGCCCAACGCAGCAATATACAAACGGATGGGGCATTTGGTGCGATTAAAGGGCATGTTGCCAGGAATCGCATCTTGTGTTGTTGTTGCATGCCACTTCGGTAGCAAATTAGCCTGAAGTGATGAAGCATAAACTGACGGAAAGCTGTTCTTGTAACTACTCTCGTACATAGCATAAATATGTACTAGGGATGCTCCCAAAGTTTACAATCTAACAGGGGTATAGAAAAGACGAAGTGCGAAAATTACATTAGCCTCATATACTGAAATCACTCTCTCAATTTAAGCATTTTTTTTAATATTTTCTATGTATTATCAGTCGCCTTGATATCTTTGAAGTGTCTACTATGTCAGTTAACTGCATTTTATGGTCTAACAGAATCATTTTGCGGAGTTTTTGAGATATTCAGCATTCATTTCTGCCTAAAGATATCGAGGCGTATCACATAACAGAGCTCCGGTCATACTCACCAAACCAAACCAACCAGTTTTTTGATATTCTCATATACCTGATATCTTTTCATCAAAAAATAAGGTTTCAAAAAATACGGAATACCTTTTAATAAATTAACCCTTATGCTCCAGTTATGGGTCAAAGCATCTTTATCATCTAAGCCACTAAAATTTGTTTTTTTGAACTATGTTGGATTCGGCAACTTTGCTTTTGTCTTCTATCTCGCAAGATTCCATTCATCTGTAATCTAATATGAATTTGTGGCTTTTTAACACTATCTTCCGACCAAAAATTTTAGGTGATTCGATTACATTTAATCTCTTCACTAATCTAGCCCGTTCTCACTGCTGTTGGACAGATGATAAAACATATGTTTTTGCCAATTAAGAACTTACATCGCTTAATATTTATTAAAAAAAAAACACATTATATAGTATTTTGTTACAAAACCGGTCTTCTTTTAAATATTTTCTATATAATGAAACTAATGGACGCATTTTTTTATTTGGGAAGTCGACTTTCAGTTGAATTCAGATTCATTACGTTTAATTCATTTATTTTTTATTTTTTACATTTTTTTCTCTTTCTAGTGTCTAAATCAGCTGTGATAATGTAATCAATTTCCAATTCTGAAAAGCAGATGGTGCTAAATCAGGGTCGCATGGAGAGTTTTCGCGCAGTTTAGATTCAAATCACCTCAGAGACGAAATAAAGACTGTCATTTTTGTATGGCGAAATCTTGTTAAATTTATAAGATTAGTGGGGTAAACTGCTCAAACGCCGAAATCTTGTGATGTGTCGGTCTAAACATGGCATAAGGTTATAAGACAGCAGTTCAAATACAAGTTTCGCGTTACAAAGTGATCGTCGATTTTCTATATGAGAAATCCAAGAGATAATTTACATTTGCAAAATACTAAAAGCATCTCAATCAATATAAAATTATATAAGCCTACGAATTATAAAGCAACTATATGTCAATTCGATTTTTTTTGGTGCCACCCTCGTAAGCCGATTCATAAAAATATATAAAGTTTAAGCTGCAGCACTCTAATCAGCTGAATTGCAAGGAAAAATCGCTTAAAGGTGCCACATAAATGAGAATTATCATTATATAAGTAGAATAAACAAATATTAACCACAATTCAATAACAACAAACAATATCAGATCACAAAGCAAACAAATATGAGGAAGAGTTTGAATAGTGGCAATCAGGAAATTGCTTTTGGCGGTTAAGATGTAGCAATTATGTATTTTATTGGAGATTTACAGTGTGATGTCTGTTTGTTGTTGTTGTAACCAGATATGCAGTTAGCTCTTAAATACATTTTTATCAATCAAATCACTGTCACCAGAAAGAAGGCGTTCTTCCATTGTTTATCCCAAAGATTTTCCAGGCGTTGGGTTAGTTAAATGTATAGTGCGAATTGGGGTATATTCGTGAGGTTGAGAGAAATACAATAGGGTATAGTTTTTGTAGCACACATTCAAAAAAGTATGCAAAGAGTCTTCGAGACCTCCGTATATTAAGTTCAAACGATCTTTAAGAGCACGATGATTCTTAGAGGTTCATTTGATTCCATTGCCGCTTTTCGCTATCATTCTATGTTTTGGTCAGACACTTGTGGGGTTATGTTTGTGATAGCTTAGTATAACCTGTTTAAGGGGTTAGGGGTAGTCAGAATTTTCAAAATTAATTCTTTTTGTACATTTTCGTTAAGTGTAATATCTTAAAATTATTCTCTATAAATTTCACGTTAATCCGATAATTAGTTTTTGAGTTATTCGACAAACAACAAAGAGAGCTCGGGCACTTCAAAGCGCTAGTGTGAAACTTTGAACGCGTTTTTCGGAAAACTATGTTTCTTGAGCTGGTGACTACTGTAACTCGAAAACCGCTCAGTAGATTTTAATGAAATTTATATAGCTTTAAGAATACATAATAAACTCGGGCCTAATCGAATGATTTCTTTTTTTTTTTTCAAAATGAACAAAATGGCGGCCTCTAATTGTTGATTTTTTCGCAAAAATTTAGAAAAATATATTCCTGAGGCCGCCATTTTGTTAATCTTGAAAAAACAAAAATCCTTCTATCAAATATCAAAGCACCATGAGGATTCATGGTATTATAGAAAACCTTGCAGGATAAGCTGACCCCGGCCTAAAATTTATTCTGCAGAAGTGTTGGTAATTCCAAGGTACTAAGTGTAAATAACCAAATTTATTCACCAAACTGAAACCAAAACTCACAATAGATACACACAAATCGATGTCATCATCAAAGCACATAGCAGCAGTGACCAGGCAGAAAATGTGGCAGCTGCATGGCCTTGCTTGGCTTTGATGAGCATTTGAGTGATGTGGCACATTTTGCAGGCGTCATGCAAACGCCATTGAGCGAACCAAGGATAATTGTGTTTATCAACACAAAGTTTTAGCAAAAGCAATGGCCAGCAATGATTGCAACACGCCCACAAAGCATGTGCTGCGCGGACTGTGCATAGTGGCTTATTACTGATGCCTTTCAAGTGCTGCCATTGTGTTGTGCATTTCAGCACTTTATCTTCCATTCAATTAAAATTCAATTTTAAGTCAAAAATGTCTTTGCCCACTGATTGCATTTTAATTGTCGGCACGCTGTCAGTCTCGCGTGTGTTAGATATTAGGATAACTCGCCGCAAATGTGACAGCTGCTGTCATATTTTGACAGCAGATTAGACACACGATTATGACGTTAATTAAACTTAATTGAGATAAAGCGAGTTTCATGGAGCTTCTTATCGTATTTTTTTCATAAGAAAGTGAACGAGTTATGTGTTTGAATATGTGTGCCCAAATAGTATTTTAAAAGTATTTTATATGTAATATAAAATTATATTTGAACTCATTATATACTTATAAGGCAGTAAATTTCCTTTTGTGAATGTTGAATTTCAAAAGTTTAGTCATACATATTGAGCTGAGCTGTTTAGCTGTCGGTTGCAAAAAAAAAAAACAAAACACTTTTTCTAATTAGCGGCATTTATCTGGAAAAACAATATTTTTTATTTTTTTTTTTGAAAAAATATGATAGCAGAGGAATTATGTTTCATTGGGGGGCCTTGCCAGAAGCTCCGCATCCACATATTAAAGTCCGGTCCGGTCCGTCTGCAGGTGTTTATGAGAGTAACAGTGAGAAATTATCTTCGAAATTCGAACAACAAGTAATCGAACGAAAACGTGCACATTTGATCTAAATGGGATCACTTCAACAATGCCAAACATAATATTTTATTTAATGCAAAAATCCAGTAGACCTAATCTCCCAAAAAATAACCTCAAATTCATATATTTAGACTAAAATATCTGGTCACAAGGCCAAAGAAAGTTGATTCAAGTTCCCTATGATGTAAACGATCCGACGAACTTATAATTTTCGCGTCAGTAGGAACCAGTAGCTTGTTCTGAAGGTATTCATCGTGATGCTATCTAGCGGTATCAGTTATTTCTGATTTGGAAAGACTAAATGGAGAAAGGCTTAAGTTCACATTCGCATTTAACCAGCGAAGGTTAGAAACGACTGCAGGTTTTGTAAACTCTATTACCATCGTTGTTGTTCTAGTACATAAAAGTAGTGAAGAGTGTAACGTTCTTTAACTAAGGGTCAAGGGTAAGATGAAGCAGTAGCCAGTGGCACCAGAACGACTAACACGAAATTTTTGGACAACCATCTTATTTGGTATCGAGCTCTGTCTGGAAGTTCCGCTATGAATTACTTTACTTCCATATTTTAACATCAATATGTTTGTCATCATCACCTTCAACTTTTCCTTTTTATGTTCAACCAATAATTCAAATGTTTTAGAAAATCTGAACAGATAGAGATTTTGTTGTTTTAAACCTTGAATGTTAGAACTAGCTGTATAAGGTATATGGAAGAAGTTAGGTAAAACACTGGAAACTTTTCTTTCACTGTACAAATTTTACAAGTCTGATATTGAATCATCTCGGCAGTCATAGCCTCAGAAAGATAGCCGAATCTGATAATAACTGCTCTAAGAAATTTATTATCGGCTAAAAGCTTTTTGTGGATTTATGAATGTATTTTCAATCTACACTTATGAGTATTTAGTTATCACAATGGACCAGCGTTCACATCTGTACCAGTGGGATCTGTTCTAGGGTCGATCTTTTAACCTAACGTCAACAAAAGACTAACACTAGTAGTGACAGTCTTAAGTTAAACTCTTATAGATCCTACATTGGTTGAAGAATATAATAATGGGAACAAAAGCTGGACAAAACATATAGAATATCTGCCACCAATTAAATATAGTATATATATGTTTATTTAAGTATTAAAGAATACATTCGAATATATCCTTTTAACGAACCGATTGAAATACCAAATCATAATCAAGTGGTAATCAATCATAAAATGAAATAAAACCATAATTGCTTTGGCAAATTATTGAGCCTCGAAAGTGTACTGTAATTAAAGCTGACAAAGAGCTCCCAAAGCCATAAACACGAATGCGGACTATAAAGAATACAGTAATAAACGAAATGAGTCAATGAAAGCGTACAGCCCCAAACATGAATCAACAACGACAAAGAGGAGACCAAAAAATATTGGCAAGACCAAGGCGAGCCGAAATCATAAAGACATAATTCACGGAAGCTGATCGAGCGTAAGTGCCGCCAATCTTGTGGTTCTCGAGCCAATAACCACTTGCTGATGCTACCCAACCACATACATGCATACATACATATGTATGGAGGCATATATGCTTTGCAATCAAGAAGAAATTAACGATTCTGTTTTATGAGCAGCAAACAATGTAATTGTTTATTTGTTGTTTTAAAGATCGTTTGTAACATTTTAGAATTGCAGCAACAAATCGAAATACGACTACGTTGATCGAGAAAGGAGAATCGGTGATCGATGAGCCGCTGAAACGCTGAACCGCTGAGCCCAGCCGATAGCCAATGTTATCCGTTAATGCTTAATGTTGTTGGCATTTACAGTTGGTACTACATTTGTAATAGTTGGCTCGATCTCGCAGTCGTAACAGTACAAACAGTTAAAATTTAAGTAGCAAATTTTTCGTGCGCCAAAGGTTATTGCCACACATAAAAATATATCATAACTACTTATATACATACGTACATTTAATCGAACCGATGGAGTTAGATAGATGCGAACGATGTTTTATATAGCAAAATATATAACGGATGCTCCACATAGAGGTACCCTTTTCAATAGCTTTTTTTTTGTTTGGCATTTCATTAAGGAAAGACTAAAGCGTGAACAACGTTTAAAAACCCTTCCACTTTATTACGAATATTCACGTTTTGTAAGGAATGTGTATCGCGCGCTTAGTTCAACTTCTGGTCAACGAAATCGGACTACTCAACATACCATTCGCAACACTACCACCAATCTTGGAAAATACTCGACCGAATAGACCACGTCCAGCAAGCAATGAAGAAAATATAGCAGCCATACTCGAGAGTGCACACGAAGACCGTTGAGAAACGATTCGTCAACGTTCGGACTGACGTGGTGACTTTTAAGTCGAGATCTTAAATTGAAAGAGGTCAAAATACAGCTTGTGCAAGAACTGAAACTGAAGCCGTTCGTCCTTCCCAAGCGACATCGCTTGGACTCTTGAAAAGATCCAACATTTTCAAACCAAATTTTGTTAATTTCTGGCTCCATGGATATGTAAACAAGTAAAATTGGCGAATTTGATGCGAAAAGTAACCTGAAGAGATTCAAGAACTATCATTTTATCCAGAAATAACTACGATTTAGTGTGGCTTTTAAGCCGACGGTCCATAATTCTTCAAAACTGAAGCCGGTCAAAATGGCAACCGTTACCGCGCCATGATAACCTAACTATTTGATGAGTGAAATTGAAGCTCGTGACCTCGACGACATTTGGTTTAACAAGACAGCGCCATTTCCCACAAATCTCACCAATCAATGAATTTATTTAGAGATCATTTCGGTGATAAATTTCGCAGACAAATTCACGTTTTGGGTCGATCGATTGGCCACCAAGATCGTGTGATATCACAACACTAAACATTTCCCTGCGGGGATGTGTAAAATCTAGGGTCCATGCGGACAATTCCGCTTCCATTTCAGGTCATTCGCTCTGGGGAATTGTACCAGTCGAAATGCTCGAAGGAGTCATCGAAAATTTGACTCAACAGATGGACCTTTGAAAGAGATTATCTTCAAAAATAAATGATAAGAAATGTTCTTTCGAATGGTAATAAATACAATATACCCCATAAAATTTGGGGTTTCTGTGTTTTTTCCTTAAAAAAGTATGGAACCTCGAAACGGATCACTGTTTACTTGAAGGAACAAAAATCTTGATTTGATGTACTTAGTATCAATCAATTTTTAATTGTAAGGCTTATAAGGGTGGAAGAAGGGATTTTAGTCTGATATTTAACAGTTTCAAGATGTGGTGAGGGGAAAATATGTTAATTTTAACTATGAAATATGATTCAAATTGGTCGAAAAGTTTCAGAGTTTCTAAATATATTTTTTAAATTCTCACACTTAAAACAGTCTGGTAACGAGAAATGGGCGTGGTGAAATGCAGTTCCAAAAGCACTTAATTTTGTAGTCGATATGACAGAGAAGGGCTAAATAGTATTTAATAATTAATTGAACAATGGGAATGGTGCCGTCCATATTTTGATTACATATTATACCTCAGGTACTGCTTGACAAATAATTTAGGTAGTTTGACAGAAAGTACTTTTTCGGCTTGATCCTTGCAAATTTCAAGAGCAAAAGTTATTCTTCTAACCCAAACTTAGCCATTTCATACTTGTTTTTTCTTTCTTTTTATTTACTCAGTCGCTTCAGTACAATGTAAGTTAGAATTGCAAAAATGTTGATAATTGAATAATTTTCCTGCACTTTATGAAATAATTATAGACCTATCGCGTATCGGAAAAGCATTAATAAATTGTCTTCTTGTAATTAGAAATTATAATTGCAGACGGGATAAGAGTTTAGTATATTTCTCACGCTTAATAACTGAAGTTAGCACTTTTTAATGGAAGTGTCGCCAGAGCTGCGGCCGACGATTACCTCGTTCGCGTAAATAGCATGTGATGTTAATAACAGGCTGCTGGAGCAAACACACATGTACTACAAGTATGGATGTATGTACGTAAGTAAGTCATGCAAATGTCATATGTGTGTATGTGTCTCCAAGTATGGCTTAATGCGAGTAACAGAATACACTTGACGAAGCTAATGATTTGTAGGCCGGAATGAAGCGCATAGTAGGCAGGTAAAGCGGAGGTAGACACTTAACGGTGTCAGTAATTTATCAATTGTTGCAAGTGAATGACATAGTGCTTAACTGCTTTTAACTGAACGTTAAATTAACACATCATTTGATTAAAGGTAGACCCACAAGTGCATATAATTGCGTCAATAAAATGGTGATGATTTTGATACTTCTAGAATATTGTGAATATTTATTAAGTTTTAAGGTTATACAAAATGGTTTCCGGGGTTTTGCTTGGTATACCATAACCTTCCTTGGCGATCGACAAGAATATGTCTAACGTACGGACACCGTTTCTAAATTTTATATTACCGCTGAACGTATACGGTTATGCAGAATAACGTTGAGCACAACCATCAGTTCCGTCAAAATTGGGAAGAACCTCTATGCGTCGTTCGATACTAGACGAGACTTTAGACAGGGTGATAACCTATCGTGCGCCTTCTTCAATTTATTGCTGAAAATAGTTCGAAAGTACAAGCCTACTGGAGCATGCTTATGATGTTGACATCGTAGTTATTAACAACAGAGCCGTCAGCGAGGACTAGAGATAAAAGCTAAAGAGGTTGTTGAACGAGGGCACTCGCAAATATTCCTCGCTTCTTGGTAACTACGACAATGTTAGCAACTATAAATTTGAAAAGTTGAAGGTCTTTGTATATGCTACGCATAAATTCCATCACCAATCTAATGATCAGATTCCTCTCTCGACAAATAAAAATTACGCTCTGTAAGCCTTTCCTCATTACTATTCGAGAGAACTATTTACAGAAAATTCTTTGGAATCCTTCACGTGATTTATTTATATCAAAGAAACTGTCTGAGTTCTACGACAACAGGGAGATAATTAAGCGCGTAACGCTGGTTAAGCCAAGTCGTTGGCAAGGAAAATGATTATTCTCCGAAAAGCTGCTTCGATTCGAGACCCATTTGTGGACAAAGGAAACAAGGGCGGACACGTATCCAATGGAAGAGTCAAGTGCATAGCGATCTATCTGCCCTTGGGATATAGAACTTGCGTAACCTCGCTAGGAATAGA
The DNA here is from genome assembly GCA_027475135.1 of Bactrocera correcta. Lineage (NCBI taxonomy): Eukaryota > Metazoa > Arthropoda > Insecta > Diptera > Tephritidae > Bactrocera > Bactrocera correcta. Next base: position 44,823,975 of record CM050323.1, read on the forward strand.
GGCACCTGGCGAAGTTTTATGATCTCGGAAGAAGACGAAGAGGAACCCCATCAGTTCTTTATTAGCTTTAATTTGGTGCTGCGAATGTGGTTACAGCGGAGGATAATGCGATAAAACTCTTATTCCGAGACCGCATACTGAAGGTGCGTGAGACGGTTGAGATAGTAGCCATATCGCGGATCATATCCTACTTAAAAAAATTGGCATAAGAAAATTGTAGGCGCAGTTGGCTCGAGAAAATTACCGGCCACGTTTGCTTACTACAGATAACAAGACAAACCGTGGAATCACTTCATAGCTTTGTGACGATCTTTAAAAGGTGTTGACTACCGCTTTCTGCGGTAAAGGGTCACACGGCTCTACTATGTGGAACTGAATCAAAGTCAAATCTCTAAAAAAATACCTCTACTTGACGTGACAGACTAATAATAATAAGACTTGGAACATTAGAATATTTCATTAAATAACATCATTTAAATTTTCTGTTGTTAATTGTATCAACATAACGGTTTCATCTGCAGAATGAGAAATAAAATTAATCAGGTTCAAAGTCCATTAACCTAATTTTTTTTTAAGATCTAGTAATACGACCACTTTTCGAGCAGTTGCCCATTCAGGATTGATCTCAAGGCTCAGAGTCAATTAAACCGTCGATGTGTTAAGATACTCTCTTGACTTCTCTTCTTCTTCCGTAGAATACAAGAAATTAGGAGTGTTGGTTATACCAATATGGTCGCTCGGATGCAGTAAAACGCAGACGGCGAAGCTTCAGACTGCGGACTACGACAGCATGTCTCTTGATGTCACCTATCAAATACCTGCATAGTGAGGCCCGTATGCTCCCAGTTAAGGAGAATAATGAAATTTTATCCAAGCAATTCCTGCTGAAGTGTTTCCGCAGAAATCATCCCTACAGTCATCTGCTTGGGGCGGAACCGCCTCATAGGATCATGAAGAGGTCATTCCTCAACTACGTCGACGACATCAAAAAATACACCGACCAGAGTTCGGACATAACTAACTTGTGACAAACACTGAGCGCCATTCACAGTGAAACCATCGACATATTCACGGACTCCCATTCAGTGAATGTACTTGGAGTCAAACCACCACACATTGCAGACGAATCTTTCAGTCATTATAGTAAGTTCACCTCGGAATTCGATATTATTGTACTATTTTAAATTATTTATAGACATATAAATGGGTATATCGAATTCCGGCCGCGAACGTGTCGAAGCGTCCAAGGCGACCATCAACCTCAACCGACTAAGCTCACGTTCAACAAATCAAAGATTTGGTGTTGAAAAACCGTCGATTAACAATTAGAGACCTTGCTGATGAAGTTGGCATATCGAAAGGCTCAGCCAATACCATTTTGAAGGATGTTCTGGGCCTCAAGCGCGTGAAATCTCGACTGGTACCGAAAACATTGAATTTTTTGGAAAAAAGGCGTCCCGTTGAAGTATGTGAAACGATGCTTTCCGACTACCAGGGTGTCATGAAATGCATTATAACTGGCGATGAGACTTGGATCTATGCTTGCGACCCCGAAACAACCAATCAATCGAGCGAATATTGTACCAAAAGAGAGCCGAGACCAAAAACATCGTGTCAAAGCCGCTCACAAATTAAGTGAGGTGTTGTGCATTATGAATTCCTTTCAACCGGTCAAACAGTCAACAAGGAATATTATATGAACGTTATACGTTGTTTGGATAACGCTATTCGCCTAAAAAGGCAGGAATTGTGGAAAGACAGTTCTCGGTTTTTACACCACGATAATGCACCATCCCATACTGCCCTCGTAATTCGTGATCATTTCGCCAAAAATTCAACCCTTATCATTCCGCAAACACCGTATTCACCTGATCTCGCGGCGCGCGACTTCTGGCTGTTCACCAAGCTCAAAGACCGCTCCGGGGACACCGTTTTTTATACGATAGATCAGATTTAAGTCGCAGCGAAGACGGAACTGAAGGCCATCCCGGAAAGTGACTACAACCAGTGTTTCGAAGATTGAAAAATCCGTTGGTATAAGTGCATTGCATCGGGAGTGGATTACTTTGAAGGGGATGAAATGGATTTGGAACAATAAATAAAGAATTTTCAAAATAAATACAATGTCACCTTATTTTTTGGGCACAGTAGTATGTGCTACGTGCAATGAGTCTCCGCATGACACTGGCCACCACTTTACATGCCCCACTAACCCCACTCATCTCACAATCCTCTCTTTCTGGTTCCATTCCGTCGAAACAGCACCTGAGCCTACCGTCGGATGACGTCGACGACGATTTAGCTAATCTCTATCATCCTAACGGAGATTAGAAACCCGTTACATTAATAACAGCGACAGACACATACCGTTGTTTTGTGTCGACTTAGCAAGTGGCCTTTGAAACGATACGATTTTCCCACGAAGAGTTGAAAAAACTTGCAGTCAAAACTTCCAGCGAATCACCGGTACATAACATTACCTTAAACACTTTATATGGAACGTCATCTGAGAACAGGTTAGTATTTATCTAAAATATTTGTTTATATCTGGACTAAACTTTTAGAAAAACATTGCTGAAGCCCTACCCCCGTACGCCGGCGTGGCACTATTAGCAAATGTCTATGACACACCTGTTTTAACGCTCCACGCTCACTAATCCCCGTCCCAAGCTTGCAACATGACTCTGCGTGTAATGAATGCCCTTCTGCGTTGTAAATTCTGCACAAACATTATTCTTTTTACCTCTGCACTTGGCTAGTAGCGCCGCGCAAGGCCATGTTCTGGCGGCCACAAGGGAGAAGAAGACCATGTTAAAAATTTCGCTTGTTGCAACAACGCAAAGACGCGCTTAATTGCTGCGCTTTCGCTCACTCGGCACTCGGTTTTGGTGAGTTTGGTTAGCCAAAGTAGCCAGTTAGCCGGCTAGCGAGCTAGCCCGGCAGTTATTCATTCAAAATGCATGACCTGCTACAACCAGGTGAGTACACACACTTTGTGGCAGCCACCAAAGTCATCTTCAACTGCCCAACTGGCTGTTATGATGGTTTGTCTTGTTGTTTTTGTTGCTTTTGTTGCTTTTGCAATGCCAGCATTGGTGTCTTCCACATTCATCAACATTTTCAGCGAATGGCATAAATTTAAATTTTAATTTACTACCCGCCAAGTGGAAGCCACCGCGTAGCTGGCGAGTTTTGCTGGTCGTTAGTATATTTTATTGCATATACACTGTTGCTTGTTATTGCTATTTTTGTTGTTGTTGTTGTTGCTATTTTTACTGTTGTTGTTGTGGCAGACACAATTTCAAATTCATTCCGTTTCATTACATTTATTTATTTAAGCTACTTGCAAAAATAACTGCATAAATAAATATTTTAAAGTGAAGGCTGTTGCCGTTGCTGCCGCTGCTACAGCAGCAGATAGAAAGCAACAACAAAACCAAACAAATAACAAGTTGCAAGCTAGACGGCATATACCAGCGCGGCAACTTCTCAGCACTCATTATTGAGCACTCACATCTATTGCCTCTACACGCAACTGTTCAGTTGTTGTATCTCGTATTTTTGTTGTTGTTATTTTTCGTATTACCACCTTGATGCATATCTCATTGTTGCCTCCGTACGCGCACAATCGCACTTCCTTAATTCTTGCTGTCCATCGGCACTCGGCTTTCGATCACATCGCAATCACCAGGCAATCTGTCTGTCAGCATTTTGGCCTCCACATTACACCTACCAACCGGTAACTGGTTAACTTTCTGCTTACGTCGGTTTGTCCAACTAACTAGCGCTCATCTATCCAGTTGTCGTTTGCTCCAATTCAATCACCAACTACGCATGGACTCAAGCACCTGGTTTTCATTCATTCTCACACGAGTGTCACATATTTAGCCGTTCCACCGTTCAGCTGCTCCAGCATACACATGCATACACATTTATGTACTCATACCTACCTTACCAGCGATCTTCTCACGTTCTTGTTCTCTTATTGCCCAACGCGTCGCATTCGAAAGTTGTTTTTTATTCCTCCATTTGTCCATCCTTCCTCTCGTTGTGTGTGAGTTGCGTCCGGCGCCTGCTGACCATTTCTTTAATTTGTTTTATTTCGATAGCAATCTTTTGACCAAGTTGCAGCAGTTATATAATTACAGCGAGACTTCAAGTACTTCAGTTAATCAAACTTCAAAATCTAGCAATATTCTAGTGTATTCTCTCAAATGATCTCAAAAAGTGTAAAGAAAGTATCGAGGTAATCAAATTATCAAGCCTCTAAATTACGCGCAATGTGAACGGTTCACAGGGGAATACTAATTGGTATAATATTCTAGAGAATATAGTGAGGCCGCAAAATCTGATAAAATTCGCGTGAAGCTCAGGCATCCTAAACGATGACTACTCCTCTTGGACTTAGCAAGTAAATTCCATCTGGTATTGGAAAGAACCAAACTGGTCTATGCGTAGCTTATTGGGCTAACCTACGGTCCACAGGCACTTAACTTCATACACGGAGAATCTGTTAATAGTTGTCTAGTTGTTCAACTTGATTCCGAGACTTAGTCCCACTCATGTAATATCTTTCTCTTTATGGTTCACTTCTGCGAATCAACACGTTTCGTGGACCTCTCATTAAGTGACATAATTTCCCAAAGTACTAGAGGACCAACCACCTATCAAAATAAACACTTAATTTTGACACTTACTAAGTTAAGAGATTTTTAACATATTATGTTACACTGAAACTACTTAGTCCTGCCATAAACTCTGCTACATCTTTAGGTCGTTATACAAATTCAACTTAATAACGTTTTTTAATAAATTTCTCAGTTCTTATTGGTTTCACAAAGGTTTTGTGAAAGTTTCACAAAATCTCTGAAGAATTTGACAAGTTTTGTTCTGGAACTGAAACACAAAATGTAGTCCAAGGGAATCAAATCTGGGCTTCCGGGCGGCCAGTCAACTGCAGCTGTAAAACCAGGAATACCCAGCAATAACATTTTTTGCGTTCTCTGTAATAAGGATATTTTCATGGGGCGTGTCACTGAAGAAAACTCTTGCATCTCTTAAGCCTAATTAGTTTCAAGCGGGTTGTCAGAAGATGATTAGTATATAATTTTCGAACTCGTAGATAAATTTCGAGACTTCGAGTCTTATAGTTGAATTTGTTCTACTTTCTCCAGACTGCATAAGGAAGCTATGCAAATGGGTCTGGTAGTGAACGAGGACAAGACGAAATATCTCCTGTTATGGAACAAACAGTCAGCGCACTTGCGACCTGGCTCTTACGTCTTACGGCTCTCCTCAGTGTGGACGATAACAACATCTGATGAGTCAAGAAAAGTTATGGTCCTTTGTGCATTGGCAAGGACGAATATAGCTTTGGATGGAATGATGAGCTGTTTGAGATATACGACGATATTGACATAGTTCAGCAAATTAAGAGACAGTGGCTGCTCTGGCAGGGTCATGTCGGCGGTATGGTTGAAAAGACTCCAGCTCTGAAAGTATTCTACGCAGTATCCGCCGGGGGAAACAGAGGAAGATCTCCACCATGTTGGAGAGATCATGTGGAGAAGGATTTGGCTAAACTTGCTATCTCGAATTGGTGCCGAATTGCGGAAAGAATAAAGGACTGGCGCGCTGTTGTTAACTCGGCTATAACCGCGTAAGCCAGTAAAGCAGAAGATTATACAGTATACAATTTATAATAAGCAGACAATTCCGTCTAATTCCGTAATAATTTTGTATAGCCATACATCTCTGCATTCATAGGGGTTTGGAAACAAAAGACAATATTAGCCCAAACTTGTTTTGAGTTTGAAGATGAGCGCTAAATTATCATACTCCATGAAGTCACATATAACTTTTGGAATACTTATGTACCATATATCAATATCAATCTTTTCAGTCTCACTTTTTCGGATAAACCTTCGATGACCAAACCATATGAAGAGCTTATTAATTTGGTGTCCGGATTTATGTCTTGATTTCGATAAATATTTGATTATACTCGTATATAAATACCAATAAATATACTAGAAGAGGACCTCCACTAATTACGATTTTAAATAATTTAAGTATATTTTATTTTGAGGTGTTGATAAGTGGTTGCTTTCCGCAACACTAATAATATAAATTTTTCTAATTGTTCACTACTCTACAGACTAGCAATGATATTTACTAAATTTGACATAAGGAAAAGATATGTTCCAGTCGGCGTTCCCTCTAATATTAATCCATATTAAGCTGCTGTCGATGGTTTTTTGCCCGAGTAGCTGTTTTATGTGTTCGCATTAATTTTACATCTACATACATATATGAGTTGGATAGAGCAGTGATACACAGCCTGCTGAATGTTGAAGTTGCCAAAGCAAGGACGCATAAATAGAGCGACTGTGAGATAAAAGAGTGGGAGCTAGTTAGTGCACTGTGAATCATTAGTACTTAATTTTAGACTTAATTTGAGAAGGTTTCAAACTTCGAAAATCAAACATGTTTTGATGCCTTAATGGAGTTTACTAGTTTGGGCATAAAATCATCAGAAAAATGAGCTGAGTTCATTTAGCCAAGAAACTGCTTATATGTATATCTTATGGGACTCAGCATAGCTGTCATGCAAACTGACCGATCCATATTAACTTCTTAATTTGACAAGACATCTTAAAGAAATTTGGCAAATATTATCCAAAACTGCGCTATATACTTTTGACCTGCCAACAGCAAGATACATTTTTTATGCTCATTTATACTATGTGGGATATTACTTGAACTTGAACTAACCTCGCTCGCTGCTCCCACTGTTTTAAGAAGTGCTAGAAGGATACGTTTCCATTGAGTTTAGTTGAAAAATATTTAGCTAGTGATCGGGGCTACACTTATGAAAACTTTTCCTTGTTTTTCTCCATCAATTTTGTATTAATGAACCACTGTGCATCGGTGAGATTCCGAAGGAGCAAAAATATATATGTACTATATTCCAAAAACTTCGTTTGGTCTGGAGTTCGCCCTCTTCTCTCATGAGCTCTGGGTAGTGGCAGATTATTATTATTATTTTTAGTAACCATAGCTGTGGGCAAAATACCTACAAGACAACATATCACATAAAGTAAAAACAAAAAAGAAAGTCGAAAAATATAAAAAATCACTGCAAATAAAATAAATTTGTACTCAGTACGGTTGGGCACGCCACAAAACGGTACGTGTGGTTGGCCCAGCCTCGGCAAGCGACTTCAGTTTAGGTGGCAAATGCTGCTGAAATAAATGAATCATAGCCAATGGCGGAAAACAAAGGCAATTCCTAAACCCAAAAATTGCTGAAAATATGAGAAATGCCTTAGCAAAGGAAAACACGAAAGAACTGAAAAAATAAGTAATGCAAAGAAAAGGATTTATTGTGGCAGACATATGGGTAGACATGAAAAGGCTGAGCCATGAAAAAGTCGCGATGGGATGCGTACAGCGGGTTGGGGATGTGGTTGACTATGCCAGTTAATATGAAATGCCACCAGCGGCATGGCAATATCAGAAGCTTGCTTACCACTGAATGTAATGAGGCGACATATTGCTCATATGTGTGGTAGCGGCAAAAGACATTAAGTCGGTTTAAGATTCTTCCATTTTTTTTTCGTTAGCGAAACACCATTGTTTAATTTGTCCTTGCTTGTTAAGTTGTTTTGAATTGAAAGTGTCTTAAATTTGTTTTTTTTTTCAATTAAGTTAATGAAAAAGTTTGTAAAGTACGAATTTACGAATTTCGGTGATACCGAGGAAGATCAAACCATTATATACTGGAGTGCATCAAATAATCACAATGATATTGCGGTCAGTGTTCTTAAACCTGAAAATATGCAAACCGAGATTAAAGTTTATTTAGAGTGCTATTCGCCCCAAATGGTCTAGCCCTACTGCATCTACTTTTTCAACCGACCAAGTTTAACATAGCCAATTCTGAACTAAAATTATTCATTAGAAGAAGGTTCTTAATAAGAATCGAAAATAGGTCTGAATACATTGGAACTAATATAAAAGAGAAGTTAAGGTCCTCCGTTGCGAAGCATTCCACTTATGTTGACTCACTCCTATTATGATCCTTTTATATGGATAATGAAATTATTTCTTTGCTCTTGTTCTTGATGATTTTAACCACGAAATTGTTCGACTTTGCCCTGCCACTTATCTTATTGGGAATGTTGTACTAGCTTAGCAAGGCAGCCCTTGGTTGGACAACAAGAATAGGAAGAGAAAAAAGGATGAAGATAGGATATAACAGGTGATCCAAGTAGAGGCAATTTTATCAGTAGTCTTCTTTTAACTGATCACGCATGATCCGTGTCAAGCTGTCATGTTATTTTGGTTTAGTATTGAATTTCATTTTATCAAGGAAAAAATTACGTCTAAACAAGTTTACAAATTTTGTTATGAAAATGTTCTATAAAGAATATATTTCACGCGCTTTGCTCAACTTGTGGTCAACATGATCGGACTATTCGTAACACCATCCCCCATCTTGAAACCCAGAATTCATTATTGGATAATATTCGACCGAACAGACCACGTCCAGCGCAGAGTGGAGAATATATGGCAGCCGTAGCTGAGAGTGTACACGAAGAGCACCCAGAGTCGCTTTGGCGTCGTTCGGGCAACTCGAACTGACGTTGGAGCAACTTGGCGCATTTTGCGTCGAAATCTTAAATTGAAAGCGTACAAAATACAGCTTGTGCAAGAACCGAAGCCGCTTCTCCTTCTCAAGGGACAACGCCTTTCTCTGTGGGCTCTTGAAAAGTTCCGAGCATATTGGACGTTTTCGAGCTAAATTTTGTTCATGAAAAGATTCAAGAATTGCTATTTCATACACAAAAAACAAGGTTTTGGTGAGGTTTGTGAGCTGGTGCAATCATCGGTCCACATGAATTTCGTGATTTCGACGATATGTGGTTTCAACAAGACTGCGTCACTTCTCACACTTCGCATCAATCAATGGATTTATTGAGTGAAACTTCGGTGAGCAGATAATTTCACGTTTTGGTCCGGTCCACCATATCCTGAGACATCACACATATCCTTCGAGGATTTGTAAAGTCTAAAGTCTATGCAGACAATCCCGCTTCAATTCAGGCCTTGACCAGACGAAACGCTCGGATAATAATGTTATTCAAAGAGTTTCCCATCTCAAGGTCTAACATTTTTTCAATCTTGCTGACAATTTTTATAGGAGCTATGTCTAGGCTATAACGCGATGTTGCCTCGTCTTTAGTCGCAAACTCCGGGCCAGCTTTTATTTGATGAGTTTTTGTCCCTTAAAAGTTTCACCCGATTTTAGAAGCTTATAGTACAGCCTGCTAATATAATCCGATCTAAGACTGAGCATCATGTCATGGATATTCGGATTCCATGGTTGCATGTATGTCGTTCTGTAGTTAGTGTATTGGATCCATTTTTAATCACCAGTCACCATCCGATGCTGAAACAATTTTTTTTTGTAGCGTTTAAGCAGAATTTCTGACAATCACATTCATCTTTCAACGTCTCTTGACCTCAATTCATGTGGCATCCAATTTCACTGGTTTTGAATGTATTCGGCTGCTGTTAACTTTAGCTGTTTGGATGACTCCCAAAGATTTTGCGAGCGTTTCTTATGTTTTTCTTCATCGACTAATCCTTCCAGTTCTTCATCTATACTTTTTCGGCCGCCGAGGACGTTCCTTGTCTTCCACGACCAAGTCAACAATTTTTGAATCTTGGAAACCGTGCTGCCACATTCGCTCAATTAAAGAATGTTCATCATAAACTTATTGGTGGCCGATGAGTTTCGGCTAGCTTTCCAACGCATGTTCAGAATATTGGAAAGAAAGGAATAATCGTTCAGTTCCGTCATCTCTTGGTAAACCACACGAATATAAATTAGTTATAGATCCAATACATTTATACTCAAAAATGAGCCCGAGATTAATCGCAATATGTACAGTTATACTTGATTTAATTTGCACAAGAGCAATTCAACTTTAACCGTTACTATTGTATTGTATCTAACGTACATGAGGAAGCTGTAATGGAAAATAGTTGTGAAAAAATTGATTGTATGCCTTTATCGATTATTCAAAATCAAAATGGGTCAATTTAAGGTCACGGAATTTGTAGCAACTGGGGCATTTATGTATACCTACATATATTACACCGTTAAGCCCTGAGTAATTCATCACAATGGCGAGTTTTGTAGGAAAACAATTTGCACAAAATCTAAATTAGCAAAGACAAAAAAGGCGAGTTCGTATAGTCACCCACACATATATACACACACTCAATACAATTACAGGGATAATGCCAGGATATGGCATAATTAAGCTCAACATCGTTAATTTGCCGGGAGACTAATGACATTCAACAGTGCTTGGACAACAACAACGAGGTAGGCATTTAATGGTGTTGTGCGCAGAGCAAGTGAGGGTTGCTGTAGCGAGTGCGGTCAAATAAGTGCCGTTAGTAAACGCGCACTCGAAAAACACTTTAAATGTCTCCTTTCGAGAAGCTTTAATTTTTAAGGCAAAAATTAGCAAACAAAAGACAGGTACGCGGCTTTAAGTCGCTTAAATTTGTAAAGCTTTTGAGAGTCGAGAGCAATCCTTGCACCTTGTCTCCTTAGACAAACCTCATAGGTCACTTTTTCATTCGTACTTACACCCAGTCACTCTCTCTCCTCAATTAAAACAAGTTTGATTGTCGGTCGTTTTCACGAATCGTTTCAATTGAATTACGTTATGGCTCACCGATGAGTGGTTGAAGCCAAGCATCATTTAGTTCGCTGCCTGCCACACGTGTTGACGTCTTTCGGTCATAGCTAAAGTATTTACTTTTGTTGTTGGTGGTTTATTCTTACATACATACATCGGTGCTAAATAGCTTCTATTGTTTCCAAAAAAGAAACAACAACAAACAGCGACAACGTTGTGTTTCAATTAATTCATTTGTCCTTCGCTTATTTCGGGCAAAGTCTTCTTCTCGTTGGGATGCTTATGGTTTTCCCTTTGTTGTTGTTGGCATTTGAGCATTGTACCTTTTTATTTCAATGCTCAGCTGCTCTGTGATGCTCTCCCTCCACTAATTTGCTTTATTTTGTCTAGCTTTGCTTACTTAGACTGTGTCCTTGCAGGCAGCAATCTGTCTATATTAGCATGAAGCCACTTTATTACGTGATGATGACCCAAAACGCTAATGACACCAAATGAAAAATGTTTTCGTGCTGATGTTATTGTTTTTCTTTTTGTCTTTCTTATGGAACGATAAGCCCTGAGTGAAATTAATGAATAAAAACATTTTGTTGAATCCTTAACCAATAAAACTTGAAGTGTTTCTATAATATTTTTGAAAATTGAGGTATTTAAGGTAAAACTTTGATTGCTTTAGTCGAGCCATAACACTTTATTACGTAAAGGAAAAAGCATTGAATAGGGTTGCCACCTAAATTAAGTTTAGTCCTTCTTTTTCTTGATTAGTGTAGACATTGCTTTCGCGACTATAGCAGAGCTTACAACAGACAATTGGAGATTCCAAATGTAGCCAGGTCCTTCTCCACATGGTCTTTCTAACGTAGTGTAACTTTTCCTCTTCGTCTGCTTCCCCCGGCGTCCATGCTTCTACACCATATAGCAGCACGGGGACGATAAGTGGCTTGTCGAATTTGTTCGTCGTTTGCACGTGAGTTGTTTAAGCGGCTAAGGCGTTTAGCTGGGAGTCAGGGTAAAATTTTTTATGAGTGGTGTGTGTATGGGGTCCAACCCCTGGAAACCAATTCAGAGCTGTATGGAAGCTCAACGGGCAGTAGCTTCGACTACAAGGCCTGACCAGTTACTTAAGTCCGGTAGGACGGGGAGCAGGAACCCTTGGAGTTTACTCCAACTTGCTCATGCGGACTCAACCCCTCGGGAGTATCGTGGTGGTTGTGGTTAAAATCCAAATGCAGGAAGAACTGAATTTGTCTGTTGATTTGATCCGTTGTGCTTTTGAGCGCCGTGAGGTAAGGTTGTTGTCAGCAGGTACCCACCTTTAACACACCGGACGTTGTCAACAATGACTTAGTGAGTGAGTTAAGGAATAACTGTTTATTCGATGATATTTCGTGTTGTCCTCGCTCACTACCGGACCCATATGGGTCGCTTCGTTTTTTAGCCTGAAGAAAGGGGAGGTTAAGGTCAATAATATTAATGTGGATCAAATGTGGTGTGTCTCGACTCTTCTTTCGAGTGTTTTCAAGATTTGGCGCATGGTCAGTTTAGGGACGATTTAATTTGCCAAAGTTAAAAGTATTTTCAGTTTAAATAAAATAAGAAAATTTATCGAAGAAATTTTCAGATTCATAAATGTTCCTTATACAGATGTCAATTTAATTTTTTTCAAATTTTTATTCGTAATATACATATACATACATACATATGTGTATACGCAGTAAGTATGTATGTACATATATACACTTCTTGAAGTAACAGACACCTGTTTTCATATCAAGTTTTCAATATTATTAGCTATAAACGGTGTTAATAATGTATTCTCCAAGCACTTCTTACATATTTATGGTTTATACATAACCCTCTCTAGCTTTAGCAAGGCTCGTGTGTATTTCACACACTTCAACCCTTTTGTTTAAATTCATTTAATAGTTTGTTTCTGTTGCATCCTAATGAAGTTATTAATATTTTCCAAAATTTATTCATTTATGCTAACTTCGCGCGTTGCCTCACTCGCCGAGGCTCGTGTCGAACTGCGGAACAAACGCGTACATCCTGTTAGCAACAACAGTCTCAATATTACAATGACTCGTAATATTTTCCTGAAATGTCAAAATTTATTTATATATGCCAATGAAAAGTTATCACTCAGCCATCACTCAATTATGAATTTATTAAAAACAATGACTGGCTGTCGAGCTAGTGGGGAATGGAAAGGTACAAACAACGAAATTGAATTATTGTTTTTTATTTGTATGCACATTTCTATGCACCTGGAATAATTGTGCTTACTTGTTAACATCTGCCCACAAGCTTGATTGACTTCGATGACAGAGGTCTCTACATATTGTTCATGACCTAGTATATGTATATCTGAAAGTGATATTACTATTGATAAAATGCACTTTGGAAAATGTTCACAATTGAAAACACCGCAGATTTTGCCAGCTGACTTGATCAAGCTTGTGAAAGTGACGTCTAAATGAGATCTTAACATCGAAAATGAGTCAGGTGATTGATCTCAAAAGTCTAGTCCAGTAAAATTACAAATATAAAAATATGGCAAAACACATTTCCTTCTTAACTCCAGTTCGTTTGGAAAAAGAAATAATAATATATATACTTGTATCTAGTATATATTTAGTTTTAAAAAATGCTTGTTGTAATAATAAAAACTTTAATATATTATAATAAATTAAATTAATTAGTGAAAAACCGAAAGCCAATATAAAAGGCATTGAATGCGTATTTAGTAAACTGTCAGTTAAACAAATTGTATGAAGGAAAATTAGGGCTTAGCCGCTCAAAAGATATAGGGAGCGTCCCATGCGAAGCATAAAACAAAAAAACAAACATTAAATTCGGTTGCATGGAAGCTAAAGGTGATCCATTTCGAGGCTTCCTACTTTTTGAAAGAAAAACACAGAAATTCAAAATTTAAAGGGGTGGCGGCTAGTTTTTAGATATTACATAGGTTGGTCTGATTTTCAATGACTCGTTCGAGCATTTCGACTGGCAACTGGCGAATGACATGCGTGATGATTTCTTCGAAAGCCTGAATCCAAGTGATGGTCCGCATAGACCTTAGACTGTACATATACCCATAGTAAAATTTCTAAATCTGTGATATCACACAATCCTGCTGGCCAATCGACGTTGATGGTTACATTCTCACCGGTATCATTTTTGAAGAAATATAGACCGACGATTCCACCGGCCCACAAACTACAACAAATCGTTGAAAATGCTTGTTTTGAATTACTTCACGTTGCTGTTCGTTCCAAATGCAGCAATTTTGGGTATGTAAACAATCATTGAATCAGAAATGAGCCTCATATGGGAACAAAATTTGGCTCGACTTTCTTCCAACTTTTCACGAGCGCAAAGAGATGTCGCTTGAGAAGATCAAGCGGCTTCAGCTCGAGTCTCCACGGTCTTCGTGGACTTTCTGAGCTACGGCTACTTTTACTTGAAACACGAAAAGTATTATATAAAATATATTAATGTAAAATATTTCACGAAACCATATGATGTGGGCCAAGTTTTGAGGATCCTTCGAGAACTTCTTCTGCATTGACCTCAATGCCATGATGCATGTACACCAACGTCAGGCCGATCAATTTATATTGAAGCATGTTCGTTAGAACTCGCATTCGTCACAGGAAGTGTGCATAATATGCGAAGAAAACTATAAATTTTGAGGTATCGCAGTTCTCCAACGTTTCCAGTGCAGTAGCCGGTAACTTGTTGTCTCTTTTGCTTTTGCCCCCAATGGTACTGCAAGTGATCAAATTTAACTTTGAGCTTCAAACGTCGTACGACGTTGTCATTATCCAAAACGACTTTGAATCTATCTATCAAGCAGTCAATAAGATTTCCATATATTTGGTTTTCAAAGCATATACTTTTTCTGTAAGCAGCAAACTCAGTTGAAATCCATGTAATACCTTTCTAGAAAATCGCGTCCTCAAATCTTCGCCGATTGTAACCAACAGAAGAATGTGTACTGATTCTCACACAGAAATTTTCGCGTTTTGTTTGTCGATCGCAGATTCTTGGTTTTTCTTCGTCCATTTCAGTTCGAATGCCATCTTTTTCGTGTCTGAATAAATGGTCCTCAGCTTTTTGTCTTCGATTTCGGAGCGTTACCAGCAGCGTATCTGTCATATTTGATGCCTTTGCCAGATCGATCGATTCTGTCTGAGAAATCATGCTGAGTGAATGTGTTAGAGATAGAATATCATATACATAGTTCAAAAATCTCAATTATTGGATCACATTTGCATACGGCTGCGAGCAGTATCGTTGCTGTGATTTTATTTATAATGTCAAAACCATAAATCAAAAACATAAGGTTCGCCAAAAAAGTTCTTGATAGCTTTCATATTTCTTGTGTATTCCTCTTATTTTAGTCCCCCATTTCCCCGCTCTGAGTCCGCCACTGAGCTATATGCTATAGCGATTTTGTTGGCGGTTCCACCTTTGCCTTGGGCATTAACTCATGTTAATTTTTTTAAAAAATGATTAATATCTCAAAAACTGAGGATCTACCACGCATATATACGGACAGTTAGAAAGCTAGTCAAGCTGATCACTGATACATACATCATGTATAGGGTCTCCGAAGTTTCCTTCTGCAGGTTGCAGATGGCCAACTTAATATACCTTGTTAAGAGTATAATAGTTTAATTACGGTATCCATTTGCACAAGTTTTGTATTTGCTTTAGATTTTTAGGGTTGATATAGGAAGCTGGAATAATTTTACTGACATGTAATGAAAGATTTCTGGATATTTTGTTTATATATTATTTTGTGGTATATTGTAAAGAAAATCTTTGAGATTCATATAATTACAAAACTTATAACTCATTGTGACTAATAGAAATCATACAACTTACGGGATCATGCTATTGATAAGCTCATACCCGTCTACACATGTGTGCGTGTACATTTTCACGAAGAACACTTAGTCGCATATTCATTATAACTGAAAATCTCACATTCATTTTTCGCTCATTGTTCATCACTTATCGATTTGCCAAACGCGTCGACGCGCTGACACGGCTTAATTATGCGCCACCATTTGAGCCAATTCATTGTGCATTTGCTGGAGATATGGTACGCAAGCACAGTTTCAAAATTACAGCCACACATACTCCCCCTCCTTACAGTCCCTTGTAAGCTGTCACTCGCAGCGCAAGCCGGCAGAAAATGCACAATTCAAATGGGCGTGGCACCGCAGACAGTATCAATACCTCGAATCGCAACAAGAAAGTTCACGAGACATTTGGGTTTCGTAAAACTCGACGCACGTTAATGATGTCTGCTTAAAGAGAGACGAAAGATGGAGCGTAGAACACAACTGGAATGAAAGGAGGTGGAGGACGGGTATTTGCGAGAGCGCTTAAAGACAATTTTATGAGCCCTGTGCAGCATTTGGAGGCAGTCATACATACAAATGTGTCGTGGACAATTCATCAATCAATGCACAAAATGACAAACAATTCGCCGACTGACAATCCACGAAACCCACTGACAGACTGGTCCAGCCGTTGCAGGGAAGAGGAGTACCAGAATGATCGTCTTTAGCGTGGCAGTGACGAAGATTAAATGAATGACGGTTCAAAAGCGAGTGCAGCTTGTTGGCAAGAGAATTTTTGTTGTGGGTGTTTCTTTGCGGGGGTGGGTGAGGGGAATGGCTGGATACAGTACATCCTTATCGTTAGGATTATTTTCAAACCTTAAACAACTAAGTAATTTAAATGTATAACATTTTGTGTTGTGTATTTAATTTCTTGAAACTTTTTATGTCAAAAAAAAATTGTAAAATCAATTTTGCTAAGAAACCAGTTTCAAAGAATGCTTCATTGTGGGATTGTGTCGGCCGCCAGGTTTCTCATCCCAATATCATTGTTTCTAATGCTTTTTAAATTTTATTAACTCCTATCCACTTACTACTTGCATGATTTTGAGGGATAAGTCAAATAGCACGTAGTGCTTTATGTTCTCATCATAGCTGTTTTAAATTTGTTTTTTTTTTTTTTGTATGTTTGGTTTGCTCATATATAGTAGTATTGAGGGGTTCAATAAGTTGTTTGAAATAAGACGGGTTCATTGTTTTGACATGCCCTAAATTCTTTGCACCAATTTTGCATTCATTATAAATGCTTTCCAATAATCGACAAAAAGGCTCTCTATATTTCTAACTTTAGCTTCGATGGTGGCATTAATTGTGGCGTCTTGACGAGTTGTTACCGTAAGGTTGGTTTAACTTTTATCAAAGCGTTTATTAATCCGGGAAGATTTTCCGCGAATTGCTTGAAGGCATCGATTCTGGCAGACCACCTTGTGTTAGAAAGACAGTGACGTGAATTCAAATTTCAGAATTTCTCAACATTGTGAGCAGTTACTAAAACTATTGAAACATTTTTGAACGATACCAAAAAATTGCTCGAGAACAGCATTCAGGCAAGTTGACTAGAACCAAATTCAGTGTGTGAGAACCAGGTTAAGTACGGTTAGATGGCTGATCAAAGATCGCTCGTAGACTATGTGTAGTCCATAACTACTATAAATTAGCAAAACGCCAGTAAACAATACAAATTTGCACAGGCGTTTACTTTCCATGCCCGCCAGCTTATTGGGATGTCTGAAGGTATGCGGTTTCAAGTGCTTAAGTTTTGATCCCCGAAGCGCGGGACAGTCAAGAAGTCATCTTCCATACAGTTTCTGCGTAAGTTATCTTATAGAATTCCCAGCCTTACTGCGTAGACGTCAATAAGATAATATCCCGTTAAAAGCCCCAAAACTAGGGAGAGACCAGCAGTACTGACGGCAAAGAGATAAAGACCACGCATCCGCGAGGCCCAACCATTTAGTAGTAGAGCACAAGAGGATACGAGAGCAACGATCTGCTCCCATTCTCCCCATAGCAATTCAAGAGTGTCTTTCCTTGTTAGCTTATCAGATTTACAGTTCATCCGTGAAGAAGCTCACTGTCCTTCTCCTCCAAGGGCTTTTTCTCATCCCCAACTCCCTCGCCGGTATTAGGGTAGAAAAGGAGCCTCCAGAGTTTGGTTTAGCGACTCCATGGACCAAGTGATCTCTGAGTCTGATGGCAACTTTTGGAGCCGTACACCTTCCGGCGATGTCCACGGATAATATATGCCGGATGGTATTAAGTGCCATTGTTGGAGTGGACCTTAGTGCACCACGCATGTTGAAGAGCGCTGCACGTTGAACGCTCTCGAGTTTCTTTGCAAATGTGGTTTTTTCTAGAGCCCTCCACCACTTAATGACTACATAGAACATAATGGGCTCGACTATGGTATAGTAGAACTAGAGACTACTTTCGCTGAAAGACCCCACCTTTTGGCAATGACTCCTCTACAATAGTAGAGCCTTTTTTGCTCTCTCTTTGATATTCGGCATCCATGAAAGCTTCGTATCCACGATGAGCCCTGGATATTTCACTGTATCCGTTGGTTGGAGACGGATGTCTCTCATTCGCGGCAGCGGTGCCGCCGGGATTTTATATATTCTAGTGAATAAATCCATCTCAGTTTTATTTGGATTGATAGCGAGACCTTTTACGACTGCCTAATTCGTTACGAGACCGAGATACCCCCGCGTCAATTAGTAAACGGTACTCAGGAACTTTCCTTTGACCATAAGCGCTACATCGTCTACATAGACAAACATCCTGCAACCACGATTTTCAAGTTTCTTAAGAAGGTCGTTAACGACCAGGATCCATTGAAGCGGAGAGAGAACTCCAACTTGTGGGGCTGCGCTACTTAAATTTCGTCGAGCACGGTGCGCTTCTCTTTTCCGTTTCAATCACTCTGCCGCCTAGAAGACTGAAAATGGGGTGTTTGAGGTTTGATTCAACCCCAAGACCGTTTAGAGCAGATACGACTGCTTCGGGTACGACGTTATTGAAAGCTACTAAGCCTAACAGCTTTCTCAAACCATGACACGACAGTTAGCAGGGTAGTATCTACTGACTTGCCTTTATAATAAACCTGAGGTATGACAACAACAGGGCGAAAGAACTGTATATGTGACTTGGGGGCTTAGGTGTCAAAAAATCATTTTTTTTTTTTTTTTTTTTTACACTTAAGCCCCCTTTTCGTAGACCAGGTCACATACATTGATAGTCTAATTTTGAATTGTATATGGTATTTTATATTTTTACGTTCTTACCAATTTAATGTTGATGTGTTAATTTACCCTCTTTGTCCTTCTAAGTTTGTTAAATATTTTTTATGTTTACTTATATAAAACTTATTTACTTAACTTAAGCTTATTTAGTATTTGTCAATTTACTACTTTATTTTGTCTTTGATACTCTGCTCGCCACATTAAACAAGCCACAATATATCATTCCTCAGATATTAAATCTATTGCCTCACCGTACCTCACATGGCCTTGCCACAAGCACATATTATAATATGCATACTATGTATATCTAGTTGTTGATAGGAAAACTTTCTTTATTAGTTTGCTACAAAACTTAATAAAGGTGCACATATTGACTTTTGTGCTTCTCCTCGCCATTGTCGTGCAATTTTTTGCTGTTCCTACCACTCCAAGGCATGTGTGGTCATCACAATCAGTTAAAGCCACTCTGACCAGTTCAATAAGCCGATTAAACTTTGAGATCACACACGCGCTCCCTCCACTCTCCACTCACTTGTTAACAAGAAAACCGTTATAAAATTTATAAGTAGCTTCTTGAGGTCACATCACATACATCACATGCTCGTACAAGGGTATAGGTGGTGGCAAGCAAGATGTTGGTGGCACATAAGCTGCTGCGCAGTATCTTTAAGTGATAAGTAAAGTGGCGGGCGCTTGTGGCTGAGTTTTGAAGAAGTCTTTTGGTTTTTTATGCAGCCACTTTTACATGTCAACAGCAGACTGGACACACCGCCGACGGTGATTTATGGGCAACTATTGGAATATCCGCCGCAGTTATGTTTGTTTAGTTTTCGATTTTGGTGCATGACTGCATATGCATATATATGCCTAAAATATTTATATTTTTTCATATGTTTTATATGTTATTTACTGGTTAGTTTTAATATTTCTCCTGTTAAAACCGCTATTAAAATTTTGAAAAGCTTGTGAAGGGCATTATTTACGAGCTCGAGGCAATCTTCAGTGACAATTACTAGAGGTTCAGCGAGTCGTCCATAAGTATGACCACTTTTTAATTCTCTACATTCTTATTTGTGTTAGCTGCTTTTGTTTTAAAATCTCCGTTTTACATATTTTACCGAAAACGTTTGGTTATAATACAGTCTTTTATCAGTTTTTATTTAATTTGACCTATGCAATGACAACACTGATTATCAAAGCTGGTTAACAAAAATTGAACTTCTTTTGTCACATGAAAATTCATATGAAATTTTGAATGTACTTGACCCACTAAACACAAATATGTAAGTGAAAAAATTTACACGTCAATTTTTCTTGCGACGCCAAAACTAATATTATCTTAGAGAGTGTAAAAATATGTTAAAAAAATACTCATGATTTTCGTGACTCTGACCATGAACCATGAAGAAATTCGAATGGCAAATACACATCTTTAGAACAACAAAGCGGCGGAGGACAACGGATATCCGGCCGATCTATTCAATATAAGAAGCATACATCAGGTTCTTTATAGAATATGGTTGGACGATTGGACTTTAGGTGTGCTAAAAAGGGATGCCCCATAATCTACGCCAACTATCGTGGGATAATTCTCATCAACATCGCATATAAGGTTCTACTGAAACCCACCGCCACCAAACTGATTGGATCTTAACAGTGTTGCTTTAGACCTGGCAAATCAACAACCGACCAGATATTCGAGATGCGCTAAATCTTGGAAAATACCTGTGAAAAGAGGATAGACACACCACGTGTTCGTTGATTTCATAGCTGCTTTCGCCAGTCTGTCCACTACGTCTGAATTTGGTACCCCCGCAAAAGTAAAACGGCTGTGTAAACTGACGTTGAGCAACACCAAAAGCTCCGACAGGATCGGAAAGGACTTCTGCGAGCCGTTCGATACCAAATCATGTGTGAGACAAAGCGACTTGCCACTTCTTCAATCTACTGCTGGAAAAAATAATTCGAGCTACAGAGCTGAATTGAGAAGGTATAACGTTTTATAAGAGTGTACCGATGCTGGCCTAGGCCGATGGTATTGATATCATTTGCCTTAAAGACCGTTCCGTTAGTACTGCTTTCTCCAAACTGAATCAGGAAGCGAAGCAAATGGGACACGCTGTATGGTGCAGAGACATAGACGATGACAACATCTGATCAGTCAACGTTACAAGTTTTCGAGACAAAGATTTTGCGGAAGATTTATGGTCCTTTACGCATTTGCCACGGCGAATACTACAGTCGATAGATATTGACAAAATTAAGCAATTTAAAAGACAGCGGCGACATTGGGCAGGTCATGACATCCGTATGGATGAAAACACTCCAGCTCTGAAAGTATTCAACGCAGTACTCGCCGAGGAAAACAGAGGACAAGAAGGACCTTCACTCCGTTGGAGAGATCAGATGGATAAGGCTTCGCCAAAAATCTCTAATTGGTGACACCTTGCGAAAAGAAGAAACGACTAGCGCGCTGTTGTTAACTCGGCTATAACCGCGTAAGCGCTGTCTACGTCAGTAAAGAAGAAGATCCCTTGACAGAGTTTCTCCATTATAGAAATATCCTAATGGAACCTCTCGCATTGTTTGTAATTTACAGCACCCAAACTTTTATTTTTTATTTTTAGAACATACTATTACATCCCAAAGCTTTAAATGGTAGTTTCACACACGTTACACGACATTAATATGGAATTCAGGTCATTTTTTGATTTTTCGTGATCTTTATTGGTATGGTTAAAGCCGAGTTAACTACAGCGGCCAGGCGTTCTTCCTTTTCGCTTTTGCCGCCAATTGGAGATTCCAAATACAGCTAGGTCCTTCAGCACCTGGTTTTTCCAACGAGGTGGAGATCTTCCTTTTCCTTTGCTTCCTCCGGCGGGTACTTTGTCGAATACTCTCAGAGCTGGAGTGCTTTTATCCATTCCACTTATCTTGTTTCCTCACAGAAAATCCTAAGAGTCTAAATAGTTAATTCTTCACACACATAACATAAGACTGAGAGTCGTTAGAATACTTTCTTCGCATGTTTACGATGTAAAAAACGTATATATAATGTAACTTAGTCGTATAAAATATGTTAATTAAAAAATACGAGTTTTGGCAATTAAGTAATGAGACTAATTTTATTGCTGCCCTTGTGGTAAACCTGTGATCTTGAAATTTCCTTTCTCTTTGTTCGGCATCCCTCCCCTCTTCGCTGATATATGTATCATCGCTCTAGCTTGTTTAAATCGCCTGCTACATAGACATGTGTTTGTAGTGTTCGTCACGAAAATGGAAAAACGAAATTAAGAGCAATGCGTTGCGATAAAATTTTGAGCCAGATTGGACGAAACAACTTTGGAAACATGCGCTAAGATTGTAAGAGTGTATAGTGATAGTGCCCAGGTGTTTCGATGGCACAAAGAGTTTAAGGAGGGGCGTGAAAGCGGGAAGACGAGGCGCGGAGTGGGAGACCAGTCGAGGTGCGGACTGACGCGAATGCGCAGCGTGTTCGCGTATTAATCCATGCCGTCAAGTCTACTATTGACAAGTACTCGAAATATTCCGAAAAGGAGTCACACCCTATTGACCAGACATCGCTTGTAATTGGATCCTTCATCACGATAACGCGCCTTGCCACACCGCCTTCAGCGTGTCCCAGTATTTGGCCTCTCAAGGGATCGCCGTGTTGCAACAGGCGCCTTATTCGTCCGACATGTCACCCTGTGACTTTTTTTGTTTCCTAAAACAAAATCGGTGATCAAAGAAACCCATTTTGAGTCGATTACGGACATCCAGGCGGCCGTGACTAGGGTAATCGCGGACATCCCAGTCGAAGCGTTCCAGAAATGTTACGAAGCATAGAAAACGCGCTGGAATCGGTGTATAGCTGCCCAAGGGGAATACTTTGAAGAAGATGAATGGTTGTAGAATAATTTTCAAACACACGGTTTTTATGGAATCAGTCTCATTACTTAATTGTCATACCTCGTACACGTATAACGAGGATATAGTACATCAACATGAACAAAAATCGCCACATACTTAGTTCGTGCGACCAAAAAGTGTTTATCAGTGTAATCCATATTTATTGGGAGAGGTCAGAGCGAACATAGAAATGACTCGGACAAATATAGAATTTTCTCAGTATCGTATTTTTAGGCGATGCTCCAATCTTGTGCCATTCGTCATATTTTTAACTGTGTACGCAGTGATTAAGACCTTGGTGTCTTTAGCTCACAAGTAACTAACATTCATTTATGATAAAAATCAGTAAATAAGAAGTGATGTATCTGCATCTTGATCATTACTCATTTTATTATTATTTTCTCTAAATAACTATTAGAGATTCGGATCCATTTTTTCTAGTACTGCAGGACATTGTTATAACCTCTTTGTTTTTCTTTCGAAAATTTCTTGGTTACGAAACATAGTTATTAAATATGTCTTAAGTTTTTAAAAAATATTAAAAGGGTGTAGGCCTTTTAACTTGACCCATAATGTTGTTGATTGTTCAAATTTGGCCTTAACAGCTCTTTAAATATTGGCTCAACATTTTCTGACGCAAATAATAAACCATTCTTGTGCTTTGATATGTGCAA
Organism: Bactrocera correcta; assembly: GCA_027475135.1. NCBI lineage: Eukaryota > Metazoa > Arthropoda > Insecta > Diptera > Tephritidae > Bactrocera > Bactrocera correcta. Next base: position 44,847,437 of record CM050323.1, read on the forward strand.
CTGCATCCCTATTTTCATCCATCCATTTTTCTCACTTTCTGGCATTCCCACACTTCCACCGTTTTCTTTGGTCGGCCGGAACAGCTGTTGCCTAGGCTGCCTCAGTTGCCACATTTTCATTTCCTTAACCACAGCTGGTATTACACGAGCTGTCAGCGCTTCTACTCGTATTCCACTTTTTTTTCATTTTGCAAGCGTTTTTGTATTCCCATGGAGTTATCAGTTTTTGTTGAGCCAGTTATTGCTTGCTTGTCCATTGTGGTCACGTTTGATAAGCGCAACTAATATTATATAATAATAATATGTGATGACGCTCCCATGCTTTAAACATTTTTGCAAAGCAGTGCGTAAACTCTCGCAATAGTTAGACCTCAAAAAGTGTTCCACAGATGGTAGTTAATAACATCCATTCCCATGCACATGCTACATTTTTATAGTAATGTTTTATTCTGGGTTGACTAAGTATTTGTTATTTGTTTACTGCAATGGTTTGCAACAAGGATAAACTTTATCAGAAATTTATAGCCTAAGTTTTAATAAAATTGGTAAGTGTTACAGAGTTGAACTTTCTGGTAAATATTATTTATACTTGTATATTTATATTGATAAGCGCAAATTTTATTGATTATACAAAAATTACCTTTAAATGAAAACTGTGTGATTTAAACTTAACCGAAGTGGCTAAATTTAATATATTGAGTACATAGGTCAACCAGAGGAATGAAATTATTTATATATAACTGATATGAGGTTTAGACCATATTTAGAGGTAATTTATTTCATAATTTCAATAAACTGAAATGAAAAATGAAAAGTCGGAAATCATAATATATGCTATACTCGTATTGGAGGCAAAGTAATGGTCAACATAATCGGACCACTGAACGTACTATTCGCCAACCATCACTCGTCTTGAGACCCAGCATTTTATATAGGATAATATTTGATCCAATAGACCATGTCTCGCACGAAGTGAAGAAAATATAGCAACCGCAGCCGCAGCCGCAGTAGAGAGTGTACCCGAAGACCGTGGAGAGTCGATTCGGCAAAGTACGCAGCCACTCTGACTGACGTGTGGAACGACTTGGGGCATTTTACGTCGAGTTCTCAAAATTAAAATTTACAAATTATTAATGTACATACATACACTGCATAATAAATATGGGCTTTTGAAAAGTTCCAAGAAGATCCGATGTTTTCTAGTCAAATTTTTACAGCAATGAGGCATAGCATATATGTACATTGCTGATACACCTGAGGAGTGCGTTGCGATTTTTGCAATGGATAAAAATATCGAACAACGAATTTGTCTCAAATTTTGATTTTCTAACCAAATTTCGTCTGTAGAATCAATGCGAATGTTGGGAAAGGCTTACGATTATTCAGTTTTATCAAAAACTCAAGCCTACGAGTGGTACAAAGCCTTTAAAGACGGTGGAGAGACCTATTCAACTGTTGAAAATATTAAAAAAGTAAAAAATATGGTGGTTAAAAATCTCCAGGAAAGATTATAGAGAGATGACAAAAAAGAATGCGAATGATTTTGGTGGATATTTTGGGTATAAAACGCGTTCTTGCTCGACTTCCGTAAACAGGACGCTTTCGACATTCTTGATCATGCGAATTTCTATTCCGTATTTATGGAGAACTTTATAACTGTCGATGAGACATAGGTTTATTAGTTTGACATGCAAAAAGGCAACAGCCATCGAAATGGAACTCGTTTTCAGTCGATCGAAGAGATAAATCAAAATTCACTGAAGTACTGAGGGTCATCCAAAAAATGCTTATGAAAAGTGTTTCGAGGACGGGAAAAATCATTGGCATAAGTGTATTACATCTGATGGGCATTACTTTAAAGGCGACAAAATAAACATGATGAATAATTAAATATTTTTCGTATTGTGTACAGTTTCCTTTGTGTCGCAATGAACAAGAAGCATTCCAAAGTAAACAGGACTTTAAAAAAACAGAACAAATTTTTTTTTCCGCAAAATCAATTTATTTTATCCAAAATAGTCTCCTTCTGTTTCAATACAGGCCGCGCAAAAGGTCCAAAAGCATGTCAAACGAGTGTTTTAGCTCTTTGGCCGGTATGCAAGCCTTTTAATTGGCCTCTACGTCTGCATAACGCTTTCCTTTCAGGCGCAAATGCATTTTTCTGAAAAGGAAGAAGTCGTACGGTGCCAAATCACGAGGAGTAGTTAATGGTTAAAATGTGATTTTTGGTCAAATAATCGTCCTCCAAATGTTGGATTCTTTGCAATTTTTGGTCGTTAGTAAATTTGTGCGGACCAAACCGTGCACGCACCTTTCGTAAGCCCGAATGTTCGGTCAAAATGCGATAAATCGATGTTTTGGAGATGTTCAATACCATTTCCATGAATTTCTATGATGATTTCGGCTGATTTTTGATGAATTCACGCACAGTTTCGATGGAATTTCCGGTGATCACGGATTTTGATTGGCTCACATGTTGATCGTCATTTATGTCCTCACGACCACCTAGAAAACGTTGAAACCACTCGTGTACTCTGCTACGTGAAAGGCAATCACCGCCACAAACTTGTTTCATCAATTGAAATGTTTCTTTAAAAGTTTTACCAATTATAAAGCAAAATTTAGTGTTGGCTCTGTGCTCGAAGCTTATTTTCGCACCGAGAACACAATCATACTGACACTTAAAACGGAATAATTTCACTTCCAATCTATGAAATGTTATGTAGTTCTCACTGGACAATCGATAAAGCAGATAGACGCACCAGTCGACATATTGATGGCGCCACCAGAGGGCGCTAGGTTCAAAATCCTGTTTACCTTGTACATGATAAGTATTGATGAATATCTCGTAAACGCTTAACTTTATTAAAATTGATAAAAGATAATTTTGTTGACAATAAATTTCAAACAAAAATATAAGTTTTCTAATTTATAATGATTTTTTTCAGGTTTTTTTTTACCTTGCTTTTGGTTAATTGTTTAGTATTCGTAAAGTGGCTGCCGTATCAAAAGTGCTTAATATTTTGGAAGTTTTAAACAGTTTGAATAAATTTGTTAGAATTATTATATTAAGAATTTTCGATCTCCCCAAGTGTAATAGTCTACACAATTCATCTAATCAGTTTAATTTATGACTTAGCGTCAGATTCGTTTTATTTGGTAACAGTCTCTGTTAAGGATTATTGTCAAGCCGTATATTATTACTGCGTGTCTACACATTTCATATTTGAAGTTTCTTTTTTTCTCTTCAATGGTCGATTCATACAACATGTCAACGTTTAATTGAATTAAGGAAGTCGATTATTGTTCGCTAGAAAGGAAGTTGTAACCAGTTATGGACATTTCACGTGTGAGTCATAAATAATAATTTCAATCATATTCTGCAAAAACTCGACACTTAGTAAATATTTCAATAATTTCAAGAATTTATAATTCCAATAATGAACTTGCAACACGCAGCTTGCAGTCTTTATGAAACAAAAAACATTCAATCACGCGCGGCCATACACATGGGAACACCGCCGATCGGACCAAACGAGAGAACACCAAACTCGATATATAACTAGTAACCAAATATAATCGCGAAGTGTCAACAGCCGAATGCTAAAAATGGCTGTTTCAGCAGACAGTATGCCGGCCGTCTGGAGTCGTCGCTCGCCGTTGGAGGAGGCGGAAAAGTGGTAGATACCAAAACTGTGCAAATGCTTCTAATGATTGAAGTGTGCCAAGCAGGTGCCAACACAAAAGTGGAAGCAGAGACAGCAACAGCAAATGTAGGGGGAAAAACACCCCAATCACAGCAACAAAATCGCAAAGAGAAAAAAAGTACAACAAGGTGCTGAAATGCCAATTCTGTGGCACCTCCAAGCGCGAATGCGAATTGCTATAATTTTCAATCAATAAAAGCCATTTAGAGCAGACTAAGTCAGCGCAGCCGAGTTGGCTCGAAGTGTATTTACTATACCGCTGTAATATGGTTGGAGCCTTATGAACACACACACATACGCATATGCGCAAAAGACTGACATATTAAGACATAGACTCGTAAATGCAACGCTAAAAAGGCATTTAACCGTAAAAGGAGGGTATTAATAACAGCAGTGGCAGGCTTTGGGCGGCGGTCGCTGCGGTGCAAGCGGCAAAATTCGCTGTGGCAATGACATTGAGCGGCGCAATTGCGAACAACGGTTGCAATGGCGGAAAAAGTCGTCAGCGACGGCTAAGAGAATCGACGATTAAAAAGTCTACACCGGAAGTGGTGTGGGCGCGCATTGCCTCAAGGCTTTCATTGCGTCAGCAGGTGCGGTATTATACCCGGTACACACACGCACTCAACGCGTACTTAGTAGCAACTGCCATTGACAGCTGTCCAATAAATCCTTCAAATGCAACAAATACACTTTTACATTTATTTTCAATATTTTTTAATTTGCTTGTTATTTTCTTTTGTGTGATTAGGCGCGAAAATTGACAAACGTGTCCAGTGGCCAAGTTGACAGCCGCTAACCGAGGACAGTCGAACTGATGGACAGTTGTGGCAACTGTGGCAAGTCACCCGGTGGCTGTTTAATTGGACATATTTCTTTTGACTGGCAAATAAAAAAAGAAAGGAAGTATACGTGATTCGATGCTCCACCTTGGAAAATAAATGTCCTCTTTTCGCTCAAGAGTGTAAATTTTAATACTCTTGCAACATATCGCTATTAAGTACCACAAATATTGTCTATAATTTTTCAAGCCCTTAGGAATATATGGGACCCAGTTATTATGTCTAACTCTTTACCGAAAATATCGTAGTAAAATTCAGAGAACCTCTTTTTGATATACCATTTCGGAGGGTACTGTCTACAGGTCAATAATTCTGATAGCTCCATACACCTAACATATATATGTTAAATATTCTAAATCAATATTGTAAATCGATGAGTATGATATCTAAGCAAAAAAAGTATACGTATTTTTCTGGATATAATATAATTTAATGCTAAAAATGTGTCAACTCGTTCAACAAGCCGAGATAATACATTTTTGTTATTCTAGTAGAGAATTTTAAAAACTTTATAAAGCTCTAAAGCTCATCCCAACCGATGCTATAACAAGTGTATGAAAGTTGGATTAAGTGGTGGTATACTTTTATATGCTCAGGAGCCTATTTTGATGGTGATAATAAGGATAATTAAAACCGTAATAAAGTTAAATTTGTTTTTTTTTTTGCAAACATAAAATTAAGTTAGTTTCTAAAAACTCCAATATTCTTTCCCTAGGCTAAGCAAAAATATAATTTTATTAAAACTTTTGGATTTTGGGTCAAACCACGTCAAGTGGTCCACGAAAATATCGCAAATTTGCGAAAATTAGCAGTTCATTGGGCGAGGGACCAGACGCATACCCCCTGATATAAATATTTAGTCAAAATTAATTTTTTGTTAAAGTTATTGAAGGTTGAAATTTGGAGCCTGTTAAAATAGTAAAATTATTTTCTGATAAACTACTGGAGATAAAGGGATGAAATTTTGTGAAGTCAAAGAAAAACGTTCATCCTATATTATATATTTTTTTCACCGTCCATTTGTTTAAATAAAAATATTTTGCACAATTTTTTGTTTAACAATTGAAATTTTTATCCGTTCTTCACGCTAAAAAAACTGAAAAGTATGAGACACAATGCAGAAAACGTTCACTTTTAATAATCAGAAAACAATAAGTCCCACAATCTTGTTTATCGGGATGTGCTGCAGTAAAATGATTTCTACCTCTCTAGACTCGAGACAAATAACAATTACATAAGCATAGTCAACGGAGGATGGAGTCATGTGTAGAAGTTCACGCAAGTGAGGAAAGTTCTCTGATCGCCATTCACTTGGGAGTGGCCAGAAACGATTCTTTTACATATGACTCAAGCAGCTCACGACTTCCGGTCTTTGACCAAGTATCCTCTGGGTAGCCTAAGAACATCCGTTTGAAGGCGAGCTAAAGTGAGAAGGCGAAACACCCCTGCATAGGGTTGTGCGCTGGGTTTGGGACCCGCCACGTAAAAAAACACCCCCAATGAAAGACAACAACAAGCCTCGGATGAGTGACCCCCCTTTTGATGACGACCATGGCAAACGAAATAAGGACTATGATTTGAGGGCATGCACCTGGAATGTCCGGTCCCTTAATTGGGAAGGTGCCGCTGCCCAGCTGGTAGATGTCCTCGTAAAGATAAAGGCTGACATCACCGCCGTCCAAGAAATGCGATGGACGGGACAAGGACAGAGACGAGTAGGTCCTTGTGACATTTACTACAGTGGCCATATAAAGGAGCGCAAGTTTGGTGTTGGATTCGTGGTGGGAGAGAGACTCCGTCGCCGAGTACTATCATTCACTCCGGAGAATGAACGTCTAGCCACAATCCGCATCAAAGCGAGGTTCTTCAACATATCGCTGATTTGCGCCCACGCCCCGACGGAAGAGAAGGACGATGTGACCAAAGATGCCTTTTATGAGTGCTTGGAGCGCACTTATGAGAGATGCCCCCGCCACGATGTCAAAATCGTGCTTGGCGACTTCAATGCCAGGGTGGGCAAAGAAGGTATCTTTGGCACTACGGTCGGTAAATTCAGCCTCCACGCGGAAACATCCCCAAATGGGCTGAGGCTGATCGACTTCGCCGGGGCCCGAAATATGGTTATCTGTAGCACTAGATTCCAGCATAAGAAGATACATCAAGCTACCTGGCTGTCTCCAGATCGAAAAACCACCAACCAGATCGATCATGTTGTGATAGACGGAAGACACGTCTCCAGTGTTTTAGATGTGCGTGCGCTCCGAGGTCCTAACATCGACTCGGACCACTATATTGTTGCAGCCAAAATACGCACCCGCCTCTGTGCAGCAAAAAACGCACGCCAACAAACACAAGGATGGTTCGACGTCGAGAAGCTGCAATCACAACAGACAGCCGAACGTTTTTCTACTCGGCTTGCACTCCTGCTCTCTGAGAGCACTCGTCAACAACTCGGTATAAGGGAACTGTGGGACGGCATTTCAAACTCCTTATGTACAGCTGCAACCGAAACCATTGGTTTTCGGAAAGTGCAGAAGAACAGCTGGTACGACGAGGAGTGCCGTGTCGCAGCGGAGAGAAAACAGGCTGCCTACCTCGCAACGTTACGATCGACCACAACACGTGCGGGATGGGATAGATACCGAGAGTTGAAGAGGGAAGCGAGACGCATTTGTAGACAGAAAAAGAAAGAGGCCGAAATGCGTGAGTACGAAGAGCTTGATAAGCTGGCCGACAGGGGTAATGCTCGAAAATTCTACGAAAAGATGCGGCGGCTTACAGAAGGTTTCAAGACCGGAGCATACTCTTGTAGAACCCGCAAAGGTGATCTAGTTACCGATGCCCAGAGCATACTTAAATTATGGAGGGAACACTTCTCCAGCCTGCTGAATGGCAGTGAACGCACAACACCAGGAGAAAGCGAACCCGATACCCCAATCGATGACGATGGAGCAGACGTTCCATTGCCCGACCATGAAGAAGTTCGAATAGCAATTGCCCGCCTGAAAAACAACAAAGCGGCAGGGGCCGATGGATTGCCGGCTGAGCTATTCAAACACGGCGGCGAAGAGCTGATAAGGTGCATGCATGGTCGGACGAAAGTATGCCCAACGATTGGAATTTAAGTGTGCTATGCCCAATCCACAAAAAAGGAGACCCCACAATCTGCGCCAACTACCGTGGGATTAGCCTCCTCAATATCGCATATAAGGTTCTGTCGAGCGTATTGTGTGAAAGATTAAAGCCCACCGTCAACAAACTGATTGGACCTTATCAGTGTGGCTTTAGACCTGGTAAATCAACAACCGACCAGATATTCACGATGCGCCAAATCTTGGAAAAGACCCGTGAAAGGAGAATCGACACACACCACCTCTTCGTCGATTTCAAAGCTGCTTTCGACAGCACGAAAAGGAGCTGCCTTTATGCCGCGATGTCTGAATTTGGTATCCCCGCAAAACTAATACGGCTGTGTAAACTGACGTTGAGCAACACAAAAAGCTCCGTCAGAATCGGGAAGGACCTCTCCGAGCCGTTCGATACCAAACGAGGTTTCAGACAAGGCGATTCCCTATCGTGCGACTTTTTCAACCTGCTTCTGGAGAAAATAGTTCGAGCTGCAGAACTTAACAGAGAGGGTACTATCTTTTATAAGAGTGTACAACTGCTGGCGTATGCCGATGATATTGATATCATCGGCCTCAACACCCGCGCCGTTAGTTCTGCTTTCTCCAGACTGGACAAGGAAGCAAAAGAAATGGGTCTGGCAGTGAACGAGGGCAAGACGAAATATCTCCTGTCATCAAACAAACAGTCGTCGCACTCGCGACTTGGCACTCACGTCACTGTTGACAGTCATAACTTTGAAGTTGTAGATAATTTCGTCTATCTTGGAACCAGCGTAAACACCACCAACAATGTCGGCCTAGAAATCCAACGCAGGATAACTCTTGCCAACAGGTGCTACTTCGGACTAAGTAGGCAATTGAGAAGCAAAGTCCTCTCTCGACAAACAAAAACCAAACTCTATAAGTCTCTCATAATTCCCGTCCTCCTATATGGTGCAGAGGCTTGGACGATGACAACAACCGATGAGTTGACGTTGCGAGTTTTCGAGAGAAAGGTTCTGCGAAAGATTTATGGTCCTTTGCGCGTTGGCCACGGCGAATATCGCATTCGATGGAACGATGAGCTGTACGAGATATACGACGACATTGACATAGTTCAGCGAATTAAAAGACAGCGGCTACGCTGGCTAGGTCATGTTGTCCGGATGGATGAAAACACTCCAGCTCTGAAAGTATTCGACGCAGTACCCGCCGCGGGAAGCAGAGGAAGAGGAAGACCTCCACTCCGTTGGAAGGACCAAGTAGAGAAGGACCTGGCCTCGCTTGGAATATCCAATTGGCGCCACGTAGCGAAGAGAAGAAACGACTGGCGCGCTGTTGTTGACTCGGCTATAATCGCGTAAGCGGTGTCTACGCCAGTAAAGAAGAAGAAGAAGCATAGTCAACTCTCCCGTTCTGTCAGTCATCAAATTTTATAAATTAATTTTTCCGATATCCAAATTTAAATTATTTTGCTATTGTTATTATTTAATTTATTTTCCTAATTAACCGCGGGTAACACGGCGGGACAAAGCTAGTGCTCTTATAATTTCTATATATAACTAAAGGGTGATTTTTTAAGAGCTTGATAACTTTTTTTAAAAAAAAACGCATAAAATTTGCAAAATCTCATCGGTTCTTTATTTGAAACGTTAGATTGGTTCATGACATTTACTTTTTGAAGATAATTTCATTTAAATGTTGACCGCGGCTGCGTCTTAGGTGGTCCATTCGGAAAGTCCAATTTTGGGCAACTTTTTCGAGCATTTCGGCCGGAATAGCCCGAATTTCTTCGGAAATGTTGTCTTCCAAAGCTGGAATAGTTGCTGGCTTATTTCTGTAGACTTTAGACTTGACGTAGCCCCACAAAAAATAGTCTAAAGGCGTTAAATCGCATGATCTTGGTGGCCAACTTACGGGTCCATTTCTTGAGATGAATTGTTGTCCGAAGTTTTCCCTCAAAATGGCAATAGAATCGCGAGCTGTGTGGCATGTAGCGCCATCTTGTTGAAACCACATGTCAACCAAGTTCAGTTCTTCCATTTTTGGCAACAAAAAGTTTGTTAGCATCGAACGATAGCGATCGCCATTCACCGTAACGTTGCGTCCAACAGCATCTTTGAAAAAATACGGTCCAATGATTCCACCAGCGTACAAACCACACCAAACAGTGCATTTTTCGGGATGCATGGGCAGTTCTTGAACGGCTTCTGGTTGCTCTTCACCCCAAATGCGGCAATTTTGCTTATTTACGTAGCCATTCAACCAGAAATGAGCCTCATCGCTGAACAAACGTAAAGCGCGAAACACATTTCGAACCGAACACTGATTTTGGTAATAAAATTCAATGATTTGCAAGCGTTGCTCGTTAGTAAGTCTATTCATGATGAAATGTCAAAGCATACTGAGCATCTTTCTCTTTGACACCATGTCTGAAATCCCACGTAATCTGTCAAATACTAATGCATGAAAATCCTAACCTCAAAAAAATCACCCGTTATGAATATGGTATAGGTCTACATAGCAGTTCTTCAACATTTCCAAGGCAGTAGTCAGTAGCTGAGTGCAAAAAATCACAACCATAAATTAAAATTAGCACATGGCTGAGATGAGTATCGTTACTTTTCCTATTACTTTATATTTTTAGCGAGTAATAAGCTTATTAATTGAGCCATTAAGGGCTCGCCTCAGTGTGAAATTTTCGAGAAATCAATTTTTTTGTTACATTATCAGATAGTACATACTATAATCAATATTGTCTTACAAGGGAACAGTGAGGGAAACGGAGCGAGCCATTCTTTAAACGCATTTTTCTCAGAATGGTGTTTTTCTAAACGGTTTCCACTCTCAAGGGAAGCGTTTTGAAGATATCTAGTTCCAATTCGGAGAAAACATTTTTAACTTCATTCGCTATTGCGCTATGGAAGCTTTTATATAAATTTCTACAAACAGCCATTTTGCCAAATTTCAAGAAAACAAAAGAGCTTCAATAGTGCGATAGCGCCCTTCCTACAGATTAATAATCTTTTTGAAATTTTTGTGTTAAACAAAAATCGCGGGTATCGTACAGGACCTTCTTTTGTGTGTCATTTCAACTATTAATTTAACTGTTACACACCCAATAAAAAAACATAAAAAATCATTTTGTATTCGTCATGAACGTACTATATTTATTTATAAAAAAAACTGATTTGTTAATTCCAACATTAAAAAAAAAACGCGAAAATCAGTGGTTTTTCGGAGGGTCACACTGAGATGATCCCTTAAGCCCCTGGGGTTTGTTAAATGCCCTACATTTTCCCCCTCTGAATCCGTCACTATATATCACATATATATATATTTGAGTTTCTATATGTACGATATAGTATCATTTATTTCATTCACCTTAATGGGATAAATAGGGCGTATTAACAAGGTAAAGTATATGTATGTGTTATTTGACATCCCTGTCTTAAAAGGTTTCTTTAAAACCACGTCATTGAGCTATACATTCGTATTATTTAATTTCGCTTTGCAAAATAACGTTTAATTTTTCTTCACACAGTACATAGGGCTACATTATATGGCAGGAACCTAATGGATATTATTTGATAGTGGTGTTTCCTTTCCGTGCACACAGTTTACAAACATTTTGGCTCTCCGATTTTCCTTACATTTCACAGCAGATTTGTAGATATTCCATACTTTCTGGCTTTATAGGTCATACCTTTAAAGAATGCATTTAGTTTACAGTCGCCAAAATTTACGTCTCAATTCCAACTAAGAATCTCTCTCTGAAATCGTTTTTTTCCTCTGTTATATTTGGTCTGATTTCTTTTCTAACTGATTGTGTTACTGTTGCCCTATTCGTACATATGTACATATGCACTATATACAATATGTATACATCCTATAAACCAAGTCGTCAAGCCTAGACGATAGTGGTCGTATCTATGCAACAACAATAAAGCGGTAATCGATTTTTAATCGTCCATCTTCAATTGCAAACGATGCACACAGTGAGTGGAAAAATATGATGACGGCGAAATGAAGAAGTCAGTGAAGCGGATGAGCAAACCAACTGAGATGCATAGCCGATGGTTCATCAGTTGCCGTAGCACGCAGCAAGAGTCGAAATGAATATACGTCACCAAAGAGAATAAATATATATGGTTTAAATAATCGTAATGGCAAACGTCAACCGTGGATAACAGTTGTACTTACTCACCTAATGACAACCCTGTTTTTATTTTTCTTTTCCTTTTCTTCTTCTTGGTAGAGTACCGTGGTCACAAGCGGTTGGGCAAATGAAGTTACCAAAACACTTATTACTACACTCCGGCTACTAACATTTAATGTGCTTTGTAACGGCTGAATTGAACTTCCGTTATATTTTTATACTTGTTACAACATGGTCTTTGTTTAATTATAACGCTAAACAATATTTTTCCGACACTTACACAAGCGTTTCAACCACTTACTACGAAAGTGTACTTTCATACACCTTTGTAATTGCACCTTTTGCATTCTTCCTCTCAAACGCCAGCCAGTCTTAATGATTTTCGGAAGGATTTAGTTTTGCCACATGCCACAAGATCGTTAAGCGCGCTTGCTCCATCGTTAACTGTTAATTAATTTGACAGCAGAGCGCGTGTGTGGCGCTTCTTAACCATGAACGGAAATATATTATGTTTTTATAGATCTCTATTAAGTCGCTCGTCTAGAAGCACATGCAAGCTTTAGATTATGTCTTCGAAGCGGACAAAGTGTTAATTTCGAAAGCGCGGAAGTTATTTAACTTCAGACGCTTTTAGTACTAGACATAAGGTTGCCACGCTTCCAGCATTTGGACTAATCATTCAGTGCGTACTATGGGTAAAAAAAATTGTCGTTAGTTGAGTTACTTCGACTGGCTATGAGGGTGTCTGCAATCTGGAGTTTTTATCAACAGGATTTTCGAATTGACATCGAAGTCATATTTTTGGTATACTGAACCTAAAAGAAGATACAGACTGATTTTTTCATAGCTCATATGTTAAGCGGTGCACATAGAATAAAATCTCCGAAGGAACAGATATCATCATTTTATTTGTAAGCTTTCGGGAAGGATATAGGATTCGGATCCCTGATCCATAAATTGTTATTAATTATAGCAGAGCACCGGGCTGCCTTAAGAATTCCGGACCCGGTACATTGGAATTGTCTCCGATTCACCCTCTCTTTTTCTTTACTGGAACTCTGGACCCGAAAGAAATTATCTTCGACTCTCCTCTCTCTTCTTCTTTACTGGAACTCTGGACCCGGAAGAAATTGTCTTCGACTCCCCCCTCTCTGATTTATTACTATCTTATTGGTTTTAGTAATCAAGTATTTGCAGAAAAAATTGGAGATTAGCCCTGGTTTCTTAGTTTATTAGCAATATCAAGGTAGAGCCTAAGAATCTGTCTTAAAAAGTTACACGTCCTCTTGGCGGGCCTGGCCAGTCGCTAAGCTATCGCCGGCATTCCACTTACTGTTGCACTTACTGAGCTCCATTATCGCGACAAGATAAAAATCTACCAGAAGGCCCCTCGCTCCAACCGAAATAAATATAAAAATCCCCGCTTTCTTGGTCGCTGCGTGAAGACTTTTTTGTTAATATAAATAAGGTGTTATAAAAGAGAGAGAAAGAGGCAGAAACGGTAGATGTATTCCTTTCACTGTTAATATCACACGACTATAAATTCTTAAATACATACATATATACTTACATATGGGCTGTTAAATATACTATATACATAAACACGCACGAATCTACTTTGAGTAATACTTTGACTTAAGCCGCACCATTAGCGATGCCCCATAATTCGGACGAAGATGACCGGCTGTCTAATGCCCTAATTGCTACTGCCACAAATGAACATAATTATGCCGCTATGTCGTCTGCCATAGATGCAGCGACGATAACGGTAAGCAACAATGGTGAGACAGGTCGACAAATGCTTATACGGAAAGACTGATGAGACAACGAAATTGTTGGTGTTAGTTAGTTGAATACCTTCGAAAATGATATGGACCAAATGAGTTTAAAAAAATTAAGGAAAATGCAAAGCAAAGCCGTGCAAAGAAATCCAAAGTATGTGAAAAGAGGGCCAGCATCCATTAAGAAAAGAAACAACGAACGGGCAGGCAAATCTAAATCTCTTTTGTCTCAAATACGTTTTGGTGATTGATTATTTTCGTATGTAAATCATATGACAAATTAATCAATGCTAATGACACTCTACGGCCACTTGACAATAAAGCATCCAACCGAATTTAAGACAACACTGCTGGCTACCCTGCAGGGAAATAAACGAGGTGAACAATCGACATTTTCAGAAACTGGCTTAAGTCATTTTCGTTTGCCATGGTCGTCATCAAAAGGGGAGTCACTCATCCGAGGCTTGTTGTTTCCTTTCATTGGGGGTGTTTTTTTACGTGGCGGGTCCCAAACCCAGCGCACGACCCTAAGTAGGGAATAGAGGATACTTGGTCAAAGACCGGAAGTCGTGAGCTGCTTGAGTCATATGTAAAAGAATCGTTTTTGGCCACTCCCAAAGTGAATGGCGATCTGAGAACTTTCCTCACTTGCGTGTACTTCTACACATGACTCCATCCTCCAACACTCCAGCTCTGAAAGTATTGGACGCAGTACCCGCCGCGGGAAGCAGAGGAAGAGGAAGACCTCCACTCCGTTGGAAGGACCAAGTGGAGAAGGACCTGGCCTCGCTTGGAATATCCAATTGGCGCCACGTAGCGAAGAGAAGAAACGACTGGCGCGCTGTTGTTGACTCGGCTATAATCGCGTAAGCGGTGTCTACGCCAGTAAAGAAGAAGAAGAAGCTTAAGTCATAGAAAGTTAAATTTATGTAAGGCTTACGCTGTTTAGATCATTCATTATATATATATGGACTTATGTTGGAACCAGTTGAAGCTTCCATAAGAGTTTTGAAAATGTATTAACTATCATATATACTTAATTTCAAATGGTTTTGGTGAATATCGAATTAGCAAATACTTCCAATAGAGAAATTTGAGATGAAACTATGTATTAGACTCAACTGAATGTACCATTAAATTCAATTAGCATGCAGCGAACTTCCCTACGTGGTATATGGTATTAAGGTAGAGCGATGACAGCTCGTTTTGGCGAGACATAGCGGAAGTTGCAAGTGTCAACAACGGAAATAACGAATGAGTTGTCACTTAAATGTTTTCTAAGATTATCAAGTAGTGTTGGTGGAGTGTGAATGGATGTTAGGTGACTGTGCGAGAGTTCAGTGGTTCTTATAGCGTTGACACGTTACAATTACTTTTCTATATATGTATAGTATTTTGGAACACATTTAAAATGCGTTATATTCGAATTTGAACTTAGTTTTGTATAATTATTATATATTTATTATTATTATTATATTTTCTCAAGGAGTTTGGATGAAACTAAATTGAAGACTAGAAGTTGACTTTTATTCACAGATAATATAATATTTTATGAGATGATGGCTGGCATCTCTGACATTTTAGTTGAAAAAAAGTCCTTGTGGAAAATATGTAATAAGCACCCTTATTGGAATAACCGGTAGTTTTAAGGGGGAGCCTGCTTAAGAAGCTTCAAAAATCTATTTTTTTTGCTTAAACCTCTTTAAAAACAAGAAAAAACGTTAACTTCGGTTGCACCGAAGCTAAATACCCTTCACAGGTGCATTTCTGTTAGTAACTATGTGTCCAGTTTGTATGGAAGCTATATGCTATAGTAACCCGTTCTGAACAAGCTTCTTAGAGATTACATTGTCGCCTTAAAAAATAATCTATACCAAATTTCGTGAATATATCTTGTCAAATGTGAAAGTTGTCCATACAAGAACTTGATTCCGATCGCTCAGTTTGTATGGTAGCTATATGCTATAGTTAACCGATCTGAACAATTTTAAAATTTTTGCCCTAGAAAATAGTCTATACCAGATTTGGTGAAGATACATTGTCAAATGCGAAAGTTTTCCATATGAGAACTTGATTCCGATCGTTCAGTTTATATGGCAGCTATATGTTATAGTGGTCCGATATCGGCCTTTTCGACAAATAAGCAGCTTCTTGAAGAGAAAATGACGTTTGCAAAATTTTAAAATAATATCTTAAAAACTGAGGGACTAGTTCGTATATATACAGACAGACGGACGGACAGACAGACGGACATGGCTAAATCGACTCAGCTCAACACACTGATCATTTATATATATACTTTATAGGGTCTCCGACGCTTCCTTCCGGGTGTTACAAACATCGTGACAAACTTAATATACCCTCTTCAGGTATAAAAATACTAAAAGTGGTGAAGAATATGTTACTAATGGCAGAGGAAAGTGCTTTCACCACAACCCAACGTGAAATGTAACTATTTATAAAAAAGGCATTGGTGGGGTTGATTGGATTTGGTACAGTTCAACTAAAATGTTGCTCGATATTAGCACGGTAAAGGAAACATATTGTTAGGTTTAAATAGCCATTTACATATGATCATACATAAGTACAAGAATCGGGGCACACAGGTAGGGGTCCAATTTGGTGAGTCTCTTTGTCCAATTTGAACTAATTTTCACTTAAGATTTGCTTAAGATACTAGATTTCTTTGATTAAAAGCAGAAAAAAGTCTCAAAGCAAAGATAATATAATAACGTTTTAATTAATTTAATACCTCTTAGCTGTAAATAAACAAGATCTTCTTGAAATAATGCTTAAACGGCAGCTAATGCGGTCGCTGCACCACTTCTTTCGTTAAAGAGTTACGAATCGCGTGGCACACCAAGAAACAAACAGCCACAAAAACAGTTATGCAAGTACATGTGTTCACTCGCTTGCACACAGCCTGCCACAGATGTGTATATGTGTGCGCTCCTGCCGTTTAATCCGCTCAAAGGATAAGTAAACCTTTTACAAAGGCGTTGCAGCAAACGTAAGACGACGCACGGGATAACAAGTGAGCTCTGTGGAAAAGTTAAAATTATAAGGAATTACCAAGCAAAAGACATTCGGCTAATTTACAACAGCAAACTGGTTAAAGTGTTGCGTTACTTCGTCCTTTACTGTTATCTTAATAAACATTTTATGCTAATGCGTTGCGTAAACATCAGTCGACTGGTGTCGCCAACCAACGAAAAGGCAGTCAGAAAGAGAACATAAACACGCATACATATGCTGTACATATGTATGTATAACTGGATGTGTGTGTGTGTGTCAGAGACACATAAAGTCGCTTTGGTAGCGAAAATCTCTGGAACTTAAGCATATCAACATTAACCGACGAATTTAAGGAGGCGATGTCTCAAGATGCTCAGCACGATTAAATAAAGATTACAAACAAGTGCAACAACAACAAATAAGGTGTTCAAGTTTTGGGCATTTGAGCAAAAGAATGTGAATTAAGTGCAAATGAAGTGACAACATTCACAATTTTTTGCTTGGCAAAGACTTGTGTATTTTAATGGCTTATTTCCTCTTTACATTTACATATATGGCGGAAAAGTATATTATTTGCAAATACATACACTAGGGTGGCTCTTCAAAATGGCAGGCCATGATTTTTGGAATATGCCCTAAAAATCACTTAAAGCTATGACATTCAGAGGTTCACAACGGGTCTATGTTATATATGGAGAGTTTACAATCTATAAGAAAATTCTTATGGTCTTGTACACTGCTAGTGTTTTCAGGCAGCACTTGATTTTTCTATAGTGTAATTTTGCAAAAATCTAGAAATTAGAGTAGACATTTTGTTGTCAGAAAAGCCATAATACTTGAGGTCCTATATATTACTTGGACAAACAGAGTTAAGATTTTGACAGCTTCTTATTTTGCATATTACCTTTTAATTTAAAACAAAAAAAAGGTTCCCGACAATGGCGGTAAGAAATTGAAAAATCTATTAAAGCTGGAGAGTAGTTAAGTATGCTATGTGTATGTGGTAAACATGAGTAAGAAAATAAGCAAGATTTGACTTTGTGGCTATGCCTAACTGACCCAAATTTAGCACGAAAATATATCCAGTTAGAACTATTTGCTTGAACTTGTGGTGTTACTCTTAAAACGAGAAAGATGAAACAAATGTCATAACTTTAAGATAGAAAGAACTTTTTTCAACCAAAAAATCTAGTTTAGTATCGGCTGATTTTTTCTTTTTCCCCCAGCAAAGGTAAGTCACATGATCTATGATGATAGGACGATAGAATAAGCGTGTAAAACGACATATTTTCGACTTGTCTAAATTGGAAAGGACTCAGTGTTCGGAAAACCGGCACAAAGTAATGGAAAAGTATAGAAGTTATTATTGTATTATTTATTATTAATGTCTATTTTCCTTTGCCAGGCAATAATTATAAATAGTAAATCCAAGTTGCATTAATGTAGAAGTTCAGGTTCGGAGATTTGATCTACAAATCTTTAAGAGTTGCACATTTTCTTCATATATGAAGTTCTTTTTATGCAAGAACATGCAAAATATGAACTCTTTAACAAAGTCGTAACATGAAAAACTACTCATTTATGGATGAAAGTACAAAGCTATTTTATAATTAAAGCTTTGGTTTGGTTAAATCTTGGTTTAATTAAAAAATTATAAATACATTTATAATATATTTATACTTTCAGGCAGCATCAGTGAAAATCTTAAATCCTTTCTTATAAGTTCGTGAGATTGTGGAAACAAAATTGTGCCTCAGACAACGCTCTACCCAAAATTGAGATAAAAAGAAATAAGACAAATTCATGAGTTTCGTATCGAGTCGCGAAATTGTATATTTATGTACATTACAAAATGTATTTGGAAATAATAATTCGTTATGCAATAGGAAATCAATTTTGAAACTTTAAAACAATTCGAATATGAGTGAGAGATATTTTATTAATGATAAGATGATAATAAATTACTTTAAGCCAAATTCATTTGAAGGTTGTTTTGTGTTTGGCGCAAATAATGCTTTCGTAAAAATATTGGTTATCATTTTATCGGTGTCAATATAGTACGAGTATAACTTAATTTGGCCATCTTAATTTTTTTTTTTTTTGTTTTTGAAGTTTGATTCTGCGTGAATATGAGTTGTTTTCATCGATGTGTATAGCGTTCTTGTTATCGGAGAATAAGGTTATAGATTTCGAAGCTTTGGGCACTAACTCTTTTTCAAATTGCTTAAGCCAGATTGATTCTTGTGTTGCAGCCACTATCGACATTAATTCGGGCTCAGTACGTTGCCTTTGGTAGCCGAAGAAATGACAGCATTCTGAAAAGAAAAAACATTGCCAGTTGTTGAGCGATCACAAAAGCCAACGATTTCATCAGAGCTTCTCTTATAGCCAATTGATATAGTCCGTGACCCGCTTTACTTCAATGGGACTTCCCTGGGTTCGAGTTGTATCGGCTTAACAAGTTGACAGCAAACCATATATCGGGAAGCGTGACCTGAGTGGCAAAAAGCAGGCATCCAATATCTTTCTTATAGGGAACACTAGCTATTACCCTTTTGTCGTCATTATTGGTTGGGCACATCTTCGAGGACAGCTTTTAGTTCAAGTCTTGGGGTGTGTTTACAGGATTTCATCCCTCCATGCCAAAACGTTGGGTTACATCGCCAATGTAGCAAGATTGGTCGATCCACAGAGTTCCTTCTTTGAGATTTCGAGCTATACGTATACCCAAAACCGCTGATACTGCTCCCAGATCTTTCTTTTTGAATTTACCAGAGAGCTTATTTTTTAGTTCGTTCAGCAGTTTTGTATCATTGGCGAATAGGATGACATCATCCACGGAAACAGCGACGAACATAATTTTTCTGTCAGCGACAAAAAAATATAGGCATTGGTCGACGTTGCAGCGCTGCAGCCGAAACTAATTAGCATTGAATTGAGCTTTATGTTCCAAACACGACTAGATTGCTTAAGACCACATAACGATTCTCGCAGTTTGCAGACGCGACCGGATCCATCATCAAAGCCACTCGGCTGAGTCATGTAAATCTATTTTTTAAGATCGCCATGTAAAAAAAGCAGTTACAGCGCCCATTTGGTAAATAGTAAGATTATATTGTACTGAATCATTTCACCACACGCCTGGCTTTATAACGCACAAGATCTCCGCCAGCGTTTACCTGCTAGTTCCTAAGAGCCGTTGATATTATGAGATTCAGTTTCTTAACACATTGTAGATTACCAGAAATTATGTTCTTGACTTTCCATCGTTTCTTCAACATTGTTTGGATCTGATGTTACCTATTCAGTATAGCCATACTAAGCGATAGCCAAGCCGCACTCAAAGCGATCCCTTTGTACCAGATAAAATCACTATTGCTGCAGAAGACTTAATAGTTTATCAGAATGAAACCATGTGCATCTTATTTGGGTGCCAGATCACAGAGGCCTAGCCAGGAAGGAACTGGCTGATGAGCTTGCCCGCTCTGCAGCATCAACCAACATGGTAGGACCGTAACCTTTCATAGTGGTTGGTCCCCACACCATAAATAAGCTGCTCCGTAATAATGAAACAGTGGGTAAGGAGAGGCATTAGCAACATCCCCCAGGCATGCGCCATGCCAGCTAATGAATGGTTACAACCTCAAGGTTAAAATTTGTAATCAATCTCTCAAGGGAAAAACTCAGGCTACTGGTTGCCTTCTACACTGGCCATTGCAAGCTCAAGAAACACTTATTTAATATGGGCCTTGCTTTTTGTGTAAATTGCCGGTTCTGCGACTTGGAGTCTGTAACTCCAGAACACCTGCTAATGGACTGCTCAGCAGTCTGTAGACGTCGGTTTAAGGCCCTTGCATCCATGTTTCCAAATAGGGATCATATCGCCTCAACAGCACCTAGCAGTATATTGGAACTCATCAATTTGCTGGGACAAGTTGAGACGTTGTGATATAGAAGAGGGCACAATAGACCCTAGGTCGCGTGGAAATCCTCATTTCCTCATATTCAGTTGTACAGTTATATAAAATTGTCAAAAAAGCCTAAGCTAATTATAGCATTTTAGATTTCGTTGGAGCATCAAGTTCAGGAGATTGATTGTATTGCAAAGAACTATGTCCATCCGAGGGAGCTTACTGTAAATAAGCATATGGAAAGGATATAAGGATATTTGGTGAGAAGTACACCATGAGTTGGTCCAACTTTCACTTAATCTATACTCAGTTCTGAAAAAGTCGTGGCCACGATCAGGCAATGAGATAGTGCACGAGATTGCCCAGAGGGGTCTCCCGAAAACGTGAACTTCAGTGGTAAACTCATGCATTGCCTATACGACAATGTTGATTGGAGCATAAGAAGATAACAATTAGATGATTTACAAAGATGAAAAACTGCAAATGTCATGAGTAAACCGGTAAAGCAGAAATACACAAAGTCCCTACTGACACTCAATAGAGGGGACTGTGGGAATATGATTGGTATACTTACTGGTCTACGGAATAGGGTTAACAGATCGAGGGGATTGCAGCAGATGTCAAGAGCAAGGTACCAAGGAAACAACGGAGCAGCCCTTGTCTATTTCTCCCGCATTGGCGAGGCAACATGTCAAGCTATTGAGGGCTCCATGAGGTACTGGAAGAAGTATCGCTAGTAAGACCATAGAATGTGTTGAAACGGAATACGTAAAGGCTCTCCACATGGCATTACTAAGCACCTAAACTGTTCTAAAGAAAAGTATGGCAGCGTCTTCAGAGTTTCCGAAATTTCAATGTCAAAGAGGACACTTACGCCCAAAACTCCGCAAAGGGTACACAGCTCCCCAATCGATTTGCTAATAACTTTTAATTGGTATTGCATCCCTCGAGCTTTACATCTACATAACCTCCATTGGCAATTTTAAATGCGAATGCATATATGTATGTATGTGTGTCGGCTTTTTCTTCCGTTACAAAAACGCGCCACGCAAATTGCTGCCACTTCGCTTACAAATCACTGCATGTTATTACCCAGAGTGGTTCACTTTTATTGATATTTTGTTATTGTTGTGGCGTCATGATTATTGTTGACTACTATATCATTAAGTCAAGTACATACATAATAACATCACCTCAGAAACGGACACCTTTGGGCGCAGCAAAAAGGCGGTCACCAACGTATGCGATTCGGTAACACTCATTTACACACACACACAAACACACACATCGGTGTTTGGTGTGTCTGTTGAGTCAGTGCTGACAGGGTGAATGCAAATTGTATGACGACCAAATTGAGTTTTTTGCCCGGCAAACGGCGGCGTTGCCATTTGACAATTTCGCCGCGAATGCAAATTTATGAACCAACGCCATAAAGGAAATTGTTGGTCATTCAAATAAATAACAGTTATTGTTATGGCGAAGGGTAATAAATATGGGGAGGCAAATTAATTTGCTGTACTCGAACCTGGAGAGTCGAAAAGTTGGACAGTTCATTTCTGAGTTTTACAAAACAAATTTTTCATAAACTATAATAAAATTTTAAATTAAATTAGATTTGAGTTTGGTACACATGATTTTTATGGTAAAAATTAATGAATAAATTGAGTGTATTTAGTATAAAGACCTTCGGAGTAGAAAATGCTAAAAATCTAACCAATTCGAAGTAAGAACTTAACAGATCCACATAGTGATAAATCGCAGCTTTTTGGGAGATTTCATTTGTCTTTATTATTTTCAGTTGCAGCCTCAATGCCTACTTTGGCTAAGTGGATTTGAAAGCTCTCAATTTAACCTAAGAATGCGAGCCAAAAAAAATGAAATATCAGTAAAACGCTGTTGAAGAGGTAATATGACCATTCCTAAGCAAGTACAATAAAGTAATGTGGGCATTAAAACAACTTTGACATACCTTAATGTATTTTAACTGATTTTGGTCAGTTCTCAGAGCCAAGTAGGAAAGTAAGTTATCACTGGGTCTAAAAGTCTGCGCAGAATATGAGGATTTCATCACTGCTCTTTGAGGTAGAGTTTTAGCTTTCATAAGCGTAGTGCTGCAGCAGAAAAAGGAAACTCTCTAGTGAGAGGGAAAGTTTAAAGCTAATAACAAGAAGTCCTTAAGGGGTCAGTATGGTAATCTGGCCTTTTTTTTACCATTTTTTTTTAATAGAAATTTTTATTCTACAATAGAACTTTTTTCACATATCATGAGGCATATCGTGGAGTGTATAGAAATGGGAGAAATGGCTGTGTGAAAGAGATGCATTTTTTCACTGGCGGACACGATTTCTCTTGTTTGGATCAACTGAAACACAAAAGCCCTATTTATTCTTAAAAAGTACGTGAATGGTTATTGTCCTTACCAAAATCATGAAAAAATGTTGGTAAGTAAAAAATTATTTACCCTCTTTTTTTAATTTTACCTCATGTCTTTTTACATAAATTTTGTCATAACATTGTCAATAAATTATAAAAAATTTTGAATTATGAAAAAATATATATGTATATAGAAAAAAATTTAGCAAATCGGTTGAGTAGTTGATTCATGTTCGCCTGTTTAAAAAGTGTGTTTTGAGAACAACGCGTTTAAAGCACCGGGTGCACCCCGAGTGCTCCGAACGTCGAGCGGTATTATTATTTTTGGGCCTTTTTCGAAACCTTCCAATAGTAAAGTGGGTTTCTGCATTAATTCTAAGGGTATAAGGGAACAGAAAATGCAAAACAAAAAAAAATTGAAAAAAGCTTTACCTCGCTTAAATCTCGGCGCACTGAAAGTAATTATCAACCAGCTTGCACTCTAAGATACCAAATGTCTCCTGCAATAGTGACCCTATCGGGTGGTAAGACGAAGTCGCTCTCGTATTTTGGACTTACAGACTAAACACAACAATAACAATTCAAATTCTACAAGAATATTAATAATCTCTTTAAGATTCCTTACTCAGTATAATTCAACGTAACTGGTTTTGAGTATCGTAATTGTTCATATTGTGTCTTTTTTATACCCTGAATTGAACAAGCTTTAGGAAATTCTGTGAAAACGTCACCTCTACATCAGAAGAAGTTAGGTTACACAAGGGCTAGAAGGCTGCACTAGGCAAGACAAGACGGTATTAGCAATAAAAAGATGTGACAGGACGTATACGACCAGCGCGGAAGAAAGAGCTACGGCACTTCTACGGCCGCACTTCCTGGACACAATTCGGGAATATCAGTGTCTACATGTAGTCCAACACAATCCATCTCGCTTAGATTGGTAGTCGCAAGACAATCTAATAACGGGGAGAGCAGGTTCTACTGCTATACCTTGTTCGGCTGAAGAAGAATAGCCTCAGCGTACATCGTTGAAATATTGAGGACCGCGAAGGGTATCTTTACACGCAAGGTAGGAAGAAAGGACTACCTTTGCTTACAGAGCAGGCAGATCAACCAATACTGCTTTGTACCAGCTTACCTTGGAGAAAGAGAGTTTGCTGGAAGGGAGAGGTTATGTGTTTTCTTCGACTTTAATGGTGTTTTTGACAACACGTCTCATAAGAGCAAAGCAAGGGCTCGTGGTGGGATTGAGATGAACGTCTATCCCTCTAAGACGACCGTCATCCCGTTAACGAGATGTAAGTCTCTGCCCGTACTTCGAACATTACACTTGGAGGCAGAGTGGCAGAGATGACCAACGTCGTCAAATGCACTGTTCTTTCTTCCAAGGGACAGCATTACCAAAAGGGTTAAATTCACGAAGAAGATCAAGCTTACACTTAGCAGTAAAGCTGAATGGAATAATTCCACTCTACTGCTAAGGGATAATACAATTAAGTGGTACACTGACGACTAGAAAACGTCGGAGAGAATCGGTGCAGGGTCGCAACACCACGCACCAAACTCTTTATTCCTATGGGAAGTTTTCCGTGCTTTTTCAGTCAAAAATGATTCTTTGCGATTTAGGAGAGGGCACAGTAGACCTAAGGTCGCGGTGAATTCCTCGTTTATTAATCAATATACCTTGAACAGGATATGCTATGTTTGCCACAAAGTTTGTAACACCCAGAAGGAAACGTCAGAGACCCTATAAAATATGTATGTACATAGGTAAATGATCAGCACATTGAGCTGCATCGATTAAACAAGACAGACAGACGGTCTCTCGTCTATCTACTCTGAGTTTTTGCGAAAGCGATCTGAAATTTTGCACACTTCTTAATATGCATCTGAGGACACAATAGACCACCTCAGTATTAACCTTCTCATATGAAGGGTATTATAGCTTCGATGCAGCTGAAGTTAACGTCTTGGTTTGACCGCTCTTCAGCAGTACCAAAATTTATTACATAAAATGTTTTTGCCAACTCATGCTTTTAATTCTCTAAAACTCAGCCTTAGCACATACACATAAACACATATACATGCAATATATAACCAGGTCGAACGTCTACTCTATTGTGTAATTAGTATTTGTAACTAATTAAATTAAAAATAGCTGAAGCGAAATTCATGAATTTCAAATACTCAAATACTCTGTAGTTGAAATCATGGCAAAGCAACAACAACAACAAGCTCATTATAAACAAAATGAAAGAAATAACCCTGTTAATGTCGATGTAATACACGTTTTAGCTGCGACATTCATAACATTCGCCTGCAGTGGCAGTAACAGTCACAATAACAACAGTTAAAACAGCAAAAACAACAATGCACAAGTAGTGTGCACACATACATATATACGTGAATGATGATGGCAACATTAGCGGCAAAAATGTGCACATTTCAATTAAGAATTTAACGGCACAAGACATGCCGCCGCAATTGAAATCGATTACAACCAATGAGTGACAACTAAAAAGCTAACAACAACAACTGCTAAGCAAGCTTCGGCTAAGTGTGCAGTAAATGAGTAAAATATTGTCAGCCACAGCGTGGCTAGCAAGTGATCTAACAGCCAATGCTAACAAAAAGCAACAACAATTTATACAGCAATGCAGTGAAGAGAAAATTCTCGCCGTTGTGGAGATGCGCCATAGCCATATACATACATAACGGGTGATTTTTTTGAGGTTAGGATTTTCATGCAGTAGTATTTGACAGATCACGTGGGATGTCAGACATGGTGTCAAAGAGAAAGATGCTCAGTATGCTTTGACATTTCATCATGAATAGACTTACTAACGAGCAACGCTTGCAAATCATTGAATTTTATTACCAAAATCAGTGTTCGGTTCGAAATGTGTTTCGCGTCCGTGTCCGATGAGCGATGAGGCTCATTTCTGGTTGAATGGCTACGTAAATAAGCAAAATTGCCGCATTTGGGGTGAAGAGCAACCAGAAGCCGTTCAAGAACTGCCCATGCATCCCGAAAAATGCACTGTTTGGTGTGGTTTGTACGCTGGTGGAATCATTGGACCGTATTTTTTCAAAGATGCTGTTGGACGCAACGTTACGGTGAATGGCGATCGCTATCGTTCGATGCTAACAAACTTTTTGTTGCCAAAAATGGAAGAACTGAACTTGGTTGACATGTGGTTTCAACAAGATGGCGCTACATGCCACACAGCTCGCGATTCTATGGCCATTTTGAGGGAAAACTTCGGACAACAATTCATCTCAAGAAATGGACCCGTAAGTTGGCCACCAAGATCATGCGATTTAACGCCTTTAGACTATTTTTTGTGGGGCTACGTCAAGTCTAAAGTCTACAGAAATAAGCCAGCAACTATTCCAGCTTTGGAAGACAACATTTCCGAAGAAATTCGGGCTATTCCGGCCGAAATGCTCGAAAAAGTTGCCCAAAATTGGACTTTCCGAATGGACCACCTAAGACGCAGCCGCGGTCAACATTTAAATGAAATTATCTTCAAAAAGTAAATGTCATGAACCAATCTAACGTTTCAAATAAAGAACCGATGAGATTTTGCAAATTTTATGCGTTTTTTTTTTTAAAAAAGTTATCAAGCTCTTAAAAAATCACCCGTTATAAATACATATATACATATTATGCCAGCATTCGTGTATGTGCCCTGCAGTGAAAACCGGTGTTGCGTAATATATTCTAGTGTTGGATTTAAATTTACTTCAGATTAAAACCGTTAGCAAATTTCATCCGCATGGCCAAGATTACGGTTCCAGATTTAGTTATATTGTGGTTTTGAAAAGCTGCAAAAGTTCTTTATTCCTGTGATTACTTCTGCATGGCCACCGCGGGCACGCTTGCAGAGGTCCAGACGTCGCACACAATTTTCGACGGTTTTCAAGCATAAAACGGCCAATTCTGCTGCAATTTCACGTTCGATATTCGTACGAAGTTCATCAATTGTCGCTGGATTGTTGGCATAGATTCCATAGAACATACACTTGACGCAGCCCCAAAAGAAATTAGTCTAGAGGTGTCGAAACGCACGACCAAGGCGGCCAATAGAGATTGAGATAACACGTTCCCCAAATTTGGTTTTCATTAAATTGATTGCGACAATCGCTGTGTGGCTTGTGACGGCGTCCTGTTGGAATCACATATTGTCCAAGTCCATATTATCCAATTCGGTCCAAAAATATTGGGTTATCATTGAGCGGTACTCTTAATATACAAAAGTTCATTGCAAATCACATAAAGTCAATAAAAAGATCAATGCTACCGTAGCCTCTCATTGAATAGAACTCAAAACTCAACGAGAATATATTCGTATTTGTCGATTCTTAGTCGGTTAAATGCTTATCTAAAAAGGGAGACCCCACAATATGCGCCAATTACCGTGGGATAAGCCTCCTCAACATCGCACATAAGGTCCTATCCAGCGTACTGTGTGAAAGATTAAGGCAGACCGTCAATAAACTGATCGGACGTTATCAGTTTAGCTTCAGACCTGGAAAATCAGCGACTGGCCAGACATTCACCTTGCGCTAAATCTTGGAAAAGACCCGTGAAAGGAGAATCGACACACACCACCTCTTCGTCGTTTTCACAGCTGTTTTTGACAGCACAGAAAGAAGCTGCATCTATGCTGCGATGTAAAGCTGTGTAAAGTTACATTGAGCAATAGCAAAAGTTTCGCTGGGATTCGGAAGGACCTCTTCGAGTCGTTCGATACCAAAAGTTGTTTCAGAATAAGGAGACTCCCTGTCGTGTGACTTCTTCAATCTCTACGAACAAAGACCAAATTATACAAGTTAATCATTATCCCAGTCCTGCTGTATAGTGCAGAGGCAAGGACGATGAAAACACCTCATGAATCGACGACGAGTTTTCGAGAGAAAGGTTCTGCGGAAGATTTATGATCCTTTGCGCATTAGCAACGGCGAATACCACAGTCGATGGAACGATGAGCTGTACGAGATATAAACGACAACTTTGACACAGTTCAGCGAATTAAGGAACAGCGGCTAAAGCACGCCAGCTCTGAAAGTATTCGACGCAGTACCCGCCGGAGGAAGCAGAGGAAGAGGGGGCCCTCCACATCGTTGGAAAGACCAGGTGGAGGAAAATCGCGCTACATTTGGAGTCTTCAATTGGTACCAAAAAGTGAAAGAGGAATAAATCCAAATCTTTGTTGGAGCTGATTTTCGCTATATTCAACTTTGACATTTATAGATTAACATTTTTCATATTTTTCGCGTACTTAAAGAAATTCATTTTATATTACACTAGCTTACTAGATTACAAAAATTGTGAGAGTATACTTTTTGTATTAAAAAAAAGAAATATATTTTTATCCATTCCTAGAGGGGCCAATAACTAATCTTTCTGCGTGAGTTCCACATTGATTTTTTGTACTTAAAAAAAAACCTGGAAACTTGAATATCCGTAGTGAATGTAAGAAAGAAGAAGAAAATCTATGTGGGTAACAAACAGGAAAAAATTGTATAGCTGCACTAAAACAAAAACAATGTAATTTAGAGGGTTAACAATGCGCCTGCGCTTTTTGCTTGCCAAAAGAAGAAGAAAACAACAACTTAACATAGTGATAAAAAGTCACAAAAAGTGGCATAACATTGTGTATGTGTTGTCTTTCACTTATTGCTGTTTTTTCATGCTGTGTGAGAACCTTTTCTAAACACTCGTATAAAATGGGCAACAGCAAATTAATTTATTTTACATTTCAATTAAAATGTGTTAATATTAGCAGGAGTTGTTTATTTCTTCAGCAACGAAGCCGATTACAAATGACATTCGAGTCCATTCGGAAAAGATTCTCTTGGTACCTCTTAAAATCTTTATTCGTTTGTTAATTCCACTATTGTTCATAGATGGAATTGCAAATATCATTGGGCTTAGGATTTCATCCATAAACGTTTGTGAAATTAATTGATTTCAATGTATCCAAGTTTCTAGCGTCATTGTCCGAAATGCATTTCTTTTATTGTTCCAATACTAGCTCAGTGCCGAAAGGCGATAATTTAAAATGTTTTCACTAAGATTGGTTGAGATTAGAATTTTAAGCTTTATAGAGAGTGAGGTCACCCATTTTTTTAATTTTGTAACCACGCATACCCTAGTCACTCATTTAAGTTTTTTTTCTATCAAACTGTGTAGATATGTATATAGTATCTAAATTAACTTTAATTTTTATAATCATACTGTTGTTCGGTAAAAAGTACCGGTATAAAATGTATGTATCAATTACTCATATATTTTGATAGTAATAAAATAAGCAAATAAAATTCGGTAGAATTTATAAATCGAACTCCAATATAAACTGTTATAGTATATGAAATAATTATATTAGTTTGGAAAATATCTTCCTTCCGCCTTTTTTCTTTTGAATTTCGTGGCATATAAAGCGCTACAAAGTTCGTATCTGGCAACATTATACATTTTTGAAAGATCTTAACATTTTT
Source organism: Bactrocera correcta (assembly GCA_027475135.1). Lineage (NCBI taxonomy): Eukaryota > Metazoa > Arthropoda > Insecta > Diptera > Tephritidae > Bactrocera > Bactrocera correcta. The sequence goes on from CM050323.1 coordinate 44,876,836, forward strand.
TATAAAGCATTAACAGCTTTGTTCAGATAGATATACATATATACAGCCGTTGACAGCTAATTAGAAACGCGCGCTTTATTGTAGGTGGCTGATGAGTATAATGTCTAAATGTTTTTGCATACCGCTATTTATATTCTTAAAAGCCTTGCATTGTTTGCATTACTCTATTTACTACGAAATGCGCTGATTCTTGTAGTTGTGTAGTGGAAGTTCTGTTAATTTTGTATCAAATATTAAATACGTTACGATATAGAAGGTAAATTAGCGATAGCTAATTAGAAACAGTTCTTTAAAGAATTAAAATTCTTTCTGGTGCTAATTTTTATTAATAATATTATTGATTTCTGGTAGTTTAAAATATATTAAAATGTATTATTCAAGTTTTTTAATGAGAAAAAGCTGCAGCTGTACACCTACGCCTCGCAGCTACAATTTTGACCTTCGCCAGTCTGGAAAGATGTAGAAAGAAATTTTGGATCAGGTCAGACAAATTGCTTTCAATGCAGAATTTCAAAACAATTTTCAATGCTACACGCAAAGAATAATATTAAAAACTTCAACAGAACTATTTGAATTTGAACTTCACGGAAGGGCAGCACGCAGGAAACCACTTCTGACTAAAATTCAAGTTAAAAAATGCGTAGACTTCTCCAAACTATTATTGATCTTGGACAACAAATCAGTATTCAGCAGTATGTTGTTTGGAGCGATGTAACCTAAATTAATCGCATAGATCCTGATGGTCGAAATCATGTTCGCCGGCCAATCTATCAAGAATTTGATCCTCGCTATGTTTCGCGGGTAGTGAACCATGATGGAGGATCAATTATGGTGTGATAATTTTTTCCCTGCAATGTTGCAGGTCCACTCCATACGATTGATGTAATTTTAAAAAAGGAGAAATACGTCGACATTCTAATAAATTTCATTTTGCCATGTACTAAGAAAGAATTTGCCTGTTGTAGGGAAATGTTTTGGAGTGGCCTGAAGAGAACACATCTCTGTTGATGTCAAAAAAGCTGTAGGTACCAAAATATCACAAATATGGATGTCCTTTTTGATGAAATTAGGACGTCATGGCAAGTTAAAAGGTTAAGTAACAAAATACTAAAGTAAGCAACTTTTTTAAAACAGTATTTTTTGGAAAAGGATTTTTAATTAAAATTTTTACTATTAGAGTTTAAGTTAAACGTAAGTTTCAAGAAAATGAGTGAAAAAACAGTAAAAATATGTGATTTATTGGAAAAAAATAAAATTTATTCCAAACTACGTTGCGTTTCTAATTATATGTCAAGGGCTGTATATATTGTATTCATATATAAATGATGAGAATGAGGATATGAGCTGAAAGCCGTGTGACTGTCCGTCGGTCCATCCGTACGTCCGTCCGTTCAAGCTGTAACCTTTATATCAATTGCGATATCTTGATGAAACTTGGTATTCGCGTTCCTTGACGAAAAAAATTACGAGTTCGAGCGGACCACAGCCACGCTTACAAAACGTCAGTAACCCAAAATCTATAAGGTGCTATAACTATGCACTAAATTAAGATATAAAACTTACTAGCAAGGGGCACCAGTGGCAAAAAATTTTGAAAAAGTGGGTGAAGCTTCGCCCTCTAGTATTATCTTTATATCTATATAAAAATTACGTGTCCCGTTGTTTGACCATGATGGACTCCTAAGCTACTGATTTTTGTAAAATTTAGCACAATGTGTCCAGTTTGAACGAAAGAAATTTATTTATCCTATATAACATATCAAAATTAAACTTTAAGTATAATCCCTTGGATTCTTATACCGACAAAAACGTTTTCGCTTTTATTCGTTAATAAAATTTTCACTGTGTTGACTATTTTTTTATAAAATTGATAGTATAAAATGTACGAAACAGCAACGCGTAGCCGGATCCACTAGTATATATTCAAGTATTTTAAATACTTCAAAGACAGTGAGAATGAGATCGGATAATAACCTGGCAACGCCTCACATAACGGTACTGCTAAAAACTACTTAAAGCGCGATAAATGAATAACTAAATATGCCAGAAACATTAAATTTTATTCGCGATATACATAGTACCTCAGGCAGTTAATGGAGGTGAGGTCAAAATTGGACGATGAGCGTAACCCCGCCCACTTTTAAGTGGAAACACGTATCTCGAGACGCGCCCAACCAACTAAATTTGTTACATGACACTCTTATGATATTCTTACGTTACAATGTGAAAATTGCGAATTCGCGCTATAGCCATTTGATTGCTTTCCTTTTCAGTCACAAATCAGGAAGCAATTGATGTAACAGGATAAAACTCTGCACGAGTAGTTCCTTTGGAGTATGCCACCAAATGGCAAAAAATTGCTAAAATCCAACAAAAATGCTCAAGCCCCTAGGTACCGAATATTTGGACGCCAGTACTTATAAAGGGCTTTTTACCGAAAATATGGGGCAATTCGTCAGATTTATAATTGAAATTCAGAAAGAATCCTTTCTTGATAGTAATATAAAGACTAGTAACGGTGCTTGGTTTTATTTAGAATGAATAAAATCGGCTGAAAACTCACCCTAGACCTCATATAACTTAGAGACCTGATGTACCTGAAGCTACTTACCTGACTTTATTACTGCCAAGTTACGAGAGTTTGAAGTATACGATTATACGCTTACTTCGTTCTTCCTTACTAGTTATTTGTTAATTTAGCTTGATTTGATGTAGTACTGCTTTCACAAACTCTTCTTTATATTCAAGCTGTCTATGGTATATTTGTTAGTTTTATATTACGTAAATTTACTAGTTAAAAAGAAAATTAAAATACTTAAGGGGTTTCCTCGGGTAAAACACAGCCTTTTCCAACAATTTTTTTCTTAAAATATTTTATTATAATCTTTTATTGTTACAAACATACACTTTAATATTCTAGAGATGTTGTAGAATTTAATAAGACAATAAAAAAACTCGATTTGTTGAAACCCGTAAACCCATGTAACCCCTTAAGTGCTTTAGACTATGTATATATGTTGTTAAGTTTCTACATTGTAACGGGTGGGCCATCTAACGTTTTAAATTTGAATTATCTATATTTCGAAATTGGAAACGTCAAATACCATTCGGAAAGTGACAGATATTCAGTAAAAAGTCTAAGATTTACGAAATGAGTCGCTATTCACTAGGAGAAAGCTGGGAAATATTGAAAAAGAAAAGCCGAGGATGGTCAATTTTACCAAAAAATCATCTTTTAGGACGAGGCTCATTTCCTAAGAAGCAGAATTGTCGCATTTGGGGCACAGAACGGCGCCTCGTGCCATACAGCAACCGCTACACTCAATCTTTTACGCCTTATCTTCGAAAATCGCATAATCAGCAAAAGGGTGATGTGAATTGGACTCCCAGAAGCTGCGATTTAACTCCGTTGGACTATTTTCTGTGGGGAGCTGTTAAATATAAATATTACGCCAACCATCCAGAAACAATTCAAGATCTAAAGTACGAGATTCAAGCTGCTGTAGCTGCCATAAGGCCTGAAACCATCGAGAAAGTTCTCCAAAATTGGGTGGATCGGATAAGCTACTGTAAACTCAGCCGTGGTGGTCATTTGTCCGAAATTGTTTTCCACAAATAAATTTCATTAAAACAACCTTTTAAATAAATGTTAGACCTTTGAAAAATATCAAGCCGTTTTTATTGACTTTTTATTTAAATTTAAAATTTTATATGGACCACCCTTTATATAAAGCGTGCTTTTTAGACGTGTGTTTCCAAATGAGGCGACTCTTTGTTCCAACAAGACGGAAAAACATAAACAAGTTTTGAAATTTACATTCAACCAGATGGAGGAACATACATAAGATCATACCAATTACAGAATTACAGAAATCTGTTTATCGGTTATTTCATTCGTCTTGTATGATAGGAATTTTTATCTAATTTTCGATAAGGTATTAAGGTTCGGCCGAAATTGCCCTCTTGAAAGACATCAATATGAATATGAATTGCTTGCATGTAAAAAAAAAAATCGGCTGACAACACCGGTATACAAGATTTTTATTGACCATTTATATTTAAAGCCGGCTGTTGGTTGAATTCTTTTATTTGAACCTACCAAATAAATACATATATATGTATATACATATGTATATGTTCAGCCACTCAAGAGAACTTGAGCTTCCTAAGCCATTTGGAGAAAGCATGTGTAAACAAGAAATGTTTTATATTGGTGTTCGTTTTAGTTACTCAGAGAAAGCAAAGCGCATACACATATATCTATGTATGTACATATGCACGTGGGTAGTACACAGTATTAGTTCTGTGTAACTGGCTTGTGAACAAAGAGAAATCTGAGCAACTGAGTAAAAGAGAAAATACGCGAAAATGGAAACTTTGAGCAGAGGCATCGAGTGCGGAGTTTTCTCAGGTAAATAGAAATTTATGTATTTATATTCAACTATTTTCACACTTCTGCTCGCCGTATTGCTTGAATGTGTTGTTTCGCAATTTGGCGCTCACTTTCTGTATTTCAACACTTTTTACTGCGTACATCCTTGTCGCACTTAGGCAATCCGAAAGCGCAGCGGTAACTCAATTTGGCTTTCTTAACGGCAAGCTGCTCTTATATACAGAGGCACACATGCAAAGGCAACACACATGCACACAATGACGCCATTGTAGCACATTGTATGGAGCTGCTGTTCGCCTAGTTTTTGTTGTTGCTGCAATTATTGTTGTTTCCTTCCTGTGCTTATGGGCGCATAACCCGTTTGCTCACTCACTCGTTCACACTCGTTTGCGCCAATAACAAAAAAGCAGTGACTTTTCTGCGCTGCAGTAACCACACAAAAAATAGGCGGAGTAGCCGTTTGTGACTCTTTGGTGTGCGTGTGTGTTTGTGTGACAAGAGCTTGGCAGTGGTGGGGATAGCGATCCGATGACTGCGTTTGTATACATGTGTTTGCGTGTTGTTATTGTTGCTTTGCCAATTGACCAACCGGCCAGCAAGATACATGTGTAAATATGTTGTAGTTGTTGTTGGTGGCTTGATTCAAATTCCCTACTGGTTTTTTGTTTTGCTGCTTTCGGTAGGATTTTGCTTTGCGCTGTTGTACAATAAACTGTTGTTGCTTTGTTTTTGGTGTCATCTTTATGCCGCTGCCACAGCTTCTCTGCTTTGTGGTTGCATCCGCAGGAGTTCACTCTGCTTCACATTTTATTGTCCTCTCTGGTCTCTCGGCGCAGTTGTTGTGTGTCATCTTTTTTGTTGTAGTATTTTTTATGGCGTTCTTGTGGCTTCCATTCGCCGCAACGCTTCATTACTGCATTGGCGTCCATGACCAAAGTCACGCTGCGTTTTTAATGCTTGCCTGCTGTTGTTGTAAAAAAATGTCTCCTTGCTTTTTTTAACTCTTCTTTCCGTAGTATTACATACATACATATGTATATTGATTTACATACTAGTGTGCAATGTGACTATACCGGCCAAGTGCAATGTGTGCGTACCGACATTTCTATGATTTGTGAATTCAAATCTCTATATCTACTAATTTTATTGCATGATTTGTCCCTTGCTTAAAATTATCCTCCGCTTACGGTGATTACCTCCTCAATGTCGCTATACTTTTTTTCTTGAGGATACGAGAATACGGTCAATGTAGTAAGAGAAAGAGATAACTCTTTTCCACTAGTTCGCTCTTCGTTCCTAAAACGTTATATAACGGTATATACTTCTGAATTTTGAAAATATTTGATGCTCGATATACATATACATATACAGCTATGGACAGAGATTTAGCGCACTTGCATTCATAATTAGAAATATTACCGTTACTTTTAAGAGAGCGATATTTTCATGAATTTGTTATTAGTAGATTAATATTGCTTCTGTCGCCTCTTTAAATGCGTGGAAAATAACCGTTATCATTTCCCCTCAGATACCGTTAATTTGGTTCTGTTAAATTTCGTCATAAATTCGTTGGACAATGATTTAGCGCACTTATAGTTTTCGGTCTATAGTTGTGTTTGGTCCAACAAAGAATTAATCACAGTTGTGAACTTGTATTCAATAGTTTTAGTAATATTACCAATTTTAATAAAATGGCTAGAGGGAAATACTTTTCGATTAAAAAAATAAAATTATTTGGGATCTTTACAAAAACGCTTCAAATCAAGTAAAAATTGCTGAAATAGTAAAATGTCCAAGAAAAATGGTATACAATACCATAAAAAAATGTTAAGAGTGATCCAAATTTGTTAAAACAAAAAAAAGTTCGTAAGGCTTCCCCTCGCAAAATAGCCCCCCGCGAGGATGAAATAGTTCTTAGAAAGTGTAAAGCTGATCCTTTCAAATCCTGACGCGCGATTATGGTCGAAGTCAATGCAAAATTGGACTTAAAAGTGTCAAGCAGACTAGTAGGAAGACGTTTAAATGAAAATAATTTGTATGGACGTGTGAGCAGAAAAAAACCGCTATCGTCAAAAAAAAAATATTAAAGCGCGTTTTTCATTCGCTCATAGCCATAGATAAAAATATTTAAATTTTTGGAAAAGGATATTTTTTTACGGACGAAACTAAAAAAAACCCGGATTGGTCCTGATAGTAAACCTTTGTACATCGTGAAAAAAATCAAGAAGTCAATCCAAGGTACACCAAAAAGACCGTAAAGCATGGGGAGGAAATTTAAAAGTATGGGAGTCGTTTTCATGGCGTGGAGTTGGACCCCTAGTAAAGATAGAAGGGAATTTGGATAAATTTGCATACCTTAATATACGGAGGAATACAATGGAGCCATAATCCTATGATATTATGCCTGTAAACTGGATCTTTATGCACGACAACGATCAGCAAATGTAGTAAAAAACTGGCTTTCGCAGGAAAAAATTCCACTTCTCGATTGGCCAGCGCAAAGTCCTGATCTAAACCCAATCGAGAACTTGTGGAATGATGTCAAAGAAAAAGTTGAGCAAAGAAAATTTAAAAATTGCGACGAGCTTTGGGCATGAGTACAGGAAACGTGGAACTCTATTCCTTTGGACAGATACCAGAGGTTAACAGAGAGCTTGCCAAGCAGATGTGAAGCGGTGATAACGAATAACGGTTATTCCACTAAGTATTAACTAAGTTAGATATAATATCAGAGAAATTTCACTGCACTTGTTAATAATATTTATTTTTTCCTTACTAATCTTTTAAAGTGCGCTAAATACTTGTCCAAGCCAATTTTGACTTAATAATGTAAACTGAACAAAACGTTGTATTTTTATTACAGAAAACTAAGAAATTTTGGACTACTTTAGTTTTTAGTGAGGCAATAAATAGTTTTTTTACATTATAACAATTCTACTTTCTTTAAATATAACATTATTAAGTATCATATTTCACATTAAGAAAGTGCGCTAAATCTCTGTCCATAGCTGTATGTAGATATCTATCTCTGATGGCTCGAAAATGGACGATGTAGTCGAGGCGGGAATATACTGTTCAGAGTTAGGCATAAGTCAACTTTTAAGTAGCCGGACCTATGCAATATAGCGGTATATTTTAAGGCGAGGTCTTTGCTATTACGAAAGCCGCGGAGCTGGTCTCTAATGCATCAGCAACAATTCCAGAGTCAACGTCTACTTAGACAGCCAAGCAGCAATCAAGGAGGTAACCTCGTATCGTATTCGGTCAGAAATGTCTTGGGAAGCAAGGCAGAAAAAGAAAGTGTTGCTACTTAGAAGCAGATTCTTCACTTCTACTCGTTGCCATCGAGGATAATAAAATAGTTGAGGAAATTGCCAAGAAAGGTGTACAGATAACATTCGAAAACGTGATCAACATTGGGAAACCCATGCATTGTCATACCACGATCTTGACAGAAGCAGATTGAAAAAAATCAAAAACCCGATGGAACGAGCTACCAGTGTCCAAAACTGCAAACGTCATGTGCAATGCGGTAGAACGGAAATATACAAAATTCGTTTTGACACTCGGTAGAAGAAACTTTAGGAACATGATGGGAATACTAACTGGTCACTGTCTGGTGGTGACACACGTCCACAAGATGGAGTTGAGAGATCGAGCAGACTGCAGGAAATGCATAGAGCAAGGCACCAGAAAAATAATAGAGCATCTCTTGTGCACTTGTCCGGCATTGGCAAGACTACGCTGTAAGCATCTGTAGATTCGTTCTGATTAGACCATTAGAGTTGCCATGACACTTGAATGCCTTTCATTTTTAAATAATTTGAGGAGATATTCTTAAATATTTTTGATCTTAAATTGAATATTTTTAACTTGTGAAACTCCCGAACAATTATCGCACTCTCTTAATTAAAAGTAACTAGGAACTATGAGCTTACTACCGAATATATATTGGTTAGTTTACTACAGAATTTGTCGGTTAATATATCGGTTATTCTGTCGTAAGCTCGTAATGTAGATTTTCTTTAAATTAGTTTTTATGCTGCAGTAAGTCATGGCTCAAAGCTACTTCTTCTAACGCTATACTCTTTGTTAGCCAATTGCAAATTGGCATTGTGCACTACATACAATTTTCGTAATAAATATTAAAATAAATAATTAGATTTCATGCTGTGCGCATTTGTTGTGGTTTTCATGACACTGTTTTGCGGTTATTCGCATTTAAATTTATTGGGCCACTTTGTTCGATTACGGGTTTTAACATTTATATCATCCGTCTGTTCTTATTGATAAATATACACATGTATCAATATAAGCATTTTTCAATATACATATATATATAAATACATACAAAGACAATTTTCAATGTGGAAAAAAGTATAATAAACAGTTTAGTGAAATCCAATAAGTTCGGTGGAAAAAAGCGCGCAACAGTTGACACCAGATCGATCAACGCGAACGCTTTTAAAACATGGTAATTTTTCCATTCACCACCGGACGCATATAATTCCTCCCTTGTGCCAATTCGCATTAACTATAGTTATTATTACTTTTTCTGTTTCCTCTGCTTAATGTAAAAAGTGCTCCACTTATTTATTACCGCAAGTATAATTTTTGAACTCAATACTGTTCAATATTTCGAAATTGACGTATGAATTTATCATGAATATACATACATACATATGCACATATATAGTATATGGTTATATCGTATTCCATATGACGTGGTTTGTTTTACTATAATTTTTATAGACACCAATGCATATGCACACATACACATATGTACATACATCTGTTTAGTAAAAGAAATTCTAATTTTTTAATTTGCTTCATTACCACTTTACTGTCTTAAGCAATTAAAATAATAAACAGCGATTATGTAAGTATGGCTTAGTGCGCGATTGCATTGTCTTAGGTTTTCCAGAAAAGCGTGGGAATGCGTTGAAATATGATTTTGCCTGAAAGGAAGCATATACATACATATGTACCAATAAAACAGACTCTGGTGGTCTTGGTCAGATAAATATATGATTATTGCATTTAAGATTGTGAGCGGACAACTGGAAGTTATTATTTTATGCTGTTTGACGTTTTGGGATACATAAAAATAATCACAACCGGAACAAATATGAACCCCATCATAATTGAGATGCTTAAGGCAGATAGCGAACAAACCATTACATTTGTAAGACCTGTAAACCGCGGGTTTAGTAGGTTGTTAGGCTCAACATTTACTTCAATAAATTGATGCTTCTTACGAGGTTTGACAATTAAGTAATGAGACTGATTTTATTGCCGCGCTTGTGATAAACCTGTGACCTTGAAATTTCCTTTCTCTTTTTTCGGCATCTCTCCTCTCTTCACTGATATAAGCACCATCGCTCTAGCTTGTTTAGTTCACCTGCTGCCTCAAGTTGAGTAGACGTGTGTTTGTAGTGCTCGTCACGAAAATGAAAAAATTAAATCAAGAGCAACGCATCGCGATAAAATTTTTCGCCAGATTGGGCGAAACAGCTTCGCAAACGTACGCTAAAATTGTAAGAGTGTATGGTGATAGTGCTATTGGTCGTGCCAAAGCTCACAAGGGATTGTCTCCGCGCTGCCCCGCCCGAAAAAAGCTCGCATGACCAAGTCGAAGGTGAAAACGATGATTATTGCCTTTTTTGATAGCCGTGGAATAGTTCACAAAGAATTCGTTCCTCGAGGGTACTCGCGGACATCTCAGTCGAAGCGTTCCAGAAATGTTACGAAGCATGAAAAACGCACTCGAATCGCTGTATAGCTGCCCAAGGGGACAGAGTTGTAGAATAATCTTCAAATATACGGTTTTTATGCAATCAGTCTCATTACTTAATTGTCCCTACCTCGTACGTAATGGTAATGTTAAATTTTTCAAAAATAGTGGATCAGCAAACCATATTCGTGCAGTTTGCCAAGAAATGGAGTAAATTAATTATTACTTCATTGTTCCAATATTTCGAAAATGCTTTGGAAAGCATCAATCAAATAGTCGGTTATCATGGCGCGATAATAGTCGTCAATGACGGTTACGTTCTCCCCGGCATCAATTTTAAAGAAATATGGACCGATGATTCCACCGGCCCACAAACCACACAAACCGTTGATGTTCTCAATGAATTAGCAGCTCTTGAATCTCTTTGGGTTGCTATTTGTCCCAAATGCGGCAATTTCGCTTGCTTTTGTACCCATTGTGCTAGAAATGGCTCGAAACGGCGAATCTTCTTGGAACTTTTTATGAGCCCATAGAGCGAAGTGATGTCGCATGTGGAGGTCGAGCCGCTTCAGCTCTCTCACAAGCCGGATTTCGTACGCTGTCAATTTATGATCTTGACGTAAATTCGTGTACACATTCAGCTTCGGCTGCTATATTTTTTTCACAGCGTGGTGGATGTGGTCTATTCGGTCGAAAATTATTTAATAACGAATGCTGGGTCTCAAGATGAGTGATGGTGTTGAGAATAGCACGCTCAGTATGCCGATTGGGTTTACCATAAATTGAGCGAGCTCGTTCTTCAGGCGAAAGTCTTTCCACAATGAAATGCCAAACAATACTTAGAAAAAATAACATGCATCGTGACATGACTCACACGTGATCTGTTGAAAACTGGGAAATTGGGTGCCATGTGAATCGAAGTCAAGAGTCGTTGAAAAATGATTTTGACAAAAAAATTATTTTTGCATTGGATTGTGACTGACACTGAAAAAATTATAAGAAAAACCTAGCCAAACAGGCAAATCAACGGCAAAGCCGAATATCCACGAAACGATTAATGGAGAACGCCCCCGACAACAACTCATCAAATTGAAGTTGGCGTTTCTGAAAAAAAGCCCGGAATTTGCGACTAGACGCTAGGAAAGATTACAGAACTGTTAAAGCTTCAGATGGGCAATACTTTGAATAACTTCTAGCACAACTTCTAGCTTACACTATTGTTTACATTACGTTTCTCTGAAAAATAACAAAATTTGTTGCAAACAGTTTGGAGTCTTCAAGTATTCTTTTCCCTCCCAGGGTTCGGGGAACATTCCAGCTTTTGGGCAGGCGCTATACATATTCAATAGTACTTTTTTTTGAGGATTTTTGACTAATAAATGACAAACTTTGCCAGGAATTTTTTCTACGAAAAATCAAACTAAACGGGAAACGAACTTGCTAATAACTAAAATCGATAGCAAACTGCTAATTGAACTTGTAAACATTACTAGCAGTCCACCTGTAAGGCGACACCCACACATGACATCATAATCACGAACAATCAAAGGCTTCACAAAACATTGCAGCATAATTTGCCAAAACAAAACCAGAGCTAAATAAATACATACGTGTCCGTTGCTGATGACTGAAGAGACAGAGACGTTGTAACGATTAGCTTGAAAGGGGTAAAGCAACAAATTTCATGAAAGCTACATAATTCGCTGTATAGCAGGAAATTTTTCGTGTTACCACGAAATCTAATATGTTTCTTTTACTTTACTCATACAAATGCTTCAAGTTTTCGTTCAAGTTGATTCTTCGAAATAAAATTCAAACCGCCTTTAATCGAAAATTCAAACTGTTATTTGTGTTCTACGCCACTGTCCATCGTTGTTCTATTTTTTGCTTTGTAGAGTTGGCGAATAATTGGAAAAATACTACGGTGCTCTTGATTGGATTAGATAATGTCATTTGGGTTTGTTTTGCATGCAACCTGGAAACAGACAAAGTCACTAATATTACTAGTGCACATATACCTAGGTATATGTAGATAAATTTAGGAGTATTTGCAAGTGCAAATTTGCTTTTGTTATTGCAAACCTCAACAGAAGCACATAGAAATACTAAATATAAATACATGTCTGAAAATATAATATATAAAAAGATTTAAAAAAGGTAATAGGGCAAACTATTATACCCTGAACAGAGTATATTAAGTTTGCCACGAAGTTTGTAACACCCAGAAGGAAGCGTCGCAGACCCTATAAAGTATATAAGTACATTAGGGTGTCCGTTATTTCACAAATTTATTTTTGAGTCCGCAGCGCCAGTAAATGCCATAAAAAAATTATGAAACCCATATGAGCTCTTAATATTGATAATAACCCGTGGCGAAACTACGATTTATTTCCCATTTAAATAACACGTGGTTTTCGTACTTTTTCCAATTAATTTTTTCTTTGCGAAACCAATTGATACCGAATTATTTTTGTAGGAAATTTTTGCTAGCTATAGATACGAGTAGCTATTGTGATAAAGTACTCGGAAACTCTAAAATATATGCAAAATATTTTATTATTCATAAATATTTATTTTGTCGCCTTTAAAGTAATTCCAACCAGATGTAATATACTTATAGTTCTTGAAACACTTTCCATAAGCACTTTTTGGGATGGCCTTCAATCACACGAAGCCAAATCTGGTGAATACGGAAGTTAATTGATGGTATTCATTGCATTTTCGGCTTTAAATTCGAGCACAATCGTGCGTGAGTACGATGGTGCATTATTCGCTTGGAAAATTCATGAATTGTTCCTCCACAATTCCGGCCGTTTTCAACAGATGTTTACACGCAATAGGGCCAAATAGAACTCATTATTGACCGTATGTCCCTCCAGAACAAATTCTTGATGTGCCAAACCACGAATATCGAAAAAAAAAACCATGAGCATCACAAAGAAACCTGTTTACAGGTCCGTTTTTGAAAAAAATTCAGCTTTATTGAGACGAGTCGAGTAAGATCGATACCCGAAATATCCACCAAATTATTCGAACGGACTTGCGAGAGAGGTCGGGCTCTCCAACACTTGCTTGATGATTTTCAAGCAGCGTATCCTTTACTTTTTTAATATTTTCATATGTTGAAGAGGTCAAAGGTCATCCAAAATGAGGCATGCCTTGAACGATCAAATAATTATGTTAAACCTTTGGATTATGAGTGTTTTTTTTTTATAAAATATTGGTGTTAAGAAAAAAGGGTTTGAAAGTGTGGAGAATTGTCTTGGGCCGGCCGTGACTAAAAATGTCATAAATCCAGCTTTCCTGATATGATCCTTATAAAAATTGTAAATGGGATGGGTCTCGATATTACAGCCTTTTTAGCGCTTTACCTTTTTAGACTATTATGAAAGATCGTCTAAATGGTTTCTTAAAACCACTCAAATATGGCAGTGTATGAGATAAGATATTGAAATTAAGGGAAAAAGTTTAAGTCAGTATACTTCTTTCCTGTTATTTTGGGTGCCGATAAGCACTTGCACCCACTTTCATCGAGATACCAAAATTTTTATACAAGTAAGCCTTGTTAACTCGGCTATAATCGCGTAAGCCGTGTCTACGCCAATTAAGAAGAAGCCTTGATCAACAAATTACCTCGATTATTGTCTAGAGTTATAGTTTGGATACATCAATATATTCCACCTTGCGAAACATTTTGTGAGTGTGTAAAAATATACATAACGGTAAATATAAGAGTAAATACTTTTTTAATTCAAAAATGCAGCAACGCTGATGGAGTGGGAGCGCCATATTGAATCCCCATAGTTGCAAGCATTTCTTTGCTGCTATTTGCTTACGTCATTACCGCAGCAATTGCCAGCGCAGGCGGCTACACAAACAATATTTGCACAGGATTGTGCAAATAGAGCAATTACTTGTGCATGTTGCACACACGTACACACTCTCGATTGCGATGTATTTAGCATTCATTAGCGCTGGCACAAGTAAACTCCTTCGCGTACTTTCAAAAACACTTAAATGCAATCACGTTTGACCGCCACTCTAGCTATCTATGCAACAAACTATTTCACTCGTTGCAAATGCATATTCCACATGCCGCATGCCGCATGCCTTTTACTGCATGTGAAGTTATCCTCAATTGGCAATCGGCGGCGAGTATCCATGCCACCAGCATGACGAGCGCTTAGCGATTATCAGTTTGCCACAACTGAAATGAGTGGAATTAAAACTGGTGGCATTCAGGTGAAAAATACTGTAATCAAGTGTTGGGCGTGGGCTAGTGAATAGTTTCCACGCCTGAGCCAAGCACTTTCGGTGCGTTATGCCAATTGGCTTGTCATTAGCGGTGGAAGCCTTATGGTTGAGCTCATCGTCGTTGTGTGGCAGACGTGTTGCAATGCGCCGCTGTAATTATAACACGACAATGGTCGACTTCGGTTGCACCACAGCTGTAATATCCTTCACAAATAAAAGATTACCATACAATCACTTGATTCCGATCGTTCAGTTTCGATGTGATTAATTCACATATATACAGACGGGCACATATGCGGGCCGGGTAAAATTGACTCAGCTCGTCATGTTGATTATTTATGTATACATTTTAAACTTTTGATTATAAAACGACTTCATAGCAAACTTTGTACTCCCTGTTCAGGGTATAAGTATTTAAATATACATATGTATGTATGTATATGCTGATGTCAATGGCAGAAGAACTGGGCATGTAGCATAAAGCTAAATGATGAAATGCTATAGAACCATTTGTACTCCGCAGGATAGTGAGTATATACAGTAATTAATAGCTTTAGCAGCGTATTGATATGTTGCCGTCGGTTGATCGTCAATAATAGTCTAAAGATTTAAGGTTTGATAAATCATTCGTTGCTGAGCTCAGATTCAAAACATGCCATAAAATGGTTTACTTCTTAAATTTATATCTAATTCTATTATAATTATTTTAAACCGTCTTAGAATTCTGTTCTAATAGGTTTCTTCGCCTGCGTAGGAGGTTTTTATGTTGAGTTCTTCTCTTTCAAGTATGGTACGAGAGCTTGTATATATAATGACCTGGAAAGACTTTTCAGTTAATAGATGACATAACAAATTTCTCTCGGAATATTTAGAATAGCAATAATTATTATTAACGAAATGAAGCAAATTATCGATAAGTAAAAGATAGAAATGAGCGATAAAGTTTTTTTTGCCATATTTATATATTATTCCAATTGAATTTGATCAAAATGACTATAGGGACGAAAACATGGAATAATTTTTGCTTTCTTTAGCGCTAAAAGCCATTCCACTATAAAAAAAATACAAAAATTGTATAAGGTAGTTCCCTTAAAAACAGATATTAAAAATATCTTTTTTTTTTCAAAATGTTTTCCATTAAGATCTATACAATTTTGCATGTGCTCGAACCAATTCTCGAAGTACTGTTGTCACTCTGATTGAAATATCTCCAAAACCATCGTTTAACGCATCCCATACGTTGAACTCTTAGCTTATTTTTTACGAGCTGGAATAAAAAGAGGTCATTTGCAGCCAAGTCAGAATTATACGGTGGATTAGTCATCATATCAATGTTTTAAATACTTGAAAATGAAGTTGTTTCAGACGATGTGTAGAAGCTCGCTCAAAGTGAAGAGTGATCCGTCTTCGGTGGTTGGTTTTCACGATTTCTTGAACAGCAGCGGACAAACAGCTGTGTATCATTCAGAATTTTTTATGCAGTGTTGTTCTAGTGAAATGATTGCGACATGCTCGGTTTTTTCAAAAATAAAGCAATCATTTACTTGGATCTCTGGAAACACCCTTATAACCGACTGCTGTTTACTTTGGAACTCATAAGCGTAAATCTAGGATTTCTCACTTGTTTTTTTTTGTCATATCCGTGCTTCCAAACACCGCTATCATTTTGTTTATTTCTCTCGACCAATCGACAGTAGTATTTTTTGAGCGATCAACAAATGGAGTGGCATTCCAAGTTTTCTCAATCCCACGATAGATGGAGGACCTTGCAATATCAGTTTAAGTACATCAGCAATAATTTCCGGAATAAGCACTGATTATGAACGAAATTCGTGTTGGAGGCATCGAAGACCTTGATTGGATTCACCATACCATTGACAAATACTGGCATTTGATGGAGCTACATCGCCAGAAATTGGACTAAGCTCTTCGATGTACTGTTATTGAGTGAAAATAATCGCGACTTAATTCCATTTATTGACCGAGATGAATATTTCAAGTAACTGTACACAACATAAATAGCGAGCATATGTCAAAACGTTCTGAGTATATTAACTTCAAAAATATCAGATTTTACGATAAATTAATGAGTTTCCAGATTGCTGTACTAGAGGATTGCCAAATCGCGAAATATAAAAGCAATCTACATACATTTATGGGATATTTACTATTGCCGCTACGTACTAATTCTTGCTTCAGCTCTTAAAATGTCAAACTTTTTGGGATATACAAATGTATTAATTTTGAATGAAGGGACCTAAACCCAAATGCTTCTTTGAAAATTGTATGATTGGATTATGGTGTACACATAGTACACGCACATGTACAATCTATGTCTTTTATTCAGATAATAATTTACCAGAGCATTGTGGTTGCCTTTAATATTGCTTAATTTTTTTTTTCTATAAAAAATATTATCTACCATCTTCTTTCCATATCATTCGTATATTGTGGCTGAGAGATCTTTGCGAACGTTCTCCTCAGCGCATTGTTCCTTTGATTGGCTGTCATTGCCCCAAACTTTACTGATTTCCATCAGTCAGCCATAAATCAGTCGGCAGACACGGCAGCCATGCCATTCACGTACCTCCAAGCCCACACCGCGCCATATTTGGTTGATGTCCAAAATGAGAATTTTCGTCTCTGTTGAAGGCATTGAATATGAGCCGGAGAAGTATCAGCATCTTGGGCTTGATATATTTATATGAGCATTTATTTGTGTGTGAGTGTATTATATAGATATGTACATATGACGCGCATTTATAAACTTGTATTCCTTGAGGTTAGTATTATAAATATATATTCGCATTTGTATTTATATAGACAAGAATTTCCTAAGATATAATATTTCCATTCTCATACAAGAAGTAAATATTTTGCGGATGTAAATCCAGGTACTTTCAATTGACTGTTTAAGAAGCAGTATCCTGCTAATTGTAACCAAAATCTGAATCATTGAGTACTGCGTAGCATCGCTATTAACCCTTTAGGTAAAGGTATCAAAAAGTTAAAAATAAAACAAACGATCGTCCAGTCGGCGCGGAGGCATTAATCCCTTAACACGCGGAATTTGAATTGAAGCCCACATAACTAAGAATCGCGAAACTTCCTAGGCACAGAAAACAAAAAACCAAGCATACCTCTGTTAAGAGGAATACCGTACAGATCTAATTAGAAAATAAATGAGTTGAATGAGTGTGATCAAGCTTATAAGCTCCGAACGGCTAATGCACGCATGAAGATTTAATCAAGAATCCCATCGGAAATGCTCTCAAACACTCCATTAGTTGAACACACATTATCATATCGTAATTGACTCTATGACTAGGGTTTCATACTACTCAACTATATTAAAACGCAAATCTCAACATATTCGATATTTTTTTTAGTAATATACAGAGCTCTAAATTCTTTGGACAATCGTTTAACATGGACAAGAACAGCATAGGCTTTTGAGACCGTTTTAGTCAAATAACCCTTCGTAGGTGAGTTTCCAAGCTTAAAAGGTAGCCTTAAGAATATATTATTAGTCTAGATTCTAATCGCTCAGATTATATGTATGTCAACTATTTATATGCTACAGTAGTCGCATTTGAACAGTTTGATCGGAGATTGTAGAGTTACCTTGAACAACAACAAAAAAGTTTTTTGTATTCGAGGACGTGATTTTGATAGGTCAATTAGTATGGCAGCTATTGTTAAAGTAATCTGTTGCGAACAATACATATATTTTTACTTTGTTGCAAATTTAGCATGGGCTAAGATCCTCAATAAAAGCACCGTATTCATTTTTACAGCAAAAACAGCTTCTGATATCAAAAAATGATCTAACAAGTACGAGTATTGATAGAGTCGATTCTGTGCCGATCGAAGCCATCATTTGTCGGTACTTTAGTAAGTTCTTTACAGACTAGAGATGATCGATGATGATTATCACGAAAGATCTCTGCAAGAACAAGAAAATCGACGGAAAAGAATACAATTTTAAAGCAAATGTCAAAAATTATATCGAAAGTTTGAATGTTTGTTATCAAAACCGCCCTAACTGACAACTTTAGTGTTTTTTGTTTTTTTTTTTTAATCGAATTTTGCCTAAAAGCGTATTTTCCTTGGAACCGACAACAACTTTCTTATTATCCTGAAAATTGTTTCATACATAGTCCAACAATTCAAGTAAAAAAATAAGTTTCCTTTAGAAAAGCCGTTTTGGAAATTCAAAATTAATTGTGAAATGGAAAAGTTTTTCGCCTGTGATAACTATTTCGAAGTGTAAAGTTGTAACATTTAGCTTTTGAAGTACTTTCAACCCAACTTCTATGCAAGGGGATTGTAAACGATCTACAGGTATCATGAATTATTAGTGTTCTGTGTTTTAATAAAGAAATTAATCCAATGTATAGCTTTTAATATAACGTAAACTATTTTTTAAATTCATATATATAAAAGGTACTTAATTGTGCTGCCCGAGCTTTACAAATACGGCGGCGAAGTACTGATAAGGAGCATGCATCATCTTCTCTTTAGAATATGGTTGGACGAAAACATGACCGACGATTGGAGTTTAAGTGTGCTCTGTGCAACACACAAAGAGAGAGACCTTACAACCTGCGGCAGCTACCATGAGATAAGCCACCTCTACATCGCATATAAGGTTCAATCGAGCGAAATATATGTGAAAGATTAAAGCCCGCCTTCAACAAACTGATTGGACCTTATCAGTGTGGCTTTAGACACCTGGAAAATCAACAACTGACCAGATGTTCAGATGCTTAAAAAGATACGTGAAAATTCGTCGATTTGAAACTGCGTTTGGTAGCACGAAAGTAGGTGGCTTTATACCGCGATGTCTGAATTCGGTATCGCCGCAAAACTAATACGGTTAGGTAAACTGACGTTGAGCAACACCAAAAGCTCAGTTAGGATCGGGAAAAACCTCTCAGAGCCGTTCAGTAATATACGAGATTTCAGACAAGGATACTTCCTATTGTGCGACTTGTTGAATCTACTGCTGGAGAAAATAATGCGAGTGGCAGAGCTTAATCGTGCAGGAACAATCTTTTGTAAGAGTGTGTAGCTGCTGGCGTACTTCGATGATACTGATATCATTGGCCTCAGCATCCGCGCTATTAGTTCTGTTTTCTTCAGACTGGATAAGGAAGCGAAATAAATAGGTCTGGTCACTGTTGACAGTTATAACTCTGCAGTTGTAGATAATTTCGTCTATCTTGGAACCAATATGAACAGCAACATCAATGTCAGTGTTGAAATTCAACGCAGAATAACTCTTACCAACAGGTGCTACTTCGGACTGTGTAGGCAATTGAGAAGTAAAGTCCTCTCTCGACGAACAAAAACCAAACTCTACATGTGACTCATCATCCCCGTCCAGCTACATTGTGCAGAGGCATGGATAAAGACAACATCCTAAGAGTCGACGTTACGAGTTTTTGAGAGAAAGGTTTTTCTGAGGATTTATGGTCTTTTGCGCTTTGGCAACGCCGAAGACCGCAGTCGATGGAACGATGAGCTGTACGAGATATGTATATACGACGACATTGATACAGTTCAGCGAAACAAGAGACAGCGGCTACGCTTGCTTAGTCATGTCGTCTAAATGGATGAAATCACTTAAGCTCTGAGAGTATTCGAAGCAGTACCCACCGAAAAGGAAGATGTCCACCTTCACTCCGTTGGAAAGACCAGGTGAAAAAGAACTTGGCTACACTCTACGAAATCTCCAATTGGCGCCAAACAAAGAAAAGGAAGAATGACTGGCGGGCTGTAGCCTTGTAAGCGGTAGCTACGCCAATAAAGAAGAAGAAGATTTGTTTCGAATAAAATTAATTTTATCTGAAATTTGCAAGACTACTAACTTCATATTTTTGGGAGCTTATTGATTTTAATTCTATAAATTTGCCTTACATAGGTGCCATTAAAGGAAGCCTTAAAAATTTGCGCGAGATTCGTGGTCAGTTCATCTGCGTTGAGTTTTGTGCTTTTGTTGTTGTTTCAGCTTGTACGATGTCAAAACTGAAATTATTGCGAAGGCGCAAGCATAATGACATGGATACTTTTGACGCAGCAAGGCAAAACCAACAAAGCGCAGAGAAAATGAAATTGTCATAAAAAAGTTACGTATACGCCCCGGCGGAAGCCCAGCCGCAAAACAATATGCGCAGCTAAAAAGCACCATGTCCAACAAGGAAATGAAAAAAGTAAAAACAATTAAGTTGGAAAAAACCAACAACATGCTGTTGCAACAACTTTTTTACATTGTGCCGCCGCAAAATGAACTCAACAAAAACTCTTCGAATCGACGAATTATATAATTTTTAGCCATCGTCGTTGACGATTTTGCTGTTATTTTAGTCTGATCTGTGTCGTTATGTCTCGGCTGTAGTAATTGTTGTTGCACGCGCTTAATTTTATACAATTTTAATTTTATGCCTCCACACCAAGCCCATTGCGCCTGTCGTCTGTCGTCCGTCCTCCGTCTGTCCGCCTATTCGAAGCGCAACCACGAAAACAGTGTCTCCAAGGAGTTGTCTGAAACGCTATATGTACAGCAGTAGTTGTTGTTGTTGCTTTTTACGTAGTGTTATATTGTTGCTGGTGACATTATACTCGCTGTTTTTCTTATTGTTGCTTTCGCGTCAAAAAAACTTTTGTTGTTGTAAGCTTCACGCTTGCCTCCGTGCGGCTTCGCTTGCACGCCGACGGACAATGAAAAGTGATAGCAAGCAGCAAGTAACGCGCATGCATTTCCAACGCAACCCAACACACAGCGTCCAAGCAACAACAACAACTATAACAATAAAACAGTGTCAGCGTTGCACATTTGGCAGCATGCAATAGTGAAAAAGGGTTGTACCTTAAAGTACTAATACATGCAACAACTAAAACACACTTTTTGAGTATACCATGTTGTTGTCGTAGTAGTAAACACGCGTATTGGAGGCCGAAATAACGGGAGACAAGATGCTGGGCATGAGCAATGCAATAGACAAATGCGCCCCAAATTGGCTTTCATCGGAACTGGACGTTACGTATAAATATATCGAACAAAGAACTTGTCTAAAATTTTGTATTTCTGACAAAATTTCTGGTGCGATGAGAGTGAATAAAAAACACAAGCCTACGAGGGGTATAAAGCCATTAAAGGCGGTCGAGAGATCGTTGAAGACATGCCTCATGCATGCCTGGGCAACCTTCGTTCTATTAAAAAAGTGAAAGATATGGTGCTTGGTGGTCCGACAAGTGTTAGAGAGATGGCAAGAATTTAGTGAATATTTTGGGTATGAAACGTTTTCTTGCTCGAGTCGCCCCGATAAAGCTGAAATTTCTGTTCAAAAGAGTACGAGAGTGTGACCGAATTTAAAGCCAAAACTCAATGGCGTATTAGAAGGCATAACAGCAACTATTTTTAGCCGTTTTAAAAAATTTATAATAAGCTCAAAGCGCTTTGTCGACTTTTGTGGGTCTAAGGCAATAATATATAATATATTTACAGTAATTTACCATATCGGATCGACGTTCTAAGCTGTTCTGGTGAGATTTCTTTTAGGATCTGTCTCTTAACCTAACCCAAATTGTCGGAGGCCACCAAAACACGAATGAATAAGTATCAGAGGGGATATGATACTCCTCAAGGAAATGCATCCATTCATCAACTTGTCGAATCTCCGAATAATAAAAAACAGAAGGTGTCTTCGATTCACCATTTCTCTGCGCACTTATGCTCTTTTGTCAAAAAATTTACATTTAAAAGCAATAAAAAAGTTGAATGAATTACTGCAAGAAAGTAAGCTGATATCTCATTTGTTTTGCATATTTTAGATCAGTTTTATTGTAGTGAATGGTTTAACTGATAAATGGAAATACAAATTTCTTTTTCTTAAATTTTTAAAAGTTAAGACTTAAGAAGCAATATTTATGGGAAACAAACATAAAAGTTTACTATAACTCCTTTTAAAGCGAAAAAAAAACTACTTCTCTACTAAGAAAGAATCATAGCACTAAGCTAAGAATCATAGTACTAACAAATTCATGATGCACCAAACCACGAATAGCGAAAAAAACACTCAGCATCACTTTGATTTTTGAACGGCTTTGGCGTTGTTCTTTGGTTTCGGCTCGCTTTTTTCCTACATACCGATAATTGTTGACTTGTTTTCATTTCAAACATCGACTGTTAAATTGCTCTCTACAAGGTGCCCTCCAATGTAAGCAGGACTTAAAAAAAGAAACAGAACGAATGGTTTTTTCGGCACAATCAATTTATTTTATTAAAAATAGTCTCCTTCTGCTTCATTACAGCACGGTCCAAAAGCATGTCGAACGCACGTCGAACGAGTGTTTTAGCTCGTTGGCCGGTATGACTGCCAGTATGCCGGTGCAAGCCTTTTGAATGGCCTCTCTATCTGCATAACGCTTTCATTTCATAGGCAAATGCATTTTTCCGAAAAGGCAGAAGTTGCACGGTGCCAAATCAGGTGAATTCGAGGAGTGGTTAATGGTTAAAATGTGATTTTTGGTCAAATAATCGTCCTTCGAATGTTGGATTCTGAGCAATTTTTGGTCGTCAGTCAATTTGTGCGGAATAAACCGTGCACACACATTTCGTAAGCCGTAAATGTTCGGTCAAAATACAATTAATCGATGTTTTGGAGATGTTCAATACCATTTCCATGAATTTCAATGATGATTTCGGCTGATTTTTGATGAACTCACGCACAGTTTCTGGTGATTGGCTCACATGTTGATCGTCATTTATGTCCTCAATACCACTTTGAAAACGTTGAAACCACTCGTGTTTTCTGCTACGAGATGGGCAATCATATCCATAAACTTGTTTCTTCAATTGAAACGTTTCGATACAAGTTTTACTTAATTTAAAACAAAATTTAATCCTTTTTCGAAGCTCTTTTTCGCACCGATAACACAAACATACTGACATTTAAAGAGCAATAACTTCACTGCCAATCAACGATATGTCATGAAATTCTCACTGGACAATCGATAAAGATTCGAACTCACCAGTCGACATATCGATGGCGCCACCAGAGGCACTAGATTCAAAAAGTCCCGTTTACTTTGGAAAGCACCTTGAATAAGCGTGGCATCGAAATTCGCACCATCAAGCATCCGAAGAGACCTGTTTACGGTCAGTCCCACCAACTTAGCAAAATACATTGTTTTGAAATCTCATTTTCCAGCGGAATTTACGTTACAATTTCTAGGTACTTTTATGTCACATTATATTAATAAATAAAATATTTCTCCAACCATGGTGAGCTTTTGGAAAAGCATATACTGAATGATCAGCGTATGCAAAATGAACGAGGTTTTGCCATGTCCGTCTGTATATACGCAAGATTAAGTTTTAGAGATAACGATCTGGAATTCAGTATACGTCTGATCATCAAACTCGAAAAATTTATTTATAAAAAAAATAAACAAATTAAAACATTTAGGACAATTTGGCGAAATGTTGCCCTAAAACTTCTGTGCCATAAGCAATTGCTTAACTTGCCTACATATATACAATGTATATAGACGGACCGGTCCTGATAACATATATAGTACATATGTAACCATACAAACTACTCTATCAAGGTTTATATGAGTGTCTGCGAGTGGTATTATGGCTTCAAAGCAGCCAAAACTAACGTTTCTTCTGTACAGTACATACATATGTATGTCCTCCATGCAATTGCTGTCTACGCTACATAGGCCCATACAGATATATTCGTTAGGAGTCTAGGAACACTTTTGGCTGTCATTTTGAGCCATAAAAAACCTATTCTTTACTCATAATAGGCACATGGCCCCTTTTTAGTTGCATTAAGACTTCATTCCATTTATGATGCAATTCTTAATTTTTAATATTGCTATTAGAAAGCACTTTTGCTTTAATAAAAAATTGTATCTCTTATAATTCTAGCATTGGAACACATAGCCGTTTTCAAGTAATCTAGCACTCAACACATACGATTTTTGCGGTGAAGTTGGTAAACTTTTCCAGAAGATATTTTTTTTAAATATTAAATAAAAGGTTCCACACAATTTTATTTTTAATTAAATCAAATTATTTTCAAAGTTTGGCTATCATATATTGCATATATTTGCATTTATTTACTGAATTGTTTTCTTTAGGTTGACACTCCCATTACAAATACAAGAACAAGCAATTTCATGTCCAGGGATTGTGTGACTTTGTACTAAAAGAAACGTCTCAAGTAGAGTCTTGAGTACATTTCGGAGCACAAGCTTTTGTGCTGAGACTCGCTGCTCGTCATAACCGCTGCAAAATACTCACTCGGTGTGAGTGAGCTTAAAATTACAACACGAAAGCACTCAACGCGCAACGGTAAATGAGTGGCTACTGAGACTGCATCGACTGTTTGCAGTTGATTTGGTTTTGGATACGTTTGTGCACAAGCTCATGACTGTATGTACATACATATGTATGTAGAGAATAGCTACGACTCGCTGAAGCGAAACAACGCCACCAACCAGCAGGCAACTACCGAATTCACGTCGAGTGTTGTGGCATAAACAACCCAACGAGCAAGCGACCGACCGCATGGGCGAGCAAACGACCGATTGAATGCGAGAACGGCGCGAGACTCACGTGAGCCACCAACCAACAGGCCAATAGCCCATGGGCCGAACTGCTGATGGGCAAGAGTGCCGCTAAAGCTTGCATATGCACATATG
Source organism: Bactrocera correcta (assembly GCA_027475135.1). NCBI lineage: Eukaryota > Metazoa > Arthropoda > Insecta > Diptera > Tephritidae > Bactrocera > Bactrocera correcta. The sequence continues at coordinate 44,901,936 of CM050323.1, forward strand.
TATGTATGTGCACAGCAATGTGTGTGTACGCTTGGAGAGCGGCGGCGGAGAGGCTTTTTGGAGCAGCACGAAGTCGGATTGGGGATGGTTGGGGAGAGCAACTGTGCTCTTGGTGTTGCGCCAGCAGCGCGAGGCATTTGACTGTTTTTTTCGTTGCACGCTCAGCATTCGCGTTCGGCATTCTTTCGAGTTGGTAGCAACTTTTTGCTGCTGTCGCCGCCAATAACACTTGCAGCACTCACAACACTGTAATTGAAGCGACGAAAAGGTGAACCCCAAAAAAAAAAAAAAACAACAAGAACATAAAAAACAAAGATTCCTAAAAAAGCAATACAGCACAGCACACCAGTAGGCCGATCGAGACAAAACATTTATGCTGCAAGCGAGCCAAGCAGCGGCATTGCAATTTTCGGTGAATGAGTGAAGATGCGCGCGCGCGCGATTTTCGCAACTTTTTCGGCGACCGAGCCAAGTTGCAGCCAGCAAAGTGCGAGTTGGCGTTGAAGCTGCATAATCGATCGTCTTGGTCCGACTATTGCGGCCATTATGCGCGTTGCTACGTGTGTTGCATGCTAGATTGTTGAAGAACGGCTAGCTCCGTTTGCTCGAGACGTCGCAGCGGCAGCAACGGCAGAAGAACACGAGAAGTGGTGCCAGCAGTTTGGTCGAATGCGAGTGCGTGTTATTTTTGAGTGCGAAAACGCATAAGAATTGCAGCTTGCAACGGTGTTGCAATAACGTTTAGGCCGCCAAACGCGCGACATTGAAACCGAAGCGAGTTATTGAATGTGCAGAAAAGGAAAACGAAAACGAAAATAAAAAGAATAACAACACCAAACATATGCAAGTGGTGTAAAAAGTTGCAATACGAAACCAGATGCAAAGTGAAAAAAGCGGAAAAGTGAATAAGGTGAAAAAGTGTTCCGGCGTTTTTGCAATTAATTGCGAGCTTTTGTTTTTTCACTCAACGCATTCTTGTTGCAAGTCAGTTTGCAACGACAAAATAAGAAAATTGATGATAAAGTGCATTGCAAGAAGTGAAGTGCAACATTTTTTTTTTCTTCAAAGAAAAACGGGTATTACATATATGTAATGATATTTAATTAAATCACCTTGAAGTACACAAAGAAATGTCAACAAAGTGTCGCTTGCAACATTGTGCTACAAAAATCGCCGTGAAATTTTGAAAAAAGTGCAGAAAGTGAAACAACGCATAAGTGTCCCTATGTGTAGAAGGTGTTCAGTGAAAACTTTTGTACTCAAAGTTATGTTCCATAATCGCTTCAAGCGAGCCCTAAGCCGGCTGCAACCGGAAGTTTCGTAAGGGCTATTTTCTTAAATCAACTACATTCACACTCAACGTTGAACAAAGTCGATTTTTGTATAGTTTTTAGCATGTTCCGTTAGTTTAAAATCAAGAACTTATCACTATCTCAGATGCGCATACTGGAAAATATTTACTTTAGTAGAATCGGAAAGTTTCTTCATTGCCTTGACTACTTAGAACTTATAATAGATAGAAAAAAATGCGACTGGTAACAAAATATTGACAGGAATAGGTCTGTAGTAGGATGTTACAGGCGAACAAACGAGTATTCCCATAAAATTTCGTGGTTTAAAACCATTATACATTTCACTGCAACAAATAAAATGAAAAAAATATATGTAAGGAAGGGGTATGTTTGTTCATAATCGAACATATTCTACTGAAAAGTTGCATGGATTCCAGTTCAGGTTTTCACCGGATTATAGCTATTTTAGACACAAATATGCGCCATTATTAGGAACACAAGCGCTTTCAATTTTATTTACTCTGGACGTGCTTTGTTAGTCAATTCGACTAGCAATCATCGCTTTTGCAAACAGTAGTAGAATAATGATGCCCGCCTAGGGTTAAAATAACTCACATATCTGCCGATATAGGAGATATAAACTCAACTGGAAGTTCGAAAAATTTTCTGGTAGATACATGGGGCTGAAGACACCATTAATCGACCAATTTCTGACATACAGACATACTATTACTAGAAAAATATTCTCTCCAAAAATCTAAAATATATATCTCATAGATTGAGCGAAATAGGAATTTGTCCCTCATAGTCGGTTCCGAGGCTTTAATAGTATTGACACTTTTTGGTCATAATATGACTTATTTCAAGTTGCACAATTTAGAAAAATTGATAGCCCCATATATTTATTAGTGCCTGAGTTGCATACTGGAAAGTAAAAAAATCAGAGGGAGTTTAAAATTAAGTTATACGTGAAGTACTCGTGGTTATAGTCCAATTTCGCTCGTTTTCGTATTGCAACAGAGGGTGGTTAGAAAAATTATATGTACCAAATTTGGTCGATATTGATCAAGTACATAGGTCCTGAGAAATGCGTTCTCGCTTAAATGCGCGCGGTGCCAAGTTCACCCTCCAATTTAGAGCCCGGCTCCTATAAAGTCCCCTTGTATCATCTCAGGTGTAAGGTTGATTGTCTCTAGCGTATTTATTTATTGATTTATCGCGCTTTTAGTATCGAGTTATCACCCGATGTCATTACTTTGGAACGTTAAGGGATTTCTCCTGAGCGAATTTATTAGGGGATATACATTAAACCTCTTTTCAAAACATTTTAGCCCACAGATGCCACAAGTTTATAGCTTACTTTAATGCTAAGTTATGGTACTCTATATGTTTTCGGTTAATAGCGTTTTGTGGGCGTGGTAGTAAACCGATTACGCCGATCTATGAACATGTTCTCACTTTTTTCACAAGCAAGACTACCAGATTTCATTAAGATACAAGAATTTTTACTCAAGTTATTATTTGCACGGACGGACAGACAGAATTCAACTCGTCTCATCTTTCTGGCCATATATAGTATACTCGTACATAGCTCTATATTTACCTCGATTAATTTTAGTTGATACAAACAACTGTTAGGTGAACAAAACTATTATACACTGTAGCAAGATGTTCCAAGAATATAAAAAACGAGCTAAACCACTACCGTCGGTCGCACCCAAGCTAGAATACTCTCCCAAATAAAGTAGTTTCCGCACAAGAATTTTTGTTCGTTCGGTTTGTGTGGTAGCTATATGCTTTAGTGGTTTCATATCGATTATTCAAAAACTGAGTGACTAGTTCGCGTATATACAGACGTAGCCATGTTTGTCGACTTACTTGTATGTACATAATTTTGTGGTCTCTGACGTTTCTTTATGGGTGTTACAAACTTTATATACCCTTTTAAGGCTTAAAAAAACAAATAAGAGAGTTCTAAATTAGGGTGTGAACGAACAATTTATTCTTTCTCAATTTACTAAGATCAAAATTGTAATTCAAAAAGTCAAAAAAGTCTTGCGGTATTTTCGCTAGTTGGTGCTGAAAGCGCGAAGTTCTAGTTTTATTCGTCGCATCGGGTTATGCTATACCTTTTTGGAATGCTCATTTCACGCGCTAACACGTGTTTGATTGATTGCCGTTTCTTTTAAGTCGTTCGTGAGTTATAGCGTCGCAAACATGGAGCAAAATAAAGAGAAAATACGGCATATTTTACAGTACTACTACGATATAGGCAAAAATGCATCTCAAGCCGCCAATAAAATTTGTGCAGTTTATGGACCCGATACAGTTTCCATTTCCACCGCACAACGATGGTTTCAACGTTTTTGTTCTGGTGTAGAGGTGGTCGAAGATGCGCCACGCTCCGGAAGGCCTGTCGTCGAAAAAACATTAAAATATCGCTGAATTGGTGGAAAGAGACCGACATAGCAGTCATCAAAACGTTATAAACCATTTGAAGAAGCTTAGAGTCACTAAGAAGCTCGATGTATAAGTGCCACCCTAATTGATTCAATAAAAATACCGCAAGACTTTTTTGACAACCCATTATTAAAAACTGTTGTGAAAGACTTCAATATTAGTTATTAGACGAAATTATGTATGGATCACAATCATATTTAACTTAAACTAGTAAAGTTCATCTAAATAGCAAAAAGAGAGATACATACCGACATCTATGATTTATGTTGCCGAATGACATAATGCAAATTAATATATTCTTGCTGAAATCAATTGTACGAAATTTAAAATATTTGGTAGATTTTAGGGAGAAAAGTTATTGGAAGCGCGGCTACCGTTATACTATATGAGGCGTTGGGTTTAGACCGATTTTATTCACATTCAGCTTGTGGTTCAAAAAATTTATTTTCACTAAAATATCGTTCAAATTAAACAAGAAAAGCAAAAAATTCACACGATTATAAACATTGTCGTCACAAGAACACACAATCATCATAGAAATACTCTCAATCTAATTAACATAACTCACATAATGACCGATATATCCGATATAAAGACAGGTCTATGGTGGGCTTGGCGAAGAATTGATACGTTATATCTATTTTTAAAGCAAGAACACACTATTATGAAGAAAAGATTCCTTCGGGTTTTAAATAATATATCTCACAATCGCCAACATTTCCAAGCCAAACCACATAATCAGTATCGGAGCACTTAAAAAGTTATAGTCCGATTTTGACAATTTTTAATCTCATATAACATGTCTTACCGATAATTTTATTGGTGGCTGATTTACATATATACTACTTTAATTTACGCCTTTTGTTTAGTTCCAATAATCTACTACTGCAAGCAAAATATAGTAAAATTTTTTAATTTAAATTTCGCGCGAAAGACTCTTCATCGAGACATTTCTTATTTAGGTTAGTATGACTGTCGGTGATACATATCTGTTTCAAATGTCAGATAAAAATAATTATTAGTGTTAAGAATACTCTTGTCTGTCTAAAGTACATGAAGTGCATTCAGCCAATTTTACGATTGAGTGAAATTATTTAACAAAGGAGTTCCATTACATTTGGTGTGTGGAATAAAATTTCTGGTGCCGAAAAGTTCAGAATGTTGGAATAGGCCCTCGGTGATAATTGTTTGTCGCAAGCAAGTGTTTTTGATTGGTACAAATTATTCAAAGAAGATCGAGAACGAGTTGACGATGAACCATGTGCAGGAATGCCATCAATATCAACTGATGATCAGCACAATTAAATAAAGGAATTTGTGCTTGAGAATCGACTATTAATAGATCTTACTGACATCATTGGTATATCGGAAAAACCAGTGAAAAACATTTTGAAAGAACAGTTGGTCCCAAAAAAAGTAAGAAAGCACGTTTGGTTCCAAAATCCCTAATTTTTTTCGAAAATCAGTGTCTGGTTAACGTCGGTGAAACAATGCTTTTCGTCCGCCAGGATGTCATGAAACGTATTATTACTGGCGATGAGTATTGGATCTATGCTTAAGACGATAAGATACGGTCACAGTCGAATATCATGGCAAAGGTCAACTAAGTCCTAAAAAAAACATCTGAAACCAAGTCAAAAATCAACAGTTTTCTTCGTTTATTGAGGTGTTTAGCGCTAGGAATTCTTTCCTGCCAAACTGTCAACAAAGATATTGTATTTAAGTGTTGTGCGTCGTTTGCGTGAAGCTATTCGAAAAAGAGCCTGGAATTATAGGACGGAAACTCTTGGTTTTTGCACCACGATAATGCATCGTCGCATTCAGCATTCAGCATTGAGTCTATATGAGTTCTTCGCCAAATTTTCAGCCAATATGGTGACGCAACTACTGTATTCACTTGATTTAGTACCCTGTGGCTTCTGACTATTCAGCAAACTCAAACGACAGTTCGGGGAAACCGTTTTGAGTTAATTGAGGACATTAAAAGAAAATCGAAACGAGCATTGAAGGCCATTCCGAAAATTGACTGTAACAGCTGTTTCGAGGAATAGAAAAAACGTTGGCACAAGTGTATTGTGGTCAAGGGGGATTACTTTGAGGGGGATAATTTAAAGAATAAATTAGGTATTTTAAAATTATGAATAAAGTCTTACTATTTTTCGCTCAAATAGTATAGCACGAAATGCATAGCGGAAAATTTGGAGATTTCGAATAAGAATCTGCACGTGAAATTTTAAAGTGATACAGATAATTTCAGGAAATCAGCATTTTATGTTGGATTCTGTAATATTCTTTTCGTTTAATCGCATTTAAAGAAGTTTAATTATTTTGGAGAAGGGGTACTTTATTTCATAATATGTGACCTGGTCTACGAAAAGGGGGCTTAGGTGTCAAAAAATCAATTTTTTTTTTTCAATTTTTTATTTTTTATTTTGACACCTAAGCCCCTTTTTCGTAGACCAGGTCACATATATAGGTGTTCTGTAGTTGGACCAGAGCGGGGTTGCGAATTTTTTTAATAAAATTATTTGAATTAAAAAGTAAACTTTCAATTTTTGTAATGAAAAATAGTAAAACACTAAGTAGACAGACGAGAAAAAATATAAATTCTAAAACAATTTTGGTTATAATTAATTATGCAATTTATATATTTTTTGGTCCATCCGGTATTTAAGATTACATTTTAGAATCAAATATCTAAATATCTGCATGGGTTACATATGGGTTTTCAATTTGTTTACAACCTCACAACCTCATCTTTGGAATTAAAAAAAAAAAAAAAAATATTTTAATTAAGAATTTGGAGACTTTTTAAATTTTATTCAAATCAAATTTAAATTTTAATTTTTTTTTTGTAATTTAATTCCTTTAATCTTTGCCTCATAAGAGATAAACCTTCATTAATCAGATAACTAAGAGTTAACCAAGCATTTCACTAGTTAGATTTTGGTACCAGTAATTGTGGTTAACCCCAAACTTTATCCTATTTAAAACATTCAGTAGTTAGCCATTATGAAACCGTGCTTCGCATATGGGTCTAAGTAAATACACAAAGCTATAAGAGTTCTCAATTTTGAAAATTCATCATCAGAATATCTTAAGGGAGTACACCTCTATACAGTTAGAAGACCGGAAAAAGCGATTTTTCCCTCTAAAAACTTTAAAGTTCATTGATCCAAAAATATATACGCATTTTATGGTATCTTAAGACTTAACATTAGCAAAAATATTTATTTGGAAAGGAACTACAGCTGATCCCCGAGGGCTCCTCTCAAAAAGACGTTTTGCGGTGACCACTATATCTCTTAACGTGATCGTCTGAAATTAAAAAAACCCAAACAAATTTCTTTAAAGTGATCTAAATCTAGCAATTTATTGAAGGAATAAGCAAATTAAAATTTTTTGACAAAATATCCGTTTCTAAAAAAAATCGATTTTTGACCAAAATTTCGGCCTTAAATTGTTTATAAAAAAATATTTTATGTATCTATAAGAAAAAATCTTGGATTACTTTCTAAAAAATTATGAGTTTTAAGGTTAACGGCAATAGATATTAAATGCAAAAGTATTTGCATCGGGATAGTTAAGATCTCAGTCATACATACCTACAGAAATAATAAAAAGCAACTTTTAAGACCTCGTTCCAGAAATCAAATGGGAATCGTGTTTTAACAACAATCATAATTCATGCGGCTCGTTTCTTTTGCAGATTTTCAAAACTAAGTGCGAATAAAAATTCGAACAATAATAAATACAACGGAAAATATTTTATGGAGTGAAAGCAACTGAAAGCTCTAAGTGTTAACTTGTGAAAGTTCAGAAAGTTTAAGTGAATTTCGAATTATCTATGAGCAATTGTATAAAACGTGAGATCGAAATAAGATATTTTATTAGTGATACTATGTAAAAGGCAACAATAAAATTCTACAAAATAATTCAAGAAAAGTGAAAAGTGTTCAAACCATTTAAACACCCAGCTTCCTAACATTATTCAATCAAATCGATTAGACTTCAACCAAATAGTGTGTGCTTGTGCTTGAAATTTAAGTGAAATTGCCAAATCATCGCTCACCGCGTTTAGATGATTATGCATGGTACCTGGTACAAGGGACCACAACTGGCGCATCGCACACATACCCACAGCGATTACCATCGGGATTATACACCAACTCATCATCAAGCCCACCATCTACATCCACACCATTCCCACCATCATCAGGCACCGCCGCCGCCACCACCACCACCGACGCATTTACACTCGCATTCTCATCATCCACATCCGTATCGTTCATATCCTTCTTTTGTTGTTGCACCGTATCATGAGTCGCCGCCCAGGCTGCGCCAACACCCGCATCCACGCCAATACCAACGCATACGCCTGCAGCGTGCTTGAACGGTGTGCCGGCACCAATACTGGTGGAAGGCTCCTTTGCCGCCGCTGCTGTGTCTAATTCAGCCGTCGGCATCAATCAATTGGCGTCGGTGTTGAGTCCAACAATTAAAATTGAACAACCTTTTGGTGAACCTTGTCGGTGGATGAGTATGCGCTGAATTTGGATTGCAACATCGAAAATACTTTTCGGGTGAGTGAAAAAATATGTATTATAAATTCGGCAACCTAACATTGATTAAATAAAAATAGTATGTATATAAGCAACATTGAGTATATACTCATGCAAACTTTTTAGATAATTAAATAGATGGGGATTGCACCGCGACCTTAGGTCTATTGTGCCCCCTCCTAAGTCCCAGCGACCCACCCAGAGTCAGTTTTTGAAAAACCTTTGTCTGGTGCTAGTGAGACGATGTAAACCCTATTTGGAAACATGGATCCAAGGGCCTTTATCCTGCGTCTTCTGACTGCTATGAAGTCAATTAACAGGTATTCTAGAGTTTCGCACTCCTGTCTTAGAACCGGCAATTTGCACAAGAAGCTAGGCCCATGTTACACAAGTTCTTCTTCTATATAGAATGCCACAATAGCCAAATTTGTCTTAGGGAGGTTGATAAATATCTAGTTAAACCTGCAGAGGGTATAACTCCAGCAGGGAAGCAGACACTCAGATTAGGTATTTTGGCGCCGTAGTATTGATTTTTCATTTTTGGCAAGGGTTTTTTTAAGGCCGCTTTAATGCCCCTTTATGTCGTTCGTTTCGATAGCTGCGTTGGAAGTTTATCTCTACGCACCAAATTATGCAAGACTTCTGCTTAAAATGTCTCAAAAAACTTCCCATAGATATGAAGAGTTTGGAGCGTGGTCCTGCGACTTCTGCAAAATTCCCCCCGACGTTTTCGAGCCGTCGTGTACCACTTGATTGTACTCAAAAGGCAAAAGTAGAATCATTCCATTCAGCCTCACTGCTAAGGGTAACTTTGAACTTCTTCGATAAGTTTACCCTTTTGGGAGAAGAGCCAATAGTATTACACCACTTAATTTCTTTATCCTCCGCCACATCCTTTTTGCTATTTTATTTCACCATTGACTTAATTTTAAAGGTAGGGAGGCATAATAAGCATATAAACATAAAAAATAGGAAGTGACATTTTAAGTGGCCCTTGTCCGATTTCGAATATTTTAAAACTGTGACAGAAGACAATACTGTGTATATTATGAATCAAATTTGGTTGGAATCAGAATTATTACTAATGAAATATACAAAGAAGTTGTATCGTGTAATAATCTTTTTTTTCAACTATTCTGAAGACCACTACTGCAGATATTTTTTTGTGTTTTAGCAATTCGCTATTAAATTATTGTTTTTTGGGCAATGAATTGTAATATTCATTAAATTTTATAACCTATCCTCGTCCAAAATATTTTATTCAGGAATTTACACCCACACTATTCAGAAAAAAACTCACAAATCGTCGTTAGTTCACCACAGCGAGATATCTACAACCTACTCAGAGAACTAATTTCATCAAGATAGCTTAATTTTGTTAAAGTTATCACTTGCACTGACGAGCAACCGGCAGACGATCAGCCTTATTTGCTTCATCGGTTAGATTAACTGGGTCATCGTTGATAATTCTTAGGTGACTGTTATAATTATAGAAACAATCGTGAGAGTAAAAAAACTGAAACTTGTTTAACCTGCAAAATATTCTTGAAAATAATTTATAACTGAAGTACGTACACTAGGAGTTACTGGCGGTTAAACTACCCATGAAATATAGGACCTGTATTACTTTCTTAATACTGTAAACTATGAGCCACTGGTTTAATGATATATTCTTTTAAAATGTGCTATTAAGACTTACTGAGTAATTAAGCCTCATTCTGGGCTATTAGGTTAGGTTGAGTTTTGTTGTGTTACACTAAAGCAGAAGAGATGTTTCAGAGTCTCTCTCATGTCATGAAAAGTGGTCGTAGAAATAAATGACGATCAACATGTGGACAATCAAATTCCGTGGCACCGGAAATTCCATCGAAACTGTCGTAATTCATCAAAATCAACCGAAATCATCATTGAAATTCATGGAAATGAAATTGAACATCTCCAAACAGATTTATCGCATTTGACCGAACATTTGGGCTTACGAAATTTCCGGTTTATTGCAATTTGGGTGCACATTGCTCAAATAACATCAAAATTATTTACAAAAATCAATTTTAACACTAAAAACCCGTATTCACCTGATACGCACCGTACGACTTCTTCCTTTTCGGAAAAATGCATTTGCATGAAAAGAAAGCGTTATGCAGACGTAGAGGCCATTCAAAAGGCTTGCACCGGCATACTGGCGGTCATACCGGCCAACGAGCTAAAACATTTCATGCTTTTGACGTGCAAAAAGCGTATTAAGCAGAAGGAGACTATTTTGAATGAAATAATATTTGGAAAACTTTTTAGTTGTCCTTACATTATTTTGTCTGGATTATCAATAATTCTAAAAATCCTTGAAGTGACTTGTTTTATACCGTTATACACAGAGCAGCGAACGTATATTCGCTCCAACGGTTTCTTGTATGATATTTTACTGGAGCGGCCACCACACCAAATCACCGCAGTGTAACGCCAATGCATAAAAACAGGTGATAAGCTCCATGTTGATCTTAGCATTTTCGAGAGCCACTGTCTTTTTCAGCCTCTCTTCCACAGTGAGATTGTACGTCAGGTTGTTTTCAAAATTATTCCAGGACTTGGTATATTTAGGGTGTTGTAACTTTTTGTAAAGGATAACATATGCCTCTTACCGTCATTTGCCTTTAGAGCGCTACTCATCACGCTACTATTTGCAGTACAGACAAAGTTGAGAGGCGACAATACACCTTTCTGAGAAGTTCCTATTCGCGCCAGTCTGAGAAAAATGCTTTTTCCATTCTGTGTTAATCTTCCTGCAACCTAGTAGAGCTTGTATCCATGTTTAATGGCGGGTTCTATCTTGCTGATTCCAGACTATTAACATTTGCATCATTGGCGCCCGACATTTTCCTTATGCTCTACGCTCTCTATCTATTTAGTATTAGCGGTAAAGGGTAGTTTCACTGCATCTACTTTTCGTATAGCTTGCCAAGCTTTCGAGGTTAGTCAACGAAATCTTGAACCCCTGATGTTGAAATAGTTTAACTTTTCACACTTTTCACAATTATTTACTCATTTGATTAATAGATTAATCTTGTCGCCTTCAAAGGGTCCTCATTCGATATTATAAACTTAACTAGTGCTTCTTGCAACCGTCGAAACACGTCCAAATTCGAATTTTGGATAACCTTTAGCTGTTTCAGCGATGCGTTTTAGTTTCATTTATGTTGTAAAATGACGTCCTTTAAGGTTCCCTTTATTTATGGAAAAAGTCACTGGAGCCATGCCTGGCCAACAACGTGTTTTTGGCCAGAATTCACACTCAAGTAACGAGTATGATCTTTTAACAAACCATTTTTCTGATTTTCAGCTCTCAGCGAAAGATTTGTGTTGAACGGTCAGGAGCCATTTAAGTTTGGGGAATAAGAAAAAATCACACGGAGCCAAATCTGGTGAATACGGTGGTTGATTGATGTATTCATTGCCTTTTTTACTTTAAAATCGGGCACAATCGCGCTAGCATCTTTCCTGAAATTCCCTCTACGTGATTTAAAGTCATGCAACACAGTGTCGTCAGTTATAATAGCGCATTCATAAATCTGAGATTGAATATGCACGATCAAGCGTGTCCATAAGATCTGATGACTCTTTTACAAAAATTCAGCTTTTTTTTCATTACTTGAAGAAGTCGTCCAGAACAGCATGTCTTTAACGAATCTGACCGTCTTTGGAGGGTTTGTACCACTCGTAGGCTTCTGTTTTTGATAAAACTGAATCACTGTAAGCTTTTTTCAACATTCACACCAATTCCGCAAACGACAATTCTTTGTTTTATATTTTTATTGTTGTAAGAATCGCAATCGCTCTGAGGTGTAAACAAACCGATGCCATAGTATTAAGACGTTCTACAACAAAAATACATTTTTTAAATCCATTCACCCGAGTATTTAATTGCAATTTCGGGTGTTTTTTTGTTCACAATGTAAATATACATATATATAAATTATAAATTACTAGAAAGAAATCCTCTAGATCAGAAAACCGTGCCACAAAAGCATTTCAAACCTTTTAGTTTCGGACATTCTGAATCATAAAAAATAAAATCTGGTAATTTAAATTAGTTAGTTTTTTCTGTAATTGATAGTACTGTTAGTGACATCTGTGCCAAATTTCACGTCAATATATTCATTAGTATTTGAGATACGTGTCGTTTTGGGAGGTTTTGAATTCTTCGATTTTTACAATGTTGAATTTATTGAGAAAGAAGTGCGTTAAATTTTGTTTGCGGAAGAAATTTCGCCTAGCAAGTGACAATGTTGAAAAAGCTTGGGATAAATTGTTTCTGAAAGTGTTTACAAGTGGTATAACGAGTTCAAAGCCGGTGCTGAGAGTGTTGAGAAAATGTGGAGTCAAATCGGCCAAAAACTGACTGATGAAATACGTCAAACAAGTCAAAGAAATGGTGCTTAAAATCGTCGATTACTATTAGAGACATTGCTGTAGTTGAGCAATTTTGACGTGGATTTTGAAAGACGAATTGGGCTTGGGAAGAGTCAAATCTCGAATGGTTCCAAAAACACTAAATTTTTTCGAAAAAGACCGTTGTGTTAACATCTGTGAAACAATGCTCTATGACTATCAAAACGTAATGAAACGCATGATAACTGGAGATGAGACTTGGATCTACGCTTACGATTCCGAAACAACCGATCAATCGAGCGAATATCGTGCTAAAGGCGAGCCGAAACCGAAAAAACCACGTTAAAGTCGCTCAAAAATCAAGGCCATGTTGACAGTTTTCTTCGATTATCGTGATGTTGTGCATAATGAATTCCTTCCGCCGGGCCAAACAGTCAACAAGGAATATTATTTGAGTGTTATGCGCGTTTTCGTGAAGCTATTCGCCTCAAGAGGCTAAAACTGTAGGCCGAAAACTCTTGGTTTTTGCACCACATGATGCACCATCTCATACTGCATTGGTTGTTCGTGATCATTTGCTAAAAATTTAACAAATATCGTTCCGCAACCACCGCATTCGTCTGATTTGGCCCCTTGTGACTTCTGGCTGTTCAGCAAATTCACATGACCACTCCGTGAATACCGTTTTGACTCAATTAAGGATAAAAAGCTGAATCGAAGAAGGCTCTGATGGCCATCACGACGGAGGACTTTTCCAAGTGCTATGATGACTGGAAAATTCGTTAGCAAGAGTGTATTGCAGCGGGAGGGGATTACTTTGAAGGAGATGAAATGGATTTGCTGAATAAATAAAGACTTTAAAAATATAACAAAATTCAGCTTTTATTTGATCACATTAGTATTTTGAAACCGGCTTTGTCCATTTTAATATTTAAAAGGATGATTGGGTAACAGGTTTGGAGCCATTGGGCTGTTATTAAACTTAATTTGAAAGAAAACAAAAATCCCAAATCTCACACATACTATTTAAGAATACATTAATGTGTATGCAAATGTTTGTATAGCTGAGCAGGTAAGTATTTCTTATTCAATAGATCTTAGCACACGAAAATCATCTCTAAAATTATAAAAAAATACTTATCGAATCAATTTAAATACTTAAACCACAATATGAAATTTGAAGCTGTCAAGGAATAAATATCCCCAAAAACCACAAATAACCAATTACACGAAGATCGAAAATAATGAGCAGAAAGAAAATAAATTACAAAAACATGTCTGCACGTTGAGTCCAACGAAAAATGGCAAAAACAAATCATAAACATGAAGAGATAGTGTGTAAATATGTATATAATTCAATGGGATAATCGAGAAGTGAAGCGGAGAGTATACCTACAATAATATAATATAAACAACAATTATCGCTTGCAAGAAAAGCGAAAAGCGGACGAAACAGAGAGCGGCTGAAAATTACAAATTTGACGGCGGCAAAACGCGACCAGTAAAACACGCCAAAAAAGCGTTAGAGAAAATATGAATTCATAAAAACTCATTGAGGGCGTGTTCTAATTGGATTTATTTCAAATATTATTAGCAACAACAAAGCAGTCGTGGGATCGCCGTTTAAATGGCATATGGGTGCATATAATGCCATAAGGAAAAACGTAAGAAATGCCGAAGACATTGAAAAAGTGGTTGAAAAAGACGGTTAGCGAATAAAAAAACGTCAATATAGCAATAACAACAATGCCGAAGAGCCTGCACGTAAAAAATAGACGGACAAGTAATGAAATAACTTAAAAACTCGCATTAAACACGCCCACATAAAGGCACAGCAACAACAACCAACGGCAAGGGACAGAAATGGCGTTTTTGCGCAAATACCGGTAATATTTATACTTTTTAGTCGTGTGCTTCTAACTGGCTAAGCGAGCAGAGCCGGCAAGTCTGTTGAGAGCAATGCGCCAACAACACTAGCGTAGCGGTGGAAGGGAGATGGAGCAACTACTCGTGAGAGAGCGTGTGCTCGTGCGTGAGTGAGCTTAAAATTGGGGGAAATACAACGAAAGCATAATTTTGGCGAGCGTTTGAGTGCGGTTGCACAAAGTCACTCAAAGAGAGAAGCGCAAATTCTTATTAAGTCTTAAGAGAATTTGTTTTTCATTTAAAGCTTTTTATAGCGCTCAGGATGCATGGCGTGGGGGAAATACAGTGAGTCCTTAACGTGTTGCGTGCAGCTTTTTTCGGCCGTTTGAGACTCGAAGAAGGGTTGTGTCCTTGCTGCCATAATTAGTTTTAGTATTTTGCTCGTTAACGAAAAAAGCTGCCACACATTGCGTACGTAAGAGCGACATAATCGTGTTATTGGTTTTTCTATTTGTTGGTGTATTTTGCGAGTCGAAACTGTTGCACCGACATTTCATTAAAAGGACATTGATAAGCTTTTTGCCAATATTTAATACGGTAGATATGCATGCAGGCATGCACTTTTGCACATTGCTTTGTATGTAACAGTTAATCATCAGCTGTTGCATTATAGCAAGCTTGAACTATTTTCGTGACAACTTACAATTATCAAATCTATATCCGAATTTAAGATGAAAATTCTCCGGGCCTACTCAGTTTGATTATCTCTAAATATAAGTGAACACAAAGAGCAACTCTTCACGCAATATAGACCAGTTTGTGGCTTTGAATGCGCCAACATCCTGAGAAAATGGTCCATATCTTCCTTCCTAGCTTAAGATCTAACTAATCGATAGATTTAAACAGCTACTAATTGTACTCTGAAGTAAGCATATAAAGTTTGCCACGATATTTATAACACCCAAAAGAAACCTCAGAGACGCTATAAAGTACATATAATTATGATCAACCTGGGAGAGAAGAGCTCAAGTCATACTAAAAAAGGGGGGATAAAGTCTTCGCGGCCAGGAAAGCTGGTGATATAGCTATTAACACAGGAAACGATAAAGAGAAGATCAATATATACATAACGTCTTTACACGACTGCAATACCAGGCACAAGGGCGTCTCAGGAAACGAAATAGCGAATGAGATTGCCAAAAGTGTCACCATTTAGCTATCGAACCAATTCAGAAAATACACAAGTCCTAAAAACTATACATGGAATTTCCGAAAGGGCTGACAGATGGATCAGGGTGATGCCTTTAGGGGCATGCCTGATCGCCAAGATCATATGCAAGGAAATGGAAGAAAAATACCATGCTTTTTCTCAGACGGCTCCGAAGGGCTGCCAGGCATCACATGCGAGCCGTATAGGTTTTTTGACAAATTCTTAAGCGACTGGAACACCTTCTCTGCTTCCGACCAGCCTCTTCTAGAACTTGGCGACAGTCGTTTCTTCTTTTAGCAAGGTGCCACCAATTGGAAAATCCAAGCGAAGTCAGGTCCTTCTTCACCAGGTCTTTCCAACGGAAGTTGTCCTTGTCCTCTGCTTACCCCGGCGGTACTGCGACGATACTTTAAGAGCTAGTGGTTTTCGTCCTTTTAATTCACTGAACTAAGTTAATGTCGTCGTATATCTCATACAGCTCATCGTTCCATCGAATGCGATATTCGCCGTGGTCAACACACAAAGGACCATAAATGTTCCTCAGGACCTTTCTCTCGAAAACTCGTAACGTTGACCTACCAGATGGAGGCATCGTACATGCCTCTGCTCGATATAGCAGGACAGGAATAATGAGTGACATATTGAGTTTGGTCGTTGTTCGCCTATAGAGGACTTTACTTCTCAATTACCTACTCAGTCTGAAGTAATACCGTTGGCAAGAGTTATTCTGTGTTGGATTTCGAGGCTGACATTGTTATTGGTGTTGATGCTGGTTCCAAGATGGAACTAACGCGCGTTGTTAAGGCTAATGACATCGATATCATCGGCTTACACCAGCAGCTGTACACTCTTATAGAAGATGGTACCTTCATCTTTTAAATTCTGCAGCGCAGAATTATTTTCTCCAAGAGTAAGTTGAAGAAGTCGCACGATAGGGAGTCGCCTTGTCTGAAAACTCGTTTGGTGTCGAACGGCTCGGAGAGGCCCTTCCTGATCTGACGGAGTTTTAGAGTTGCTCAACGTCAGTATTAGTTTTGCGGGCAAAAGCAGGTTTGAAATTGAAGAAGAGGTTGTGCGTGACGATTCTCTTCTCACGCGTCTTTTCCAAGATTTGTTGATTTTCTAGGCCTAAAGCCACACTGATAAGGTCCAATCAGTTTGTTGACGGTGGGCTTTAATCTTTCAAACAATACGCTCGATTTTGAGGAGGCTTATCCCAGTTGGCGCAGATTGTGGGGTCTCCCCACCATATTCTACAACGAAGCTGATGCATGCTTCTTCTCAGTTCTTCGTAGCTCGGCCGGCAGTCCATCGGCTCTCGCCGCTTTGTGTTCTTCAGGCGGAATTGCTATTCGAACTTCTTCATGTTTGGGCAATGGAACGCCAGCAAGCCGGAGAGTATATAATATTATGCTCTGGGCATCAGTCACTAGATTACCTTTAGTGGTTCTACAAGAGTATGTTCTGTTCTTGAAACTTTCTGTTAGTCGCCGCATCTTTTCATACAGCTTTCGAGCATCACCGCTGTCGGCCAACTTGTCAAGCAAGACTTGGATTAGATATCTATAAACTTTGTCGATCAAGAGACTGGATGTAGTATCATAACGTTGGTATCAACTTCAGCTCTTATTAGTAATGAACATCCATCTGGTACTACGCAGAACCTGTAGGTCTATGTACGCTATGGCAGCCGGTACTATAACCTAAGATAATTTGTATTGAATTGAATTGAAAAGAAAAGTTTGATGGTTTTATTTCAAAACAGCTTCTTAAAGCTTTACATCAACTAAAATTGGTTTTATTGTATTTATGGATATGTATTAAATCTTAAGAACAAAAAAAATATGCAAAAATACTAAAAAGATTGTAGGGTATTCCTCGTTTTGAACGGCATCTAAGTTCGCGGTAGCACATAAGCGGCCCACTTACCACATTATTTTTTTCGTTGCCCTTTACTTTACAGTTCATAAGCGGAGGTATATGATGTTAAGGGGTTACATGGGTTTCCTCGGGTAAAAATAACCTTCTTTCAACAATTTTTTTCTCATATAAGAAATGAAATATTTTATTAGAAGCGACCAGTTAACGGACTCATCAAAAGAAAGTCACAGTGCATGTTGACTAACTGGAAGTGTGAGGAGAATCATAATGGCTTACATTTATTCGCAAGTCAAGAAGCTTCGATATAGCGTTATTCGCAGCTTTCTATATAAAGAAAGAGGATTATGCCTGGTAAAAAAATCCTTGCTGTCTTCTCTCTTAACCTGAATGTAGAACCAAAACTGCAAAGGAAGTTGGATTACTGTGCCACGTACAAAAAACTCCATATATTATATCTAACTCGATTTGAATGCTGCTACAAATATCCGTTAGACAAACAAACTATAAAGTACCGCTGCAATATGTTTCCCTCGAAGCTGGTAACAAAAACCCGTAACCAGTAAAAAGTATTGTAAAAGGATAATGTGAAAAAGAAAATAAAGATTAAAGACTGTAGTAAAATCAGTCATAAGGACAAGTAATACCGAAAATAGTGCAAAGCAACATGCAACCGGAAGAGCGAAAGAAAGAGGAAGGAAGTGAAAACACATGCTCAAGCACTGCGGATTTTTCCACGCTCATAAATTGCAAGCTTGCTGCACGTACCCGCGCGCCAAGTGCAACGACAGCAGCGCACAAGATTGCTGCCACGCGTGTGAGATGGTATGATGCTGCGCCGCAGTCTGCGCTAGCAGCATAACTAAAAAAAATTGTTGCAAATATATATGTACTCGTATATTAAAGTAGAAGTTGGATGGTGTGCTGATGGGATATATCAGATTTGTATGAGAAAGGGAATAGAAAAGTAAAAATTTGAGAATATTAAATATATTTATATCTGTTTCATATAGTTACTATTTATGTACTATCTTATGTACTTGAACACATAAGGTATCTTTGGCACAACGGTCGGTAAATGATGGCCCCACGATAAAATATCTTCAAATATTTTGAAGCTGAATGACTTCGCCGAGACCCGAAATATGGTTATCTATAGTACTAGATTTCAGCTTAGGAAAACTCACCAAGTTACCTGGCTGTCTCCGGATCGAAAAGCCGTCAACCAGATGTTGTGATCGACGAAAGACACGTCTCCAATGAGTTTAGACGTTGCAGCCAAAATGCATGTCAACAAACACAAGGAAGGTTCGAGCCACTATATCTGAATTTGGTACCCCGCAAAACTAATACGGCTGTGTACACTTACGTTGAGCAATACTAAAAGCTCCGTCAGGATCGCGAACGACCCCTCCGACCCGTTCGATACCAAACGAGGCTTCAGGCAAGGAGACCCTTATCGTGCAGTTTCTTCAATTTGCTGCTGGAGAAAATTATTCGAGCTGCTGAGGGTTTAATTAAGCATACTTCGATGATATTGATATCATTGCCTCAACACCCGCGCCGTTAGTTCTGCATTCTCCGACTGGACAAGGAAGCAAAGCAAATGGGTCTGGCAGTGAACGAGGGCAAGACGAAATATCTCCTGTCATCAAACAAACAGTCGCGACTTGGCTCTCACGTCACTGTTGACAGTCATAACTTTGCAGTTGTAGATAATTTCTTCTATCTTGGAACCAGTATTAACACCAACAACAATGTCAGCCTAGAAATGCAAGGCAGTATAACTCTTGCCAATAGGTGCTACTTCGGAATAAGTTGGCAGTCCTCTCTCGACGAGAAGAACAACTCTATGGACGATGACAACACGATGAACCGACGTTGAGATTTAGGTTCCTTGCGCATAAGCAACGACGAATATCGCAATCGATGGAACGACGAGCTGTAAGAAATGCACGACAACATTGACATAGTGAAGCGAATAAAGAGACAGTGGCTACGCTGGCGAGGTCATGCCGTCCGAATGGATTAAAACCTTCCACCTCTGAAAGTATTCAACGAAGCGTCTGCTGGGGTAAGCACAGGAAGGGGAAGACCTCCACTTCGTTGGAAAAATCAGGTGGAGAAGGACACTTGATATCTCCGTTTGAAGAACGGTTGGCGCGCTGTTGTAATTTTTGATGGCTGGTTTGACAGATATATCTTTAGGAAATGCTGTACGTTTAACAACCAATCTACATATCTCCACTAATGTGTTTAAATAGTTTACTCGACATTGCAAGAAATAACACCAGTTTTAAGTTAGAAATCGATATATATTTAGATATCGAACTAAAGTGATATCGATCACGCAGTGAACTATGTTTAAGTATGTTCATTATCTAAGGCATGATTTGGTAACAGAAATGAAATTACTGCAGATCTTTCTAAAGCTACTCTGCATTTTACATATGTATTGAATGCTAGTGGGGAAAGGGAATAAAAAATGTCAAAGCCGCGATTACTAGCAGCAGAAAAAATTAGCAAACACGCCTCACTTTGTATTGGACTTCCGCTTCCACTGCGCACTAACACAAGTGCCACACTCGCACTCTCGCATACCCACCTGCAAGTGTGTGTGTGTGTGATTGTATGTGCATTTACCTGGTTTTTGCGCACTTCCGTTTCTTGGCGCGCTGCTTTTCTGCTATCAATTGCATTGGGCGCACATTAGCGGAAGGGCAAAAGAAATCGAGCTGCGGAAATAGTCGTGGAAACATAATAAAAATCAGAGCTAAATAAAAAGGAAAATAAATATTGAAAACGAAAGGCGAAGCGAAAACATTACAGTTGTGCTTGGGAACAAAAAATAGTATGTGGACGCATGCAGTGCGAAAGGGGTGGCCGGAGCTGACAGCAGAACAGCGCGAAAGCAGCGCTGTTGCTGCGCTACTGGCGACGCCACCGCGTATGCCGTTAACAAGTGGGTTAAGGGATAATGTTTTGTGCGCCAAACCGTTATGCTTGCGCCGCAACTCCTCGTCATGCATATGTATGTATGTATGTATATTTTTTCTTCGCGTCTCCTTTAACACACTCAACGTTGTAGCTTTCTTCTGCCGTCATTTTATTTTTTCCTCACTGTAATATATTTTTTTTCGATTACAACAATTTCCTTTTTTCGAACGCCGCCGTTTTTATTGCGGCCAAATTCATTGGCAACAATATGTGTATGTGTATGCATGTCCGTATGTTTGTACGTATTTATTTGAGTTTGTGGCGTGTGTTGCACGTGTATTTGTGTTGATAGCTCAAGTGTTGTTTCCATTTCTTCTATATGCTCAGGCTCAATGCGCTTATCGGTGTGTTTGCAGCGTAGCGCGACGTCCTTGACGCGACTTTTGTTGCTTGCCACTTGCCACTCACCCATTAAACGTGCAACAGCATTGCACTTGCTGGCACAACACACTGCTACTTACGCGTGCTACCTCAACCTTTGCACCATTCTCTGCGCTGTTTCGCTGTTGCCGCCCTTCTCCTCACATTCATGTTGCAATTTTTTATATGCACTTCGATATTTATTTCTTCCCACAGTCAGTTCCTGCAACCACCGCTTTGTTGGTTGTTGGTACGTGGCAGCGTGCTAAGCATCTATATACTATAACAGTATGTCTGTTGCATGCTTGTCGATGTGTGTGTGTGTGTGTGTGTAAATACATTTATACTTTCATTCATGCATTTCTTTTCCTTTGCTGTCATGCCACATCCTTAGAAAGAAAGTACGCGGTCGCTTTGCGATTTCCTTCAATTGCCACACGGCATGTGGCGGTGTTGGACGTGTGTGGCGCATTTTCTTGCGCGCTTACTGCAGAAAATGAGTTCTCATTTAATAACATGCATACATACACGAGTATATGTATGTAGTGGTGCATGAAATTTGTGGCAGTGATAAGAAAGTGCGAGCTGAAAGTTGTGTTTACGCATAGTGTTGTTGTATGCTGAAGTGTCGTTGCGTGGAAAGCGGGTGACGGGTGCAGGAGGTGTAATGATTAGCAAGCAGCAGCTACGCGCAAATGGCAAGCATAAATCGGAAATGCCATTACACGATGTGAAAAGTGAAATCTGCTGATCGCAGAAGAAAGATTGTGAAACTATATATAAATATATATTATAGATATCAGTGCTTAGTTATTAAAAAAAATCTATTTTGTTTCGGTTTTTCTAAAGTATGTTTTTGTGAATGCGAAATCAGTTCGTACGAGGTGACCTTACAATGAACTTTCTAATAAGAACGAGAGAGAGAGAAAGAGACAAATATAATTTTTGAAAAAATTCTTCGAGTGATTGTGTCTTCAAATCTTTCCTCCAACGCATTGCTGAAGAAATACAAGAAAACTATTGATTTCAATAAGATTTTGACTTAGAACTGAATCTAGTTAGCTTAGCTAAGAAACTGCCTAACCCTGGTTATGAAACATGGTACACTTTTCAATATTTTAGCAATAAAACTAAGGTGCCAAAGAAGCGCTGGAACAAATGCTGAACATTTTTTTGCTTTTTCTGTCAGAGGTGTTGAAAATATTTGAATGCACCAAAAGGACTTACAGCCTGGTTCAGTTTGTATCTTGTTGTTGGTACTTGGAATTGAACTTTTTAGTTTTGTGCTTTTTTGGTTTGTTTTTACTTTACATATGTACTATTGATCTGAAACTGGTTTCGAGTCAGCGATTTTTAGCGCGAAAATTTTGAGGGATCGTACAAGATGTTTTCGTTACATTTTGATATTCTATTGATCTTTTGTCGGAATAGGCCAGATCGGACAATTATATCACAACTGATTATTCAGGTTTTTTCAACTCCACCGTAGTCTCTTAGACAAGTTGTGCAGAATGACCCAAAGAACATTTCCCGCATACGTGATTTTATAAAAACAAAGTCGACCTGCTCTAATGTACTCTTTATTACTTAGAGATCACAGTTAGAAATAATCAAAATGTCAACTTTATGGAGTTAAAAGATATTTATTTTAATCAAGAAATTACTTAGTGATAACCCTTTCTAATAGGTTACCAATATTAATCTCAAAAGCGTCGAATAAGGCACTAAATTTTTATAAAACAAATAAAAGTTTTGAATAGGCCAAGAAAATTACAGGAGTTATTTAAATTTTTGTTTTAAATAATAAAATAATTTTTTAAAATTAAACGTAATATTTTGAAGAAAAATCCACCAAACAGGATATAATAATAACAATTTTTATTTTTATTATTTTATTTTATTTTTCTGTTTTTTATTTACTAATTTTTTCCTGGAAAATATATATTTTTCAAATTATGTCGAGGAGTAATGAGTGAGCAACAAACAAAAAAATAATAATAAAAAAATCTAATTTTAAACAAAAATTTTAAATCTTTCAAAAATAGTTAAAAATGTAGTTAATAGCCAGATTAGTAAGCAATTGGTCAAAATTTGAAAAATATATGCATTAAAAAATATTTGTTTGTAATTTTGCATTTATATGTATAAGAACATATGAATAAATCAACAACAGCAACACAATCGCAAGCATTTACATCTTTCCATGCACACCATATATATATACATGCACATATGCGTATACACTTATATGTATACATACGTATAAGTATTACAACAACAACGCAGAGTCAAGCTTTGCAAAAACCCAATAAAGAATTTATGTTGAAAAAGTGTTCGAAATAAAGCAAGCAATGCGAGTGCAATACAATAATAAAATAACAACAATAACAATAAAATGTCAGCAAAAATACAACGTCCTTTAATATCGCAGCTAACGGCTGCATCTTGTGTAGCACGCTTGCCAATGCATAGCGTGTGCGCCCTTGGCTGTTACCATTTCTGTTGTCACTGACGATGCAGTGGTCTGCAGCATATGAAAAAAATAACACACACTTACAAATATACCTACTTATTATACATATATATTTATACTAGTGAATACATACATACATAAATAAATAAAATACAAATATAAATACAAGCAAATGCACGACTCGCTGAAGGCATGCACTCTATAAGCTTATGCTTATAACACAAAATACTATACATACTTGTATGTAAGTATGTATGGGCGAAAAAGTTAGCCCAGCGAGTAAAATCAAAGGATAGCAAATTATCTTTATAAAAAGCAGGAAACGTTACTTCAATTGCATTGAAGCTTCACAAATAAAAAAAAGCTCTCATATAAGAACTTGATTTTGATCGTTCAGTTTGTCTGGCAGCTATATGTTCCGACAAAGAGCTTCTTCAGAATAAAAAGACCTGTGCAAAATTTGAACTTTAACTCAAAAACTAAAGAACTACATCACCTTTATACAGACAGCTTTGTAGACATGTAAACGAACATGGCTAAATCGATTCAGTTCGTCTCGCTGATCATTTATATATATTTTGAGGGGTATCCGACATTCCTTTTTGGGTGTTACAAACTTCATGGCAAGGTTAATATAACCGTAACCAGGGTATAAAGCGGAGATTAGCAAATTGAAATTTTTGTTAAGCAAACTTTCTATTGAAGGGCATTAGCAGAGCAATTCTCTTCTTCTCAGAGCGGAGAGAAAGCTGCAAGAGCTTTTATGTGAGCTTTTAGCATTTGTGTCTAAAGTTCGTAAAAACCGTATTGCTCCAGTGGATCATTCTCTGGAGTGGACAATTCTTTCTTCTCAGAGCGGAGAGAAAGCTGCAGAGAGCTTTTATGTGCGCTTTTAGCATTTGTGTCTAAAGTTCAGATTTTCCATATCTTCTCCAGTGTAGTTGCATTCGTGAAGTTAGGAAAATTTTATCGTTCTTTTCAAAACACGAAATTGCAAGGCTTTTATGTCGCTTTTAGCATTTGTGTCTAAAGTTCTAAAAACCGTATTCTCCAGTGGATCATTGTCTCTCCCTTCTTCTCAGAGTGGAGAGAAAGCTGCAGAGAGTGGACAATTCTCTTCTTCTCAGAGCGGAAAGAAATCTGCAGAGAGCTTTTATGTACGCTTACATGTGTCTAAAGTTCAGATTTTCAGTGGATCATTCTCTGGTCTTAAGTTGCTTTAGCTTTAGAAACATTCCATGAAAAAGCTTTAGCTCCTTGATAAAGTTTTAGGTCGATTCTTATTTCCAAAACTCCTCGATATATTGCAAGGCTTATTTTCAAAAAAATTAAAGTAATTTTTGTTGTTTGCAATCACTTTTTCTACAATCAATTTTAGAGAAATTCTGGTTTAGTGATAGGATGATTAAGCTTTAATAAATAGCTTTGATATTAAGCTTTAGTAAAGCTTTAATAAATAGCTCTGATATGAAGCTTCAATAAAGCTTTTAAGTACAGATTTAATAGCATTAAGGCGAAGTTACAAGTAGACGGCACAAAAAATGCCTAGTTTTAGGCGAAAAAAAGTTCATTTATAAATTTTTATTGCGCTTCGTTATCGCTAAAGCTTTTCGAAAAAACATCAAAATAATTCAAAACTTAAATTAATGTAAAATATAAATCGAGAACTATGTCCTATTATGCTGCTCTATTAAGAGTTCTTCTCACTGACTTCGAGAAAAGAGAGAAAGCTTTTATATTTTGCCAGGATGCTTTCACTAATTTTCAATCAACCACAAGCACAGCTGTCGAATTTGTATTGAGTCAATATAAAGACTCTAAGGCATTATTTCATAAAATGTAGCATAGTTTTAGGCAATACATTACTTTTGGTCATATCTTAAGCAGTGAAGTATGTAGATGTGAGGTATATGTACATATGTAGATAATATTTTATTTGAAAATATGTTGCCATTACTAGTGCAAAATTGTTGGCTTTGTTGTAGCTTGTAGTATGCGCTAGGGCGCCACTTTCTTCGGGGTCGAAGCTGCAGTTTTTCATGTAGTACATATACATATGGGTGGTAGTAGCATTGATCTATGCACATGTGTAAGCCAATATTGCAACGTCTTAAGGAAACGCGAATACAAAACAGAAAAAAATCTATGAAATGCGCACACGAGCGCTTAAAGACGCTACATCATATACAAAAATATTGTATATACTGTACACACATACATATGTGTACATAACAGCGCTTATGGAGAAACTTAGACGGGGGAACAGGGGTAAAACATAATACACACAGACGGACAAATGCATACATACATATGTACAATGCATGAGCGCGAAAAAATGTAAGTAAGAAAGGCGCTGAAGGAAGAGTCTGAAAGCGCGAGGGAAAAAATAAGCTTTTGCGCTAAAAGATTGAAAGGAGAAAAACAAGTATGGGCGTAAGTGTGTAGCGGGAATGTGGGTACAGCGGCAACGGGCAGCAAAAAAGCGCGCGCACACACACAAGCTGACAGACACATGAGCAGTGGCGTTTGATATAAAAAAGTGGCCAAGCAAAATGGTTGTGTGCAGCGCAAAGAAAATCAATCTACTCGCTTGACGGCGCTCCTCAGCTCCTGCCGCTGCTACAGCGGCTGCGATTATCCTGGCAGCGACGCAGACAAACAGACAAGCAGACAATTGCGGCAACATGTTTAGCTGTACATATGTTTGTATGTGCATATGTACTTATAAATGCTTTTTTCTTCTTCTGCGCCACATATTTTTTCCATTTT
Organism: Bactrocera correcta; assembly: GCA_027475135.1. Classification (NCBI taxonomy): domain Eukaryota; kingdom Metazoa; phylum Arthropoda; class Insecta; order Diptera; family Tephritidae; genus Bactrocera; species Bactrocera correcta. Next base: position 44,928,186 of record CM050323.1, read on the forward strand.
ATACTGCATTTTTTCACTGCGCATTTTATTACTTTGCTTTACTTTTGTTGTTGTTGTTGTTACTGCTGTCGCTACGCTTTTTTTTTTGTACGCCACCGTTGGCGGGTAAATGTTTGTTGTTGCTTACGTTTTTGTTCCCCTAGCGTTACAGCTGCTGAATTTCCTGCACTTGTCGTGCGCTCCTCGCCGCGCCGCCACTTCACAGCCGCTTGTTGGCGTTGTGGCGTTGGCGCTTTTTATCTTAGAAGAAAATGCTGCACTGCAGCATGAAGCGCTAAGAAAAAACACTACAACAACAACAACAAGTGCAATTGTAAAATATGTACTTATACTATGTATGGAAAGGAGTGAAATGTGCAAACAAAAACAATTTCAAAGCAACGGCAAGTGAAATAAAAAGCGGACAGATTATGAACAAAAAGGATGTGGGGAAGCGAAAAGCAGTTGGAGCATTGGCACAATACGGAGAAGAAAAAAATGAGCAACAAAATGGGGCAGCAAAACACACACACACACACACACATACTACAAAATAGAATAATAATAAAAGCGTGAAAAAATAAGCAGAAACAACAGCAAAAACACATACTGAAATATAGCGACAATAATAATGCACCGCTGCTGTCAGCGAAGCGCGCAGCGGCCATTCTCATTGCTGGCACTGCCGTTGCAGTCGCTGCCGCTGATGTCCTTACACCAGTCGGCAGCGGCTGGAGCTGAACAGCGAAACGTTGAAACGGTGAAACGGCAAAAGAGCTCAACGGTTCGGTTTCTCATATGGCAGGGAAGCGTTGTGGCGGTCGTACGTGCATGCCACAAACGTGGCATCAGCGAAAGGCACTGCACTACAGTGCAGCAGTCCCGGTATCAGCAACAATTGGCAAATAAAACAAAAAGCAGTGGTGAAGGATGTCAGCTTAATAACAATTAAAGCATTTGTGTTGAAAAAATTGCGTGTGCGTCAAAGTGTTTATCTTGTCTCGTGTGGCATGCCACGCTATATACACCGTTATCACTTGCATATGTATATGCATATTTCATCAGCAGTTCGGTTTGCACTTTACTGTTATTAATTTACGAATGGCTAGCCGTACGCGCCGTTTGCGCTCGCACCGCGCGTTTCTGCGCCACCGAGTGCCGAAGCGTCGCAGATGAATGTAAACAAAGTGCGTGCTCGTGACGCGTAACCGTGTTGGTGTTGGTGTTGATGCGGGAAAGTGTGACTTGTGTGCTTGCTGGTGTTGCAAGTATTCGAGAGTGAAAGTGCAACTCAAAGTTTGCAGGGAAAGAACAAAACGTGGCAGGCGGCATGTTGCAGATGTGCGTGCAGCAGAGGACATACGGCAGAAGCAGCACGTGTGTTCGGAAATATTCGAATATTGTAAAAATTGATATCGAATGGGTTACAATAGAGAAACGGTGATAATGAAATAACGAATGCCTCTTTGACGGTCTTTCATTAATAATTAATATGCGGTGCATTCCAAGGCGAACGGGACTTTTGAGTGAAAAAAATATTTTTAGTATAGAAAAAAGTTTTCAATGTCGGATTTTAATTTTTTGGAAATTTCGTGTTTTTAGACTTTCCGTCTCTTTGGACGAGACTCGTATCTTTAAATGAGTTGTGTCTGTAGACGAAGCATTTCATCGACGCAAAATATTCTTTACATGAACTTGATTTTGATCGGTCAATTTTATGGCAGCTATATGCTATTTTGATCCGATATCGATGTTTCTGAAAAATAATCGGCTTCTTGGGAAGTAAAGAACTGTACGTGTGCAAAAAAACTGAGGGACTAGTTCGCGTATAAACAGACTTACGAAACGAGAGTCGGTCATGGCTAAATCGACGCAGCTTGTCATGCTAATCATTTATATATAGAGTTTATAGGGCCTCCGACGTTTTCTTCTACGTGTTACAAGCTTGGTAATAAACCTGATATACACTGTTCAGGGCATAAAAAGGAAAAAAAAGAAAAAAAAAAAAGCATTTTTAGAAGAACCCTGAAATAGATTAAATTGTCTAAAAAATTGCTTCTAATCGCTTATCTATCACGTTTAATGCTCCACATGTTCTTCTTAATCATTTGATGCACTAAACCATTCCAACTTCGCAATTTCTTGTGCTCCTTCTCTGAAAAATTGGCACTTGTCTTAATCAGAGCTTCAAACCCAACACAATAAATATACCAAACATTCCTATCAGATTCGGTTGTGTGTGCTTTCTGCGTATAATTTGTGCTCTCTACTTTGCTCACTTCAATGGTGTGTAGCGGCATTGTTTGCTTGCTCTATTCTCTCTATCCAAATCCAGTAAATATGTGCGTCGTCTTCCAGCCTGTTGTTGAGCAAGGTCAGTTCGCATATACGCACCTCCAGATGTGTGTATGGTGGATGAGTGATAATTTCACGTATTAAAATAATATACACATACATACTTACATATATAATGACTGATATGCATGGCGTCACTAATGTTGCGTATACGCCGTGTAGGTGCATGCGAAGTTTGGATGAAGACGATTTATGCGCGATGAAGGTCGTCTTTGTTTGCATATTTTTGTGCGTGTATTTGAAGATTCGGTTGTGAAATATAACGACACAGAGACAACAAGAAGGTATTGAGTGTTTTCGAAATGATTACCTATAACAAATCGAGGGAAATTATTACTTCAAAATCAGTTAAGACAATATATCGTCTCTTAAAGTGCAAAATAACGTAACATCACTTTTCATAAGTTTACAGACGAAAGAATAAAAATTGATATCTTCAAATCACTCACAAACAAAATTTGAGTTTTGGTGTGATTAATTTTTTCTTAATAATTAAAGCTGACATCCAACTATTTTATAGAATTCTATCTTTGCGTTTTTCTATTTTATTACGATTTCTTCACTTCTGGTCATCTGAAAACAAATTAAGGAAGATTCACAATCTGTACGAATGTCTTTTAGCATTAAAAAAACAAACACACTAATTGTGAAGGAAAATCAAATGTTTTTTACTTAATGAGAATTACAAGTCGAATTCGATGAACCCATTTTTTCAGTACTTTCGACATTAAATCAAGTCATATGTCGTATGACGCGTTCCACATTGACTTCTAAAGCTCGAAGAGAGTCTTATTTATTGCTAAAGACCAATGACTTCAAATAATCCCACAGGAAGTATCGAATGGTATTAGAAACCAACTTATTGGAGGCCATTCAATGTCACAATTTCTTCTAATAATCGAATCTCCAAACATTTTTCGTAATAAATCGGTTTTTGCACGTGAAGTGTGGCACGTGTAGCCCCGTCTTGTTAAAAACCAGATGTGGCCAAGATCAACTTCTTCCAATTGCGGCTATAAAAGGTTTGTTCTTATCGATCTATGCCGCTCTCCATTGACGGTAACAGTGTCAACAGCTTCATTTCGAAAGATGTGCGGACCGATGATTTCACCACACCAAACTGCCAATTTAGGTGAATGTAATGGTTGTTATTGAATAATTTTTGAACCAGATTCGACAGTTTTGTTTATTTACCGCACCACTCAGACGAAAGTGAACCTGATCGGAGAAAATGATTTTCTTATCGTTTTCAAGTTTTTCCCAAAACAAAAAGAACAGTTTTTTTTAAATTTTCAAAAAATGCGCCAGTTTGTGGTGTGAGACAGCACCAATTGTCGTTTTGGACCGTTTCAATTGCACAGGAACTAAACCTTCCACCAAAAGACCAGAAAAGGCTTGGCTGGGAATCGTTTAGTATAAGTTTGTATTTTTAAGCTAACAACTCTCAACTCCGACTGGCTTTGTCAACAATTGGAGCATATAAAGTAAGCATTCAGATTAGGAAATTTATTCTTCTTTAGTTTCGTTGACACTGCTTCCCGGTTATAGCCGAGTTTACAACAGCGGTACCAGTCGTTCTTCCTTTATATATGGCGCCAATTGGAGATTTCAACTGTAGCCAGATCCTTCTCTATCTAGTTTTTCCAACGGATTGGATGTATGCCTCTTCCTCTGCTTCCTCCGGTAGGTACTGCATCTAATAGTCCCAGAACTGGCGTGTTTTCATCCAATTGGACGACATGACCTAACCAGAAGCCGCTGTCTCTTAGTAACTATGCCAACGTCGTCGTATATCACGTATATCGTTCCATCGACTGTGGTATTCGCCGTTGCTAATGCGATATAAATCTTCCGCATCTTTCTCTTGAAAACTCGCAACGTCGACTCATCAGTTGTTGTCATCGTCCAGGCCTCTGCAATGTCGTGCAGGCAGGACGGCGATGATGAGCGACTTTTAGAATTCGATATTTGTTCGTCGAGAGAGGACTTTACTTCTCAATTGCCTACTCAGTCCGAAGTAGCACCTGTTGGCAAGTTTATGCGTTGGATTTCGAGGCTGCCATTGCTGTTGCTGTTAATACTGGTTCCAAGATAGACGAAATTATCTTCGACTTCGAAGTTATAGGCTGTCAACAGTGACGTGAGAATCCAATTACTAATGCTTTAAACTTATTAGTATTTGCATTTGTTTTAAGAACAAACATTAACTTATAATTGTTCTTCTGCATAACATTAGAACTAATTAGTTAGGCATATGTTTCGGGCAAGTGTGTAACTGGTATATTTTTTACCGCATCGTTAAGACAGTAACTAGTTACCGACTAGTGTAGCTGGTGGTTCATTCTGTTCTAAAACATTTCGTACCTTGTTGGCTTCACCGCAGGATAGCCACTTGTTGTGAAGCGTACACACATAACTGTAAGTGCGCGCATATGAGCCGGTTGTTAGCTTAACTCGATACACGCGCATAGTATATTCTAATGTCATCCACACAACTTCATGGACACACCTATACACACATCACACTCGTATGTGTAAAAACTGACTCGTTGTCCATTCACAACTTGATTCTAAACGTTTCTAGTATTTCTGAATGAAAGCACTTTTTATTTCGCCTGACTTCACTATTTTATGTATTCTTTATTTATTTCAATTCTAAACGCGCAGAAATTCCATGGAAATCGATTAAAATATCTTTTTTTACAATTTTCTAAACACACCCGCCTACTAGGGTGTACAGCGCAATAAAAGAATAATAAACCGAGCAGACATGCAACATCTCTAAAACAAAAGTCGACAAAAAGTCGGGGAATCCGTGGCAAAATGTAGCGTAAAAAACACTCAACGAAAACGAAAGTTCCTAAAACGTGATATAGTTGCGTAGAAAAAATATATATTAGAGTTTAAATGAAATATAAAAATACGGCGAAAAATAAGCAACCTGAAACCTGAACAACAAAAATAAAAGCAAATCGACCAATACAAAGCAACGAGAGCGGGCGTGAAAAAGGAGGCAACCAGAAATTTAGAATAAATGCAGTGTGGGCAAATGGAGGGCGTGGAAAACAGCGCAGTGCCAAAGGGAATATACAGCAACAAATACATACGTACAAATCTGCGCAAAGTATTGAATTGGTTAAAAAATCCAATAAAAAAGTGCGCCATTGAAAAATAGGGGGAAATTTCAAAATAATAAAAACATTGTTTTGAAAAAAGAAGCAGAAACACAAAACAACCAGGTTTTAGTGAAACAGAATAAAAAATAAGTTTGTGTAGTTACTCATATAGAAAATAAGTAAGTAAAATATTTGCAAATTGTCGGCTGCCGTGAGAAGTATTTATTTGAAAACCAAAAGTTCCTAAACAAAAGTGCAAAAAATAAGCGAATGTGAAAACAAAAACAGGTTTGTTCGTAAAAATTGTGTAGTTAAAAAAATAAAAAATAAATAAAATAAAAACTAAAAAAAAAAACAAATTTAAAAAAAAAATTTTAAATAAATTAAAAAAAATTAAAAAAAAAAAAATTATAAAAAATGGAACAAATAAAAATAACATAAAAAATGAAACAAACAAAAAATAAAATAAAAAACCAATAAAATGAATTGAGATATGAAAAGCGCGAAATAGAAACACGTGACATCGCAATTAGACGAGCATCGAGCTGAGCAACGCGCCGAACGATAAAAGTTGTGATCAAACTCAAAAGAGGCAGAAAAATTGTAAAAGATTTGCTGGAATAAATACAAAAAAAGATAGAAAATGAAAATAATATTGAGGTTAGTTTTGACACTAAAATGAATTGAATATAAAAATCGGCAAAAGAAACTAAAAATATGAAAATTTACGCGTTTTAAAAACACTAAGTGAGTTTTAGGGAAACAAGTGAGGAAAAAGTGCAAAAAAAATGTAAAGGAGAAATAAGTAAATAAAGTCCATGGCAAAGTGAATATATTAAAAGCACAGGAGTATAATAAAAAAATAGAAACAAAAAATATAAAAAACTAAATAAATTATAAAAAATAAAGCAAAAAATAGAAATACAATAAAAAAATATAAGCAAAATATATAAAAAAAAATTAAATAAAGCAAAGAAAGAGAAATACAATAAAAAAAAAATAAAAATAACTTTTAAAATTTTAAATTAAGTAAAAGAATTTAAAAGTTTAACCAGTAAAAAAAATTAAGGAAATTAATGTCAAAATGTGACCAGTTAACCAGTTGACCAGTTATTTTTGAGACTAACGTATTTAAAAAAATTTTTAATTTCTATGAAAAATTTAAAAAATAACCACAAAGTTATTTTAAAATAAAAAAAAGTTTAAAGGGGAAAAATGAAGACAAAGAAACTCCTAATAAATATTACAGGCAAAGTAACAAAATAAAATGTAATTTTTATATTGAAAAAATTAATAAAATCAAGCCAAATTAACATAAACCGCAGAGAAACACTAAGAAAAAACAAATTTTTGCAAATAATTCTCATATTATTAAAGCATGGCAAACAAAGTTCCTAAAGCTTAGTAATCGAAAAAAAAATAAATATTTTACATATAAATGATAGCAAAAACATCGAAAATAAAATTTTAACCAATAAAATAAAATAACCCGTAAAAAATTAAAACAAAAAATACCAAACCACGCTATCGGAGAAGAGTTCAAAAAAAAAAATAATAATAAATAAATTAAATAAATTAATCAAAACAAAATATATTTTTGCAACAATAAAGCCGAATTCAAGTAAATATGAGTAAATCTGAAAAAAAAAAACTGAAAAGACGAGCAACCGGAAATAGCGGAAATTATTATACGGAAAGTAACACAAACAAATCGGCAGCATTTTATTGAGCAAAACTTTGACGCTTGAAAGCGAAAGTTTTATTTGTTTGTGTTCCACATGTATCTGTATAGCATACTTGAAGGCGCACAGAAAGTATTCGCGCCGCACACATAACGAACAATGAATATGTCACCCAACACAATGAACTGTTGCGCTGTACTGACGCCATCGACGGCAGGCACTCTCCTGCGACGCAATGATACGCAGCGCATTTTGTCTTTGGCCAGCAGCCACAACATCGCTTCGGCGCAACAGTTGGCTGACGTGGAGGAGTTGTGCACGTGGCGTCATAGGAGGCGACGCGGCAGTAACGACTGCAAAAGCCCCATTCAGTGTGTGGACTCCACGTCAACGCCGCCACCAAATGCAAGAACACCAACGCCAGCAGCGACACCGTTCTTAATACCGGCAGATTTCTACAAAAGTTTGCTCGTGAGCGCTGCCGCTTTGCAGCAACAGCAGCAGCAACAACATCAACTGCAGCGACAAAAGCAGTTATATGAAAATGAAGTCGAGTATGAGCGTAAATCGCCGGCAGTCTCCAAGCGTGCTGAATCCACTAATACTGCTCATTTCTCACGTAATTTCTTCTTCTCAGCGGCAGCGGCTGCAGCTGCAGCTCAACGCAACGCTGTCGCAGCGGAACTGCCCGGCGAAGCGGCTGGGGACTCAAATGACAGCGCGAGCGTTAGCAATCATGTTAGTTGTTGGAAGAGTAATTAGTTTTAAGTTTGAATGTACGAGTATTATTTAAGCTTGACTTTAAACTGATAGGGTGTGATCTAACCCTGACATCTGTTCTTTTAAGAGTATTGCTAATCTGTGATAGACGGTTTGGTGAATTTTGAAGCTAGCTACAAGCATTAGATTCTCCTTTGACTTGAACACAAGTTTGGAATATTTCAGAAAATTGGAGTAAAACTTAGCTTGGGAGGCTCATTGTGAAACCAGCGGAACTAAAATGACTTCACTTTATTATGTCCTCTTAATCCGAAACATCGTCAAGAATAGTTGAAATTTTTTCTATACAAAGCTTTGCATTCGCATAGAAGATGGTAACACATATAGTCTCTTCTCCTCTCAGCAGCTTCTACAATAGTCGTTGTGTTATATTCCCAGTCTTCTAGCATCGTTAGATAGTGTCTTGTTAGCACTCATTTTAGCGTTCTTATATAAGTCCGTTTGAATTCTCGAAATACTGCGTGCAAGTAGTTGACAGGACTCCTATTCCATTCACTACACTTTTGCCTGCTTGAAGAGCAAGTTAGGGATTGACTTTATTTGTCAACGAAATACTTAGTTATTAATAAGTAGCCAAAGGCGTATAAATTCCCTTTTTTCCTGAATCTAGTTCTACGGTTGTGCCTGCTCGGGCGAGCTCATCTGCTTCACAGTTATCAGGAATATCTTATGTCCTCGAACCCATTGCAGGTTTATTGTGAAAGAGAATGTCTGCTTGTCTATCTGTTGTAGCCACATTTTTCATCAGAACAAGAAAGCTTTCTTTAAATGCTGTGATCTCCACTTGGAGGATACTGCAGTGGTCTGAAAGACGGAAGGCGATGCTGGTATTTAATTTTGCTGAATAGCACCACTTACCAATCGACTGTATAAGTTGAGCCCATCCCAATAGATGCGTATCCCTGCGTCTCTGTACATCTCTTCCATCTCCCACTCTTCTCTGAAAGAACAGGCAATATTGGGGACCAAATTTAAGTTCACATCTTACTACTAAGTATCTTAGAAGGAGGATTATATATTATTCAGTATAAGAGCTGACGCTGTCAGTTGCTTACGGGACAAAAAAAACACCGTTTGTTTTTTCATCAAGTAAGCTTGTTCTTTTAGGGAAGTAGTTGTTGTTCAATTTCTTCCGTTTTCGCATTGTTTTATAAGAAAGACTTCATTTTCGTCTGGCTTCGTTTCTATTTTAACCGTAAGGTGGGTGTGGCTATTAGTCGATTTTTATTTTCATGCCAAAAACTAAGCTAATGAATTCAATGTTTCCGCCGAGCCTGATTTATATAGTATTTGTTTCAAAGTATGGACAGTTAACCTAGTACATGACAGTGATAAGTCCGCATTTCAAAACATTTATCTCTGATTTCACAAGGCACTGAGCCAAAGGCCTTATTACAACCATAACTAACAACGTTAGTTGTTCCTAAATAAATTTTAATTTTCTCAAGCTACCGCTTATATAGGCAAACTTTATTTACGACCAGATAAAGATTCGTAATAAATATGTATCATTCTTCTCAGCCTTTTGCTATATACATATCAACTTTAATACATTTAAGGAGATACATCATCATATGATAACTTTAAATACATATATTTTCAGATTTTAACCAAATAATACTTCAGTCATCATTTTCCCTCTTCTTTATTCACAGAAGCCTAACAATTATTCCTGGCCCCTGGCAGCTGTCACACCGCCGAGCGCAATAGCCGCGCAAGCGAATACAGCGACACCGACCAGCACCACTGGTTCTGCTATAAATCACACGTCTTCACATATTGCCCTTATACCGTCTTCCGGCTCGGCTACACCAACACCTCCCGTCGGCGGATTAGATTTGCATGCCGCGGTCGCTGCTGAAGCCACACACAATTTCGAGAGCACGCTAAAGTCGCCCGCTCAACAACCACTGTCATCTCCAACACAGCGACAACAACACAACTCGTCGTCGGCAAGCCACCTGAGCAATTCACAACAATCACAGCAACAACATCAGCATCAGAGTTTGCATTCGACCGGTTCGACACCCAGTTCGCCTACAGCGGTCAGTGCAGCGTCGGAAGCAGCGGCAGCAAGCGCGGCCGCAGCCGTCGCCGCCACCATGCCGATTGGCGGGGTTCAGGGGCAAAACCCCACACAGGGCTTGGTACATTGGATGAGTGCCGTTATGGCCGAACATATGACTGGGCAGACGCATCACGATCCGACAGGTGTCGGCATGCATTACATGTGGAATGGTAATGTTGATGTAAGTATTTATATTCCGTTATGATTATTGCTTTTGATTTTACATATATACTATATGTTTTGTGTGAGCTTCCTTGTTGAGGAGGATTTATAATCGTTTTTCGGCAGAGTTAAACGGTTCCAGCAGTTAACGGGTAGCGAATGCGTTTCTTAGCATTTTCCACATAACACATATACTCATAGTAAAATATTATGGAGTACTAGAGTTTTTTCCTGGAATAGCTTCAACTACCAAAATTAAATTCCCCAACCAAAGGGGGTGCAAAGAGCTTTATAATCACTTTTAACGGTTCTCTCCTACTCAATACAATAATAATAGTATTTACTTCAATTTCGTGTAAGATGTAGACCTCCTTTGTCTTAGACTCACTCAAATATTCTTGCTCTCTTCACTATCTTAAGTAGTTTGCAGTTCGCTTTAATGTCAAATTTTCAAAGCCATGCCTACAAAAAAGTTGAAGCTGTCAAATAATTAAAATGCTTGCATTTTAAAACTATGCCTTTATTAATAATTTAATATTTTTTACTTCGTGTTAACTCTCTTGCTCATAAACCAAGTAAAGAAGAGACGAACATGAGCAGAAGTTAAGAAACTTTGTCCTTCAGTTGATGTTGACCACGAAATAGTATTTTTTGTAAAGCAAGACGAACTTTCCACATCTTGTTGTTTCGGATATAATAAAGGGTGATCCATTTTGAGTACTTTTTATAAAAAAAAAAAAAAAACACAGACACTTAAAATTTGATAGAAAATGTTTATTATCATTCGAAAAAACATTCTTCGGTATTTATATTTTGTCAATGCCGATGGTCCATCTGTTGAGAACAATTTTCGATGATTCGTTCGAGCATTTCGACTCGTAATGTTGCTGATCCCAGGCCAGAATCGAAGTGGGATTGTCCGCATAAACTTTAGAATTTACATATCCCCACCAAGTCTAACGGTGTGATATCACTCGATTCTGGTGGCCAATCAACCAGTCCAAAACGTGAAATGATCTGCTTACCGAAGTCTTCTCTCAATAAATCCATTGATGTGATGTGTGGGAACAGGAAACAGGTCGAGATCACGAGCTTCAATTTCAGTCATCAAATAGTCGGTTATCATGGCGCAGTAACGTTCCGCTCTCATCGGCATCATTTTTGAAGAGGTATGCCGTTGTTTTTTACGAGATGAAATGGCAGCTATTGAATCTCTTCAGGTTGCTCTTCGTCCCAAATGCGGCAATTTTGGTTGTTTACATACCCATTGAGCCAGAAATTGGCTTCACCGCTAAAAAAAATTTTTGTTCTAAAAGGTCGAATCTTCTTGGAACTTTGCAAGAACACATAGTGCGAATAAAGCGATGTAAAATGTGCCAAGTCGTTTCGTGCATCAGTTCGAGTTGCTGCGAACAGTACGAATCGACTCTCCTCGGTCTTCGTGCACACTCTCAGCTACAACTGTTATATTTTCTTCACTGCGTGTTGGACGTTTATTCTTTCGAATATAAAAAATTAAATAATGAATGCTGGGTCTGTCGATGGGTGATGGTGTTGCGAATAGTACGCTTTGTAGACCGATTATATTGACCATAAGTTGAGGGCGAAATACATTCTTCATAGAACGTGAATTTTCATAATAATTTTGATAAACGCTGATCTGTCAAAAACGGTTATTGAAAAAAGGACCCTTACGTGGACCACCCGTTACAGCAACATACACCGTTGTACGTCTATATATACTTGTAGGTTCCTCATTATGCTTAGTGATTTCCGCGTAAATTAAGTAAGTTTTCTCAGCGTCAATATTTTCTGTCAGCTTCAAGGCGAGATGCAGACAGGCGGAATTGAGCTTTTGACGGAACATCTATACAGTCATTAGGGTGGTGCTTAAAGCATAGAGTGAACTATTTCGTTTAATCTTTACACGCTCTAGATTAAAGATTTTGATTGAGAATGTTGGAGGTTAAGTACATATTTATCCATGGAGAGTCAAAAACAACTTAATATTTTGGTAGTTAAACATTTTCTTCCAAACTATAAGAACAGAACACCTTAAAAACGCACATACACAAAACGAAAGTATTGAAGTTTTTCGTTATTGCTTTGTATACTCTTACAAGATAATCAATATTACTTCCAAATATACTTATAAAACTGACAGATGAGTGTATTTAAAGACTTTCGAATAACTGAAATATATCTACAATGTGCATACACAATATTCACCTTGTTACGCTATATTTTAGATCTTTTTTAATTGATGGCTTGACAGTTTTTTGATGATCTTAACTAGTTGCAATGCGTTAAAGTTCGGTACTATTAAATTTCACCAAAATTCTGGTCAATTCGGCATACTTAGTCAGTGGCTTTTGAGACACAAAATGCTGTTCTCTCTATTTCAAAGTCACTGTAGTGTCAGGTACACTCGTAAGTTTGAAAATCCTTCGCGAGATCCAAATTTTCACTCGATATTTAACACTTCCTTTTACAGAGAAATACTGAGCACCCGAGTCGGCTGTATTAAAAAGAGAGTGAGGAGCAAAGAAAAACAATTTTTAATGAATCTAAACAGGCACAATACAAACACTCTAGAGTGGTCCACAACGGAGCAAGTGCACTATATGTATATGTATGCGTATATTTTGTTGTGTGTTCTTGTTTCTTTAAAACTGCACTGCCTTCGAGCGGCAATGACAATCGCTTGACTGACCCTACACAATATTCATGAGTTGTTAAAATCAAAAACAGCAAGTAAGGAAGAGCTAAGTTCGTGTATAACCGAATATTTCATACACTTGAAAATTAAAAGATTCAAAGCCGGGGAATGCCTTAAGGCAAAACTTTATAACAACAAACTACGTAAGAATTCAATATATGTAGTTGCTGTCTGTGCAGAAACCCAATGGTTTACAATTAAATTTGGTATCTTTTGAACTTCCGTATTTAAAGTCATAGAATCGCTTAGTTCCATAATCACATTTTGCTTGTCCGGTATATTTATATTTAAGAAAGAAATTAACTTGATTTCATTAAAATGTTTCTTCTTTTGACTATTGATACAGCCTTGAGAACTTGTGCAAGGCTAGCTACATAGGCTAAGTGAGCCGTCTTTAAACGCGTTTTTCTCGAAAATTGTTTTGGAAAGCTGTTTGCAAGATTTCAAAAATTACCCAACCGATCTTCATGATATTTACCGAGGTCTTTGAGAAATTTTCATTTAAATTTTATTTTTTTTTGTAAAAATGTCTGCCAAAAAACCAATTTTCAGTTTTTCTTCTTCGTCGTAAATTATGTAAGGTTTAAGCTATAAAATATATTTTGTTTCACTTTAAATGAACGCGGGCACATCTTTTTCCGAGGGGTCAATTCTAATAAAATAGTTCATTTTTATATGCGGAAAAAATTATTGAAAAAAGGCCGAGAAAACCCATGTAACCCCTTAACCTATTTTTAAAGTGTGTGACTCTCAGCCAATCGAGTTGAAATAGCTTTAGTGGTTTACGCTTGGATATGGTCATAAAAATCGTTATATGGCGGGCCTTCGCACACTTTTTCAAAATGTACAGGCGGTGGCAATTGTTCGAGAACCGTCTCCGAAATGTACCAAATTTCTTCAAGATAGCTCAAGTTATCGCTTTCACCTACCAACATCCAGTCAAAATTTAGTATACTCCGGCCTACTGGTCATGTACACATAATCGTAGAACTATTTCGATTAGTCTTAGGTTCTACAAACAAACGTTGGGTGAACAATATTATTATACTCTGTAGCAACACGTTGCAAGAGTATAAAAAGCAAGAAATCAACAAAATAAGAGCAAACGGTAAATTATGACCAAATGAAGAAATCGAAGTTTACTCTTTCGTTCTCTTGCTCCCTGTCTACTTTATATTCATCTTATCGAGCATTGTTTGCATTCTGTATGCCGTTCACCAGTTATGCTTCTTCGCTGTTCCTTCTGATTCTGTTTTATTCACTGCATTTAGACCCATTTTCGCTCAGCCATCGGCGTTGCATCTTGTGCTTTCTAACGGTAACTGCTGTTTGTTTTGTTGCCTTGTTAAGGGCGAATTGAAATTCTCCGTCTAGTTATGCACGTGTGACGGTTTGTTTTTAGTGCTAAAGCCTGAATCTTGAACGCATTTTGACTCTTTCTTTTCATTAATCTATAGACTGGAGTGAGAATCACGTTTCTTTGGGTTCTTTGTTGTTTTCTAACTCACTAAGTCTGTTCTGAATGTCAATTTCGAAACAGTTCACTTTATTCTGCAATCAATAATAGAAACTGCTTAAGATTTGCAGCCTCGGTCTGGTTAGGGTTCCAGAACCATATGAAAGGATACCTTTTTTTTCTTTCGCGATTTGAATATTCGAGGCACTTGGCAGGTTAAGTAAAAAAGTATATAGATATTTCCAACTCATTTTCCCTCCTCCAAAATCTTCCAGCCTCACCGCGTGAGCGCCAACGGGACAGTAAGCCTTGCTAAAAGACCCAGCAGTTGCAATGAACTTTTTACGTTCCAGCTCTGAGCCAGAAAGCTTTCGCAACCCGACAAGTGTTGGTTTCTGACTTCGTGCCTTTTCATTTCAAGCTCTTCAGCTTTTCAATTTCTGACGATTCCGCTATTCCCAGACAACAAGTTTAATATGGAAGTATCTAGTCGCTACTGTCGATATAAAGAGAGCTGCTCCTTATTTGAAAACATTTTTTAGTTCTATGAATCTCAAGTTGCCAGCTTATCGTGATACGCGTGATACACTTAGGCGTCTATTGTGATACTAATTTTGTAAGTTTTGGACTGGTAATTTCAGGGAATCAAAAAATTAACATCCATTAAGGATCATTTTGCTATTTTCTCTGCCCATATCTTCTTCTTCTTTTTTATTGGAGTAGACACCGCTTCCGCGGTTAGAACCCTATTTTGCAATATTTCTATTCAGATGTAAATCTCGAATTATTTTTTCCAGGAGTAGATTGAAAAAGTTGTGAGATAGGGAGACGCCTTGTCTGAAACCTTAGTTGGTTTCGAACAGCTCGTAAAAGTTCTTCCCGATCCTGAGGAAGCTTTTTTGAAGGACCTTTTCCGAGGTCTTTTCCACTCTTTAACATATGGTGAGTTGTTGATTTTCCAAGCCTAAAGTCCAATCAGTTTGTTGAAGGTGGGCTTTAACCTTGTACACAGTTCGCACTTTATATGCCATGTTGATGAGACTTATCCTACGGTGGTTGGCACAGCTTGTGGGGTCTCCCTTCTTGTGAAGTTGGCAGAGCACACTTAAATTCTAATCGTCGGGCATGCTTTCGCCCGATCATATTCTATAAAGAAGCTGATGTATGCTTCGATTGGAGAATCGGGTTCACCATATCGGGTGTTGAGAGGTGTTCCCTCCATAACTTTAGTATGCTCTGGGCATCGGTTACTAAAACACATCTGGAAGTTGTAAAAGAATGTGCTTCGGTCTTGAAACCTTCTGTTAGTTGCCGCATATTTTCGTAGAATTTTCGGGCTTCACCCCTGTCGGCCAGCTCGTCAAGCTCTTTGACTCACGCATTTCAGCCTCACTCTTTTTTTTTTGTAACCATAAGCGTTTCGCTTCCCTCTTCCCTTCTTGGTAACGTTGCAAATAAACCTGTCTGTTTTCTCTCCACTGCGACACTTCTCATCCACAGCTGCTTCATGATTAATTTCCTTAGCTACTCTATACCTATATATGTATGTATATTAATTTCTGTAACTTGCTTTCACCGTTATTTAATTATATCTTTTTTTGTGTTTATGCATTTTTGTACTTCACTAATTTTACTGATTTAAATGGAGATTGATTGTCTCAAAGGACTCCTTGGCTCACTGTTATGTAGTCAACTGCTTACAGCTGACCTCGGCGGCACTCACATTCCAATCATCTTGCGACTTCTCTTCCTTCTTGTTTATTAAGATTTCTTTTCTTTTATTGTTTAAACACCCTTTGGCAAAGAAATAAAATGGGTGGAATATGAATCAATGGAAGAATAAATACCGTTTAATTTTGAAAACAACAACACTGATGTTGTAACTAAGGTGAAGTAAATAACTGCGTTTTCCGGTGAGGGACATTTAAGTTAATTGATTTCGCACAACATGAACTAACAGTCACATGAAATTACCAATTCTAATTTAGCATGAAGTATGCGAGGAAGGAAGGCTAATGGAAAATCCAGTAAAGAGAAGAAGAATGTTACCGTGACCAGGTTTGACACCTATACATACATTCATCTTCTCATTCCTCGGAGATTTTATACTTTCAAAAACTTAAAAAATTATTGCCACTTAAATCGAGATTTGATAACTGAGAAAGATATAGGAATAGGAATGATTTATTAAGACATTATGACAATTCCCTCACCGTCTTTGCTTTTTGAGTGCATTTTACAGAAGCATTCAGTGTAATTGTGAGACATTTTCGGTGGCTACGAAAAGCTTCGTTTGTTCTACCGATACATTCAGTAATGTTGAGACATCAAAGTGTTCAAAGGCTCTGATTGTTGAACTAGTATGGGGGAACTACATATATAATCTCCATTTAACGGTTTCCAAACTCAAAGGAAACCAAAACCATTTTCCCTTTCTTCTCGTTGGCGTTTAACATATCTCTTTCTGTTTTGTGTGATTTTTTTCGGGATTACTAAGTTGGGGTAAACCGAGCCCTTGCTAAAATCATTTTCGTATAATTGATGAGAGGCGTCTATAACACATAAAATGCATAATTTTGTAAATCAAACGATTTGTTACCGCCTTAAGGAGCTTCTTATTCTGGAAATTGCGATGGCAACAGTTCAATTTGGTATACACACCTTAATCCGCGGCTTTGTGAGGCAAAACAGGAAATTTTCTGAAACCGTTATTTTCCAGAAAGCCCCAATTGCTGTACTGGGCTGTACTAAAACTCTACAGCATCCAAAAAGATTCAAAAATAATAACTACATTAGCCAACTGCTGCGAAATATGCGCCTGATCCACTGTGGATGGCGGGAGGCCACAAAAACCGCCAATTTCCAATACATTAAAGTGCTGAATGTGTTAAATTTTTGTTTTCGTTGAATTTTTCACAAAACTTTTGTGCAAATGCAAATAAAGTGTTGTGGTAGTCCAAAAAGAAAGAGGGTGACGACACCCGCACAGAGCACAGAGCGAAAGAGAGAACGAGAAAGAGCGCACACGATGTGTCACGGAGTGGGCGACAAAAAATCCAAATTCTAACCTCAAACCTATAGAATGGCATATAACAACAACAGCAACGATAGGATGTGTTAGTGGAAGTGGCGGCAAAACAGCCGTTATTTTTTTGTTTTTGTTGCTGTCAGCTGACAGGCTTGCATTGGCAAACGGTTCGCTTTTGTTGTTGTTGTTGGTGTTGTTGTGGCTATATGCACATGTCGAGCGTGCTGCGTGTTTGCTTTGGCAATTTATAAATGTGTGCGTGTGTGGGTGTGTAACTGCGTGTTGCTGCCACTTCTGTTGTTGCATGCACAATTCTAGCAATTTTTGTTTTTGTATTGCGTTCATTAAAAAAATGTTGTTGCCGCTGCTGGAAAAAATCAATAGAACCAGACAGGCAAAAAAATGTTAGCGTTGCCAACGAAAATGCTAACAAAAAACACTTGCAACAAAAATAATAAAAACGACGAAAAAAATCTTGGTGTTTTTAAGCGAGAAAAAAATCCAAATGAATGAAAATGCATGGCATGGAGCGTTGGACGCGCGCAAAAAGTGAATGCTCGATGAGCAAAACACAAAAATTTTCTAAAAGAAATGCGAAAAAATTGTTCATCAAACGCAAAAAAAAGGTTTGCCTCCCCGCAAACAGCTGTGGAAGGAGGTGTACACGGGTCGCCGTGGCGGAAAGGCAAAAACAAAAAAAGGTTTGCGTTGTAACCAGAAAGAGTGAGGTGCAAATTAATGGCGAAAGGACACAGCTCGCCAACAAAGCAACGCGGCAACGAAAGTGGTGGTTAGTCGGGAGCCATTCGGCGCGTTGGGATGTGGGTGGCATGAAAACGCAATAAATGTGGGGTTTAGAGAAAGTTTTGTTTTACTTTCACGGCTGCAACGCGGTAATGAAATGAAATGAGCGGGCCTGTGTAGAATGTTGCCTCTATTCCAATGGAACCGTTGGCGCCAGCGTGGGGGTAAGCCGTAAAATTAAAGTGTAATGGAAAAGAAGACAACACAACTAGACTCGATGCGAACATTAACCCAACATAAGACTTGCAGATTGGTATCCAAGTACATGTTTATGCAGCAAATTCACTGTTCTGAGAGAGTATCAAAATTGGTTGATATCTCTTCGACCAGAATGTTCAACCCATTTTTTAAATTATGAAGCCTACCGCAGACGTGGATCCGATCCGTTGCTAAGATATAAATGTTGACCTCGCCTGACACTATATTCTTTTACTACATTTTATATAATTTTCTAGAAGGCTCCAAATATAAAATAAGCAACAATGAAATATTCGCAAAACAAATTTTGATGGATCACGATTGTACCAAATTAATACATACTTTCCTACTGCGCGCATGTGGTGAAGGAGCTGAGATTAACTTGTTTGGAACCCAAAAGGAGTTTCGAAGTTCTACTTAATTAGGCAGATGAGGATAGCTCCACTTTCCGTCACGGAGAAGTCGAGTAAAGTAAAAGTTAAGCAAAATATCTTGATACTGACTAAAAAATGGTAGGCAACCCAAAACGTAGGTAGAAACTGAACTGCAATAGGTCCATCTTAGAAACCTTGCTCTGAAGTTAAGTGAAAGCGGCTCCAGGTAAGGTAAAAATCCAAGATAGGTGGAGGAGTTTACATCACTCACGTTGGATGACGATCTCTAACTGTTGCGAAGGCATTCTGAAGAAAGATTAAGCTTTGAAATGGTAATGCATGTACTTATGCTCGGAGCTGCACGCAAACAAATAATATCAGATTCATTATAATTATATAATTATTTTAAACTTCTCGGGCACACACGTCAAACGCCTAATAACGAGCTGAGATTTATGGAGTTTATTGGTGTCATTCATTATTCACTGCTTTTCGCATTTTACAATATTAGCCCTGGGTTAAATAAATAAATATATAACAGCAAAGTGTCGAAGATTAGTCTGCTGGCTAAGGCGGCCCTTAGCGCATTGAAAGAAGAAGATATGAGTGGTGAAGTCCACTGGTAACATAGTTACGTATCGGCCGCTGATACAGTTACAACGCTGCCTACCCCAAACCTACGCATTGCAGCTATCTTTTGCGGCTTACAACCTTACAACTCAGTTACAACCCCGTCCGCAGTCTCTTCAGCAACCTCACACAAAGTATTGCTCGGCAATGCAAAGGGTTCGGAAGAAATTGCAAACGACGCGCGTTGTGTAAAAAATTTGTGTTTTGTAGTTTGCCTAATTTTTTTCTGATTTTGCGCTGTTCGCTTTGCGCGAATGCTGCTATTGCCACTCCGCCTAACTCTCTATTTCGCAGCCGCCTCTTTGACCGTGCTAACGGCCAACACCGAAGTCAATGTGTTAGTCCCCATGTGCGCTAGAGGAACAGCGGCCGGTTGAGGAGGAGGCAACCAATACAATGTGTGTGTGTGTGTGTCAAGCAAGGGTACAACGAAAGGCATCGGCTTAGCGCTGATACGGGTCGCTGTCTCGTGCGCATGCAAGCTGCGGCTGTAATGGTCGGCAAAAGGATAAGAGCGGGCTGTGAGGAAATTAAAAACGAGCACAAAAAATGTGTAGAAAAATCGTAAAAATTGCATGAAGTGTTGGTCAAAAGCGCGCTGAAGTAGGATGCGTTGTTGCTGCAACTAAGGCGGCTAAGGGTTTCGACACAAAAACAACGAACGTGTAAAAATCAGCCGATTTGCTGTGGTGCTTGTCTCTCATTTCTCTGTGTTTTGTTGCTGTTTTGTTTATCTGAAGTGGGAAGTAGTGCCATAGTGCGGCATCGCTGTAGGAAGACGCAGCATAAAAGGCAGCAACAAAGTGGAAGCCTTTTTTCCATTACTGACCACTGGCCGCCGTACATTGAGTGCGAGCTGACGCTTCACGGCAGCTTCTTTTTTCGCGGCATTTTTTCCAACCACTTTTCAAAGCGTTTTTTCTCATAACATTTTTGTGTTTGCAAGAAAACAAACCGAAAAAATAGCTAAAAAATGCATAGACGCACGCGTCCACATACAAGCACACCTCGTGCATAGAAGTTTTGGCTTACGCCTTTTGGTCACCAACACCGCTTTTCACAATTCGCGCAAAATCGACTACCACGGCGGCACTTTTTGCTGAGCTGCACACAATTCCTCGATTTTTCGTTTCTGTTTTAATTATTTAATTTTGTGCTGGTTGTTTTTGAGCTCCTGCAGGAGTGCTTCCATTTTATTCCTTTCTGCTATTTTGAAGCGCCATAACCCTTTCATTTGCCTTTCGTTTCCTTTGCTGCAGTGTGTGCGTAGGGCTAGTGGGTGGTGTGAAAATGCGTTGCTTTTGTTATTGGGTTTGAGGTGTCTTCACCGCCTGCCGCTATTTTGTTGATGGCTAGCGTGTGTTTCACTTCGGTGAACTGTTGCAGGCGCTTATTGCAGCGCTTACTAATGTCAGCGTTGCTCTTGTTCGCGTGATTTCCTTAAACTTAAACTGGCTTCGTGAATATGGTTTCATTGAAACCCAAGAAGTTTTGCATACTTCTTTACTTCGCCATTCGTCCACCGCATAGTTTCAATTTAAAGTTTATAATTTCTTCCTGAGTATGATATCGACGTTATTATTAATACAGTTTTACAAAATTCGTTTGGTGTTACCAAGTAACTCCTTTGATGTGCAGTTGGACGTTGTCCGACAAATGACATTTTCGGTGTACAATACCCTCGGAATCGTAAAAACAAATCAGCATTGTCTCTATTTTTGACTTCTGAAGACGACTTTTTTTCTGATCGTCACAGAGGTCCTCACGACCTTCTTGGAATCGCTTAAACCACTCATGCACATTACTACGGGATAGGCACTGATCACCATAAACTTTTTTCATCATTTGAAATGTTTCAGTAATCGTTTTCCCAAGTTTAAAACAAAATTTAATATTTGCTCTTTGTTCAAAATGCATTTTACGACCGATGACCAAAAGCTGCTGTCACTTTTTGATCGATAACATCGATTGTAGTTATCCAATTGTCTTAAAATTTTTACGAAATGTCAACAAGAGATCAAACTTTTTATTTCATATACCCACCAATAGGTGGCGCCACCAGAAACAGTTATATTTAAAAAGTTCTGTTTCTTTTGCGACAGACCTTGTATTTGTTATAAGAAGAAACTATCTTGGAGAATATCCAAAAGCCCAATTGCTGGATTTTAAGGTTGTTGCTGTTGTCGAGATAGGCGAAGCTATCTCTAACTCGAGCTTAAGTTTATTAACGCTGATCTGTTAGCATGGATCCAAGAGTGGATTGTAGAAGCAGCATACTTATTTCTTCTTCTTCTTTACTGGCGTAGACACCGTTTACGCGGTTACAGCCATGTTAATAATATAAATAATAAACGCTAGTCGTTTCTTTTTTCGCAGTTTGGCTGCAATTTGAGATACCAACTGCAGCCTTAGTCCTTCTCCACCTGATCTCATACTCTCAGTTCTTTTACAAGGAGTTACGTTGTTTTTAGGGGGTATAGTCTCTTAAGAAGTTGTTCTTTTCCTCGTTGACAAGGGAGTATGTAGTTTTGTTTCGTTAGACTTAGACAGTTGGTTAAGATCGCTGAAAACAGTTAGTTGGTAGATTTTGTTTAAGCTGCAACCACTCAACTAACTTGCAACATCCCAGTGTGGTCTAAGTCCATATTATTGCGCATGTTTTTATATATCGCAGACTTAAGAAATTTATATCACGATAATCTTAGCACTTCTGACAACGTTTTCTTATTCTTCTTTATTGGTATAGACAGCGCTAACGAGGTTTTCCTTCCCGTGTTTGGCGCCAATTGGAGATTCGAAATGTAGTCAGGTCGTTCTCCACTTGGTCTTTCCAACGGCGTGGAGGTCTTCCTCTTTCTCTTTCCCTCGGCAGGTACTGCGTCGAATACTTTTAGAGCTGGAGCGTTTTCATCCATTCGGACGACATGACATCGTAGCCTGTCATTAATTCGCTGAACTATGTTAATGTCGTAGAACCTGTTGGTAAGAGTTATTCTGCGTTGAATTTCGAGACTGAAATTTTAAAGCAGCTGTACACTCTTTAGACGATTGTACCTAATCGATTAAGCTCTGCAACTCAAATTATTTTCTCCAGCAGCGTATTGAAGAAGCCGCACGAGAAGGCGTCGCCTTGTCTGAAACCTCGTTTGGTATCGAACGGTCGGAGAGGTCCGTCCCGATCCTCACTGAGCTTTTGGTGTTGCGCAACGTTTTACGTTGTTGTAAAACTCGCCCTGAGTACTTTGTAAATTATCTTCGTAAGAGTGTTCCTTAGAAATGGACTTGGGTGGAATTACCTTTTAACAATAATCTCAGGCTTAAAATATATTAATCCAAATATTTAGCGCTCCTGGTAACACTAACACTAATTGAGCTCTTTTTTAATGTGTTTTCTGTTGCAGCGACACAATCTTCTAAAAAATCGTTGGTAACAAGAAAGCTTGATTCGTTGCAGGAATCTAATCACAATGCGGAAAATGAATACCGTTAAATTATAACTGAGCCTCTACAGTTCTCAAAGGAAACCATCATAGTTATAGTTTAAGGCAGTTGCCAATAAATATGTAGGTCGAAAGCATGCCCGACCCCAAGCAGCCGCACTGAAGCTTCTATTGGGCTTTTTCTGCACCCTGTCATTGCTTGTCTCGAGAACTACTGCAAATTATTCGGGATGGTCCATACAATCTTTATCCTCTTACAATGTGAATTTCGAATCGGCTTTTGCGCAGTTGTTAGCGGAGGTATTTGATCTATATCTAGATCCAGAAATTTATTGAACATTCAAATAAAATCAGGTTTTAATCAGACATATTTTTATACACTGAACAGGGTATATTAAGTTTGTCACGAAGTTTGTCTATTAAATCTATATATACTTGATCGGCGTGACCAGCTGAGTCGATTTGGCCGGGTTCGTCTGTCTGCATATTTGCGAATTAATCACTCGGTTTTTGAAATATATATAAAGATCTAAAATTTTGCAAGCTGGTATCTACTAGCGCCCTCCAGTTCACTGCACAAGTGTCCTGGTTGCCATAGTGATTCAACACAAAATGCCATTATACATCGCCTAATCCTGGATAATCTACCTTCGCAATTAGAAACTTATAATTCGTAGCTGGGTGACATACTGCTATGATTGAGATTTTAATCGTCACTCGAGGACTCCGTGGGATCTTCTTTGACTATACCCAAGTTCTTCGTTTTTGAAGTTCCTTTAAGTATTCGGTTTTTCATCTCTGACAAAAGTGCTGACATAGAGCCTTTAATTTTTGTCATCGGTTTACTAAATACTTATAAGTGATGGGGCTGTCCTGACGATGCTACAGGAAGCACCGCCCAAGATCTTTTAATCGGAGGTCAACTTCATTTTATATCATCCGTCATGAACCTTTATTAGGAAACCCCAGGCAGGGTTTGCAATTTTTTGTTTTTTCTTAAAAATTTTAGGGGGAATTTCCAACCGTTTCCCCCGAGCCCTTTTTTTTTTGGTTTCTGGGAGTTTTTTCGGAAGGTTGTCCTTAAACGAATTTTTCCGACCTAAAGCCCTCCGTTGACAGATTTGGATTACAGGCTACATTGAGCAAAAATATGTCCCATGCCTCAAACAATAACTTTGTAACAATATTTGCCTTTGTTTATGAAGGTTATAAATCGAATCAACCTGTTGCTTAAGTGGATCAACAGTAGGTCAAACAAAAATAAAATTTATTTGTAAAAATATGTAAGTCTTCCAAAAAACACATAACACTGCATAGTCACGAAAAATAAAAGCACAATGGTAACCTTCAACTAACTTTTCCAAAAGCAAGCGGCAATTAGGCAACGGTTACCAGCTGCAAAGAGGTAATAAAGACCACTGTTTTCTATATTTTCTAGGCCATTTGAAGCGCTTGAGCGAGAAGTGATAGGCAAAAAAATATTGGACAAATATCGCAAATAGTAAAAAATTGGCCAATAAAAGACACAAAATATGCAAATCCTAAAAAATGTTTGCCCAGCCGCAAGTGTTGTCCAGTCAGTCATATAAAAGCCATACGCATACACACACGCCCACACGTAATACTCACGAATCAATTTGGCGCGATTTAGAAAAAATACTGTTATTCATTTCCGCCTAGCTAACCGCTGGCGCGCTCAGTCAGTCATTTAGTCGTGCTACAGGCCGGGCATGTCGCCACTTTTTATTTTCTATTTTCTATTTGACATTTGCGCTTAGATTGGCCGTCAAAATGCACTAGCGTTGCAATGGATTTTGTTCTTGCTTTTGCACTTTTTGTTGTTTTCTAGTTTTATATGTTTTTCTTTGCTTTTGGCAGACGGCGCTGGAATGCCCGTGCAATCTTTTTTATTATATTTTATTAGATTTTTTTACAATTAGAAGTTTTTGCGTTGCTTCGCTCTATTTTCTAGGTTATCGACATTTGTTTGCATACTTTTTGGCGATTTGAATGTTGGATTTTCACTTTCAGCGTTTTTTCTAAATTTTTTCGTACGCGGTTTTGTTTGCCTACAACTGGTTTTTAGTAATAGACATTTAATAGCAACTGGTGTTCTAGAATTTTTAAAAGGCAATGCAACACAAAAGAAG
Organism: Bactrocera correcta; assembly: GCA_027475135.1. NCBI lineage: Eukaryota > Metazoa > Arthropoda > Insecta > Diptera > Tephritidae > Bactrocera > Bactrocera correcta. The sequence continues at coordinate 44,953,127 of CM050323.1, forward strand.
TGGCGATTGCGACCCGCGGTGTTCAATGTCTGTGGCCGCGTTTGTGGTCAACAAAAAGTTCGCGTAGTTCGTTCAAATAAGAATGCAAAAGAAACTAGACGGCATTAGAAAAAGTTGTTCAATAAATTGTTCGGGAGAATTGAGCAATTAGGTGGCTAATATTTTATTGCCTCGTTTTCAAACCACACTGACTCAATAGTCAGCATACATTTAGGCGGTCAAAGGTCTTATTAATAGAGTTAAGAATGGCATGCCATGGAATTAAGGTAAATTTTTTGAATTATATTTTTCCAAGTCAGGGGGGATTTAGAATAGAATTTAATGGTGGGGGACTTTATAAAGCGGACATTCCATTGCCCGGCCATGAAGAAGTTCGAATAGCAATTAACCATCTGAAACGGCGGGGCCGATGGATTGATGAGGAACATGCATCAGCTCTTTTGACTGAAATTTAAGTGTGCTCTGTCCAATCCACAAAAAGGAAAACCTCAAAATCTGCGCCAACTACCGTGGAACAAGTCTTCTCAAGATCGCATACATGGTTCTATCGAACATACTGTACAAAACGTTAAAGACCATCGCCAACAAACTGATTGGACCTTATCATTATGGCTTCAAGCTGTGAAAATCAATAACTGACCAGATATTCACCATGCGCCAAATTTTGGAAAAGATCCGTCAAAAGAAGATCGATACTTTGTCGATTTCGAAGCTGATTTTGACAGCACGAAAAGGAGCTGCAATTGTGCCACTATGTCTGGATTTTGTATCCCGGCAAAATTAATACGGCTGACGTTGAGCAATACCAACAGTTCCATCAGGATCGGGTAGAACCTCTCCGAGCCGTCCGATACCAAACATGGTTTTAGACAAGGCGACTCCCTAACGTGCGACTTCCTCAATTAACTCTTGAAGAAAATAAATCGAGCGGTAGAGCCGAATAAAGAAGGCACAATCTTCTATAATAGTGCACAGCTGCTGGCGTGCGCCCATAATATTTATATCATTGGCCTCAATACCCGGGACGTTAGTTCTGCTTTCTTGGAACCAGGCTGGATAATCTAGGCAAGCAAAAGTTTCAGCGTCGAAATCCTATGCTGAATAGCTTTTGCTCAACAGATGTCAGTAATTTCGCGACTGAGTAGGCAATTGAGAAATAAGGTCCTCTCAAAGTACAAAATCCGACCGAAATAAAAAAAAACTCTACAAGTCACTCATATCCCCGCCTTGGTGCAGAGGCATGGACGATGACAACATCTGGTGAGTCGACGTTACGAGGTTTCGAGAGAAAGTTTCTGCGGAAGATTTATGGTCCTTTGCGCATTGGCAACGGCGAATACCGCATTCGATGGAACGATGAGCTGTATGAGTAAAAAGAGAACATCGACATAATTCAGCGAATTAAGAGACAACGGCTTCGCTGGCTAGGTCATGTCGTCTGTATGGGTGAAAACTCTCCTGCTCAGAGGAAGAGCACGAGCTCCACTCAGTTGGAAAAACCAGTTGAAGTAGGACCTGGCTATACTTGGAATCGAAAAGACAAGTTTTAAACAATTCTCACGTGAAATTTGGGAAAGACAGGAAGTCATACGAAATCCCACTACTTGATGCTGGAGCGGGTATCAAGAAAACCTGAAAAATGTGTCATGTATTTTATGGATGCCCCCGTATTGGAGGCTTTGTGATTTGCGGGTGTTTTTTAAACGTCCGGTTTTCAATAGAAATTCTCACCAATCCCAATTTTCACAAGAGAAATTTATTTAGCGATGAATACGTCAGTAAATAAAATTTGTAGACTTTGAAGTGTTGATAATCCACAAGCCATTGTTGAGATGTTACATGCTCAAAAAGTCACTGTTTGCTGTGCTATATGGGACCAGTGGTTTATAGAACATTTCTTCAAAAATGAAGCCGGTTATAATATTACAGACAGTAGAGAACGCTAATGTGGCATGATTAAAGACTTTTTCGTGTCTGAATTAGAAGATGTGGACGACTTTCGATGGCAGCATGACGGCGCTATATATCATACAGCCGACAAAACTATTTTTTTATTAAAGAGAATTTTTGGTAAGTGCATTATTCATGTCGTGGGCCTGTGACGTGGCCCCCACTATCTATTGTGAGATTATGTAAAGTTGCTTGTTTACGCATTTAAACCCGATACTTGGGAAGAGAATATTCGACGCGTAAGGCTGGAATTCGAGCCAACCTTGAAAGTCACTTGGCCATAATGGTAAACCTTTACATTTATGGTGAAGCTAAATTCATGGCTATAACATTAAATTATATTCTTTTGTTTTCTTTTTAAAAGCCACATGCCCAAAAAAGCACCATTTAGAAACCATTGAACAGCCGTTTAAAATCAGTTCGCAACATCTGTTAGTCTGTTATCGGTAAATTTTTGGTGCTTTATTGATGTACTATATTATTCTCATAATTTCTTTTCTTTTTTTTCCTAAGTTTAAGGCATTTTCTTTAATTTTAAGGGTTTGGAGAGCAAGGTCCGAAGTAAAAAATACACCAATCTCGAGATGTTGAAGAAAGACATTGTCGGTGAGTGGGCCAAAATACCGGCAAGTCACATTCGGGCAGCTTGCGATTCGTTTTTTGACCGTCTCAAGGCCATAGTTAAGGCTAAAGGTGGTCATATCGAGCAAAAGTGAATTGGTCTTGAATTTATGATTATTTTCACACATTTTGTTCTTTAAAATAAATAAAAATAATTTCCAAACCGAATATATGGCTTTTTTGACACGTTTTTGAAACGTTTTTGGCACTTTTTTTTGACACTTCGAGTACCGAACACTGTATATTGGGTAGTCGAAAAAGTCCTTTAGTATTTCTAATCAAATTCACAATTTTTTTTATATTCATAATAATAAATAAATAAACAAATATGTACCATCTTGATCGACCATTTTTGCCATTTTTTCGCTAAAGACATATTATATCAGTGTAAAACTTTCATCAGTGTAAATCGAAATTTCAAAATTTCGAGAACAGAAGCGGGCGAACCATTGTAGTGCTACACGAACTGATACAGTATGCCTTCCGACCGGCCAAACTGTCAACGAGGAACACTATTTGAGTGTAATGCGTAATTTGCGCGAAGCAACCCGTAAAAGGAGACGACAACTTTTGCTTTTTGCACCGTCGCATCTTCTTCTTCTTAATT
>CM050323.1:44957304-44982304 GCA_027475135.1 Bactrocera correcta
CAGTCCACCTTTTCATACTCTTGCAACCAGTTGCTACAGAGTATTATAGTTTTGTTTAACTAACGGTTGCACGTAGCCATAAAACTAAGCGAGATAGATATTATGTATATATAAATGACCAGGATGATGAGTCCGTGCAAGCTATAACTTGCGTAAAAATGAGATATCTTGATGAAACTTGGTGTGCTGGATCTTTGGTACAAAAAAAAAATCGAATTTGTAGATGGGCATAATCGAACCATTGCCATTCCCGAAAATATATAAAGTGCCATAACTAAGCACTAAATTAGGATATAAAACTGTAATTATCACAAGTGATCGCAGTAGCAAAGGCCACCTGTGTGTAAAAAATTTTGAAAAAGTGGGCTTGGCCACCCTCTACAATATGCTTAATGTACATATCTAAAGCTACAACAACCAAATTTGCTAAGCTCGAATATTATAAAAGCTCCTAACGACAGTATGAAAATGGATGAAATCGGAAGCTAACCCCACTCACTCTCCATACGAGTATAACGATACGGTTCAAAACTACTAAAAACGCAATAAATCCATAACTAATTACGCCAGAGACATTAAATTTTACCTCCGATATGTTATGAGAAGGCTTTATGAGAACTGGTGCGAAAATTGGACAATGGGCGTGACGCCGCACACTTTTTTCTGAAATCCCATACCTCGGGGACAGGGAAACCTATTTCGACTAAATTTAGTACGTATAATTTTTCTAACATTCTTATGTTACAGTGTAAAAATAGGCAAAATCGTATTCCCTTATATAATTCCCTTATATAAAACAATTTAAAAATCCATTTGATTCTTTCACTTTCTAGTATACAAATTGAGAAGTAATTAATATAACGGATTAAAATTTTGCAGCAGTAACCCCCTTAAACTCCCTTTTGCTGGGTCTCCAAGAAATTCTATTGTAAAAATGAAACGGTGACATGCTATAATCAAAGAATACGCACCAAAAATATTTTACAAGACAATACATTCTACTAAAAATTCTTATAATTGTTGAATACCAGAAACAACGAAACCCCTCAACCAATTAAGACACAAATCTTGTTTTATAAAAACAATCTCACTATTCATGAAACACTAACAAACTGTGGAAAAACACGTAATTTAATTGAAAATTATACTTTATCAAACTTACTAACTACTTATATTAAGGGAATTTCTTCAACCCAATTTAGCTAGAAGAATCCATTGCACACTAAAAGACTTGTATGAAATACAAAAACCCCTCAAAGAAACCTTTAAAAGCAAATACCTTTGCTGTTAATGTTTGCAGCGCAGAGGAGTTACGTTTGCTCTTGAGCTGTGTTTTAGTGGGTTAGTTTCTAAGCACTTTAAGCGACACTTACCTTGCACGGGAATAATTGAAATTAAAAAAGGCGGAACGAAAAAGGCGATTAATTCAGCGAAAAAACGTGGCGATGCTTGCGCGTTCGTAGCGATCATGCGAAAGAGGCAGGTGCCTTGTCCGTCCGTCCAACCCGCTGATGCACTGCTCGACTTCCGGGTTGATGCCTTGTTGCGTAGCTGCGAGGTATCGGTGACCGATTTACATCGCGCATCGTGGTGCGATGAAGCAGCGTGTGATGTGGTCTGTTGCAGATTTGGCAAAAACCCCAACACTCTAGAAGCCTATGCGTCTGCGATAGGCAATTTAAACAGTGCCCATGTGCCTGGGCCACTTGCTGACGCTGTAACGGTCGCATCCCTCTGAAGATGGTGGTGCAGGCGATGTGGGTGGCGGCATGGGGAGCATCTTATACGATGCCCGTCCGAGACCCGTGATGAACGATTGCCTGTTGTCGGTGCGGTTGCCGGTGCTGTTGCAACTGCAGCTCGGGGCGTTGGGGTAGGCCCGGTGCGTTGCACGCTGATAGCCGACCGAAAGGTTGGCGTGGCTAACACTGGCGTATCTAGGTCCATGGTAATCTACTTGCGAGAGTGTCGTCAATGGCCGTAAATTGAGAACGGCTTCAATGCGAATTAATAATGTGGTAAATTCTTCAAAGTTAAATTTGTAGTTTCCAGCTTTAAATCTTTTTACCGCTGATTCCCATAAACCACCTATTTGAGGAGCGCTTGGAGGGATGAACTGCCAGTTAATGCCTTGGGGAGCGTACTTTTGTACAATCTCAGGTGAAACTTGTTTGATAAAGTCCCCAAACTGTTTTTCAGTGGCTCTTTGAGCTCCTATAAATGTCTTTCCATTGTCGCTCATGAGTTTTGACGGAAAACCACGTCGTCCAACCAAGCGAGCAAATGCCGCGAGAAAAGCCTCTTTTGTCAGATTTGTACATAGCTCGAGGTGTACTGCTTTTGTCGTAAAACAGACAAAGACAGCCACGTAGCCTTTCATCAGTGTGGGAGACCTTAGCATGGATGCCTTTATTTGAAAAGGCCCAGCACAATCGACACCTGTGATAGTGAAAGGCGGAGCAAAGTTGCAGCGTTCCGGTGGAAGTGCTGTCATAATCTGTGTTCGCATCTTTTGCTTATGCACAGTGCATATCTTGCACGAAAATATGCATTTCTTTATTTTTGGCTTGAGTCTTGGGATATAAAACTCTTGGCGGACTATTTGTTTGTAATAATAGTAACGGGTGATTTTTTTGAGGTTAGGATTTTCATGCAGTAGTATTTGACAGATCACGTGGGATGTCAGACATGGTGTCAAAGAGAAAGATGCTCAGTATGCTTTGACATTTCATCATGAATAGACTTACTAACGAGCAACGCTTGCAAATCATTGAATTTTATTACCAAAATCAGTGTTCGGTTCGAAATGTGTTTCGCGTCCGTGTCCGATGAGCGATGAGGCTCATTTCTGGTTGAATGGCTACGTAAATAAGCAAAATTGCCGCATTTGGGGTGAAGAGCAACCAGAAGCCGTTCAAGAACTGCCCATGCATCCCGAAAAATGCACTGTTTGGTGTGGTTTGTACGCTGGTGGAATCATTGGACCGTATTTTTTCAAAGATGCTGTTGGACGCAACGTTACGGTGAATGGCGATCGCTATCGTTCGATGCTAACAAACTTTTTGTTGCCAAAAATGGAAGAACTGAACTTGGTTGACATGTGGTTTCAACAAGATGGCGCTACATGCCACACAGCTCGCGATTCTATTGCCATTTTGAGGGAAAACTTCGGACAACAATTCATCTCAAGAAATGGACCCGTAAGTTGGCCACCAAGATCATGCGATTTAACGCCTTTAGACTATTTTTTGTGGGGCTACGTCAAGTCTAAAGTCTACAGAAATAAGCCAGCAACTATTCCAGCTTTGGAAGACAACATTTCCGAAGAAATTCGGGCTATTCCGGCCGAAATGCCCGAAAAAGTTGCCCAAAATTGGACTTTCCGAATGGACCACCTAAGACGCAGCCGCGGTCAACATTTAAATGAAATTATCTTCAAAAAGTAAATGTCATGAACCAATCTAACGTTTCAAATAAAGAACCGATGAGATTTTGCAAATTTTATGCGTTTTTTTTTTTAAAAAAGTTATCAAGCTCTTAAAAAATCACCCTTTAATAAGTGGCTTGTTGTCGCGGTATCGCTTTGCATTCCATTGAATCCGCAGAGTTTTTAAATTTAAGGAAATTTTCGAATTTAAGGAAATTAGTTTCCAAAAAGTTTTCTTTTGATATATGTTTTGTTATCTTTAGATAATTTGGGGTAATTTTTTACAGAGGAAACCTTTCGGATTTGAATGGGTCCCGTAAATAAAATGTCAATCCCGAACTTGTGGATTTTGACGCATTAAAGACAACTCTAACCTTTGTGATTTCTTTGGTCTACTGCTTGATGTGGCAAGTAAAATAAGTAGTATTTACTTTGTATGATTTTTTTGCCGGAGCTGACTTCCTTCATATGGTCTAAATGGAGTTATTCTGCTACGACCCTATCCTATTCTGGTTTCAGTCCACCTTTTCATACTCTTGCAACAAGTTGCTACAGAGTATTATAGTTTTGTTCAACTAACTGTTGCACGTATCACCTAAAACTAAGCGAGATAGATATAGGATTATGTATATATAAATGACCAGGATGATGAGTCCGTGCAAGCTATAACTTGCGTAAAAATTGAGATATCTTGATGAAACTTGGTGTGCTGGATCTTTGGTACAAAAAAAAACAAAAAATCAAGTTCATATATGGGCATAATCGAACCACTGCCATTCCCACGAAAATATATATAAAAAGCCATAACTAAGCACTAAATTAGGATATAAAACTATAATTGTCACAGGGGATCGCAGTAGCAAAGGCCACCTGTGTGTAAAATTTTTTGAAAAAGTGAGCTTGGCCACCCTCTATAATATGTTTAATGTACATATCTAAAGCTACAACAACCAGTATGAAAATGGATGAAATCGGAAGATAACCCCACTCACTCTCCATACGAGTATAAAGATACGGTTCAAAACTACAAAAAGCGCAATAAATCCTTAACTTATTACGCCAGAGACATTAAATTTTACCTCCGATATGTTATGAGAAGGCTTTATGAGAACTGGTGCGAAAATTGGACAATGGGCGTGACGCCGCACACTTTTTTCTAAAATCCCATACCACGGGGACAGGGAAACCTATTTCGACTAAATTTAGTACGTATAATTTTTCTAACATTCTTATGTTACAGTGTGAAAATAATCAAAATCGGATTCCCTTATATAACTCCCTTATATAACACAATTTAAAAATCCATTTGATTCTTTCACTTTCCAGTACACAAATTGAGAAGTAATTAATATAACGGATTAAAATTTTGCAGCAGTAACCCCCTTAAACTCCCTTTTGCTGGGTCTCCAAGAAATTCCAATGTAAAAATAAAATGGTGACATGCTATAATCAAAGAATACGCACCAAAAATATTTTACAAGACAATACATTCTACTAAAAATTCTTATAATTGTTGAATACCAGAAACGACGAAACCCCTCAACCAATTAAGACACAAATTTTGTTTTATAAAAACAATCTCACTATTCATGAAAAACTAAAAAACTTTGGAAAAACTCGTAATTTAATTGAAAATTATACTTAATCAAACTTACTAACTATATTAAGGGAATTTCTTCAACCCAATTTAGTTAGAAGAATCCATTGCACACTAGAAGACTTGTATGAAATACAAAAACCTCTCAAAGAAACCTTTAAAAGCAAATACCTTTGCTGTTAATGTTAGCAGCGCAGAGGAGTTACGTTTGCTTTTGAGATGTGTTTTAGTGGGTTAGTTTCTAAGCACTTTAAGCGGCACTAACCTTGCCCCGGAATAATTGAAATTAAAAAAGGCGGTACGAAAAAGGCGACTAATTCAGCGGAGAAACGTGGCGATGTTTGCGCGTTCGTAGCGATCATGCGAAAGAGGCTGGTGCCTTGTCCGTCCGTCCCTTTTGTGTGTGATGTGTGATGTAATGATGATGTGGTGTAGGTAAGCTGTGATGGTGAATTATGAGGTGGTGTATGTAATGTGTGTGGTGTGGGAGTGTAGTGTTGTGAGGGAGGTCTGAGACTCATTTAACCATCCCGGCCTCCCTAGGCAACTGATTAGCCTAGGAGTCGCTGTAGCTGTTGCAGCGTTGCCAAGACGCTGTTAAGACTCGCGAATCGCCGTGGCTGGGGCCTAGGCTATCGACGCCGAATTGATATTCCAACCCCCTGATGCGTGGCTGCGAGGTATCGGTGACCGATTTACACCGCGTATCGTGGTGCGATGAAGCAGCGTGTGATGTGGTCTGTTGCAGGTTTGGCACAAACCCCTCGATTCACACTCTAGAAGGCTATGCGTCTGCGATAGGCAATTTAAACAGTGCCCATGTGCCTGGACCACTTGCTGACGCTGTAACGGTCGCATCCCTCTAAAGATCCCACAGTGGTACAGGAGATGTAGGCGGCGGCATAGCGGGCATCTTATACGATGCCCGTCCGAGACCCGTGGTGAACGATTGCCGGTGCTGTTGCCGGTACTGTTGCCGGTGCTGTTGCAACTGCAGCTCGGGGCGTTGGGGTAGGCCCGATGCGTTGCACGCTGATAGCCGACCGAAAAATTGGCGTGGCTAACACTGGCGTATCTAGGTCCATGGCAATCTACTATGTATAAAGGAGATTGCTAATTATAAATCTATCATGATAAGACAGGAGCAATCGTGCCACGATATGTGGCATGAATGAGTCGTCGTATTGCTCGACCATTGGGATTAGTTTTCTTTGTTAATTGCTTACGGAATATTAATTTTAGCGGTTGGTATTAGCGTGTTTCTCGTTTTTTAACAGTTTCTTTAATTAGTTAATTGTATAGCGGGAACATCGGATTGTTGTTTGCGGTTTATTTCAGTTTTGTTCATTAGACGGATTTTTCAATTTCTGCGTGTCGGTATTGTTGTACGGATTGTTTATTATGTGTATTTTCGGTTTTATCTGCGGTTGGTAAGAAGCATAGTTTAACGAGCGGTCTCGTTAGAATTCCGTTTTGAGTACAGAGGTCAACTACTCGTATGTGACCGTCGGAGCCGTGTTGTAGCTTCTCTATGCGACCAAGTCGCCATTTTGTAGGGGGCAGACAATCGTCATGTATTAGGACAAAACCTTCAAGCTTTGGCACTTTTTCAGGAGTTTTCCAGCGGTACTTTTTATGAAGGTCCTTTATATACTCCTCCTTCCATCGGCGGCTGAAATGATGATGGAGAACTTTAATTCTTTCCCATCGATTTAGTAAGGAAAGCGATTCCACGCCTAACTCAGGTATGGCCAGCATGGGTGCTCCTTGAGAAAGTGCCCTGGTGTAAGAGTTGTTAGATCTGAGGGATCTTGCGAGAGTGTCGTCAGTGAGAACGGCTTCAATACGAATTAATAATGTGATAAATTCTTCAAACTTAAATTTGTAGTTTCCAGCTACTTTTTTAAAGTGGGATTTAAAGCTTTTTACCGCTGATTCCGATAAACCAACCATTTGAGGAGTGCTTGGAGGGATGAACTGGCAGTTAATGCCTTGGGGAGCGTACTTTTGTACAATCTCAGGTGAAACTTGTTTGATAAAGTCCACAAACTGTTTTTCAGTGGCTCTTTAAGCTCCTATAAATGTCTTGCCTTTGTCGCTCATGAGTTTTGACGGAAAACCACGTCGTCCGACGAAGCGAGCAAATGCCGTGAGAAAAGCCTATTTTGTTAGATTTGTACATAAGTAGCTCGAGGTGCACTACTTTTGTCGTAAAACAGACAAAGACAGCCATGTAGCCTTTCATCAGTGTGGGAGACCTTAGCATGGAAGCCTTATTTGAAAGGCCCAGCAAAATCGACACCTGTGATAGTGAAGGGCGGAGCAAAGTTGCAGCGTTCCGGTGGAAGTGCTGCCATAATCTGGGTTCGCATCTTTTGCTTATGCACAGTGCATATCTTATACGAAAAAATGCATTTCTTTATTTTTGGCTTGAGTCTTGGGATATAAAACTTTTGGCGGACCATTTGTTTCTGTAGAATGCAATAAAATATGCCTGTGTTATAAAATAGTATCTTCAATTTTTTTTTTTTTATTCTACATCTATTTCAGCACTCCACAAAAATGAGCATAACTCTCTTAAAACTGAAGCTATTGACTTCAAACCGGTATCAAATTAAAGCCACCTTTCAAATAAGAAATGAAATAGGTTTTGGTTTTATATAAAATTTCAGAGTTTTTCAACAAATATCGAAAAATCATGAAAATTTGACGTTTATAATTCTTGTTCGGACCACCTTATACTTTATTTAAAAGAACAACTTTTTTTTTTACTTTTGTTGAAAATTTGACCCAACAATTTTTTTCTGTGTAAATTTATTTTCACTCATTCTGTTTGGGATTTCATTCTGACCAATCCGTAGAAGTTTCTCATCGATACAATTAAAATTACAGTTTAGGCAATATGATTTCCAAAAAATTCTGGTTTCGTAACACTGTGCGACACCCCGGTCGACTAACATTTTGCGTTGTAATGTTACTTACAAGGTTTTTGGAAGTAATTTGTGTGCTGAGGTTCGTTAACAGAGATACTCACAGAGAGAGTTAATCATATACTAAACTTACTCCAATTCGGGATTTTTACGAGAAAAGGGTGGCTAACGTTTATTCCTTATGAAAACGTACCAGTCGAAATGTGATGTGGAATGTACGTATGATGATTTTGCCAAAATTTTGTAATACATTTGGGAAAAGATTCAGCAGAACCGGAACGAAACCAAGACCAACGGGTAGGGTTGGATCTAGTAAGTGGGTATGAATGACGGAACATAACAAACAGATAACTTTTTTACAACTCGAGATTTGGCATTACTTTTAGTGAAATGTAACATTGATGGACGCTATGAGAAATAATAAGAGAATTACCACTACTAAACAGTCGTTTCTTCTTTGATGGATATCATCATTGTTCAATACATTCCTATAAAGTATACTTGTAAAATGGTTTGTGAATTGAGCACTTTTCATCATAACAAAAATCTAATTGAAAACCATCCCAAGAAGTTGCGGGAATTAAAAGATTGTAACGTGGCTTTTACCACCTTACAATAACTTACTCAAACACTATACATCATTTATCCTTACCATACCTTAACGTAGAGCTTTTCAACTTACTAGAAATATCCTACACTTACTAAACTTCACCTCACTGCATTGACCAAAGCTATGCACACAATTTACCTCACTACGCTGACCAAAGCGGCGCTATGCTTCTATGTAAGCAAGCACTTCACACCGAAAGCGATCATTTCTTCCAGCTCGCCAGCAAGGACGGTCACACAGCAGCATCGGTGCAATACCAGTGCTCGCAATGACTCTGCCTTATAACTTAATCGATGTGTTAGTTTTCGAAGGCGTTGCGTCGAAACGATATCACACCAACTCGGTGTGATATCAGTGCGCGCAATTGCTCGACCGTAGTCTCAGTTGCGTTGCGATACAGCGATATCACAGCCGCGCTGCCTCGAGCAGCGTCACTACCGCAGCCTGCACACCAGTGCACCGCTAATATACCAGTCACAGCTGCGCTGCCTCGAACAGCGTCAGTACCACTGCTTGCATACCATAGTGCACCGTTACCAAACTATCGCGATTAACAGATGACTCGCATATAAGTACAGACTAGAGAAAAGGAATGGTGCTAGGGGGGGTCAACGCGTTCGGTTGACATATTTAATTTTATAATTTCTCCTTCGCAGGGGAGCCGTATAATACTGCACTGTACCGTACAGTCAACACCGTGTCTGGGAGTGACTACTCCTCACCAGAATACAGAAGGACCACCACCTTACCGTAATTACCGTGCCGACTTCGACAAGAACCAACGCCTGTCACGCCAAATCCAATCGATTCGACCTGACTCGCCATATAAATATAAGATGGTCTGGCTGTCCACATAAGGGGTGTGGATACATATTTTACAAAAGTAAACATTTTTTTTGCTAAGGGTTCGTGGGTCCCAAGGATGACCCTGGAGCGGCTGAGCATACCTCAGCTATGAACAAAACCCCATTACAAGATTTTTAGAATTCTATAAAATCTGGAGACACAATTGACCAATTAGTAGAAACATACATATATGTACGTGCAAGAGACAAACTATTTGTTGGCCCTTAGCTGTCTTTTCGGATATTCTGTATGTTTCGGCGCTAAATGCATAGGTTTTATGGACAGAAATCCACTCTAATTGGAATGCGTAAAAAACATATTCATAAGCACAAGATTTTCTCGAAAAACTTGAGCTATACCTTGTTCAGCGTGAAATAACTCGTAGAAAACGCGAACCTAAAAACAGTTGTCGGCTTATATTGTCAGGAATATCTGGGCAGAAGCAGAATAGACAAGTATTTCGGTGGATGTTGCTCTAAAAAGAGAGAAGGGATCCACCTGTGCATTCATTTATATTCAAAAAATCTAGAAATGTCAAGAACAAAAATACTATGAAATGTTAAAGTCAAACTCAGTTTGTAGTTACTAAAATTAAGAAATATTAGAAAAAAACGAAAAAAAATAAGGTTTTTATAGAATACCCTTACAAAACTCGGACTAGGTCATTCCGTGCCCCTAAAATCACATGTGCAACTTTTTATTAACATAACAGAAGGGTTATTGGACACTGCAATAACGAAACACCAACACTTGCTTATTCGTGAATTCATAAATACGAGTAGTGAAGCGACATGCAATATTTTGCTAAGCTATGAGAAAATTCTCAAATTTAAGACTTCAACATATGCAAATACAAATGACACAAAAGTCTATTTCGTACCTCCCACTTCAGCTTATAACTGAAAGTAACCTTCATCTACACGCTATTATAGGTCAGTCAGATTTCAATTTAAAAAGAAGACCGCCACACTATTCTTTAAGAAGAATTGTACTTTAAAAATAAAATAGAGAACTTAATGTGAACCGAATTTCAAATTCCCAATTAAAAATTATTCATAAATCATAGCTTGCAACTTGCTATCGTAAATGGTAAAATGTCCAACGCGTTAAGTCATACGTCGTCTATGGTATGCTTTATATGCGGCGCGAAACCCACCGAACTGAATAATTTAGAAAAATGTCTTAAAAAAAAGTTGAGTGGCTTATCACCACTTCATTCCCACAAACGCTTTTTTGAGTACGTTTTGCACATTTCATTTTAGTTGGAAACAAAAATGTGGAAGCAGAACAAAAGCTTAACGCACTGCAAAGAAAACAGCGAGTCTAAGCGGAATTTCGCGAATGGGAATCATTGTTGATAAGCCAAGAGACGGAGGCAACGACGGTAATACAAGGAAATTTTTTGGTAACTCAAGTTTGGCATCTTCGTTTATAAGAGAGAAGAGTTACACTTTCACAAATTTATACAGAAAATAATTTAAATCTACTATATCTTGGATGCCAATAATGGAATTTTAGCACTGCAACTCTACTGGAAGTATTTTTGCGCAACATCGCATCATTTCGAGTGTTTTGAATGGTCTGCATAACGCTTTCTTTAATGGGCAAATGCATTTTTCTGAAAAGGAAGAAGTCGCACGGTGCTATATCAGGTGAACTTCAATGATGATATCGGTTGATTTTTGATGAATTCACGCACAGTTTCGATGGAGTTTCCGGTGATTGGCTCACATGTTGATCGTCATTTATGTCCTCACGACCACTTTGAAAACGTTGAAACCAATTGTGCGCTCTGCCACGGGATAGGCAATCATCGCCATAAACTTGTTTCATCAATTGAAATGTTTCGGTAAAAGTTTTACCAATTTGAAACAAAATTTAATATTGGCTTTTTGTTCGAAGCGCATTTTAGCACCAATAACACAAACATACTGACACTCAAAACGCAATAACTTCACTTCCAATCAATGAAATGTCATGAAATTCTCACTGAACAATCGATAAAGATAGCAGATTCCACCAGTCGACATATAGATGGCGCCATCAGGGGGCGATAGATTCAAAAAGTTCCTGTTTTCTTTGCAACGCAACAAATAACTTTTGACAAGGAACTAAGTTTTGCTACCTTTCAATTTAAATCTATGATGCAACGCCTCAAAATTGAAATATATACCTTACTGTGACCAAAGACAACAAACGGGTAAATTGAACGAGTACATTTAACTCTAATCAAGATAGCTCGATGTATTAAAGAAGAATATTCAATAATACTTTAAGTCACAAATTTCATACATTCCACAATAAATGCAGAAATGAAAAATAATTTCAGCAAGGGAACAAATTAAAACCTAGGTATAAAGATTTCCTACGATTGCAATATGATGAACTTTGCTTAAGGTAAGTAGTTCAGCAGATCTCTTGAGCATACCCTTAATGCGCAAATAGTGTATGTGGAAAATAGGCCGCACCGATACGATTTAATCTTGAGGGATTTCTCCTATATCTGGGCGCTGAATAGAGAAACTGAATTTAATACTAGTAGGCTCCACGGGTATTGAGCATTAGCCGGGTTAGAGTTTTTCATGCTTTTGTAACTTTTTCACACATATGTATAAGCAACGTGGTCTTTAAACGACATTTTTGCATCAAGAACCATTCCCAAATATTTCATGGCAGGGAAGGTGGCTTTACTTCCAGAAATAATTAGTCCCTTAGCTTCAAGCCAGTCGCTTATTTGCGATATTGTTTCGTTGGTTATCGTAACGATAGTCTCTATGTGTTTGGCTATTATCATCACTGCAATGTCATCTGCAAACCCAATGATATGAACGTTTTTCGGCACTTTGAGTCGAAGTACTTCATTATATATTGTATTCCAGTGTAGAGGTCCCTATGACACTCCACTGGTGATTTTGTATTTTTTATTACCCTGGTTTGTATTATAGCTCAAAGTGCTATTGTGGAAATACATAGCTAACTATCAGGTTGTAAATCCCTGTAGGCACGGAGAAGTTTTTTAGCGCACTCCGTATACTTGGCCAAGACACAGAGTTGAAAGCATTATATTTTTGACGTCGAGCTTTCCACTCTAATGGCTTTTTTAACCAGTTTTTTCCTAGGGTAACCACTGCGATTGTACATCTTGCTTTCCTGAATCCAAATTGGTTTAGGGATAGCTCGCCGGCGTCGTCAATCGCCTGACTTATGCCGCCCGCTCTCTAAGAGCTTTAATGAGCGGAAGTTGGCTGAAATCTGCCAAGTGGCGGCGAAAGCAGAATTACGGTGGGAGGCGAAATTTCCAGCACCAGGAACCTCTGTCCGAATGCTCCGGCAATTGCTAAGGGTTTCGAAAAATATGTAACGGCAGCGCAAGAGCTAAAATCTGATTGTAGCACTCTACGTAAGATTATTGAACAGGAATGTGAACAGCATGCTTCGTCGACAAAAAGACACGGGCAGGAGCGGCACCAACATTTAGCGAAAAGCGTGTAGCGGCGTTAATTTCTTCAGGTGGTCGGCGGAAAAAACTCACAGGAGCGAACGTTACCGATGGCACCATGGCCACCACAAGCTGATAAGGTGTGCTGCCGACAGCCATCCTTTATAAGGAAGCTGTCTCAAAGGTAGGGTAAATTTGAAATGGCGGTGGACTAGAAGCGGTGGCTAAAGTGGATCTACCGCGATGCCTTCGAGCTCGTGTCTGACTTCCCGCTGAACCTTCCACGCCTGAGGAAATTGGTTGCGATATTGAAATCCTGAACCCCCTAACGACTGTAGGATGATCAGGATAGAGAGGACTGAGGAACTATATCGACAAGAACTTATTAACATAAATAAGAAGTTCTACAGTCCTCTTAGAAGCACCTAGAAAACCATAAGCTAAGGCTTCTCTATAAAAAAACAGGAAATGGAAATCGACCCCATTTTTTCGGACGCAGGTAAAAGCTGAATGCCGATAGTCGATCGACGAATTGATGGTGCCTGTCATTGGCATCAGTGGTGCACTACCTACAACACCAACGATAATATTTAATTCTATATATTGTATAGCAGCCGTGGGCATTGTCGGCAGAAACTTTTCTGAGAGGGTTGCTAACCGAATCCGGGAAAATTCTCATATTGAGTGTCCCAGAGAGGAACATTCCCATTTAGACTGCATCTCTGGGAGCATACGTGTAGAGGCATCTTCTCCGCGTATATACCTCCGATAGATATGCGGGAGGGTCGAAGTCGTTGGTGAAGAGAAGGGCAGCAGTTATCCTTTTCACGACTCCAATTAGAAATGGCAGCCATCAAAGTTGGAGCCGACGAACTATTCCTAAGTACAGTTTCTTTCTGCTGTTAACAAGGTGGCACACATACCATATGTATAAGACACTGTTTATGCAGAGTTAAACCCGTATAAATTTTCGCAGTGTAACAACGAAAAAAGTGGGCTACTGCATGGCGTTTGACAACCTATGGTAATGAGAAACGACTTTATCTTTAGTTGTGGCATTTTCAGTATGTATTTATTCTCTCAGTGAAGATGTGTGTGGAGTATGCTGTTCGTCCACATGAGAAAATAATGTTTTATGCATATTGCTTTTGTTTTATTTTACACTAACACCGATCAGAATGAGCTTACTGCTAGCTTTTGAATTAGGCAGTAAAAACTATTTAGCTGTAGGCTTTCCGTATTCAACTGAGGCGTTGAAAAATTATACTTGAACTGGAGCTATGGGACATGTTGGTAGACAGCAAGGTATGTATATATCTCATCCATCTCTCATTGGGGTAGATATTATTGCCTCTCCTCTCTCGGGAGGTGATTTTAAATTCTCGAAATTAACTTAGAACGCTCGGTTATATTCAAATTCTCATGATATTATCCTAGATATGAGTGAATGTATTATTCTAAGTATAAAAGTAACAATGATATTATATTATGTGGATACAAGCATGCCTACAGTGTCTCACAAAAGAATCGAGAAAACAACAAAGTCGTGATAAAGCCGTTATCGCGAGAAAAATTAAAGTAAATCAACGTACTTTACAAGGTGCGTTCCAAAGTAATCAGGACTTAAAAAAACACAACAAATTGTTTTTTCAGCAAAATCAATTTATTTTAATAAAATAACAAAATGCGCAAAATCTAGGAAAATACCCGTGAAAGGAGAATCGACACACACCACCTTTTCGTCGATTTCATAACTGCTTTCGACAGCACGAAAAGGAGCTGCCTTTATGCCGTGATGTATGAATTTGGTATCCCTGAAAAGTGATACGGCTGTGTAAATTGACGTTGCCTGGAAATCCAACGCAGGTTTACTCTTGCCAACAGGTGCTATTTCGGACTGAGTAGGCAATTGAAAAGTAAAGTCCTCTCTCGACGAAAAAAAGCCAAACTCTATAAGTCGCTCATAATTCCCGTCCTGCTATATGGTGCAGAGGCTTAAACGATGACAACAACCGATGAGTCGCCGTTACGAGTTTTCGAGAGAAAGGTTCTGCGAAAGATTTATATTCGTTTGCGCGTTGGCCACGGCGAATATCGCATTCGATGGAACGATTAGCTTTATGAGATATACGATGACATTGACATAGTTCAGCAAATTAAAAGACAACGGCTACGCTGGCTAGGTCATGTTGTCCGGATGGACGAAAACACTACAGCTCTGAAAGTTTTAGACACAGTACCCGCCGGGGGAAGCAGAGGAAGAGGAAGACCTCCACTCCGTTGGAAGAACCAAGTGGAGAAGGACCAGGCTTCGCTTGGGATACCCAATTGACGCCACCTAGCGAAAAGAAGAAACGAATGGCGCGCTGTTGTTAACTCGGCTATAATCGCGTAAGCGGTGTCTACGCCAATAAAGAGGAAGAAGAAGGACGTTTGGAACTGCAGTTCAACATACTTGAACCTAATTGTGGCATCTAAGTTTGTCAAAAATAAATAAGGTAGGGCAAAGTTCGAGTGCAATCAAACATTATATACTCTTGCGACTTGCAAAAATCAAAGCCAGGGCAATACCTTAAGGTGCAAAACATCAACTAGAGAATCGAAATCCTCATACACTTACCGACATATTTGTCATACTAGGTTTGTTAGAAAGACGAAAAGCATTATACATATGTAGGATATGGGAGCTAGCAAGTTAATTACAATTTATACATACAATATTATCAATATTATTATAATATGAATTGACAGGATTTTTCAGTTTCTTTTCCTTTCACATTAAAACTTAATTTTTGAGTTTATATAAAAGTATATATTAAACAATATATTTTAATAAAAATAAATCTTTCTTCTTAAAATTTTTTTTTAGAAATTAATTTTCCGAATACTTTTGTGTGGCACTGTACATAAATAAATAATTGTTTTGAATTTGATATGCGTTTCCTTTTCGAAATTTTATAAGAGATTCTTAATAATATTTTCGCGAGTAGTAGCAATATTTCTGATATAAATACTTACTTGACCGAGCATTTGCTTTCACAGTTGTGTACTCTACTTTCGCAGCAGTGCACGGTAGTCGGAAAGAGACTTAAGCGAACGTCAATCAACATCAATCTTAAACATAAATTGTATTACAAACAATGTGGAAAGTTAAATTATTCTTAATAATATTATTTTTCTTTGTGAACGGCATACGAGCTGATGACGATGAAGGTAAAATAATATTGCCGATAAAAAGAGATGCCACAAATATTAAGAAATTAAAAATGTGAAATTGGAAACTTGCTGAAAATAATCTGTACCATAATTTTGGTTCCGCAAAAATTAATAAACTAACTCACAAATGCCAGTTATTCAATTTTACCGCATGATCTCATGTTTTAGTGCAAACTGTTAAAGAATAGGTGCCGAAAAATGTGTGAGCATGGTTATGAATCGATTAAGTACGGTTTTGAGCATATATTTCGAAATATTTGTCAGGTTTTGGATAATGAATTTTTTTTTGTGTATTTGTGCTTCCGTTTAATTTTCATCAAGAAACACAACTGCTGCTGAGAAAAAATGCCGCAAATATCTCCATCAACGTGTCTGGGAGCGATTCCTCAGTTTGGTGTTGCAAATTATGCTTTATTGCTTTGGCGAATTATGTTTTGAAGATGCCTCAAATAAACTTAAGCCGACAGCTCTAACTTTCTATCACTTCTGCCTGTAATTGGAACTGCTTTTCAGCAAAAAGTATCCGAATTTTGTAATATTCTCTTACAAGGCGTCAATCGTCTCGGGTTAATCTGCGATGACAAACGACTTCTTATAACCCCACAAAAATTGACCAGCGGTGTTAAGTCGTACAATCGTCGTACACGTCACAGGCCCACGACGGGAGATAATGATCTCACTAAAAGTTGCCATCAATAAGATGATTTTTTTATTGACTGTGTGATAAGTAGCGGTGTTATTGGAACCAAAAGACGTCCTCATTAATATCCTTCAATTTATGCGCAAAAAATTATTTCCTCAATACAAATCGTAAGATATTTTATAATATTTTTTCAAGTAGTTGGAATACATACTACGTAATCGTACAAACTTGCGATACATAGCTGGATACATACCATACAGTCGTAGAAACATACGTTCGTTCTCACACACGCGAAACCGCGGAACAGCAAATTCATTTAATTCTTTTACTACATACATACATATGTACATATACCTACATGTGCTCAGCTCAGTAGATACTGGCGACTGTGGTGCTCGGTAGAAGTTTGCTTTCCTTTGAAATCGGTTGTAAGCAAATGATAACGAGTTTAAGGAACTTTATCAAATATTATGATGACTTTAAATCTCGCATAAATGTTAAAATTTCGAAAGCTTGTATATGCCGGTCTTAAAGTCATATCTTTCTAATACTTAAGTTATATATATAAAGTTATAGTTTAAAAACTAAAAAATACACTTTTAAAACACTTCAAACTAAAAAGTGAACAAGAAAAGACGTTAACTTCAGTTGCACCGAAGCTAAATAACCCTCACAGATGCATTTCTGTTAGTAACTATATGTTCAGATTATATGGAAGCTATATGCTATAGTTATCCGTTCTGAACAGTTTTTTGGAGATTACATTGTTGCCTTAGAAAATAATATATACCAAATTTCGAGATTATATCTTGTCAAATGTGAAAGTTGTAAACACAATAACTTGGTTCCGATCGTTCATTTTGTATGGCAGCTATTTTGTATAGTGATCGAAATCGGCCGATCAGACAAATGAGCAGCTCCTTGAAGAGAAAATGACGTTTGCAAAATTTCAAAACGATATCTTAAAAACTGAGGGACTAATTCGTATATATACAGACAGACGGACGGACAGACAGACGGACATGGCTAAATCGACTTAGCTCAACATACTGATCATTTATATATACACTTTATAGGGTCTCCGACGCTTCCTTCTGGGTGTTACAAACTTCGTGACGAACTTAATATATCCTGTTCAGGGCATAAAATAATAAGCGGGCCTTTAATCTATAAGGTTAATAGCGCTTAAAGGGGCTATTATCAAATGAATATAACAAACTTGCGGTAGACATTTGAAAACAAAAAGTAGCGATTTTTGTTCCTTTTTTTTTGCTGTATAAAAATCGGAATTTTTGAGAATTATTGATTTTTGTTCGTTCATTCGGTACGTTTACATGTGATAAGTTTACCTTTCAAATTTCAAGTCATTCGATCTTCGAGCCACCTTTGTGATACGATGGAGTTTGAATGACACAGTTTTGAAACACGTTTAAAGTTCCAAGTTAGCCAGTTAAAGCTTCGCGCAGCTCCTTCTTCTAACTGCTGTCTCTTCATCGCTTTACTACCGTATTCTAGATATGTTAAGAAATCAATTTATGAAAAAGAAAGTCGATTTCGTGAGAACATCTTAACCTTTTGAGGAATTAAAAAAACAAAGATTTGGCTAAGCATCAGCCAAAAATGCCCGATTACTCGGTCAAACACCAAAAAACTTAGTTTACGGAAAACTCCAACTCATATAAACTACACTTTTATAATGATTATGTATATTATATTTTATTCTAACAAACTCTCTGCACCCAATACCCCGACTTTTGACTTGACTTTAATCCGTTACGTAATTTTAATTAATCTAAGTATACGAGTTTTCTTAAAATATATATGATTTAGTGCTGACTATGATGAAATTGATCGAGACTATTTTCTAAACCTCATATCCCTAAAGTAATGTATTCCGATCCTTAGGTTGACGTTTTCGACATCAAGCCAATATATTAAATTTATCCGTTTGGTTGAGTATATTTTATTTGTAGATGATTTTAATAAAAGTTTTGCCTGATGCATAGTAAAATATAGTTTTACAACCAAGTAAGTCTAGGACCTTCAACATAAGTTAATAAAATACCAAAATTGATAGTAATCCATTCACAATATCGTCAACTAATGAAGGCTGAATTACTTCAAAACTTTTTATACTCTCGCAGCATGTTGCTATAGAGTATCATAGTTTCGTGTGAAGGATTCACATCAAATGACAACATCGGAACGAAGCTTTGTACAAATAAAAACTTTTAACTTATGCCATCACCTACCCAAGAATTGTATAAATCGGACCATAAATTTTGAAGCCCGCATTATTCTGAATACATATGCTCTATGCCATATGTACATATTTGTCAATATTTAGAGAACGCCGTTTTTTTGATAACAATCTCTAGTTGTGCCTTAAATGAAGTACTTCCCTAGCTCCCCCATTATAGATGAAATTCACTTCCGTTAAACTTAATGTCATATATATAAAATATTTTTCGATATGCAAAATGTCTAATGAAAATTAAGTGAACCAATAATATTACATATGATATAGTTTATTGTCGAAAATGTGTAAAATTAGTCCACGAATTACCGTAGCTTCTATAAAATACATGTATACAGTAAGTTGCCTTTTGTATTTCGGGATTAGAGATTAAAAACAAATATTAATATCACCGAAAATCGCTTTATTGTTTTTCAAAATATTCTCCATTTCGATCTATAAACTTCTGCATGCGTCAAAAATTTGTGTGAGATCACAAGTGAAAACTATTTTAACTAAAGCCCATAGTTATCTCAATCCCATGGTGGGTCACACGACGATCTTGCAGTATCAGTTTGCGCACAACATCAATAGTTTCCGAAAACAATACTAACTTTGGACGACCTTCACGAAAATCGTCTTGGAATAATCTACGACCTTTATTCAATAATCTCAGACTTCCTGAACTCAATTTTCCTTTCTGTAGACAAAATGCGTAATATTTTAATGAAGTTGAGTGTATAAGTTTTCATAAACATAATTTATGTCTACATTCAAAACTAATATAAAGATTTGCGATCTCTGATTAGCTTTCTTCTTATAACCTTGGCGTTGAGTTTATATCAGCTATATCTCATTTGAATTTATTGGGTTGATTTTAATATATGTAAATATCTCAAACTCAAAGCCAGACATTGTAATTATGGCCTATAATATATGTTATTAAAATACCAAGTATGATTGTAATGAATTCACGTTTTAGTTGAATAATGAATTTTCCAATTGTTTAGTTCGGACCACTCTAGCATACAACTGCCATAAAAACTGACCGATCAGAATCAAGATAAAGGTGCTTATTCGTTGTCTTCTTTCTGAATATTGTTTCACTATACAAGGAGGTGTAAAAACAACTTCTTCTCAGCTTGTTTATCGATTTGCCTTGATGTTTTATGGTCTAAGCCCACATTTTAAAGATTTTCAGCCCACAGATTACAGCTACTGAGAAAGCTGTTGCAAGAGTATAAAAAGCTCACAAACAAGATTAAATGCAGTTGTAATCGAATGGAAATATATTTAAATAATAACATATTATTTATTTTTTATTTGTAGAAGTATGCGATCACGACCAGGGGTTTAGATGTAATAATGGTTCGATTATCGACTGTTTGGACGTATGTAATGGCAAAAACGATTGTCAAGATGGTTCTGACGAATTCTTGTTGAATGATATCACAGAAAGTCCCTGTCTAAACCAGGAGTGCCCCGATGATCATGTGAAGTGTAATTATGGCGCTTGCATTCCATTAGAGGACCAGTGCGATAACAATTTCAATTGTGCTGACAATTCTGATGAGTGGAAATACTATTGCAATAAACATAAAGAGTAATCTTTCTTGCTAAAGCTTAAAGTTCTTTTGTGACTTAATTTAATAATTAAATGTGTGTGTTTATGTTTTATTTTTCTTGAAGAAATCCTGAAGAATTCAAATCGTGTGAGTTAGGCGGTTTTATTCCAAAAACTAAATTTTGTAACGGAAAATTCGATTGTCCCAGAGACAGTGACTACAGTGATGAATGGCCACATTTATGCAAATTATGGCCTTGTCCACTCGATACGCA
Source organism: Bactrocera correcta (assembly GCA_027475135.1). Lineage (NCBI taxonomy): Eukaryota > Metazoa > Arthropoda > Insecta > Diptera > Tephritidae > Bactrocera > Bactrocera correcta. The sequence goes on from CM050323.1 coordinate 44,978,088, forward strand.
TTTCCGTTGCAAATCTGGTGGATGTATTCCTCTAACTAAAAAATGTGATTACATTAAAGATTGTCATGATAATTCGGACGAGAAAGATTGTAGTAGAAAAGCAACAAAAAATCTAGTCTCTACAACACCAATTCAGGGCTGTCTAATTAGAAAGGATCCAAATTATTATATAAAAAATGAGCTCGAAAATTATAACATTAATCCCGGGGACCGAGTTCCCGTCAACACACTCATTATTATCAAATGTAGAAATAACTTCGTCTTCCATGGAAACTACACCAAACAGAGAAGAATATGTGTAAGACATGGTACGTGGAATTCCCCACTACCGCGTTGCATAAGTGAGTATAACGTTGTATGATTCGTATGAATTCGTATGTGTGTGTATGTATGTATATGTATATAGGCATATTGAGAGCTTTTTGTATCCTGCTTTGTTGTTATACTTTCGCCACTTGTAGTACAGAGTAGAACAGTGTTGCTCTTCCTTACATTTTAGGTACCTTTCAAGCCTCCATATAGCAGGAGAACATCAGTGACTGACTTTTATTGAAAAAGCTTTTGGGCATAAGAATAAATACCCTAAGAGCACTACTTGTGCAAAGTTTTATTCCGATATATTCCGATTTCACAGTATGTAATAGGAATGTAACCTCACATAACAAATTAGGATGAAATTGGTCGGGTAGTTCCTGAGCTATAGGATTTCATCTGAAAGTATTAAGATAACGAACTGTATTAGTGCTTAGTTCTGACACTTTGTAGGTTTTCGTTTACTATTCAATTACGTCCATCTTAAACTTTGACTTCTCTTAAACTCAAGTTATTGACGAACTGGACAAAGCTACATACATACATATATGTACATAAAAAGCGAGAAACTACTGTCATAGGTTCCCGATTTTACTTTAGATTCATGTCAAAAGCAAATGCGAGGCATGCACCAACCTAATAACAAATTTTGAATTTTCGCGGGTTACCAGTATTCGAAATTAGATTGTTTTGTTGCGTATCCCTTTCGTATGCTGACAAGGTCAGCCATTGTGAATGTTTAAAAATACAAAATTTGCGACACTTTTTGAACAAAGCTCGTAGACACTTCTTAGACGCAATATATTTTCAAAAGTAATACGACGAAAATAGAACTAATAGTTTATCTAAGTTAGATCGATGTAAGTATATAAATATTAAAATCGGACATGATGCAGAAATTAGTAATGAATGACCATTAACTAACCATTCATAAATTCCATTCATTTGCAAGCTTTTTATTTATTTAATGTGCAGTTTTTTCGTCACCTGACCATACTTTTTCGTCTTTATACCCCACAAATTGCGAGAGTATAAAAGTTCGGTTACACCGGAACTTAGCCATAAGTATTTAGTTCAGAAAAAGGTACGTTTATTTACTAATTTATTGAAATTCTTTTTCAGAATATTGCGATGCAAGAATCCTAAACAACAGCAAATCTACAACAGCCCAATGCTCGATTGCAGGAGCGCAGGTTCCTTGTAACGATATAGTACCTGATACGATTGCGAAAGTGACGTGTGCTGATAGTTATAAAATGCCGGAAGAAATAGAGTTCGTATAAAGTATTACCGATCTAATACTATAAGTTCTAATAGACTCTACAGAATTAGGATCCTCATGTTTAAAAGACTGAGTAAAGTATTTTGAAATATCTGAAAGTATCTTCTTCAGAATCTTGACGATGTTTACTCGCTTTACTGGAGAGCGCATCATTCGATTTATCAAAACTTTACCAATAGTATTACATTTTTTTTTTTGAGGGAAGCATTTTGTAGCTTATGCAGTACGAGTACCGCCTTGTCACAAAAATTTTTATTCCATCCAATTAAGTGTATGTTATTATAAGTGTTGTACAAGTAGTTTACAATATCACGACTTCATAGTTAGACGATTTCGTTGTATTGAATTTTAATTATTATTTTTTTATTTTATTTACTTTACACTTCTTTTTAATGTCAGCGATTCTGCTTCCTATGAAATGACTTGCGAAATCGATGGAAAATGGAGTAAAAGGAAAGCCAATTGCGAGCCTATTTGCGGTCGTTACGCATCAGATAACGCTTTAGTAGCTCCATGGCACGTAGGTGTCAAAACATATTTGAACCAGAGGTGCGGAGGTACTATTGTCTCTCCAAGTATTGTGATAACTGGTGAGTAAAATAATTCCTTCAAATTGCCAAATCTTCGAAAGAATAAATGTGAGGAACATTTAATGTTGCAAAATGTATTTGCCTTCAATATTATTAATTCCAATAGAGAGAGTGAATACGAGTGATACGAATGAATCTACAGTTCAACAGATAAAATTGAAATGTGCCTAAACACGAGTAGCTGGGGGAAAGGGGTCGAATTATTCCACATCCACATTAAAAAATAACATATTATTAGGTTGCTTTTTGTTTTGTTCCCGAATTTTTATCTCTCGCAACATATTGCTACAGAGTATAATACTTGAGTAAAAGTTGAGATACTGCCATCAAACATTCAGTAGTTCCTCTAGGCGTAAAAAGCTTCCTCTCCTAGAGGCTTGCAATGGACGAATCGGCCCCATCTACTTCTCACATAAAATTTTAAAATCCAGTGTGTCTTTCATATTGATGTATACAAATAATACACCCATTAAGTTATCATAACAAAAAATTACACAAAAAATATTATCAATATGCTCAATATACAGTGACTCACACGTCTAACCGGATGCGTGCATTGCCAATGATGACACCCTCCAATCACACAGTGAACATCTTAAAAATTATACATATGATACATCCAATTAAAGGAAAAATCTTCTATTGTTTTTTTTTTTGGAAACTTAAAAATAGTAATAATTTACTCACTGCGTAAAATTTACAGAAATAACTCGCAACATACAAAACTCGTTAAACACAATTAAACGGATTTTTTAAAAAGCTAATGATTATTTATATTTCATTACATATCCTTTTGTAGATAAAACTGCTTCTAGTAGCTTTGGTATAGAGGCGACAAGTTTTTGACAAAATTCTGGTGGTATTGCGTTCCAAGCCTCCAAAATAGCCGTTTTGAGCCAGCAACATTGAAATACTGCCTTCGGTACACTACGGTTGTTTTCTTGCCATACATGCTCAATAACGTTCAGATCTGGGGATTGGGCAGAAGTACCCAGTACATGAGGGCAATTGTATATTAACTAAGTACGAGCAATCTTCGAATTGTGCTTCGGGATCGTGGACTTGGTAAAATATGAAATTGTCTTTAATTCCCAATGTGACACTTTCCTTTAAAATGTTGACATATTGGAAACGATCAATAATACATTGTACAAAATGCAGGCTGCCAGTTCCTTTAGCCGATTTACATCCTCAAATCATTACTGACCCACCACCATGCTTAAGTGTTGCAGGTAACCTTGAAAAAGCAGTAATAATACTGTTTTATGATTACTAAATCAAAATTATGCTATTTACCCTTTGCCAAAACTCATCAGGCCTTTTTTAAATGTAATTTCGCTAATTCTAGCCTTTTCTTTCTATTTTTTTCGAATATGTACTCCTTTTTAACATTTTCTCTATCATGTAAATCGAAGCTTCTAAATGTGCGGCGAATTGTTTCTGTTAAAACCTTCTTCCCTTTTACATTTTCCAATATGTTTCTTATATTTTCCGCCGAGGAAAAGGTATTTTTTCAACAATTTTCAGTATAAACTTTTCTTCGGCTTGTGTTAGCTTCTTTCCTTGACTAGCTCTACTAATATTATTGATCCTATTTTCCTTCTCAAACTTTTTTATAGTATCGACAACAGTTGAAGTACACCTTTTCACAATCTCCGAAATATCTTGAATGGGTTGTCCTTCTTCCCGTAACGTAATAATTAGTTTCCGAATTTCGGTACAAGTATTAGTAGGCGGGGGCGTCATATTATCATGTGGGTCAGTCTTACCAGTAACTACTAATATGCAGAAAAGAATATTTAATGTTTGTTTCAGTGGAATTCCTCAACGATCAGAAGTACCGTTACTTTTAGGTTACTTCTTATAATTTTCCGGCTAGTTGTGTGGAACGAATTTTTTATGTTGCTAGTTATTTCACTAAATTTTACGCAGTGAATAAATTTATTACTATTTTTAAGTTTCCAAAAATAAAATAGAAGATTTTTCCTTTAATTTGATGTATCATATGTATCATTTTTAAGATATTTACTATA
>CM050323.1:44983304-45023051 GCA_027475135.1 Bactrocera correcta
CGTCCTTGACTACTTTAACGTCAGGGTGGACAAGGAAGGTATCTTTAGCACAACAGTCGGTAAATTCAGCCGGTTTGCTTAAGTGAAACATCCCCAAAAGGGTTGGGGCTGATCAACTTCTCCGTGCCTGAAATATGGTTATCTCTAGTACTAGATTCTAGCATGGAAAAATTCATGAAGCTACCTGGCTGTCTACGGATCGAAAAACGACCAATCAGATCGATCATGTTGTGATAGCCGGAAGACCCCCCCTCAGTGTTTTAGACTTGCGTACCCGCCGAGGTTCTAAACCGACTAGGAGTCTTGTTGCATGTTTATGGAAATAACATTATAAAACTTCTACGGAGTTAACAGAAATCGCTATTGGAAATATTAACAGGCCCGAAAGCCGAACAAAGCTTTGCAACAGAAGAACATCATACTAACAGTAAAGTTTGGCAAGTTCACCCTAATGGTGTAGGGTTGTTTTTCATCAAAATGAGTTGACGAACAAAGACCAACTCTATAAGTCATTAATTTTTCCAGTCCTGATATATGAAGTGGTGACGTGGACAATGACATCATCTGATCAGTCGGCCTTACGAGTGTTCTAGAAAAAAGTTTTGCGGAACATTTATGGTTCTTCCGTTTTGACAAAGGCGAATACCGCAGTACATGGAACGATGAGCTGTACGAGATATACGGCAACATTGACACACAAGGGAAAGCGGCTGCACTGGCAAGGTTCTCATTATTCGTATGTAAGAGAACACTCCAACAACCGCTAGACGGTTTTTGATTTAGTACTCGGTGGTGGAAGCCGTGGAAGTGGAAGCCCTCCACTCCGTTGGAGGGATCAGGCATATCCACATGGCGCCAAATAGCGAAGAAAAGAAACGGTCCTTGTCCGCTAGCTACACGTTTTATTATTAAATAAAAAATTTGCCTTTACTGCGGTAATAACAGGGGCTCTGTTTGGGTGATTGGAAGCCCCAAAAGCAGTATTGTAATCAAATCAGTGGACGATCTCTCTCAATATGTTTCAACGCTCCTTTAAAAATTGTAGTTATTGATTTACCTACCTGAATTTTAGTAATTTTTAACAGTACCGTTATACGATTTCATTCATTTTCACACTATCGGTAGGGGGGGATTTATCTTGAGCGAATATGGTTATTTTACCTTGAACGGTTGAAGGAATACATATGTATGTTAAACCTGTTAGGGGCAGAGTCACGCCCAGTTTTCCAAAAGGAAAACACCCGCAAGTATCCCTGCTACTGCGATTCAGAAGTGTCAGTTCTATATCTTCATTTAGTGCTTAATTGCGGTACTTTATACGTTTTCGGATAAAGGCGTTTTGTGGTCATGACGAGTTACTTTTTCTCCAAAGAACGCGTATACCAAGTTTATTTAAGCTACATATCTCAATTTTTACTCAATATACAGATTGCACGATTGGACGGACAGACAGGCAGACAGTCACGCGGATTTTAACTCCGCTTGTCGTCCTCATCGTTTAATAACTCTACCACTGTGGGCAAAAAATATTAAGACTTCTAAATTAAAATTTTACGTGAAAACTCATTCGTCAAAATTTTTCTACGTTGGTATGATTATCAATCAAGAGATTTCATTAAAGCACGATTGGTTCTAAAACCACTCAATTTTTTCGAAAAACAGCGTCGCGTTAACCTCTGCTTTCCGACCACCAGGATGTCATGAAACGTGCCGATGAGTCTTGAATCTATGCTTACGACAATGAAACAGACGATCGGCCGAATATTGTGGTAAAAGTGAGCCGTAGCCGAAAAACCCATGTCAAGGATAGAAAAAATCAAGGTTATGTCCACAATTTTCTGCGATTGTCGATTGCCTTCCGACCGGCCAAACTGTCAACGAGGAACACTATTTGAGTGTTATGCGTAATTTGCGCGAAGCAACCCGTAAAAAGAGACGACAACTTTTGGTTTTTTCACCGTCGCATACTGCATTGATATTTCGTGAGTTTTTCGCCAATTTTCAACCAACCCGAATGATTTAGCTTCGTGTGACTTCTAGCTATTCAGCAAACTCAAACTACCGCTCCGAAGAAATCGTTTTGAGTCAATTGAAGACATTAATCGTGAATCTCTACGCTCATTGAAGGCTATTCCGGAAATTGACTTGAACATTTTTGACTAATTCTGAAGAAAAGTAATTTTGTAATATCAGTATCTGTTTCGTAGTTTCCGGGCCAGTACAAAAGTAACATATGTAAAAAAAAGTGGGTTAAATATTAATACAAGATAAGTTTGCTATTCATTACACTCCGTTTACTACTGCTTATTGCGGAATATCAACACTTTCTATTTAGTAAAATTCGTATATTTGCCGACGCTTACAAATTATTATTTATTATTAAATTTTATTCTCAAAATAATCGTTATTAGTCGTTTTTCAAATGCAACTTTTCATTCGCTTTGATCTTGACAATATCTGGTTCAAACAAAAAGAGGGATACGTGCCACAACCGAAATATTGTGAGAAGAGATCCGATTATTTCAAGAATTTGTGCAATTGAACGACCTCTAAGAAGTTATGAGTTAACGCCATCGCTTATTTGAAGCATTGGTCTTTAGCAATAAATCAGACTCTCTTCAATCATATCACTCTTGTCGGAAACCCCTGTATTTATATGTAGCTAAAAAAATAAGAATTAACTAAGGAATAGTATTTGTGCATTGTTTTTTAAAACTATCAGTTTAATATAATATATAATTTTAATACCGATATCCTACCAATTTCTACACAGCGAATGTTGCCAAACTGAACTGTCGCTATCATTTGTCTACAAACGATTCCAAAGGAAGGCAATGTTGTGCTAAGCACTTTCAATACCAGACTGAAATTGAATCGCTGTTCGGTTTCAGAGCCTTCATCAGATCGAGTGTAAATATTATGCTTCTACGATTCTATATCATATATGTTAGCACCCCACACATTTAAAAAATATCATATAATACATTAACACTAACTAAATCGCTGAGAGTGCGACACGAGTAGTGGCAACCTGTGGGTAGCGCAGCGTCAGCAAACTCCATACCCGTTGCAGCGGCAAACGTAGGTTTAGAGTTAAGTGTAATTAATTGTAAAATTTAGTTCTTAAGCAGGATTCAATAAAGGAGCATAGCCCCCGAAAAAAATTTTCTTTATAAAAAACTAAATCAAAGTTTTTAACTTATATACATATGGATAAAGCTTGTATGATCATCAATTTGCTGGGAAACGTTTTGTATATACTAATACTCACATGCGATACTCCAAAAATATTTTACATACATTTTACATTCTTAATACTTTAATAACTTAGGAGAAGATGCTCAGAGCAAAACGGGACTTATGTCTTCTTCTTCTTCGTCTTCTTTATTGGCGTATGCAGCGCTTTCGCTATTTAGCGCCAATTCGATATACCAGGTGCAGCCAGGTCTAACCCACCTGATCTCTCCAACGGAGAGGATGTCTTCCTTTTTCTTTGCTTCCCCCGGCGAGTACTGCTTCGAATACTTTCAGAGCTGGAGTGTTTTCGTCCATCCGCGCAAAATAAACTTGCCAGCGCAGTCTCTCTTGATTCGCTGAACTATGTCAATGTCGTCATATATCTCATACAGCTCATCGTGCCATCGAATGCGATATTCTCCGTGGCCAACGCGCAAAGGAACATAAATCTTTCGCAGAACTTTTCTCTCGAAAACTCGCACCGTCGACTCATCAGTTGTTGTCATCGTCCAGGCCTCTGCACCACATAGCAGAACGGGAATTATGAATGACTTAAAGAGTTTGGTTTTTTTTCGTCGAGAGAGGACTTTGCTTCTCAATTGCCTACTCAGTCCGAAGTAGCACCTGTTGGCAAGAGTTATCTTGCGTTGGATTTCCAGGCTGACATTGTTGGTGGTGTTTACGCTGGTTCCAAGATAGATGAAATTATCTACGACTTCAAAGTTATGACTGTCAACAGTGACGACGACTGTTTGTTTGATGACAGGAGATATTTCGTCTTGCCCTCTGCGATGATATCAATATCATCGGCATACGCCAGCAGCTGTACACTCTTATAAAAGATTGTACCTGCTCGATTTGGTTCTGCAGTTCGAACTATTTTCTCCAGCAGCAGATTGAAGAAGTCGCTGACAGGGAGTCGCTTGTCTGAAACCTCGTTTGGTATCGAACGGCTCGGAGAGGTCCTTCCCGATCCTGACGAAGCTTTGGGTATGCTCAACGTCAGTTGAGTTTAGTTTTTCGGGGATACCAAATCCAGACATCGCGACATAAAGGCAGCTCCTTTTCGTGCTGTCGAAAGCAGCTATGAAATCAACGAAGAGGTGGTGTGTGTCATTCTCCTTTCACGAGTCTTTTCCTAGATTTGGCGGATGGTGAATATTTGGTTGGTTGTTGATTTGCCAGATCTAAAACCACACTGATAAACTCCAATCAGTTTGTTGACGGTGTGCTTTAACCTTTCACACAATACGCTCGATAGAACCTTATACGCGATGTTGAGGGGCTTATCCAGATTGTGGAGTCTCCCTTTTGTGGATTGGGCAGAGCACACTTTGGTCCGACCATATTATACAAATAAGCTGAGCATGCTCCTTATCAGTTCTTCGCCCCCGTGTTCGAAAACTCGGCTGGCAATCCTTCGGACCCGCAGCTTTGTTGTTCTTCAGGCGGGTAATTGCTATTCGAACTTCTTCATGGTCGGGCAATGGAACGTCTGCTCCATGGTCATCGATAGGGGCGGTTAGCCTTCACCTGGCGTTGTACGTTCACTGCCATTCAGCAGGCTGGAGAAGTGTTCCCTCCATAATTTAAGTATGCTCTGGGCATCGGTGACTAAATCACCTTTGGGGTTCTGTAAGAGTATACTCCGGTCTTGAAACCTTCTGTAAACTGGCACATGTTTTGGTAGAATTTTCGCTGCAGCACGGCCCTCCTCGTCGTACCAGCTATTCTTTTGCATTTTCCGAAAACCAATGGTTTCGGTTGCAGCTGTACGTAAGGAAATTGAAATGCCGTACCACAGTTCCCTTATACCGTGTTGTTGACGAGTGCTCTCAGAGAGCAGGAGCGCAAGCCGAGTAGAAAATCGTTCGGCTGTCTGTGTGATTGCAGCTTCTCGACGTCGAACCTTCCTTATGTTTGTTGGCGTGCGCTTTTTGCAGCATAGAAGTGGGTGCGAATCTTGGCTGCAACAAGATAGGGGCCCGAGTCGATGTTAGGACCTCGGAGCGCACGCACATCTAACACACTGGAGACGTGTCTTCCGTCTATCACAACATGATCGATCTGGTTGGTAGTTTTTCGATCCAGAGACGGCCAGGTAGCTTGATGAATCTTTTTATGCTGGAATCTAGTACTACAGATAACCATATCTCGGGCCCCGGCGAAGTCGATCAGCCTCAACCCATTTGGGGATGTTTCCTCGTGGAGGCTGAATTTACCGACCGTAGTGCCAAAGATACCCACCCTAGCGTTGAAGTCGCCAACACGATTTTGACATCGTGGCGGGGCAGCTCTCATAGGTGCGCTCCAAGCACTCATAAAATCTTTGGTAACATCGTCCTTCTCTTCCGTCGGGCGTGGGCGCAAATCAGCGATATGTTGAAGAACCTCGCGTTGATGCGGATTGCGGCTAGACGTTCATTCACCGCAGTGAATGATAGTACTCGGCGACGGAGTCTCTCTCCCACCACGAATCCCACACCGAACTTGCGCTCCTTTATATGGCCACTGTAGTAAATGCCACAAGGACCTATTCGTTTCTGCCCTTGTCCCGTCCATCGCATTTCTTGGACGGTGGTGACGAAGGTCTTTATTTTCACGAGGACATCTACCAGCTGGGCAGCGGCACCTTCCCAATTAAGGGACCGGATATTCCATGTACATGCCCTCAATATGTAGTCCTTATTTCGTTTGCCATGGTCGTCATCAAACGGGGGGTTTCTCTTCCGAGGCTGTTGGTAATTTTTCATTAGTAGTGTTTTTTACGTGGCGGGTCTCAAACCCAGCGCACAACCATGTGTAGGGGATGTTTCACCTTCTCACTTTAGCTCGCCTTTAAATGGATGTTCTTAGGCTACCCAGAGGGTACTTGGTCAAAGACCGAAAGTCGTGATCTGCTTGGGCCATGTGTAAAAAAAATCGTTTCTGACCACTTCCAAGTGAATGGCGATCGGAGAACTTTCCTAACTTTGCGTGAACTTCTACTCATGACCCCTATCCCTCCATGTGAGTGTTCAAGCGCTCAAAATCGTCGATAGTCGGGAAAATGTCACTTTCCGAGAACACCTGTGGCGATGGGGGTACGAAAGACGACGGTTACTGAAACGCAATGATAGAAGAACGCTATATTATGCCAGTCAGCGACTACGTGAGAGAGGGATATGCGTTTATGATAAGCACTTGCGAACTCTCCCTCCCCGGCAATTTTGGGACGAGCATAAAAATGGTTTCATACAAAGCATTTCAGCCGATACCAAGGGATAACACCATCCACCGAAGACAAAATTTTTAGTGAAGCGCTGAAAATTATTGAGGTTAAAAAAATTTGCGATTGGAAAGTTACCGCCCGATTTCAGGATGCCTGCCCCACAAAGGACAGAAGCTGTCCACTGATTCGGTTAGAAACCTTTATTATGATACCGGGTGTTGGTTGTTGGTTGCTGCGTCCTCCTAAAAAGCTGCAACCTTGCTAAGTGTTGGCAAAACCGTACACTCAGTATTCAGGCTCTCATTAAACGCTCATTTGCAACATAAGCGAAAATAGTAGTCGCGGTGTTCTATTGCAATGGATCGCAGCTTGCAAGGCAATCGAATTTTGATGGGTAAAGTGGTCGTCTTGCCTCTACAATTTCTTTTAAAAGTGGCTTTCTCTATCACAATAAATAAAAGTTAAAGACAAGCTCTAAAAATACTCGTATCCGACATTCAGTTCAATAATTCTTTTTTTAAGCAGAAAAGTATAAACACCTCTACGACCCGAGACAAAAAACAATACATAAGGCTGAATCAACTCTCCCGTTCTATCAGTCATCAAATTTTTTAAATGAATCTTTCCGATACTCAAATTTAAATTATTTTGCTTCTCAAGATGAGAATATTTATTATTTTTACTTTTAATACTCAATTTGTTTTCCTAATAAACCGCGGGTCTCACCGGGGTACAGCTACTACATATTTCTTCAATGTCGAAATTTTGAAATATTTACTTTTCCATTAGATTTCTACATATAGTACATGTCATATATGTGCTCTTTGTCTGAGTTAATCGTAGTCTTCAGTGATTTTGGTATTTGGTTAAACATGACGGCAACAATAGGCTCGTTTGTGCATTTTACATTGAGGCCGGGCTTAAAACTGAGTATGCCAATTATATAGTTCACGCCGTCGCTTTCGGCAATGATCCCGCTTCCACTATCTCCTTCGCACAGGGTTTCATTTCTGTCAAGTTTATATGCAGGGCGCACACAAATATACGTTTCATTCAAATTGGCGCCGCAGTTACGAGGAGGCAATACATCCAGTTCGGTTTTATGAAATACATTCTGTGACTTTGTTTGTATCTTTCGGCCAACCATAAAGAAATGCTTTTGTGGAGTTTGTAATGTATGCGCTCTCAGTTCTACATATCGGTCTTATGCTCTTACTCAAAGTAAGTATTTCGCTTAGTTTTAGTAGGGCAACATCGATTTGTCTGAAGTGAGAAACATTTTTGAGAAACATTAACCAGAAGTACCAGATAGAAATGCAGAAGTACAAAAGTAAGAGATAGAAATTTCTTAATACTAAAATGATGTGCTTTCGATATGTCTCCAAAAAATTGTTTTAAATACATGGCGAAGACTATACAAAAGTACACCGAAAGGGACATGAAACGACGCCAATTTTTTTCTAGTTATTTGACATTTCTCTTCAGTAAAGTATGCCATTTTATCATGGAAAGATACATGATCCAAAAACGAATCGAAATTTTTAAAATTGCCTACCAAAGTTCGGAGTGGCCTCAACTTTACAGGTAAGAGCGGGTTTTTCAATAAGAGCGCAACAAATGTTTTTTTAATAAAAAAAAACCGTTTGGGATAACAATGAATTTTATTTATTCCTGTAACAATACATTCGTACCTCCTCCAAGAGTAACCATTGCATTTTAGAGACCCAAAAAAATTATGGTTTGGTGCGGTTTATGGACCGGTGACGTCATTGGGCTGTACTTCTTCTGTGATGAGCGAGGCCGGCACGTTACTGTGATTGGGACCCACAAACTGCTCAATGAAAAGCCGAATATTTTTGAGCCGAATTGGATGACATGGATTTAAAAACAATATGTGGATCCAACAGGACGGCGCCACAAGTCATACAGCGAATGTCACAATTGATTTATTGAAAACCAAGTTTGGAAAGCGTGTCTACCGTTTACCGAAATGGCCCAGTCAATTGGCCATCTCGGTAGTGCGATTTAACGGCTTTAGACTATTTTCTGTAGGCTACGTCAAGTCTATGGTCTGTGCCAACAAGCCAGTGACGATTGATGAACTTCGTGCCAATATCGAACTTGAAATTGTAACAGGATCGGTCGATTTATGCTTGAAAACCGTCGAAAAATTAGGTTCACCGTCTGAACTTCCGCAAGCGTGCCCTTGGTAGCCATGCAAAAGAAGTCGAGTTCCATACATAATGCCATCAAATGTACTTTCACAGGAAACATAGTTTCATTGATATCCCAAACCGTTTATGTTTTACTATATAAAAAAAAAAACTTTTGTAGCGCTCTTATTGGAAAACCCGATACAATAAATTTATATAACGGCCTTAAAAAGGCATCGGTTTCGCTTAAATACTGAAGAAAGCTCTCGAAGCAATGGCGACCACGCCAAAAGACCCGAAAAGGGTAATAAAAATGCCTGTTTAATATTTTAGTACAAAAGTCGTTGTTTGTTTTAGAACGTGTTTCGATGCTCGATGCTTACAAAATGGCATGAAAATTGACATAACTATAAGCTGCTAAAGCTAAAATTTTTTTGTTTCGCTGAGTAATTGATTTATATAGTGGGTGTACTCAGGAACTAAGGGAGTGAATGACTTGTTCACAATATGGTGTATATTAAAACTATTGTCGATATTTTTTAGAGTTGTTGGGCCAGGAACGCTGGGTCAAGCTATATACGGTGACATATACATACATACCCTCCTACGATGATCTCCGACACATTGACTGAATTCCCCGCGATTATCACGACAACTTTGTCAACACTAAGAGCTGGATCATCTTCAAATTGGACGCAATGTAGAGCTGCAATAAAAATGCAAATATAATCAACATGCAAAGAAGGGCTATTTTACTGAAACTCAACCCAATCAGGGTCAATTTAATAGGGTCGGTTATCTATTTTTGGTAAAAAGTTCACAATAGGTACTCAGGTACACATAATCGGTATCTTGGCATTTACAGTGATTCACAGGTCTAACCAGATGCGTGCATTGTCAATGATGACACCCTCCAATCATATAGTAAACATCTTAAAAATGATACATATGATACATCAAATTAAAGGAAAAATCTTCTATTTTATTTTTGGAAACTCAAAAATAGTAATAATTTATTCACTGCGTAAAATTTAGTGAAATAACTAGCAACACACAAAATTCGTTCTACACAACTAACCGGAAAATTATAAGAAGTAACCTACAAGTAACGGTACTTCTGATCGTTGAGGAATTCCACTGGAACAAACATTAAATATTCTTTTCTGCATATTAGTAGTTACTGGTAAGACTGACCCACATGATAATATGACGCCCCCGCCTACTCATACTTGTACCGAAATTCGGAAACTAATTATTACGTTACGGGAAGAAGGAAAACCCATTCAAGATATTTCGGAGATTGTGAAAAGGAGTACTTCAACTGTTTCGATACTATAAAAAAGTTTGAGAAGGAAAATAGGATCAATAATATTAGTAGAGCTAGTCAAGGAAAGAAGCTAACACAAGCCAAAAGAAAAGTTTATACTGAAAATTGTTGAAAAAATACCTTTTCCTCGGCGGAAAATATAAGAAACATATTGGAAAATGAAAAAGGGAAGAAGGTTTTAACTGAAACAATTCGCCGCACATTTAGAAGCTTCGATTTACATGGTAGAGAATATGTTAAAAAGGAGTACATATTCGAAAAAATAGAAAGAAAAGGCTTGATTTAGCGAAATTGCATTTAAAAAAGGCCTGATGAGTTTTGGCAAAGGGTAAATAGCATAATTTTGATTTAGTAATCATAAAACAGTATTATTACTGCTTTTTCAAGGTTACTTGCAACACTTAAGCATGGTGGTGGGTCAGTAATGATTTGAGGATGAAATATCGGCTAAAGGAACTGGCAGCCTGCATTTTGTGCAATGTATTTTTGGGATCGTTTCCAATATGTCAACATTTTAAAGGAAAAAAGTTTTCACATTGGGAATTAAAGACAATTTCATATTTTACCAAGTCAACGATCCGAAGCACAATTCGAAGATTGCTCGTACTTAGTTAATATACAATTGCCCTCATGTACTGGGTACTCCTGCCCAATCCCCAGATCTGAACGTTATTGAGCATGTATGGCAAGAAGACAATCGTAGTGTACCAAAGGCAGTATTTCAATGTTGCTGGCTCAAAAAGGCTATTTTGGAGGCTTGGAACGCAATACCACCAAAATTTTGTCAAAAACTTGTCGCCTCTATACCAAAGCTACTAGAAGCAGTTTTATCTACAAAAGGATATGTAATGAAATATAAATAATCATTAGCTTTTTAAAAAATCCGTTTAATTGTGTTTAACGAGTTTTGTATGTTGCGAGTTATTTCTGTAAATTTTACGCAGTGAGTAAATTATTACTATTTTTAAGTTTCCAAAAAAAAAAAACAATAGAAGATTTTTCCTTTAATTGGATGTATCATATGTATAATTTTTAAGATGTTCACTGTGTGATTGGAGGGTGTCATCATTGGCAATGCACGCATCCGGTTAGACGTGTGAGTCACTGTATATTGCGCATATTGATAAATTTTTTGTGTAATTTTTTGTTATGATAACTTAATGGGTGTATTATTTGTATACATCAATATGAAAGAATCAGTTGGATTTAAAATTTCATGTGAGAAGTAGATGGGGCCGATTCGTCCATTGCAAGCCTCTAGGAGAGGAAGCTTTTTACGCCCACAGGAACTCCTGAATGTTTGATGGCAATATCTCAACTTTTACTCAAATATTATACTCTGTAGCAATATGTTGCGAGAGATCAAAATTTCGGTAACAAAACAAAAAGCAACCTAATAATATGATATTTTTTAATGTGGATGTGGAATAATTCGGTCCCATTCCCCAGCTATTTAGGCACATTTCAATTTTATCTGTTGAACTGTAGATTCATTCGTATCACTCGTATTCACTCTCTCTATTGGAATTAATAATATTGGAGGCAAATACATTTTGCAACATTAAATGTTCCTCGCATTTATTCTTTCGAAGATTTGGGAATTTGAAGGAAATATTTTACTCACCAGTTATCACAATACTTGGAGAGACAATAGTACCTCCGCACCTCTGGTTCAAATATGTTTTGACACCTACGTGCCATGGAGCTACTAATGCGTTATCTGATGCGTAACGACCGCAAATCGGTTCGCAATTGGCTTTCCTTTTACTCCATTTTCCATCGATTTCGCAAGTCATTTCATAGGAAGCAGAATCGCTGACATTAAAAAGAAGTGTAAAGTAAATAAAATAAAAAAATAATAATTAAAACTCAATACAACGAAATCGTCTAACTATGAAGTCGCGATATTGTAAACTACTTGTACTATACTTATAATAACATACACTTAATTGGATGAAATAAAAATTTTTGTGACAAGGCGGTACTCGTACTGCATAAGCTACAAAAAACATGTAATACTATTGGTAAAGTTTTGATAAAACGAATGATGCGCTCTCCAGTAAAGCGAGTAAACATCGCCAAGATTCTGAAGAAGATACTTTCAGATATTTCAAAATACTTTACTCAGTCTTTTAACCATGAGAATCCTAAGACTGTAGAGTCTAATAGAACTTATATGTAGTATTAGATCGGTAATACTTTATACGAACTCTAGTTCTTCCGGCATTTTATAACTATCAGCACACGTCACTTTCGCAATCGTATCAGGTACTATATCGTTACAAGGAACCTGCGCTCCTGCAATCGAGCATTGGGCTGTTGTAGATTTGCTGTTGTTTAGGATTCTTGCATCGCAATATTCTGAAAAAGAATTTCAATAAATTAGTAAATATACGTACCTTTTTCTGAACTAAATACTTATGGCTAAGTTCCGGTGTAACCGAACCTTTATACTCTCGCAATTTGTGGGGTATAAAGACGAAAAAGTATGGTCAGGTGACGAAAAAACTGCACATTAAATAAATAAAAAGCTTGCAAATGAATGGAATTTAGTTTTCGACAAACTGTGAATGGTTAGTTAATGGTCATTCATTACTAATTTCTGCATCATGTCCGATTTTAATATTTATATACTTACATCGATCTAACTTAGATAAACTATTAGTTCTATTTTCGTCGTATTACTTTTGAAAATATATTGCGTCTAAGAAGTGTCGAGCTTTGTTCAAAAAGTGTCGCAAATTTTGTATTTTTAAACATTCACAATGGCTGACCTTGTCAGCATACGAAAGGGATACGCAACAAAACAATCTAATTTCGAATACTGGTAACCCGCGAAAATTCAAAATTTGTTATTAGGTTGGTGCATGCCTCGCATTTCTTTTGACATGAATCTAAAGTAAAATCGAGAACCTATGACAGTAGTTTCTCGCTTTTTATGTATATGTATGTATGTAGCTTTATCCAGTTTGTCAATAACTTGAGTTTAAGAGAAGTCAAAGTTTAAGATGGACGTAATTGGATAGTAAACGAAAACCTACAAAGTGTCAGAACTAAGCACTAATACAGTTCGTTATCTTAATACTTTCAGATGAAATCCTATAGCTCAGGAACTACCCGACCAATTTCATCCTAATTTGTTATGTGAGGTTACATTCCTATTACATACTGTGAAATCGGAATATATCGGAATAAAACTTTGCACAAGTAGTGCTCTTAGGGTATTTATTCTTATGCCCAAAAGCTTTTCCAATAAAAGTCAGTCACTGATGTTATCCTGTTCGCTATATGGAGGCTTGAAAGGTACCTAAAATGTAAGGAAGAGCAACACTGTTCTACTCTGTACTACAAGTTGCGAAAGTATAACAACAAAGCAGGATACAAAAAGCTCTCAATATATGCCTATATACATATGCGTACACGCACATACGAATCCATACGAATCATAAAACGTTATACTCACTTATGCAACGCGGTAGTGGGGAATTCCACGTACCATGTCTTACACATATTCTTCTCTGTTTGGTGTAGTTTCCATGGAAGACGAAGTTATTTCTACATTTAATAATAATGAGTGTGTTGACGGGTACTCGGTCCTCGGGATTAATGTTATAATTTTCGAGCTCATTTTTTATATAATAATTTGGATCCTTTCTAATTAGACAGCCCTGAATTGGTGTTGTAGAGACTAGATTTTTTGTTGCTTTTCTACTACAATCTTTCTCGTCCGAATTATCATGACAATCTTTAATGTAATCACATTTTTTAGTTAGCGGAATACATCCACCAGATTTGCAACGGAAATGCGTATCGAGCGGACAAGGCCATAATTTGCATAAATGTGGCCATTCGTCACTGTGGTCACTGTCTCTAGGACAATCGAATTTTCCGTTACAAAATTTAGTTTTTGGAATAAAACCGCCTAACTCACACGATTTGAATTCTTCAGGATTTCTTCAAGAAAAATAAAACATAAACACACACATTTAATTATTAAATTAAGTCACAAAAGAACTTTAAGCTTTAGCAAGAAAGCTTACTCTTTATGTTTATTGCAATAGTATTTCCACTCATCAGAATTGTCAGCACAATTGAAATTGTTATCGCACTGGTCCTCTAATGGAATGCAAGCGCCATAATTACACTTCACATGATCATCGGGGCACTCCTGGTTTAGACAGGGACTTTCTGTGATATCATTCAACAAGAATTCGTCAGAACCATCTTGACAATCGTTTTTGCCATTACATACGTCCAAACAGTCGATAATCGAACCATTATTACATCTAAACCCCTGGTCGTGATCGCATACTTCTACAAATAAAAAATAAATAATATGTTATTATTTAAATATATTTCCATTCGATTACAAATGCATTTAATCTTGTTTGTGAGCTTTTTATACTCTTGCAACAGCTTTCTCAGTAGCTGTAATCTGTGGGCTGAAAATCTTTAAAATGTGGGCTTAGACCATAAACCATCAAGGCAAATCGATAAACAAGCTGAGAAGAAGTTGTTTTTACATCTCCTTTTATAGTGAAACAATCTTCAGGAAGAAGACAACGAATAAGAACCTTTATCTTGATTCTGATCGGTCAGTTTTTATGGCAGTTGGATGCTAGAGTGGTCCGAACTAAACAATTGGAAAATTCATTATTCAACTAAAACGTGAATTCATTACAATCATACTTGGTATTTTAATAACATACTTATATTATAGGCCATAATTACAATGTCTGGCTTTGAGTTTGAGATATTTACATATATTAAAATCAACACAATAAATTCAAATGAGATATAGCTGATATAAACTCAACGCCAAGGTTATAAGAAGAAAGCTAATCAGAGATCGCAAATCTTTATATTAGTTTTGAATGTAAACATAAATTATGTTTATGAAAACTTATACACTCAACTTCATTAAAATATTACGCATTTTGTCTACTGAAAGGAAAATTGAGTTCAGGAAGTCTGAGATTATTGAATAAAGGTCGTAGATTATTCCAAGACGATTTTCGTGAAGGTCGTCCAAAGTTAGTATTGTTTTCGGAAACTATTGATGTTGTGCGCAAACTGATACTGCAAGATCGTCGTGTGACCCACCGTGGGATTGAGATAACTATGGGCTTTAGTTAAAATATTTTTCACTTGTGATCTCACACAAATTTTTGACGCATGCAGAAGTTTATAGATCGAAATAGAGAATATTTTGAAAAACAATAAAGCGATTTTCGGTGATATTAATATTTGTTTTTAATCTCTAATCCCGAAATATAAAAGGCAACTTACTGTATATATGTATTTTATAGAAGCTACGGTAATTCATGGACTAATTTTACACATTTTCGACATTAAACTATATCATATGTAATATTATTGGTTCACTTAATTTTCATTAGACATTTTGTGTATCGGAATATATTTTATATATATGGTATTAAGTTTAACGGAAGTGAAATTGATCTATAAGGTGTAGGGGAGCTAGGCAAGTACTTCATTTAAGGCACAACTACAAATGGTTATCAAAAAACGGCGTTCTCTAAATATTGACAAATATTATATGTACATACATACATATGGCATAGAGTATATGTATCCAGAATAATGCGGGCTTCAAAATTTAAGGTCCGATTTATACAATTTTTGGGTAGGTGATGGCATAACTTAAAGGTTTTTATTTGTGCAAAGCTTCGTTCCGATGTTGTCATTTGATGTGAATTCTTCACACGAAACTATGATACTCTATAGCAACATGCTGCGAGAGTATAAAAAGTTTTGAAGTAATTCAGCCTTCATTAGTTGACGATATTGTGAATGGATTACTATCAATTTTGGTATTTTATTAACTTATGTTGAAGGTCCTAGACTTACTTGGTTGTAAAACTATATTTTACTATGCATCAGGCAAAACTTTTATTAAAATCATCTACAAATGAAATATGTATACTTAAGTGACATAAACTCAACCAAACGGCTAAATTTAACCCAAATCACCCTGGGGTTGCCATAAGGCAACGCGCGATAGTCTTGCTTAATATGTCCACAAAATTCCAAAGATACCGTTATTTGTTAGCACGTGGCTGTTGCGTAATTGATCGCGCTTTCGGCAGAGATGATTCATTTGCTCGTCAGTTATATTTGGCTCGTGCATTGCAAAGTGTATACAAAATGTGAAGTGGGGAAAAACGTGAAATGAAAAAGTAAGTATATCTAAGATATCGAAGATTCGCGCGGTCGGGCTAAGATAGTTGTGTTTTTGTGTACTGATTGGAATATAAAATAACTCTCAATGATTTTTTTTTTTAATTATATTTGAATGCGCTTTTTTTGCATTTTTCTGTGTATGTGTCCATATGGCAACGCCAGGCAGGTTAGGCTACTGGTATATCTAACGTTGCAAGAAGCTTTGGATTTTTTAGAGGAATTGTGTTCTGATGATAAAAACGATGTTCCTACTAATATCCAGGCACTCTACATCGAGCCACCTTACCAGGATGGGGATGTAAGTGGGGAAGATGATGGCGAGGATAAAGGTTGAGTTCCGGACAATGTATGCCCAGCACAACTTAAAGCCGGATGTGAAATTGTATTTGCAACGTAGTACGCGAATGAAAACTAACGATTGTAATCTAGAGGATGTCGATGACAAGGAACCTTATGACAATTCTCTAGACGATTGTTTGCCGAGCTCGTCCAAGAAAATTTGTCGCCCAATTCAATCAAATACTGGAGTACCACTTCCACCAGCCAACAAAGACAGCAAATATACTTGGCAAACCGTTAATTCATTACCAGTCCTTCCCATATTCTCTGAAGCAAATTTCGAAGATTGTCGGGATCTTAGACCTCATAAACTTTTTGAGAAATTTTTCAGCGATGACTTGCTTGAACATATATGCAAATGTTCGAATTTGTACGCCACGCATCATCAGAAACGATACGAAGAACTTACAATAGATGGTAATGGCGATTTAATTTCTATTTTGATTTTATGATATTTATATTTAACACTAAATTTTTCAAAGTTACGTGAGTTCATAGCAATTTTGATAGTAACTGGCTACACTTCTACAGGAGCCTTTCGAGACATGTGGAGCTGCGATGATGACGTTCAAAACGTTATGGTCTTCAATGCCATGCGAAGGAACCGCTTTGAGGAAATTAACTATATGCTGCACTTCGAGTCTGCATTGCACGAACCGTCTGCTAGTTCTGATAGGTTTGACTCTCTTTGGAAACTACGCCCACTGACTGACCATTTAAAGGCCCAAATGACTGAAAACTTTCACCCAGAACAAAATCTCTCATATGACGAAAGTATGATTGCATATTTCGGTCGCCATGGATGTAAACAGTTCATAAAAGGAAAGCCAATTCGTTTCGGATACAAAGCTTGGTCTCTTTGCACTCCTAGAGGATATATGATCAATTTTAAAATATGTCGAGCTGAGTCGATTTAGCCATGTCCGTCTGTCTGTCTGTATATGTATATATGAACGAATCCCTCGGTGTTTAAGATATCGTTTTGAAATTTTGCAAACGTCATTTTCTCTTCAAGAAGCTGCTCATTTGTCTGATCGGCCGATATCGGACCACTATAACATATAGCTGCCATACAAACTGAACGATCGGAATCAAATGCTTGTATGGAAAACTTTTACATTTGACAAGATATAGTCACGAATATTTTTTAAGGCAACATTGTAATCTCCAAAAAAATTCTTCAGAACGGATTACTATAGCATATAGCTTCCATATAATCTGAACATATAGTTACTAACAGAAATGCAACTGTGAGGGGTATTTAGCTTCGGTGCAACTGAAGTTAACGTTTTTTTTTTTGTTCACTATTTAGTTTGAACTGTTTTAAAAGTGTATTTTTTAGTTTTTAAACTATA
Source organism: Bactrocera correcta (assembly GCA_027475135.1). NCBI lineage: Eukaryota > Metazoa > Arthropoda > Insecta > Diptera > Tephritidae > Bactrocera > Bactrocera correcta. Next base: position 45,001,131 of record CM050323.1, read on the forward strand.
ACTTTATATATATAACTTAAGTATTAGAAAGATATGGCTTTAAGACCGGCATATACAAGCTTTCGAAATTTTAACATTTGTGCGAGATTTAAATTCATCGTAATATTTGATAAAGTTCCTTAAACTCGTTATCATTTGCTTACAACCGATTTCAAAGGAAAGCAAACTTCTACCGAGCACCACAGTCGCCAGTGTCTACTGAGCTGAGCACATGTAAGTATATGTACATTTGTATGTATGTAGTAAAAGAATGAAATGAATTTGCTGTTCCGCGGTTTCGCGTCTGTGAGAACGAACGTATGTCTCTACGACTTTATGGTATGTATCCAGCTATGTATCGCAAGTTTGTAAGATTATGTAGTATGTATTCCAACTACTTGAAAAAATATTAAAAAATCTCTTATTGAGGAAATAATTTTTTGCGCATAAATTGAATGATATTAATGAGGACGTCTTTTGGTTCCAATAACACCGCTACATATAGCACAGTCAACACAAAAATCACCTTATTGATGGCAACTTTTAGAGAGATCATTATCTCCCGTCGTGGGCCTGTGGCGTGTCTTCCAAGTTTGTACGACTTAACACCGCTGGTCAATTTTTGTGGGGTTATAAGAAGTCGTTTGTCATCGCAGATTAACCCGAGACGATTGACGCCTTGTAAGAGAATATTACAAAATTCGGATACTTTTTGCTGAAAAGCAGTTCCAATTACAGGCAGAAGTGATAGAAAGTTAGAGCTGTCGGCTTAAGTTTATTTGAGGCATCTTAAAAAACATAATTCGCCAAAGCAATAAAGCATAATTTGCAACACCAAACTGAGGAATCGCTCCCAGACACGTTGATGGAGATATTTGCAGCATTTTTTCTCAGCAGCAGTTGTGTTTCTTGATGAAAATTAAACGGAAGCACAAATACACAAAATAAAAAAAAAATTCATTATCCATAAACCTGACAAATATTTCGAAATATATGCTCAAAACCGTACTTAATCGATTCATAACCACGCTCACACATTTTTCGGCACCTATTCTTTAACAGTTTGCACTAAAACATGAGATCATGCGGTAAAATTGAATAACTGGCATTTGTGAGTTAGTTTATTAATTTTTGCGGAACCAAAATTATGGTACAGATTATTTTCAGCAAGTTTCTAATTTCACATTTTTAGTTTCTTAATATTTGTGGCATCGCTTTTTATCGGCAATATTATTTTACCTTCATCATCATCAGCTCGTATGCAGTTCACAAAGAAAAGTAATATTATTAAGAAGAAATTAACTTTCCACATTGTTTGTAATACAATTTATGTTTAAGATTGATGTTGATTGACGTTCGCTTAAGTCTCTTTCCGACTACCGTGCACTGCTGCGAAAGTAGAGTACACAACTGTGAAAGCAAATGCTCGGTCAAGTAAGTATTTATATCAGAAATATTGCTACTACTCGCGAAAATATTATTAAGAATCTCTTATAAAATTTCGAAAAGGAAACGCATATCAAATTCAAAACAATTATTTATTTATGTACAGTGCCACACAAAAGTATTCGGAAAATTAATTTCTAAAAAGAAATTTTAAAAAGAAAGATTTCTTGTTATTAAAATATATTGTTTAATAACTGTATTGTAGTTTATACTTTTATATAAACTCAAAAATTAAGTTTTAATGTGAAAGGAAAAGGAACTGAAAAATCCTGTCAATTCATATTATAATAAGATTTATAATATTGTATGTATAAATTGTAATTAACTTGCCAACTCCCATATCCTACATATGTAAAATGCTTTTCGTCTTTCTAACAAACCTATGTCAAATATGTCGGTAAGTGTATGAGGATTCCGATTCTCTAGTTGATGTTTTGCACCTTAAGGTATTGCCCTGGCTTTGATTTTTGCAAGTTGCAAGAGTATATAATGTTTGATTGCACTCGAACTTTTCCCTCTTCTTCTTCTTTACTGGCGTAGACACCGCTTACGCGATTATAGCCGAGTCAACAACAGCGCGCCAGTCGTTTCTTCTTTTCGCTAGGTGGCGTCAATTGGGTATCCCAAGCGAAGCCAGGTCCTTCTCCACTTGGTTCTTCCAACGGAGTGGAGGTCTTCCGCTTCCTTTGCTTCCCCCGGCGGGTACTGCGTCGAATACTTTCAGAGCTGGATTATTTTCGTCCATCCGAACAACATGACCTAGCCAGTATACATAGTATATCTCGTACAGCTCATCGTTCCATCGAATGCGATATTCGCCGTGACCAATGCGCAAAGGACCATAAATCTTCCGCAGAACCTTTCTCTCGAAAACTCGTAACGTCGACTCATCGTCTGCCGTCTTCATCCAAGCCTCTGCACCATATAGCAGGACGGGAATTATGAGCGACTTATAGAGTTTGGTTTTTGTTCGTCGAGAGAAGACTTTACTTTTCAATTGCCTACTCAGTCCGAAGTAGCACCTGTTGGCAAGAGTAATCCTGCGTTGGATTTCCAGGCCGACATTGTGGTGTTATTACTAGACGAAATTATCTACAACTTCAAAGTTATGACTGTCAACAGTGACGTGAGAGCCAAGTCGCGAGGGCGACGACTGTTTGTTTGATGACATGAGATATTTCGTTTTGCCCTCGTTCACTGCCAGACCCATTTGCTTTGCTTCCTTGTCCAGCCTTGAGAAAGCAGAACTAACGAAATGATATCAATATCATCGGCATACGCCAGCAGCTGTACGCTATTATAAAAGATTGTACCTGCTCGATTAAGTTCTGCAGCTCGAACTATTTTCTCCAGCCGCAGATAGAAGTAGTCGCACGATAGGGACGTATGCCTTGTCTGAAACCTCGTTTGGTATTGAACGGGTCGGAGAGGTCCTTCCCGATCCTGACGGAGCTTTTGGTGCTGCTCAACGTCAGTTAACACAGCCATATTTGTTTTGCGGGGATACCAAATTCAGACATCGCGGCACAAAGGCAGCTCCTTTTCGTGCTGTCGAAAGCAGCTTTGAAATCGACGAATAGGTGGTGTGTGTCGATTCTCCTTTCGCGGGTCTTTTCCTAGATTTTGCGCATTTTGTTATTTTATTAAAATAAATTGATTTTGCTGAAAAAAACATTTGTTGTGTTTTTTTAAGTCCTGATTACTTTGGAACGCACCTTGTAAAGTACGTTGATTTACTTTGATTTTTCTCGCGATAACTGCTTTATCACGACTTTGTTGTTTTCTCGATTCTTTTGTGAGACACTGTAAGCAGGCTTGTATCCACATAATATAATATCATTGTTAATTTTATACTTAGAGTAATATATTCACTCATACCTAGAATAATGTCATGAGCATTTGAACCGAGCGTTCTAAGTTAATTTCGAGAATTGAAAATTCTCCAGTGTTAACTACCCCAATGAGAGATGGATGAGATATACATACCATGCAACATACCAACATTTCCCATACCTCCAGTTGAAGTATAATTTTTCAACGCCTCAGTTCAATACGGAAAGCCTACAGCTAAAAAGATTTTATTGCCTAATTCAAAAGTTAGCTGTAAGCTCATTCTGATCAGTGTTAGTGTAAAATAAAACAAAAGCAAGATGCACAAAACATTATTTTCTCATACTCCACACAAATCTCCACTGAGAGAATAAATACATACTGAAAATGCCACAACTAAAGATAAAGTCGTCTCTCATTACCATAGGTTGTCAAATGCCATGCAGTAGCCCTCTTTTTTCGTTGGTACACTGCAAAAATTTATACAGATATAACTCTGCATAAACAGTGTCTTATACATATGGTATGTGTGTCACCTTGTTAACAGCAGAAAGAAGCTGTACTTAGGAATAGTTCGCCGACTCCAACTTTGATGGCTGCCATTTCTAATTGGAGTCGTGAAAAGGATAACTGCTGCCCTTCTCTTCACCAACGACTTCGACCCTCCCGCATATCTATCGGAGGTATATACGCGGAGAAGATGCCTCTAGACGTATGCTCCCAGAGATGCAGTCTAAATGGGAATGTTCCTCTCTGGGACACTCAATATGAGAATTTTCCCGGATTCGGTTAGCAACCCTCTCAGAAAAGTTTCTGCCGACAATGCCCACGGCTGCTATACAATATATAGAATTAAATATTATCGTTGGTGTTGTAGGTAGTGCACCACTGATGCCAATGGCAGGCACCATCAATTCGTCGATCGAAAAAATGGGGTCGATTTCCATTTCCTGTGCTTCTAAGAGGACTGTAGAACTTCTTATTTATGTTAATAAGTTCTTGTCGATATAGTTCCTCAGTCCTCTCTATCCTGATCATCCTACAGTCGTTAGTGGGTTCAGGATTTCAATATCGCAACCAATGTCCTCAGGCGTGGAAGGTTCAGCGGGAAGTCAGACACGAGCTCGAGGGCATCGCGGTAGATCCACTTTCACCGCCGTTTCAAATTTACCCTACCTTTGAGACAGCTTCCTTATAAAGGATGGCTGTCGGCAGCACACCTTATCAGCTTGTGGAGGCCATGGTGCCATCGGTAACTTTCGCTCCTGTGAGTTTTTTCCGCCGACCACCTGAAGAAATTAACGCCGCTACACGCTTTTCGCTAAATGTTGGTGCCGCTCCTGCCCGTGTCTTCTTGTCGACGAAGCATGCTGTTCACATTCCTGTTCAATAATCTTACGTAGAGTGCTACAATCAGATTTTAGCTCTTGCGCTGCCGTTACATATTTTTCGAAACCCTTAGCAATTGCCGGAGCATTCGGACAGAGGTTCCTGGTGCTGGAAATTTCGCCTCCCACCGTAATTCTGCTTTCGCCGCCACTTGGCAGATTTCAGCCAACTTCCGCTCAAATTAAAGCTCTTAGAGAGCGGGCGGCATAAGTCAGGCGATTGACGACGCCGGGATTTACAACCTGATAGTTAGCATGTATCGCAGTGGTGACCCTAAGAAAATTTCGTTTAAAAGCCACGTTGCTTATACATATGTGTAGAAAAAGTTACAAAACATGAAAAACTCTCAATCGGCTAATGCTCAATACCCGTGGAGCCTGCTAGCCGAAGTATTAAAGTCAGTTTCTCTATTCGGCGCCCAGATATGGGAGAAATCCCTCAAGATTAAATCGTATCGGTGCGGCCTATTTTCCACATACACTATTTGCGCATTAAGAGTATGCTCAAGAGATCTGCTGAACTACTTACCTTGAGCAAAGTTCATCATACTGCAATCGTAGGAATTCTTTATACCTAGGTTTTAATTTGTTCCCTTGCTGAAATTATTTTTCATTTCTGCATTTATTGTGGAATGTACATCTGCTGGTTTGAAATTTGTGACTTATAGTATTATTGAATATTCTTCTTTAATACATCGAGCTATCTTGATTAGAGTTGAATGTACTCGTTCAATTTACCCGTTTGTTGTCTTTGGTCACAGTAAGGTACATATTTCGATTTTGAGGCGTTGCATCATAGATTTAAATTGAGAGGTAGTAAAACTTAGCTCCTTGTCAAAAGTTATTTGTTGCGTTGCAAAGAAAACAGGAACTTTTTGATCTACCCCCTGATGGCGCCATCTATATGACGTGCGTTAGAATCTGCTATCTTTATCGATTGTTCAGTGAGAATTTCATGACATTTCATTGATTGGAAGTGAAGTTATTGCGTTTTGAGTGTCAGTATGTTTGTGTTATCGGTGCGAAAATGCGCTTCGAACAAAGAGTCAACATTAAATTTTGTTTTAATATTGGTAAAACTTTACCGAAACATTTCAATTGATGAAACAAGTTTATGGCGATGATTGCCTATCCTGTAGCAGAGCGCACAAGTGGTTTCAACGTTTTCAAAGTGGTCGTGAGGACATAAATGACGATCAACATGTGAGCCAATCACCGGAAACTCCATCGAAACTGTGCGTGAATTCATCAAAAATCAACCGATATCATCATTGAAGTTCACCTGATATAGCACCGTGCGACTTTTTCCTTTTCAGAAAAATGCATTTGCCCATGAAAGAAGAGCGTTATGCAGACCATTCAAAACACTCGAAATGATGCGATGTTGCGCAAAAATACTTCCAGTAGAGTTGCAGTGCTAAAATTTCATTATTGGCATCCAAGATATCTACTATATTTAAATTATTTCCGTATAAATTTGTGAAAGTGTAACTCTTCTCTCTTACAAACAAAGATGCCAAACTTGAGTTACCAAAAAATTTCCTTGTATTTCCGTCGTTGCCTCCGTCTCTTGGCTTATCAACAATGATTCCCATTCGCGAAATTCCGCTTAGACTCGTTGTTTTCTTTGCAGTGCGTTAAGCTTTTGTTCTGCTTCCACATTTTTGTTTCCAACTAAAATGAAATGTGCAAAACGTACTCAAAAAACCGTTTGTGGGAATGAAGTGGTGATAAGCCACTCAACTTTTTTTTAAGACATTTTTCTAAATTATTCAGTTCGGTGGGTTTCGCACCGCATATAAAACATACCATAGACGACGTATGACTTAACGCGTTGGACACTTTACCATTTACGATAGCAAGTTGCAAGCTATGATTTATGAATAATTTTTAATTGGGAATTTGAAATTCGGTTCACATTAAGTTCTCTATTTTATTTTTAAAGTACAATTCTTTTAGTCGAATAGTGTGGCGATCTTCTTTGAAATCTGACTGACCTATAATAGCGTGTAGATGAAGGTCTGGGACTTTTCCAAATTATTTTGAGTTACTTTCAGTTATAAGCTGAAGTGGGAGGTACGAAATAGACACCTATGATCGTCATTACAGTTTGAAAAATTTTGCTTGTATTCACTGGGCCCAGTACTGCCATCAAAACACTATTTTCCAATTAATATTAATGTGTTCTCCGTGTCGTCAAGACTGTGTGGTCTAGTAGACTCTGCAGCTCCACTTCTGCATATGTTTCACCTACTTTTATGTCATTTGTATTTGTATATGTTAAGTTTGAGAATTTTCTCAAAGCTTATCAAAATATTGCATGTCGCTTCACTATTTATGAATTCACGAATAAGCAAGTGTTGGTGTTTCGTTATTGCAGTGTCCATTAACCCTTCTGTTATGTTAATAAAAAGTTGCACATGTGATTTTAAGGTCACGGAATGATTTATTCCGAGTTTTGTAAGGGTATTCTATAAAAAACCTTATGATTTTAGTTTTTTTCTAATATTTCTTAATTTTACTGACTACAAATTAAGTTTGACTTTAACATTTCACAGTTGTAATGATTATAATTTTATTTTGTTCTTGACATTTCTACATTCTTTGAATATAAATGAATGCACAGGTGGCTCGTTGAATTGCTTTTCTCTTTTTAGAGCAACATCCACCGAAATACTTGTCTATTCTGCTTCTGCCCAGATATTCCTGACAATATCAGCCGTCAACTGTTTTAAGGTACGCGTTTTCTACGAGTTACGCTGAACAAGGTATAGACCAAATTTTTCGAGAAAATCTTGCGCTTATATGTTTTTGACGCATTCCAATTAGAGTAAATTCCTGTCCATAAAACCTATGCATTTAGCGCCGAAACATCCAGAATATCCGAGAAGACAGCTAAGGGCCAACAAATATTCTGGAATCAGACCAGAGATATAATTTATATTTTGCCATATCCAGATGCGTTTGCACTATGGATGCTGGTTTGGCAAGTAGTAGTGCACCACATAGTTCTAGTCGTAGGAGGCTTATTGTTTTTAGAGGAGCCACTTTTGCTTTTGCATCTAGTAAGTGGCTGGTGGCTTTGCCTCTTTGTAATAGCTGATGGTGCGGATATGGACTCATTAGTGTATGAAAGTGGTCAGATATCGCATTCCATTGTATCCCCAAAGTTTTTGTTGTGCTTTGCTTTTCGAATTTAATAAAATTAGTTTCTAAAATCTATTAGGTATGTCCTTTAAAATTTTAGGGTGGTTCGCCGTTTTCTTTTTCAACGGAAACCCTGCTGTATTGAGCGCTTGTGTCACTTATGCTAGTGACTCGTATGCCTGTAGAAGATTGTGGCTTCCAGACAGAATGTTTGCGTTTTCAACACTTGTGTTGCCGGAGGAAATTCTGACTTGGTGTCTTCTACCAGATCGTGGAGTGTACGAATTGCGAGGTATGGGGCACAAAGGTAACTGTTTTTATTTTAAAGTCGCGTAGTGGACTATTGGGAAATTTTCGGAAAATAATTCGCTGAAAATCTTGATTCTCTTGTACGACTGTTTGTCGATACATTTTCTCAACATCTCCATTGAAAACGTATTTGAATATGCGCCAATTAAGTATGAGGAGCATTAAATCTGGCTGAAGCGTGGGTCCCGTAAATAAAATGTCATTTAGGGAATTCCCCGAACTTTATGATTTTGATGCATTAAAGACAACTCTTACCTTTGTGGTTTGTTTGTCTGGCTTTATTACTGCATGATATGGCAGGTAAAATGAATAGTATTTACCTTTTATAATTTTTTCGCCAGGGCTGACTTTCTCCATGTGGTTTAAATGGAGGTATTCTTCTAAAACCCTATCGTATTCTGGTTTTAACTCGTCTTCTTTAAGTAGGTTTTTTCCATACTTTAAAATTTTGGATAGCAGAGGTGCGAGAATGACCTAAGGCGAGTGTGTCGAGAAACTCTGGCTTTAGTGGTAGTCGTACGACGTACCGGCCATTATCTAATCGAGTAGTTGTGGATTTGTAAAAATCCTCACAATATCGATCTTCTGGGGTTGTGATTGATACGGGGGGGAGTTTTTCTAACTCCCAAAACTTCTTTAGTTGTGTATTGAGGTACTCGTTTGAGATTTCCTCAACTGGAGTTGTCATTGTTGTGGCTGGTTCCGCAACTAGTCCGCTTAGGACCCATTCGAAAATGGTATTTTGCGCCAGAAGTGTTTTTGTAATTTTCTCAACACCTTCGAGAATAATTTGTGGTATGAGATCGCTGCCTAATAGAATGTCTATTTGAGCGGGAGTGTTGCAGTTGGGGTCTGCTAACTTAAGGTGTGAAACCTTGCAACCTCGCGAGATTTCAGCCTGTGCCCTCCTTTACACAGTTCGCATGACATATGTATATTTGTTTTATTATTTTTGAAAAAACTACGATTTAAGTTGTTGTAGTTACTCGCTTGGGGTCTAATGAAGCTTCGATTTAGGTCGTATTGAACGTGTTTAGTTTTGATCATTTTTTTATCTACCCTTTCTGCGATTTCATATTGGGTAGTTAAGAAGTCTTTCATTTGTTGCCACGTTGGACACTTTCTTCTTGATGAGAGCGATTGCTCCCACAAAAGTAACGATTTTTCTGGTAATTCGAATGTGCATACATTTACCAGAATGGGGTCCCAATTGTTTGTGGCAATATTCTGTGTCGCTTGAACCGATAAGTAATTTGAAACAGTGGATTGAAGCTTTATAAATTCTTCACTTGTTTCTTTCTGTATTTTTGGTAAATTCATTAATATTGTGACTTGTTTGTCGACTAATATTCTTTCGTTCTCGTAACGAGCTTTTAGATCTTCCCAAGCATAATTGAAATTTTCGTCATTAAAAGCGAACTGTTTGACCATTACCCCAGCTGGACCTTTTGTTTTGTATCGGAGTTGATACAATTTCTGCGCTTGTGATAATTTTGGAAGGTTTATGTACACGGCTGTAAACATGTCCCGGAAGGACGGCCATTGATCATAACCTCCGTGAAGTATTTCTCAGTGTTTAAAAAACTGCAGCAAGTTTCATTTCATGTGATTTTGCTTCTGTTTTTGCTTCTGAAGAAAACAGAAGTCGCAGTCGAATCAAAAGCAGAAAACGATCGCCGACGAAAAGGGAATCAGCAGCAGCAGACGCCGTGTAAAAAGTTTTGATTTTGCTTTGCTGCTGCTTTCGCTAAGCAACGCAAATCGAAGCAGCAGCAACTGCTCGACTTCTGCAAGTCGCCAGCAGCAGCAGTCGCCGTTTGAAAATTTCGATTCTGCAAGTCGCGTCTACTGTCGAGACTACTGTCGCGTCTGAAATTCAAGCAGCACTTGGCAAACATAGCAAAAGAAGCAAATAAGATTTATAACGCCTTATCAAGAATGATGGCAAATAGAGGCTGTGTACGCTCCAGCCGCCCACTTTTAATCGCAAAAGCTATGAGCTCAGTTATACTATAAGCAGCTCCAGTATGGATACAGGCATTAAACATAAAAGCGTATGCCAAACCAATAAATGGGGTGCATAGACTCACAGCAATAAGAGTAACAAGTGCTTTCCGAATCCGATCTCCAGCGAAGCATCTGAAGTACTAGCTAGTATGCTGCTCATAGACATCCAGGGTGACAAGCTCACGAGATTATATGAGCTATCAGCGCCAATTACAGAAATTCAAAAGAGAGAAGAGAGAAAGAAGATCATAACTATATGGCAGCAACGGTGGCAAACCTCAACTAAAGGACGGTGAACCCACAGACTTATACCTGACATCCATACGTGGATAAGTAGACGACATGGGGACCTGGATTTCCACCTGACCCAAATATTAGCTTGTCAAAAAAGTCTTGCGGTATTTTCGCTGAAGAGCGCGTAGTTCTAGTTTTATTCGTCGCATCGGGTCATGCTATACCTTTTTGGAAAGCTCGTTTCTTTTAAGTCATTCGTGAGTTATAGCGTTGCAAACATGGAGCAAAATAAAGAGAAAATACGGCATATTTTACAGTACTACTACGATAAAAGCAAAAATGCATCTCAATACCGCAAGACTTTTTTGACAATCCATTATTAAGCGGGCATGGGTGCTTCAGAGGCTATGGGCATCCATCTCGCAATACCCCTTGTTCTTTGACCGCCAAAAACAAGCAGGTTTGCATATAAAAGCATAATACATACATACATATATACATATGCATGTACAAAGTGCAGTGATCTCTGCTCGAGCTCTCACTAGCACATAAGATAATTACGAAAGATCCGCTTATAGGCATACCCTATAAGAATTACGGGCACAAAATATATATAAAAGATAAAAAAAAATAATTATAATAAATAAATATTATGTATATACATAGATACTTACAAAAAGAAGTAAGGAAGGGCTAAGTTCGGGTGTCACCGAACATTTTATACTTTCGCATGATAAAGTGATAATCTCAGGGATTTGAAAAGTTATAGTCCGATCACAAAAATTTTTCCACAAGGGATACCTCAGCTCAAATACCGTATTTGTGTAAAGTTTTATTCCGCTATCATCATTGGTTCCTAATGTATATATTATACAGAGAAGGCATCAGATGGAATTCAAAATAGTGTTATATTGGAAGAAGGCGTGGTTGTTAACCGATTTCATCAGTTTTCAGTTGGAGTCCAATATTACACCTAAATACTTCAACTGTGGTTGCAAGTACATAGATATAATACTTGAATTTGTATATTTGTAGTGTGTTATGTGTGTATATGTACACAAATATATAATCGCATGAAAGGCTGCAATAATATTAGTAAAGTGATATGTACATACATATGTTTTAATGTTTTAATCTCTTTTTTTCTCGTATATCGGTTTTTCCGTTTGCTCCGTTATGGGGCTGGGGAAGTATAATACCGATATATATATATATTTTTTTTTTATTATTGGCATCCGTTTTTAAACCTGTTTAAACGGGTTTTTCTGGTTTTGCCAGTACAAACATACATATAGGTACATACATATATATAATGAAAACGGGGCGGCGGTATAAGCGTATTTGCTCTGTAGTCTGGTGTTCGTGGCCTTCTCTTCTAACGGCGGTCAGTTGTTAAAATTTTTTGCTCGTCTCTTTTGTTGGTAGTGTGTAGGTCTCTGAGGTCTCTGTGATGTCCAGATGTTCAGGTGCGTTGTTAGTTTTCTTCCCGCGTTGATAATTGTTGTTTATATGTTTTATGTTGGTTTAGTTCCGCGCCCGTTTTCTTTTATTATTATTATTATTTTTTTGTTTATCGCGACCGTTTTAAGTATTTGCTTTAATTTTTCTAACCCGTTTGTTATTACTTGTATATATGTATATATTTTTTATTATATAAATTTGTGCACTCCAATTTCACCTCACTTACTTGCTTGTGTGTTATTTTCCGCAATTTTTTTTTCCTTCCTTTTTCTTTTTGCACTTTTGTTCACTTTAATTATTGCGATGTTAAGATTTTTCTTCTTCCGAGTTTATTGTCACTTCACTTTCATAATTTTGTCACCGCTTTTTTTCACTTTATTTGGTAATGTACGAGATTTCATGTACATACCATACGCATATACATATATGTACATATGTATGCATGTCATATACATGACCCGATGCGACGAATAAAACTAGAACTACGCGCTCTCAGCGAAAATACCGCAAGACTTTTTTGACAAGCTAATATTTGGGTCAGGTGGAAATCCAGGTCCCCATGTCGTCTACTTATCCACGTATGGATGTCAGGTATAAGTCTGTGGGTTCACCGTCCTTTAGTTGAGGTTTGCCACCGTTGCTGCCATATAGTTATGATCTTCTTTCTCTCTTCTCTCTTTTGAATTTCTGTAATTGGCGCTGATAGCTCATATAATCTCGTGAGCTTGTCACCCTGGATGTCTATGAGCAGCATACTAGCTAGTACTTCAGATGCTTCGCTGGAGATCGGATTCGGAAAGCACTTGTTACTCTTATTGCTGTGAGTCTATGCACCCCATTTATTGGTTTGGCATACGCTTTTATGTTTAATGCCTGTATCCATACTGGAGCTGCTTATAGTATAACTGAGCTCATAGCTTTTGCGATTAAAAGTGGGCGGCTGGAGCGTACACAGCCTCTATTTGCCATCATTCTTGATAAGGTGTTATAAATCTTATTTGCTTCTTTTGCTATGTTTGCCAAGTGCTGCTTGAATTTCAGACGCGACAGTAGTCTCGACAGTAGACGCGACTTGCAGAATCGAAATTTTCAAACGGCACTGCTGCTGCTGGCGACTTGCAGAAGTCGAGCAGTTGCTGCTGCTTCGATTTGCGTTGCTTAGCGAAAGCAGCAGCAAAGCAAAATCAAAACTTTTTACACGGCGTCTGCTGCTGCTGATTCCCTTTTCGTCGGCGATCGTTTTCTGCTTTTGATTCGACTGCGACTTCTGTTTTCTTCAGAAGCAAAACAGAAGCAAAATCACATGAAATGAAACTTGCTGCAGTTTTTTAAACACTGAGAAATACTTCACGGAGGTTATGATCAATGGCCGTCCTTCCGGGACATGTTTACAGCCGTGTACATAAACCTTCCAAAATTATCACAAGCGCAGAAATTGTATCAACTCCGATACAAAACAAAAGGTCCAGCTGGGGTAATGGTCAAACAGTTCGCTTTTAATGACGAAAATTTCAATTATGCTTGGGAAGATCTAAAAGCTCGTTACGAGAACGAAAGAATATTAGTCGACAAACAAGTCACAATATTAATGAATTTACCAAAAATACAGAAAGAAACAAGTGAAGAATTTATAAAGCTTCAATCCACTGTTTCAAATTACTTATCGGTTCAAGCGACACAGAATATTGCCACAAACAATTGGGACCCCATTCTGGTAAATGTATGCACATTCGAATTACCAGAAAAATCGTTACTTTTGTGGGAGCAATCGCTCTCATCAAGAAGAAAGTGTCCAACGTGGCAACAAATGAAAGACTTCTTAACTACCCAATATGAAATCGCAGAAAGGGTAGATAAAAAAATGATCAAAACTAAACACGTTCAATACGACCTAAATCGAAGCTTCATTAGACCCCAAGCGAGTAACTACAACAACTTAAATCGTAGTTTTTTCAAAAATAATAAAACAAATATACATATGTCATGCGAACTGTGTAAAGGAGGGCACAGGCTGAAATCTCGCGAGGTTGCAAGGTTTCACACCTTAAGTTAGCAGACCCCAACTGCAACACTCCCGCTCAAATAGACATTCTATTAGGCAGCGATCTCATACCACAAATTATTCTCGAAGGTGTTGAGAAAATTACAAAAACACTTCTGGCGCAAAATACCATTTTCGAATGGGTCCTAAGCGGACTAGTTGCGGAACCAGCCACAACAATGACAACTCCAGTTGAGGAAATCTCAAACGAGTACCTCAATACACAACTAAAGAAATTTTGGGAGTTAGAAAAAACTCCCCCCCGTATCAATCACAACCCCAGAAGATCGATATTGTGAGGATTTTTACAAATCCACAACTACTCGATTAGATAATGGCCGGTACGTCGTACGACTACCACTAAAGCCAGAGTTTCTCGACACACTCGCCTTAGGTCATTCTCGCCCCTTTCTGCTATCCAAAATTTTAAAGTATGGAAAAAAACCTACTTAAAGAAGACGAGTTAAAACCAGAATACGATAGGGTTTTAGAAGAATACCTCCATTTAAACCACATGGAGAAAGTCAGCCCTGGCGAAAAAATTATAAAAGGTAAATACTATTCATTTTACCTGCCATATCATGCAGTAATAAAGCCAGACAAACAAACCACAAAGGTAAGAGTTGTCTTTAATGCATCAAAATCATAAAGTTCGGGGAATTCCCTAAATGACATTTTATTTACGGGACCCACGCTTCAGCCAGATTTAATGCTCCTCATACTTAATTGGCGTATATACAAATACGTTTTCAATGGGGGTGTTGAGAAAATGTATCGACAAATAGTCGTACATAAAGAGGATCAAGATTTTCAGCGAATTATTTTCCGAAAATTTCCCAATAGTCCACTACGCGACTTTAAATTAAAAACAGTTACCTTTGGCGTAAACTGTGCCCCATACCTCGCCATTCGTACACTCCACGAAGTGGCAGAAGACACAAAGTTAGAATTTCTGGCAACACAAGTGTTGAAAACGCAAACGTATGTAGACGACATTCTGTCTGGAAGCCACAATCTTCTAAAGGCATACGAGTCACTAGCACAAGTGACACAAGCGCTCAATACAGTAGTGTTTCCGTTGAAAAATATAACGGCGAACCACCCTAATATTTTAAAAGACATACCTAAAGAAAATCTATTAGCACTTTTCTTAAATTCGAAAAGGAAACACAACAAAAGCTTTGGGGAACAATGGAATGCGATACTGACCAGTTTTCATAACTAATGAGTCAATATCCACTATCACTTTAAAAAAAATTTTACCTGTGGCAAAACTTTTCGACCCCGCAGGATGGCTTTCGCCAATTATGATACAAGCAAAAATTCTAATACAAGAATTATGGCTAGATGGTACCGACTGGGACGAGCAAGTAAAGCCACTTCGTTTAGAAAAGTGGTCCCAGTTCAAGAGCAACCTAAACGACATCACACAAATACAAATCCCACGAAGGGTACATTATATCCCAGAGCACAAAGTCGAACTACACGGCTTCTGTGATGCCTCTGAAAAGGCATATTGCGCCACTATATATTTTCGCACACAAAGCGACAAGGCGACTACAAGCCACTTACTAGTAATAAGTCTCCCACGACTAGAACTATGTGGTGCACTACTACTTGCCAAACTAGCATCCATAGTGCAAACGCATCTGGATATGGCAAAATATAAATTATATCTCTGGCCTGATTCCGAGATTGTATTAGCCTGGTTGGAAAAACCATCACTTGCATGGAAGACGTATATTTCCAATCGAAAGTCTCAAATTCTTGACCTAGTGGGATCAGCCATTTAGCGACACGTAGCCAGTGCTGACAATCCTGCTGATCTAGGTACAAGAGGGTGCAAACCTCTGCACCTTGTTACCACCACCCTCTGGTGGAATGGCCCCCGATGGTTAGCAGAATCTCCCGATTCTTAACCACAATCGCCTATGCGCAATATTATTGTCCCAGAAAGTCGAAAGATCAACTCCTTTCACTCAACATTGGATGATGCTGACATCCTGGAGATTTTCATCTTACCCCCGAGCCCTTAGGGTAATCGCCTACATGCTCAAATTCATAGAGCGACTCAAACTTAGCATTGAAGGAATACGCACAGTATATCCCCAAGGCGATACAGTGAGGCACCTAGACTTACAAAAAGCTAAGGTCGCTCTTAACGCCTCTATTCAAGCGCGCTACTTAGGCCAAGAGATATCAGTACTGAGAGAATCGAAGCCGATTGATAAAAAGAGCTCACTCTAAATCCATTCATAGATACGAAGGGTCTACTTCGTGCAAATGGTCGGCTTGTCAATTCAAGCCTAACGTACAACGAACGTCATCCGATAGTCCGTCAAGAGTTTTATGGCAGCACTTCCACCGGAATGCTGCAACTTTGCTCCGCCCTTCACTATCACAGGTGTCGATTTTGCTGGGCCTTTTCAAATAAAGGCATCCATGCTAAGGTCTCCCACACTGATGAAAGACTACGTGGCTGTCTTTGTCTGTTTTACGACAAAAGCAGTACACCTCGAGCTATGTACAAATCTGACAAAAGAGGCTTTTCTCGCGGCATTTATTCGCTTCGTCAAGACATTTATAGGAGCTCAAAGAGCCACTGAAAAACTGTTCGTGGACTTTATCAAACAAGTTTCACCTGAGATTGTACAAAAGTACGCTCCCCAAGGCATTAACTGGCAGTTCATCCCTCCAAGCGCTCCTCATATGGGTGGTTTATCGGAATCAGCGGTAAAAAGCTTTAAATCCCGCTTTAAAAAAGTAGCTGGAAACTACAAATTTAACTTTGAAGAATTTATCACATTATTAATTCATATTGAAGCCGTTCTCAGTTCACGGCCATTGATGACACTCTCGCAAGATCCCTCAGATCTAACAGCTCTTACACCAGGGCACTTTCTCAAGGGGCACCCATGCTGGCCATACCTGAGCCAGGCGTGAAGTCGCTTTCCTTACTAAATAGATGGGAAAGAATTAAAGTTCTCCATCATAATTTCAGCCGCCGATGGAAGGTGGAGTATATAAAGGACCTTCATAAAAAGTACCGCTGGAAAACTCCTGAAAAAGTGCCAAAGCTTGGAGGCTTTGTCCTAATACATGACGATTGTCTGCCCCCTACAAAATGGCGACTTGGTCGCATAGAGAAGCTACAACACGGCTCCGACGGTCACATACGAGTAGTTGACCTCCGTACTCAAAACGGTATTCTAACGAGACCGCTCGTTAAACTATGCTTCTTACCAACCGCAGATAACACCGAAAATACACATCCGTACAACAGTAAGTTTGATAAAGTATAATTTTTAATTAAATTACGAGTTTTTCCAAAGTTTGTTAGTGTTTCATGAATAGTGAGATTGTTTTTATAAAACAAGATTTGTGTCTTAATTGGTTGAGGGGTTTCGTTGTTTCTGGTATTCAATAATTATAAGAATTCTTAGTAGAATGTATTGTCTTGTAAAATATATTTGGTGCGTATTCTTTGATTATAGCATGTCACCGTTTCATTTTGACATTGAAATTTCTTGGAGACCCGGCAAAAGGGAGTTTAATGGAGTTACTGCTGCAAAATTATAATCCGTTATAATAATTACTTCTCAATTTATGTACTGGAAAGTGAAGGAATCAAATGGGTTTTTAAATTGTGTTATATAAGGAAATTATATAAGGGAATCCGACTTTGATTATTTTCACACTGTAACATAAGAATGTTAGAAAAATTATACGTACTAAATTTAGTCGAAATAGGTTTCCTCGTCCACGAGTTATGGATTTCAGAAAAAAGTGTGTGGCGTCACGCCCATTGCTCAATTTTCGCACCAGTTCTCATAAAGCCTTCTCATATCATATCGGAGGTAAAATTTAATGTCTCTGGCGTAATTAGTTATGGATTTATTGCGCTTTTAGTAGTTTTGAACCGTATCGTTATACTCGTATGGAGAGTGAGTGGGGTTATCTTCGGATTTCATCCATTTTCATACTGTCGGTAGGAGTTTTTATAATATTCGAGCTTAGCAAATTTGGTTGTTGTAGCTTTAGATATGTACATTAAACATATTATAGAGGGTGACCAAGCCCACTTTTTCAAAATTTTTTACACACAGGTGGCCTTTGCTACTGCGATCCCCTGTGACAATTACAGTTTTATATCTTAATTTAGTGCTTAGTTATGGCACTTTATATATTTTCGTGGGAATGGCAGTGGTTCGATTATGCCCATCTACGAACTCGATTTTTTTTCCTACGCACCAAGTTTCATCAAGATATCTCAATTTTTACGCAAGTTATAGTTTGCACGGACTCATCATCCTGGTCATTTATACATATATACATAACCCTATATCTATCTCGCTTAGTTTTAGGGATACGTGCAACCGTTAGTTGAACAAAACTATAAAACTCTGTAGCAACTGGTTGCAAGAGTATGAAAAGGTGGACTGAAACCAGAATAGGATAGGGTCGTAGCAGAATAATTCCATTTAGATCATATGAAGGAAGTCAGCTTCGGCGGAAAAATCATACAAAGTAAATACTACTTATTTTACTTGCCACATCAAGCAGTAGACCAAAGAAATCACAAAGGTTAGAGTTGTCTTTAATGCGTCAAAATCCACAAGTTCGGGATTGACATTTTATTTACGGGACCCATTCAAATCCGAAAGGTTTCCTTTTGTAAAAAATTACCCCAAATCATCTAAATATAACAAAACATATATCGAAAGAAAACTTTTTGGAAACTAATTTCCTTAAATTCGAAAATTTCCTTAAATTCAAAAACTCTGCGGATTCAATGGAATGCAAGGCGATACCGCGACCACAAGCCACTTATTAGTAGCAAAGGCTAAGGGTGGCTCCTTTAAAAGCGTCTTACCTCGACTTGAGCTCTGTGGCGTCCTACTACTCGAAAAATTAGTTTCCATGGTGCACACCCTCTTAGACATGAAGAAATACAGATTGTTTCCATAGTCCGATTCTGAAATTGTTCTTGGCTGGTTGGAAAAACCACCACAAGCATGGAAGATGTAATTTATAATCGAAAATCGAAATGGCCACCGATAGTTAACAGAATCTCCCGATCTTCATAATTAATATAATTGCACCAGAAAGTCGAAAAATGAATCCTTTCACAAAACATGGGATGATACCGATATCCTTGTGCAGATTTCATCGTTCCTCATAAAGCGACTTAAAATTAAAGTTAAGTGAGTCCCCCCGGAATCTCCCCAATGCGATACATTGACGCACCTCGAACTTCAAAAGGCAAAGGTTGCTCTAATTCCAACTCAAGTGCGCTAATTCAGCCGCGATATTTCATTATTAAGAGAATCAAAACCCATTGATGAAAATTCATTCCTTAGACACGAAAGGTCTACTTCATGCGATTGGTAGCAGTGGCGTAACTACAACGGGCGCCCGGGGCCAAGGATGTTCTGCCGCCCCCCCTTCGAAATTAAAGAAAAATGCCAGTAACTTGCCGAATCCTATCTAGATTACTTGGATAACGAAGATTTTTACAGTGACATCCAAGACGTCCTACTTTTATTAAAGAGAGCGAAGAAAATCGAAGAACAAATTGGATTTTCGCCAGAAAAAGTTTTATTATACATTTCTTCAATAGGACTGGAAGCCTACAAGACGTGAGCGACAGCCTTAAGAATACTACTCACTATACCTGTATCAGTTGCATCTTGTGAAAGATCTTTTAGCAAACTTAAATTGATCAAATCTTACTTGAGATCGACCATGAGTCAAAGTAGACTTCCAATCTTGCGATTCTCTCAATAGAATGTGAAACTGCTTCAACTTTAAATTACAATGATATGATATGAGATTTCGCAGCGATCACAGCTAGAAAAGTGCATCTTTAATTTCTATCACTATTTTTAAGAAAGACATAATCCAAAAGATATAAAACAAATTCAAAGACTGAAGAGTATTCGAGTAAAAATTAACATTTTTCATTGTTATTCAGATTATTGACATTGGTATGAAATTCAAAGCCCTTTTAAAACCCTCAAGTTTTAATGTCAACAACTTGAGAATAAGACCAACAAGTGGCATTCAGAGGCGGAACATCTTTGAATGTATTGTGTTACAAAGGAAGTTTATTAAAATTATTTATGTTAGGCTGAAAAATTAAATTAGATTTCTTTAAGAATTATTGTTATCTGCATCATCCATTTCTTCATTTTTCTTTTCAGTTCTTCGAAGTCAATGGATGATTTCTTCCCACCACTCTTAGGGACTTACTAAAGTTAGTCTCCATTCAAATCTAATGATTCCTCCTGTGAATGGCATATTCTGTGCTTGAACAACACCAAATGAGATAGGGTGGAGAGCTCGAGCTGCATCGATCTGCATTTTCAAGTGCAAGATCTGCACTATGCATGAGCAGAAGTTGCGATCAAAGCACTTCCACCGTAACGCTGCAACTTAGCTCTGCCTTTCACAATAATCGATGTCGATTTTGCTGGACCATAATGAAAGACGCCACATAGCCTCTGTTTGTTTTACGATAAAAAGTCGAATCTGAGTAAGGAAGCTTTTCACGCGGCATTTGCTCGCTTTTCAAAAAACTGATGAGCGATAACGGTAAAACCTTCATTGGAGGCAAAGAGTGATTGAAAAAGAGCTTATGAACGCTCCTCAAGCAAATAATTGGCAGTTAATCTCCCCAATGAATGGCACGAGCAAATAAAACCTAAACGTTTAACGAAATTTAAATTTTTAATAATTTACATAATTTCGAAATTCAAGTCTCCGATGGGTAAATTTCGCCCTTAACAATCATGTAGAATTACTCGACTTCTTTAAAAGACCTTTTGTCCAAAATTACATCCAAAGACTCAAAGAAAATAAATTATAGTAGGTATTCTGCCCTCACAACTCACGAACTCAGATGCCAAGGTCTGTCTCACCATACATGTCATGTTATATACATACACTAACCCGCTATTTTAGAAGTGAGAAATCGAAGTAGGTCGAAGCAATGCCAGCTCCCTTCTCGTATTGAACCCATTCTTGAAATCAAAAAGATTAATCTGGGCTAATGGAAGACTGGTAAACTGCAGCTTCGGTTGCAATAAAAGCCTTCCATAAATATCCCCGCGAATATCCCTTTTTACTACATTAATTTCACATTTCTCCATGAGCTAAGTATACCTGGTGAGCATCATTTGATGCAACAAATGGTTCGATTAGAATTTTACATCCCGCGGCTAATGTCACTAATAAACCTTGTACTTTGTATAAACAGAAAATGCGCAGGCAAATCCTGAAGCTCTTCATCTGAACTTTACAATTGCTTCTAAATCCTTAATACAAGTAGTACTGGGATTGATTTTGCTGGACCCTTTCAGGTAAAGACCCTTTATGTTGGGGTCTTCCTCATTTAGAAAGAGTTATGTTTCTGTGTTTGTAAGCCTTATAACATCGGCAGTTGATACCTCCAAGCACCCCAGCATGGGCGGACTCTGAGAATCAGCAAGCAATTAAATTATAAAGAGTTTACCACATTACTCGCTCGTATCGAAGCCGTTAAGAACAAATTAACGGTCAATCTGATTCCTCTCGCAATATTTCTTCGACTTTACAGCTCTAACACTTGGGATTTTCTCAAAGGAGCTTCTATTCTAGCCATTCCTGAAGCTAAGGGAGACTCACTCATATTAATAAACCGTTGACAATAATCAAGATTCTACATCATGAATTCAGCCAGAACAAACCGAGTGTAGCAGACTGTGTCAGCATTAAAGACGATTGTCTTTCTCATACCTAATGGTGACTCGGTCGCATAGAAAAGGTGCGTTCGCTTCTGATGGTCGCAAAAGAGCCTAAGATGTTCTAACAGAAACCGAGTATACTAATGCGATCAATAGTTAAACTGTGCGCACAGCAAACTAAAATGCATGTTTGAATAAATCATACGCAAATACAAACAAGGACTTTATCAAAATTAAGAACAAAACCATATTTGTAACATGTATCATTATTTACATAGAAAGGGACGATACGAGTATTCGATATTATCGCCAATTCGCACAAGGCGATAAAGGCCGCTGGGAAGCCGTGCGCTGC
>CM050323.1:45024051-45049051 GCA_027475135.1 Bactrocera correcta
AGGCAGTACGCAGCAACTCGGACCGACGTATGGAACGCCTGTTTATCGTCGAGATCTTAAATTGAAAACGTAAAAATACAGCTTGTGTAAGAACTAAAGCTGCTCGACCTTCAGCACTTCGTTCTATTGTCTCTTGAAAAGTCCCAAGAAGATTCGATGTTTTCGAGCCAAATTTTTTTCAGCGATGACGCCCATTTCTAACTCAATGGTTATGTAAACTAGCAAAATTTCCGCATTCGGAATGCAAGATTCAAGAACCGCCATTTCATGCAGAAAAAATAACGGTTTGGTGTGGTTTGTCGGTCGAACGAGTCATCGAAAAAAGGATACAACGAATTGGCTAACATTTGAAAGAGATAATATACAAAAATAAATGCCAAATGATGTTCTTTCGGAGAAAAATAAAAATTCCCCAAAAAACTTGAAGCTTCTGTGTCTGTTTTTAAAAAAGTGGGGATCCTCGAAATGGACCATCCTTTAAGAAGTATTGAATTAAGCAGATTTAAAAATAGATTTCTATACTTAAAAAATTTTGAAAAGATTTGACTTTTACTTGGAAAACAACACACATAAAATAAGTACAGGTTTCAAAAGTTAACCATACCGTTTATGTAATAATGAATAAATCTTTTGTTACTGTCCAAACTATTTAAATGTGAAATATCCTTTTTACTTCTCCAACCCCTTTTTTGCCGCAGTATATGCGACCTTCCAGGGGCGATTCAGCTGCACGTTGCAATACGATTGTTTCGGAGGCTCAATCTATGTACAACATCTATGTATATACATAAGATATTAACCTAATTTTATATTATTATTTTCATTCCGGTAATAATAGTTGCTTTTAGCCTCAAAAAATTAATATCTAAAATATTTATGTGTACACATATATATATGTGCCTTTCATTAGCCCGCGGCCTACCGTGCCGATAATTGGGATTAATTTTTCGCGACTTCTTTTTTTTTTTCTCCAAAATCCAACCACATATTGTTCAAACAGTTGAGTGTACATAGATCTGTATACCATATTTGGCTACTGGCTTTATAAATAATATTTCTCATTGTACCCCTTACAATGTGGCAATGAGCATTGAATGCAATCGAAACCTTTGAAACCTCAAAATCAATAAGCGCCAATTTTAGCCTGCATGCCTGTCAATGAAGTCAATAAGTCACACCTCTCAACCATCCGAGTGTGCCGACATCCAACTCCGGTCGCAATCAAACGCACCCATCAACATTGCGGTTATTAATTTTTGCATCATTTACGCAATATTCCATTTTATTTATTTTATTTCTTACTTTATTATAATAATATTTTTTTTTTTTACTGTGTCTTCCTTTCTTCTTTCGCTCATACATGTGCTTATTTTGTGCACCTTAATTTTTTTGTTCGTCTTTATTAATTTTTACACTTGGTATGTGTGATGGGTGATGATTGGATGAGACGGCCTTTCTTCCAAATTCAAGTACTTTCATGTAAAGTACGAAAGTCTTGCCATAAATGACGGCCTTCGCACATTTCGTAAACGTTTATTTAATTATATTGTATTTTTATACCCTTGCAACGTGTTGCTACAGTACAATAGTTTTGCTCACCTATCGGTTGTATGTATTGTCCGAGCAATCTCTAACTTGGGTAAAAATTGGGATATCTTGGTGATGCGCACTCCTTAGTAAAACAAAAAATACAAGTTCGCAGATGGGCGTAATTGGATCATTGCCACGCCCGCAAAACGCCATTAACCGAAAACATATAAATTACCATAATTAAGCACTAAACTAAGATAAGAAACTTTCATTTGCCACAAAGGAACACAGTACCAAGAAGTGGGAAAAATATTTTGAAAAGTGAGTGTGGTCCCGTCCTCTAATAAGTTTAAGGGAGTATTCTAGTCTAAAAACATGAAAGGTAATTTTTAAAGTGTCGTAAAAAAGGCAATTAATATTTTTACCATCCATTTTTTTACTAGTTGTTTATTAATTTTTGAAGAGTACAGAAAAAAATTAAAAACTAAAAAAAGTAAAAAATTTCAAAAATTATGAGCTGATGAAGTGGGGGGTCTTTAAAAATTTCCACGTGACCATGCCCATGATTTCAACCCTCCTAGTTATCCGAAACCAAAAAAAAAAAAGTTTAATAATTTAGAATAATGTCGCAATGGTCGGAACTACGAAGAAGTGGGAAACATTTTTTTTCACAAAATGGCGACTGCCTAAAAAAAAAAAAAGGTTTTGGATCACTTTTTCTGACTATTTCGAATTTTTTAAAAATAATAAAAATAAAAATTTGGGGATGGGGCTAGTTCCAACCATAGACAAGCCTATAAAGAAGACTCTATAAAAATTTCAAGTAAATCGGTCTAGTAGAACCTGAGAAATCGCATATCCGGGGCCCGACAGAACGCATTCGACTCAATTTAGTACGTGGCATTCCTCTCATATTCCTCTGCCATAGTGCGAAAAACGACTAAATCGGACAACAACTACGCCTACTTTCCATAAAACACAATTTTAAACACCATTTCCTTAAAAAAACGCAGGAAATTTTTTTTTAGTATGTGATATGAAAATAGTTAATAGATAAAATCGGATTGGTACTACTACTACTATGAATGAATTACATATTGTAAATGCATATATATAATTGCTTGGATTTCGATCTTCTGATTAACGTTTTACATCTTAAGGAATTTCCTTGGCCTTAAATCCTTGCAAGATAAAATGTTCGGTTGCACCCGAACTTAACCTTCCATACTTTTTTGTATACATATACTCGTATGGGCATGGTTGAGACCTACTTTGGTATTTCTAGAGCAGATTTTCGCTGCAAAAAGACAGCGGTCCGAGTCAATGTTAGGACCTCGGAGCGTACGCTCGTCCAAAGAATTTCTTCCGTCTATTACAGCATGATCGATCTGGTTGGTAGCTTTTCGATCCGGATACTTACCAGGCTGTCTTGATGAATATTCTTATGATGGTATCTAGTACTACAGACCACCATATTTCGGACCCCGGCGGAATCGATCATCCTCAATCCATTTGGGGATGTTTCAACATGGAGCCTGAATTTACCGACCTTTGTACCAAAGATACCTTATTTGCCCTCCCTGTCGTGCCACTCATAGGAGAATTCTTTGGTTATACTTATGGTTCCTCGTGAATCGTGATTGCTTGAACCCGGCGACGGAGTCTCCATGAATCCCACATCGAATTTGCGCTACTTTATATGGCCACATTAGTAAATGTCATAAGGACCTATTTGTCCCAGCTTTTTTCCATCAACCATCTGGGCAGCGGCGGCTTCCCAATTAAGGAAGCGAACATTTATTATATAATTTTAATTAAACTACCTTGCTTGTTTTCTTGGTACAGAATTCCATCTTTCAAGTTACCCATAAACTCTCTGAACTAAGAATTAGTTAGTTTCAATTTGAAATACAATTTTAATAAGTTTATAGTTTCAAAAGTTTTTGCAGTTTTTATCTTGAGCATAATTCCAAAGATGGCAATAAATGTCCAACCCATTCGGAATCACGTAAAAGGAACAAGACTTAGAAAAATGGCATCAAATCGCATAAAAATGCAATTAACGGTACAGCAAAACTGCGAAATGACTCCGCATCTTTAATTTAGACAGTTAGGTTTTATGTTCGAACATCAGGCATTAAACATAATTTATGACAGTTTTTTTGCTAATTAGTGATGGATTGCATTAGACAAAATCATTTAATGATGAAGAGGACATTAATTAAGAGAGCAACAAGCTGCATGACGGCACACAAGAATTTTGCAAAGTTCAAATAAAGTCAGATTATATTAAAATCACTTTTATCGACAGCTATTTGAATCTTGTATATTTTATATACTCAAGCCAGCTCATTAAGCGATTTTCCTAATAATTTCGGCGACAAACAAAAGTCTTAAACGACAAACCGGCTGAAGACAAAAGCAAATTTCCGCTTTTGCTTATCTCATTGCGGCTTATTAAAAGTGTGGCTAGGCCGTTACTAATGAGCACAGCAGCTGGTTTTGGCTTCTGAATGCGCTCACCACTTTTCAAGAACACATCGTCGGCGAACAACTTACAACACATTACACGACTAGGCAATGCCTCGGCAGAACAAACATTTTGGTGATTGAGTAATTAAGAAACGTTGACTTAACTTAATGTTGTCGCAATTAACAAACAAAGAAAACGGTTTTCTAAACTCATACGTCTTGGCGATAATGAGAAGTGAGCGCAAGCGGCGGGTGCGGCAAGTTAGAAGCTTGAGAATACTACCGTTAGGTAGCTACTCACCACATCTGACCTTTAGCTCAAACAATACAAGGCACAGAAAAATCACACAGCCAAAATAAGATATGAAATTGACAGAAAATTAACATTCTTTGTCCACATCAGAATTCTGTAAGTGTTGTTTATGTATTTATTAGCATTTGAATAAGCATTAATTTTGTCATTGGAAAAAATTCATAAAATGCAGATACTTGCAACACAAGTAGCGTTAACAACTGTAAGGTATGCATTTAAATAGTAGAGAAACCTATAATTTATTTTACTTAATTTTTTATTTAAATTTTTTAAAAACAATGAACTGTTGGATTTTCCCTAAAATCGATTAAGCCTTAGATTCTTCTTCTTTATTGTCGTAAGCGGTTATAGCCGAATTAACAACAGCACCCCAGCCATTCTTCTTCTTTTCACAATGTGGCGCCAGTTGAAAATTCCAAGCGAAGCCAAGTCCTTCTACACCCGGTCTTTCCGCGTTTTCATCACTTCAGACGACATGACCCTAGCAAGCTTGCTCGCTGTCTCTTAATTAACTGAACTATGTCAACGTCGTCGTAGAACTCATATATAAAATTGGTCCATCGAATGCGATATTCGCAGTTGCCAACGCCAAAAGAAGATAAATCTTCCGCCGAACATTTCTCTTGAAAACTCGTAACGTCGACTCATCAGATGTTGTCATCGTCCTTGCTTCTGCACTACATAGCAGGACGGGAATTATGAGTAACTTGTAGAGTTCGGTCTATATTCGTCGAAAGAGGACTTTACTTCTCAATTGTCCACTCAGTCCGAAGTAACACCTGTAAGAAATAGTTATTTTGCGTTGATATTCGAGGCTTCGAAAAATGTGACTGTCAGCAGTGACGTTGGAGCCAAGACGCTAGTACGACGACTGTTTGTTTGATGACATGAGATATTTTCTCTTGCCATGGTTCACTGCCAGACCCATTTGCTTCGCTCCCTTATTCAGTCTACAGAAAGAAGAGCTAACGGCGCGGATGTTGAGGCCAATGATATCAATATCATCGGCGTAGACCAGCAGCTGTACACACTTATAGAAGAATATACCTGCTCAGTTAAGTTCTGCAACTGGAATTATTTTCTCCAGCAGTAGTTAGAGTGGAGGATGGAGTCATGTGTAGAAGTTCACGCAAGTGAGGAAAGTTCTCTGATCGCCATTCACTTGGGAGTGGCCAGAAACGATTCTTTTACATATGACTCAAGCAGCTCACGACTTCCGGTCTTTGACCAAGTATCCTCTGGGTAGCCTAAGAACATCCGTTTGAAGGCGAGCTAAAGTGAGAAGGCGAACCCCCCCTGCATAGGGTTGTGCGCTGGGTTTGGGACCCGCCACGTAAAAAAACACCCCCAATGAAAAAGCATAAACAGCCTCGGATGAGAGCCCCCCCTTTTGATGACGACCATGGCAAACGAAATAAGGACTATGATTTGAGGGCATGCACCTGGAATGTCCGGTCCCTTAATTGGGAAGGTGCCGCTGCCCAGCTGGTAGATGTCCTCGTAAAGATAAAGGCTGACATCACCGCCGTCCAAGAAATGCGATGGACGGGACAAGGACAGAGACAAGTAGGTCCTGGTGGCATTTACTACAGTGGCCATATAAAGGAGCGCAAGTTTGGTGTTGGATTCGTGGTGGGAGAGAGACTCCGTCGCCGAGTACTATCATTCACTCCTATGAATGAACGTCTAGCCACAATTCGCATCAAAGCGAGGTTCTTCAACATATCGCTGATTTGCGCCCACGCCCCGACGGAAGAGAAGGACGATGTGACCAAAGATGCCTTTTATGAGTGCTTGGAGCGCACTTATGAGAGATGCCCCCGCCACGATGTCAAAATCGTGCTTGGCGACTTTAACGCCAGGGTGGGCAAAGAAGGTATCTTTGGCACTACGGTCGGTAAATTCAGCCTCCACCAGGAAACATCCCCAAATGGGTTGAGGCTGATCGACTTCGCCGGGGCCCGAAATATGGTTATCTGTAGTACTAGATTCCAGCATAAGAAGATTCATCAAGCTACCTGGCAGTCTCCGGATCGAAAAACCACCAACCAGATCGATCATGTTGTGATAGACGGAAGACACGTCTCCAGTGTTTTAGATGTGCGTGCGCTCCGAGGTCCTAACATCGACTCGGACCACTATATTGTTGCAGCCAAAATTCGCACCCGCCTCTGTGCAGCAAAAAACGCACACCAACAAACACAAGGAAGGTACGACGTCGAGAAGCTGCAATCACAATAGACAGCCGAACGATTTTCTACTCGGCTTGCACTCCTGCTCTCTGAGAGCACTCGTCAACAACTCGGTATAAGGGAACTGTGGGATGGCATCTCAAACTCCTTACGTACAGCTGCAACCGAAACCATTGGTTTTCGGAAAGTGCAAAAGAACAGCTGGTACGACGAGAAGTGCCGTGTCGCAGCGGAGAGAAAACAGGCTGCCTACCTCGCAACGTTACGATCGACCACAACACGTGCGGGATGGGTTAGATACCGAGAGTTGAAGAGGGAAGCAAGACGCATTTGTAGACAGAAAAAGAAAGAGGCCGAAATGCGTGAGTACGAAGAGCTTGATAAGCTGGCCGACAGGGGTAATGCTCGAAAATTCTACGAAAAGATGAGGCGACTTACAGAAGGTTTCAAGACCGGAGCATACTCTTGTAGAACCCCCAAAGGTGATCTAGTCACCGATGCCCAAAGCATACTTAAATTATGGAGGGAACACTTCTCCAGCCTGCTGAATGGCAGTGAACGTACAACGCCAGGAGAAGGCGAACCCGGTTCCCCAATCGATGACGATGGAGCAGACGTTCCATTGCCCGACCATGAAGAGGTTCGAATAGCAATTGCCCGCCTGAAGAACAACAAAGCGGCAGGGGCCGATGGATTGCCGGCCGAGCTATTCAAACACGGCGGCGAAGAACTGGTAAGGAGCATGCATCAGCTTCTTTGTAAAATATGGTCGGACGAAAGCATGCCCAACGATTGGAATTTAAGTGTGCTATGCCCAATACATAAAAAAGGAGACCCCACAATCTGCGCCAACTACCGTGGGATTAGCCTCCTTAACATCGCATATAAGGTTCTGTCGAGCGTATTGTGTGAAAAATTAAAGCCCACCGTCAACAAACTGATTGGACCTTATCAGTGTGGCTTTAGACCTGGCAAATCAACAACCGACCAGATATTCACGATGCGCCAAATCTTGGAAAAGACCCGTGAAAGGAGAATCGACACACACCACCTCTTCGTCGATTTCAAAGCTGCTTTCGACAGCACGAAAAGGAGCTGCCTCTATGCCGCGATGTCTGAATTTGGTATCCCCGCAAAACTAATACGGCTGTGTAAACTGACGCTGAGCAACACTCAAAGCTCCGTCAGGATCGGGAAGGACCTCTCCGAGCCGTTCGATACCAAACGAGGTTTCAGACAAGGCGACTCCCTATCGTGCGACTTTTTCAATCTTCTTCTGGAGAAAATTATTCGAGCTGCAGAACTGAATCGAGCAGGTACAATCTTTTATAAGAGTGTACAGCTACTAGCGTATGCCGATGATATTGATATAATCGGCCTCAACACCCGCGCCGTTAGTTCTGCTTTCTCCAGACTTAACAAGGAAGCAACACAAGTGGGTCTGGCAGTGAACGAGGGCAAGACGAAATATCTCCTGTCATCAAACAAACAGTCGTCGCACTCGCGACTTGGCTCCCACGTCACTGTTGACAGTCATAACTTTGAAGTTGTAGATAATTTCGTCTATTTAGGAACCAGCATTAACACCACCAACAATGTCAGCCTGGAAATCCAACGCAGGATTACTCTTGCCAACAGGTGCTACTTCGGACTGAGTAGGCAATTGAAAAGTAAAGTCCTCTCTCGACGAACAAAAACCAAACTCTATAAGTCACTCATAATTCCCGTCCTGCTATACGGTGCAGAGGCCTGGACGATGACAACAACCGATGAGTCGAACTTAAGAGTTTTCGAGAGAAAGGTTCTGCGAAAGATTTATGGTCCTTTGCGCGTTGGCCACGGCGAATATCGCATTCGATGGAACGATGAGCTGTACGAGATATACGACGACATTGACATAGTTCAGCGAATTAAAAGACAGCGGCTACGCTGGCTAGGTCATGTTGTCCGGATGGATGAAAACACTCCAGCTCTGAAAGTATTCGACGCAGTACCCGCCGCAGGAAGCAGAGGAAGAGGAAGACCTCCACTCCGTTGGAAGGACCAAGTGGAGAAGGACCTGGCTTCGCTTGGAATATCCAATTGGCGCCACGTAGCGAAGAGAAGAAACGAGTGGCGCGCTGTTATTGACTCGGCTATAATCGCGTAAGCGGTGCCTACGCCAGTAAAGAAGAAGAAGTTAGAAGTCGCACGACAGGAAGCTATATGTAAAAGAATCGTTTCTAGCCACTCCCAAGTGAATGGCGCTCAGATAACTTTGCTCACTTACGTGAACGTGAATTGCTCCATCCAATATGTTCATTATCTTAACATAATTGAGAGAGCGTGTTTTACTCATTAAAGTGTACTTTTGTGTGTAAAAGTGGGCAAAAATTTGAGATAGTCCTCATATAGCTAATATCAGGATTTTCAAATACTTGGCTGACTTTACTGCATGTGTGCCTTTTAATTGCATATACATAGTATTGCAAAAATAAATAAAATCGGGCCAATAATATCTCCTTTAAATCTAATATAATATCGTTAAACTTCTGTCAAATTTTAAAAGCATGTGTATTGGGTCTACGAATTACCCAAATTGACTAACATTTAATTATTTTCGTTACCCTAACAAACTTTATGCCAAATATGGCGGTCAGTGTAAGAGTATAACACATATAAAATTGCTTGGATCATCTGGTTGACGTGTTGCGGTATTTATTGCTTTGTTTTTACTTTCATAAAATATCATAATTTACCTTATTCAATTTCATATATTATAAATTTTAAATTGTCATTTTTTTATGTCTCTAACTACAATTAACTCCTTAAAATGGAGAAATCAAAAAAAGACTAAATGTTCTATTAATAAACAAACGTAACACCCTAAATTTATACTGGTTTCAGATATCACCATTTCAGTGCTATTATTATTAAAATATATTAATAATAACTTGTATTAAACAAAGCTTACTTCTTGCTTACGAAAATGTATGCGCATTGATAGTCAACAATTTATTATTTGTTATTGTTATAAATCTAATACCATAAAATCGTCTTATAATGTTATTATATTATATTGATTAAATTTTAATAACGAAGTATTAGTGAATCACTTTATATTCGTTTTGTATTTTAGTCATTTCTTGAGTACAGTCACAAGCTTAAAAGTCCTGGGACAGGTATCTAGTGCCTCAACCAGAAAGCATGGTTAATGCGGAAACAATTACATGCCCAATTCATGCAGGCTTTCCGTTTTTTTTCGTTGCATTGTGTTATTTCAGGAACATGAGATCTCGCTTGAATCGGGGTTCTAAGCAGAAAGCTTGAATGTCATTATTTCAAATATGCCGAACAGGCTTAACAACATCATTTCATACACCATATTGGTTCTTGCAAAGACAGACTGAATCCTGAATATTTACCAACCTCATAACAACGTGTTGCAATAGTTTTGAAGAGTTCTTCCCGAATCCATTAATATGTAATAGTTTATACCCTTTTCAAATGATAGTCTTTGGGAAGCGAAAGATTTGTAAGAAATAAAACACATACGAGTATAAGATAATTTTACATAAACCCACAAGAAATAGTCTGGCGGTGTTAAATCGCCCATAAAGGCTACACCACAGGCCCACGATGGGAAAAGATACGATCACTAAAAGTTTTCTTCAATAAATTGATTGTTTTGTAGGTTGTATAGCGCCGTCTTGTTGGATACAAATGTCGTTCACATCAACATACTCTAATGCAGGCACAAACGAGTCATTAATCATGCTTTACCGATTGACTATAACCTCATTTTTGAAGACACGTGAATCAATGATTCCTTCCACAAAGGTACACCAACCAGTTTCAGGATGTAACGGCGTCTCAACAATATCTTGTGAGTTATATAAACCAAAACTAGTAAAAATTTGTTCATAATTTAAAAATTCTTAACTTATTCTTTAAAATCTATGTCATCCCCTTCAAAGGTTTTCTCCTTGGCCCCAATACACTTATGCCTACATTTTTCCATTACTTGAAACAAAAGTCAATTTCCGGAATAGCCTTCAATGCGCGTACCGATTCACGTTTAATTTCTTCAATTGACTCAAAACGCTTTCTTGGGGGCGGTTATTTGAGTTTGTTGAATAGCTAGAAATCCAACGAAGCGAATATGGTGATTGCGGCACGATATTGGTTGAAAAACTCACGAAGAACGAATGCAGTACGCGACGCTGCATTATAGTGGTGCGAAAACCATGAGTTTTTGGCCCATAATTTCGGCCTATTTAAAAGTGCACAACTGTCGAGGAGAACTGTCAACATAACTTTGATTTTTGACCTGCTTTGATTTGTTTTTTTCGGGTCACCTTTGCCACGATATTCGGCCGATTGATTGTCTCTTTTCGAGTCATAGGAATTGATCCAAAACTCATCGCCAGTAATGATATGGTTCATGGCAACCTAGTAGTAGGAAAGCATTATTTCAAAGACGTTAAACAAAACCAATCGCGATTTACTTTTCTTAAGCCCAAATTTTCTTTCAAAATGATTTTCACTGATCTTTCTTATATTTCAACGATGCGAGTAAAATCTCTTACTGTTAGTCATCGATTCTCAAGCACCAATTGATTATTTTATTGCCGTTTTAATCGTCATGATGTTGTTGGCCGTCCTAGACGTGTTTCCATTCTCGACCATCTTTAAATAATTTGCACCAACCGACAAACAGTTATCACCGAAGGCCTTTTCCAACATTCCGAACGTTTCGACACCAGAAATCACTTACAGTATATGACATAGAAAAAAATATTGCGACAAATGGTTTTCGCGCTAAAAATAAATTAAAAAGTCTTACTACTTTCTACCCACAGTAGTAAATCAAGTGCGTTTTTTTTGTTTTCGTTGCAATTCAACCAAAAATATACTTTGTCGCTGAACAAAATTTTCTTGTGAAAATCGGGATGGGTGCCCATCTCCTTTTAGGTCCACACTACGCACTTCTCTCCATAAAGTGAATGGGTACAGAACCAATTGTTGCTCGCGATGGCGGATAGACTCATTCGGGTCCTTTCTGTAACAACTCCACTAGAGTAAATGAATTACCACACACCATTCACAAAGAAACACTCAATAATCTGCTGGATATTCCAATCCGCCTTAAATATCTAATCAAAACTTCAATTGTAATGGATAAACCTGTAGTGGAGCTTTGCTAACCGAAAAAAAACGTTCTCAAATTATACATAAACTATGGTATATATCAGATTATTGAACATATATTATAAGAATATAGTTACATATTATACATTTTCTATTCGTTACAGTATTAACCAATTAATATATGATCTTTATCCATTACTTCAAGAAAAATTTCGAATCGTGTCAATACGTCTCACTCAAGCAAAAGAACGAAACGTTTCTATTGATTGTATTTGCAGGTTATTCGTCGAACGCAAGGTGTGGCATAAAATTATAAATTCCTGTCAAATACATATGTTATGTTTTTATACCCTGAACAGCTTAAGTTTGACAACCTATAATATATATTTAGGTGGGTAAAATGCGAATGTTTTTTTTCACTTGGTGTTCTGAAAAATTGGTTGATTGAAAGTTGAAAGTATCTAAGCTCTTAACTGTAACGGAAAGGTCCTCCGTCTCACGGTTTTTCATTTTTTTTCTTATTACAAGATACAAAAATTCGTATTTGTTTCCAACCACATCAAAACATATTTCGTTTTATGGATTTTATATAAAATCGCCCATTAAAAAGACCGATAAAGATGCTATAACAGATGCACCTGAGAAGAGTATTATAGCTTCGGTGCAGCCAAAGTTCAAGTTTTTCTTGTTCTTCTTATTTTCTTATTTTCTTAAACGGTAGTCCTTTTGATGACGACCATGGCAAACGAATTAAGGACTATGATTTGAGGGCATGCACCTGGAATGTCCGGTCCCTTAAATGGGAAGGTGCCGCTGCCCGCCGCTGATTTATGTCCTCGTGAAAATAAAAGCTGACATCACCGCCGTCCAAGAAATGCGATGAATGGGACAAGAACAGAGACAAGTAGGTCCTTCTGGCATTTGCTACAGTGGCCATATAAAGGAGCGCAAGTTTGGTTGGATTTGTGGTGGGAGAAAGACTCCGTCGCCGAGTAAAATCATTTACTCCGGAGAATGAACGTCTAGCCACAATCCGCATCAAAGCTAGGTTCTTCAACATATCGCTGATTTTCGCCCACGCCCCGACGGAAGAGAAGAACGATGTAACCAAAGATACCTTTTACGAGTGCTTGGAGCGCACTTATGAGAGATGCCCCCGCCACGATGTCAAAATCGTGCTTGGCGACTTTAACGCCAGCGTGGGCAAAGAAGGTATCTTTGGCACAACGGTCGGTAAATTCAGCCTCCACGAGGAAACATCCCCAAAAGGGTTGAGGCTGATCGATTTCGCCGGGGCCCGAAAAATAATTATCTGTAGTACTAGATTCTAGCTACCTGGCATTTCGACTCCCACTATATTGTTGCAGCCAATATTCGAACCCGCCTCTGTCCAGCAAAAAACGCACGCCAACAAACACAAGGAAGGTTCGACGTCGAGAAGCTGCAATCACAACAGACAGCCGAACGATTTTCTACTCGGCTTGCACTCCTGCTCTCTGAGAGCACTCGTCAACAACTCGGTATAAGGGAACTGTGGGACGGCATTTCAAACTCCTTACGTACAGCTGCAACCGAAACCATTGGTTTTCGGAAAGTGCAAAAGAACAGCTGGTACGACGAGGAGTGCCGTGTCGCAGCGGAGAGAAAACAGGCTGCCTACCTCGCAACGTTACGATCGACTACAACACGTGCGGGATGGGATAGATACCGAGAGTTGAAGAGGAAAGCGAGAAGCATTTGCAGACAGAAAAAGAAAGAGACCGAAATGCGCGAATACGAAGAACTTGATAAGCTGGCCGACAGGGGTAATGCTCGAAAATTCAACGAAAAATGCGTCGACTTACAGAAGGTTTCAAGAGCGGAGCATACTCTTGTAGAACTCCCAAAAGTGATCTCGTTACCGATGCCTAAATCATACTTAAATTAAGGAGGGAACACTTCTCCAGCCTGCTGAATGGCAGTGAACGTACAACGCCAGGAGAAGGACCACCCGATTCCCCAATCGACGACGATGGAGCAGACGTTCCATTGCTCGACCATGAAGAAGTTCGAATGGCAATTACCCGCCTGAATAACAACAAAGCAGCGGGGGCCGATGCATTGCCGGCTGAGCCGAACTGATAAGGAGCATGCATCAGCTTCTTTGCAAAATATGGTCGGACGAAAGCATGCCAAACGATTGGAATTTAAGTGCGCTATGCCCAATCTATAAAAAAGGAGACCCCACAATCTGCGCCAACTACCGTGGGATAAGCCTCCTCAACATCGCGTACAAGGTTCTATCGAGCGTATTGTGATAAGATTAAAGTCCAACGTCAACAAACTGATTGGACCTTATCAGTGTGGTTTTCGACCTGGCAAATCAACAACCGACCAGATATTCACCATGCGCCAAACCTTGGAAAAGACCTGTGAAAGAAGAATCGACACGCACCACCTATTCGTCGATTTCAAAGCTGCTTTCGACAGCACGAAAAGGAGCTGCCTCTATGCCGCGAGGTCTGAATTTGGTATCCCCGCAAAACTAATACGGCTGTGTTAACTGACGTTGAGCAACACTCAAAGCTCCGTCAGCATCGGAAAGGACCTCTCCGAGCCGTTCGATACCAAACGAGGTTTCAGACAAGGCGACTCCCTATCGTGCGACTTTTTCAATCTGCTTCTGGAGAAAATAGTTCAAGCTGCAGAACTCAACAGAGAAGGTACCATCTTCTATAAGAGTGTACAACTGCTGGTGTATGCCGATGATATTGATATCATCGGCCTCAACACCCGAGCCGTTAGTTCCGCTTTCTCCAGACTTAACAAGGAAGCAACGCAAATGGGTCTGGCAGTGAACAAGGCAAGACGAAATATCTCCTGTCATTAAACAAACAGTCGTCGCACTCGCGACTTGGCTCCCACGTCACTGTTGACAGTCATAACTTTGAAGTTGTAGATAATTTCGTCTATCTTGAAACCAGCGTAAACACCACCAACAATGTCAGCCTGGAAATCCACACAGGATTACTCTTGCCAACAGGTGCTACTTCGAACTGAGCAGGCAATTGAGAAGCAAAGTCCTCTCTCGACGAAAAAAACCCAACTCTATAAGTCATTCATAATTCCCGTTCTGTTATGTGGTGCAGAGGCCTAGACAATGACAACAACTGATGAGTCGACGTGGCGAGTTTTCGAGAGAAAAGTTCTGCGAAAGAGTTATGGTCCTTTACGCATTGGCCACGGCGAATATCTCATTCATTGACATAGTGCAGCGAATTAAAAGACAGCGGCTACGCTGGCTAGGTCATGTTGTCCGGATAGACGAAAACACTCCAGCTCTGAAAGTATTCGACGCAGTACCCGCCGGGGGAAGCAGAGGAAGAGGAAGACCTCCAATCCGTTGGAAGGACCAAGTAGAGAAGGACCTGGTTTCGCTAGGAATGTCCAATTGGCGCCACGTAGCGCAAAGAAGAAACGACTGGCGCGCTGTTGTTGACTCGGCTATAATCACGTAAGCGGTGTCTACGCCAGTAAAGAAGAAGAAGGTAGTCCGATTATGCGATGGATGTGTAAGGGGAATGACAACACTCGTCAATAACACGTTGTTTTTGCAACTGAAATTTAAACAACAAATATTTTCATTAGAATACTCCCGAGAAACATAAATTTTCTTATAAATACACCAGTATACCAATTAATAAATAATAATATTAAAGCCAGGTTTATGAAGTTTACAACTAATCATAAATAGTAATGTGTTTACGCTAACACACAGCATTATTTTAATGTGAACACTTCCAAATTATGTATAAAAATTGAGCAACATATTGAAGTTGGAAAAAAGAGTATTGCACTCACCCATATAAAGTAATATTTCCCTTCATTCGTTAGACCAAAATATGGAAAATGTCATAAAGTCTACGTTAACTAATCGCCACATTACAAACAATCATTAAATAATCGTAAACAATTTCTAGTGCCAATTTGTCAAAATTAATGAGCTGACAAATTTTTAAATCGTGTCAATCATTGGCGTGAGAATCTCTCAGCACTTTGCTGAAGCTGTGCAGTGTTTTGAGAAGGCTGAAGTACAACAACACCCCAAGACTTTGTCAAAAACGTGGAAGAAATCAGCGGTAGCAAAAGGCAAGAGTGTGAATTTGAAAAGCGAGTTCTAAACAATGAGCAGCACAAGAATTTTGTGATTATGTAACGCTTATATATGTATGTATACTTGTGCAACAATGCATCAATGGAGATGTTGGCTTTAAAGATATTTGGCGATGGGGCGCAGTAGGCCATAGTAAAAACGGCATAAGCAAGTACTAAAGATTTATACAAATAGCCCAATTTATTAATCCAGTTCGTTCACACTTTAAATTAAAACGAATTTAAAATATTAATATTTAAAAAAAATAATTAAAGTAATAATATATAAATAAATAATATAATAATAACTAAGAATATAGAACTTTTACGGTCACAGCATTTATTGTTGGTTAATAAAGGCTTTCTAAATTATTTCGCCTGCATACGATACTGCAACGGTCCTTGTGTCTATAGACAGTTTGTTTAAAATAAAATTAAATTAAGCGCGGGTTTCAATTCAATGTTTTTATACCCCTGCAATTTGTTGAATAGCTCTATATTGCTCTATAGGAGCAGTGGTTCTCAAACTTATTTTGTCTACCGCTAACTATGAGAATAAATATTTTTTTAGCGCCCCCATTTTTTCACCTATCTAAAAACCACTATAACTTCAAATTAATTATTGTGAACTAACGGGTGATTTTTTTGAGGTTAGGATTTTCATGCATTAGTATTTGACAGATTACGTGGGATTTCAGACATGGTGTCAAAGAGAAAGATGCTCAGTATGCTTTGACATTTCATCATGAATAGACTTACTAACGAGCAACGCTTGCAAATCATTGAATTTTATTACCAAAATCAGTGTTCGGTTCGAAATGTGTTTCGCGCTTTACGTCCGATTTATGGTCTACATAATCGACCAAGTGAGCAAACAATTAATGCGATTGTGACCAAGTTTCGCACTCAGTTTACTTTATTGGACATTAAACCAACCACACGAATGCGTACAGTGCGTACAGAAGAGAATATTGCGTCTGTTTCTGAGAGTGTGGCTGAAGACCGTGAAATGTCGATTCGTCGCCGTTCGCAGCAATTGGGTTTGTGTTATTCGACCA
This sequence comes from Bactrocera correcta, assembly GCA_027475135.1. NCBI lineage: Eukaryota > Metazoa > Arthropoda > Insecta > Diptera > Tephritidae > Bactrocera > Bactrocera correcta. The sequence goes on from CM050323.1 coordinate 45,040,878, forward strand.
CATGGAAGATTTTACGCAAAGATCTTGGTGTAAAACCGTATAAAATACAGCTCGTGCAAGAACTGAAGCCGAACGATCTGCCACAACGTCGAATTTTCAGTGAATGGGCCCTAGAAAAGTTGGCAGAAAATCCGCTTTTTTATCGACAAATTTTGTTCAGCGATGAGGCTCATTTCTGGTTGAATGGCTACGTAAATAAGCAAAATTGCCGCATTTGGGGTGAAGAGCAACCAGAAGCCGTTCAAGAACTGCCCATGCATCCCGAAAAATGCACTGTTTGGTGTGGTTTGTACGCTGGTGGAATCATTGGACCGTATTTTTTCAAAGATGCTGTTGGACGCAACGTTACGGTGAATGGCGATCGCTATCGTTCGATGCTAACAAACTTTTTGTTGCCAAAAATGGAAGAACTGAACTTGGTTGACATGTGGTTTCAACAAGATGGCGCTACATGCCACACAGCTCGCGATTCTATTGCCATTTTGAGGGAAAACTTCGGACAACAATTCATCTCAAGAAATGGACCCGTAAGTTGGCCACCAAGATCATGCGATTTAACGCCTTTAGACTATTTTTTGTGGGGCTACGTCAAGTCTAAAGTCTACAGAAATAAGCCAGCAACTATTCCAGCTTTGGAAGACAACATTTCCGAAGAAATTCGGGCTATTCCGGCCGAAATGCTCGAAAAAGTTGCCCAAAATTGGACTTTCCGAATGGACCACCTAAGACGCAGCCGCGGTCAACATTTAAATGAAATTATCTTCAAAAAGTAAATGTCATGAACCAATCTAACGTTTCAAATAAAGAACCGATGAGATTTTGCAAATTTTATGCGTTTTTTTTTTAAAAAAAGTTATCAAGCTCTTAAAAAATCACCCTTTATATATGTATATTAACGGAGAATTCTAACCGAAACTTTTACTATAATCAGCAACTTGAAACCTGAGCGCAGTAAGTGACATAGAACGGCGCGTAGGTCTCAAGTTAACTCTTACGGGCTCCACCTGCCAATAAGAATGATTATTGAAACACAACTTTATAGTATTAAAACAGAGAATCTTTTATTAAAAATAAAACAAAAATAATCGATCCATATATAAAAACTAATGTGAAGGATGAATCTGATGCTGTTTAATAAGTTTGTTAATATCAGGTTCCAATTTACTCAAGAACAGTCACAACTCGCCACGTTCGGTAACAAGCAAACGATTTCTATTTTTAGTAAGCAGTGTTGTCACAGCACTAAATCCACGTTCACACAAATATGACGATGGGAAAGCTATCAAGAATCGTTGAGCGATTGACCACAATCCAGGGTACAATTGCGAGATCGGTTTTTGTAGCCAAAATTCTTGGTAACCATTTTTGAACTTGATTTTTATTTCCTCGTTTGTTGTCAATTCTATAAGTTCTTCTTCCAGCTGAGGTGACATTGCTGTGTTGACGGATCCAACATCCAGTCTGGTATTTCCAAGTTCAAAATGTCCTGGTATCTTTCGGTGAAGTCAATGTGGAGGTTTTCCAAATGTTGGCAGTAGGCAAATAATTCGCCATTACCACATGATAATGATAAATTCGGAAAATTGTGAAACTTACGTCTGCCCAGATTCGTTTTGTGTAGAAGCAGTTTGACTGCGAAAGCAGCAACGACGTTTTTTGTTTTAATTAAATTTAGTTTATCGCCTTGCAGTTGGAGATTCATGTCGTTAAACAAATTATATAGGTCCGTCATGTAAGCTATATCATTCTTTGATGTTATGAGCTTGGCTTGAAATTCTGTATCTTTAGTTTCCAGGAACTCTATAACAGAGTCAAACAGGTTGTAGAATCGAGTCAGACAATTGCCTCTTGATAGCCAACGAACTTCAGTATGAAACAATAAACGATTGAAATCCTCGTCATTAGTAACACAAAGCTGATGAAATAATCCATCATTCAAAGAGCTGTTGCGGATTTTATTGACTGCTTTGATGACATATTGCAGTGATTGAAATAGTTTTTCACTTAAGTTTTTAGCAAGTAAATGTTGTCGATGAATAACGCAAAGTACGACAAGGACATCTGGAATTTTATTTTTTAAGTGCGCTATTAAGCCTTTATGGCACCCTATCATAGTCGGAGCGCCATCCGGAGCAATGGAAATAATATTTTTCAAAGGAATCTCTTTCTTATCGCAAAACTTTTCCAATATATTGAATATGGTTTTGACTTTTGTATCGGTCTCTAAATTTCTAGCAAATAATAGTTCTTCACATATTTTCTCATCTTTAATAAACCTCACCTGAGACATCAACAATGCTTCATTAGTTGGTAAAGTGGACTCATCGAGCTGAATTGAGAATTGGCTTGTACTCAGGTGATCGCACAATGATTCTTTAATGTGTTGAGCAATTTCATCAATTCGTCTTTGCACAGAATTACGAGTATTACTCAAAGGAATTTTTCGGATAATATTTGTGGCCGGTTTATGAAGCACTCTTCTCCGATGTTATGTGCTTTGCCTTTTTGAGCAATTTACAAAGAGATATTGTACGAAGCTCGAAGTCCGTCGTCGTCTTGCTTAGCAGCCGCAGAAAATAGTTTTGCTACACTTGGCTGAGTATTACGCTCCTTCTCTAGGTCTTGAAAATATGCTACATTCTTGTCTCTCTTATCTGGATGCATTTTATTCAAATGATCTTGCAGTCTTGAAGGCTTCATTGCTTCATTCGAAAATGTTTTTAGACATAGAAGACACAAAGGCTAGGATGGGTTTGTGGGATTCTCAGTGAAACCGAATTTAATGTATTCCGCACAGTATTGCCGTCTCTTCTTTTTTACTTCCGACATTGTTTTGCTTTGAGAAATACGTTTAACTTCGCGAGTACTGTAAAGGAGGCGTAAGTAATACTCATCTACATATTTCGCGCAAAACCACAAATGAATATAAAATAAATATTACATTGTTTATATAGGAATGCTTAAACATAATTATTAAATAGTAGTCCAAAAATATGAATTCTTATTTTTCCTAGAAACACAATTGTAAAAAAAGGATCTTTCTCCTTTTCGTATTATCTTATTTTTCCCAGAAATACATTTGTAAGAAAGGATAAAGATCCTTTTTTTTATTTTCCACATAAAAGATTTAAGGTGTTCAAAAGCTCAAAACTTGCGCTACATCAGCTACTTACCCAACGTCATTTCGCAAGTGATAAAACAAATTTTTCAAGAGCTCAAAGCATGCGTTACATCAGCTCGCACCTACCTACCCTACACCTTTGCGCAAATACAGATTTGGCAATGGCATTAGCAATACGTTTGACAGTTAATATTCTATAAATTCTATCCTGTCGAGACGCCCCGTTATGAAACGGAGCGACCGATGGACATGATTTTCATTTTTTCTATATTCAATAAAATAAGACAGATATATGAACTACGCGGAGAGAAATATAAAACCGAGTTTGAGCAATCTTTTAATTCATATTAGTTGATGTTCACAAGTTGTTGTTGAGAGTCGAGAACTCATGTAGTGGTTGTCTAAGAGGCCTCCTAGCTAAATAAAATTACAAATAATCCCCCAGGCCTCTACACAACGCCCCCATTTTTCTGGGTCTCTTACCCCCCCCTTGACACCTGCAGCGCCCACAAGGGGACGTTATCGCCCACTTTGGGAAACACTGCTATAGAATATAATAGTTTAGTTCACCTAACAGTTGCACGTATCACCTTAAACTAAAGGAGATATAGTCTTAGACATATATAAGTGATAAGGATGACGAGACGAGATGAAATCCGGGCGACTGTCTGTCTGTCCGTTCGTGCAAGCTATAACTTGAGTTAAAATTAAGATACTCGTTAATACATAAATATATTGATGAAACTTGGTATGTGTGTTATTTGAAAAAAAAAAAACAAAAACCCAGTTCGTAGATGGGCGTAATCGGACCATAAATAAGCACTAAATGAAGGTATAAAACTCTAATTTGGCCAGGTGATCGCTATAGCAAGAGGCACATGTGATCAACAATTTTTTAAAAACCCCTTGGGGCCTTTTTGGCCCACCTGGGAAAGCCCTTTTTTTTTTTTTCCTTTTTTAAAAAAAAATTTTGGAATTAAAAAAAAGGAAAAGGCCGGCAAAATTTTAAAAATTTTTTTCTTAAAAACGGAAACCCTTGTTTTGCCCAAAGGACTTTTTTAGCACCAAAAATGTCGATTGAAATATCGAATTGTATTGCTGAACATGATTAAACAAAGCTTCGAAGAATTAATGAATACAAAGGGGCTTTCCAAAAATAAATTTAAATTTTTTAAAACTACGCCCCGGGGGCCCCTCTATATGTTGACGGGGGCGTTAGAATCTGCTATTTTTTTATTTTTGGGGGTTTTGATACTTCATTGATTGGAAGTGAAGTTATTGCGTTTTAAGTGTCAGTATGTTTTGTATTGGTGCGAAAATGACCCTTTGAACAAAAAGCAAAATTAAATTTTTTTTAAAATTGGTAAAATTTTTTCCGAAAATTTTTAATTGATGAAACAAGTTTATGGCGATGGTTTCCTATCCCTTTGCAGAGTGCAATGGAAAAATTTTTAACATTTTCAAATGGTCGTGAGGACATAAATGACGATCAACATGGGGCCAATCAAAATCCGTGATCACCCGGGAAAATTTCCCTCGAAACTGTGCTGAATTCTTTAAAAAAACAGCCGAAAACATCATTGAAATTCATGGGAAAAAAATTGAACAAAAATTGATTTATGCATTTTGACCGAACAATTTTGGGGTTACGAAAGGTGGGTGGAATTTGTTCCGCACAAATTGAATGACGACCAAAAATTGCTCAGAATCCAACATTCAACGATTTCACCAAAAATCGTATTTTAACCATTAACCACTCCCCGTATTCACCTGATATGGCACCATGCGACTTCTTCCTTTTCGGAAAAATACATTTGATCATGAAAGGAAAGCGTTATGCAGACGTAAAGGCCATTCAAAAGGCTTGCACCGGCATACTGACGGCCATACCTGCCAACGAGCTAAAACACTCGTTCAACATGCTTTTGGACCATGTAAAAAGCTGTATTGAAGCAGAAGGAGACAATTTTGAATAAAATAAATTGATTTTGACGAAAAAAGCATTTGTGCTATTTCTTTGGAAGACACCTTGTACAATGGTTTGGCTGGCAATCCCACTTTGCCATTAGCACAATACATCCCGCGCGTTTAACCCTGAAAGTTAGCCGGACCACAATGTGGATAAACTGCGGACATCAATCCAAAGTAAGCGTACATACTATAATTAATATGAATGGTGTCATTAAAAGCAACATGCATCATTTGAGCCAAAATAGCACGACGCACGTCCGAGATCACCGTGCCATTTCAGTTCAAGTAAAGGGTCAACAGATTTATTTCGTGACGTTTGACCGATTTTGTGCAAACTTTCCATAAACAATCTACTAAATAATGAGAACAAAGCTTAAAGATTTGGTTTGGATAGGTGAGCCCGTTCTTAAGATATAAAATTACAACGAAAAGTGGCCTTGCATTGCATTACATTTGTATGCAGGAGGTTTCCATCTGAGAATATTTTGGTTTTGGATTGGCCTGCACATAGACCGAACTTAAAATCAATCAAAAACCTCTGAACAGATGTCAAAAGGAGCTTGGGAAAGAAATCACAAAAAAATGCTGACGAATACTAACTTCAAACATTATCTAATAACACTATTGATAATTTTTTTATATTTTTAGTATTGGTTATAATAAAGCCTTGAGTTTCCTTTATTAGTTGACCAAGACAAAATAGATATATGTATAAATGCACATATGTATATGATTCATTTTATGTCGCGAGTTGCCAAGAAAACATTTTTGTTTTGTAATATCTATCTATATAAATAAAAATGAGCCCCTTTTTCCCTTGGTCACGGCATCACGCATGAATCGATTTCACTAATTCTGTTAGGAGAAGGTTCTTATGTAAGAAAAAATTGCGACAGTTGTATCTATTATATAAAAATTAATAGCAAAATGTGTTGCTAAGCGCATTTCTTTTTTCAAATGTTTTTTGAAGTTCAGAGATGGTTTTAAAGTCGAGAAAAATTCGAATAATTTTCGGAAATCCCCTTTTCTTTTTCCCATACAAACGTTTTCTTTTATATATGTGACCTGGTCTACGAAAAGGGGGCTTAGGTGTCAAAAAATCAATTTTTTTTTTTGACACCTAAGCCCCCGTTTCGTAGACCAGGGTACATAGAAGTAAAAATGAATGTTTGTTTGTTAGTAACGCTAAGGCTAGAGAACGGCTGAACCAATCTTCATGAAATTTTCAGAAGTTAATCGCTGTAGATCTGGAAAGGTTTAGAAATAAAAAAAAAAAAAAAAAACCTTAAACTTTTTCGAAATTTCCAAAAAGTCACTTTTTTCATACAATTTTTTCCTTTGTTTTTCAATATTTTGATTTGTAAATTATTTGAACCGTTCAATTTCGTTCGCTTGCTTTTTTATTCCGGCAATTTAAAAGAAAAATTATTGAAAACTTTTTTAATGAAAACTTTATTGTGATTCAGACGATGTGATCAATTACAGATTGAAAATTGTTACGAAGCCCATAAGAGGTCGCGCTAATATCGGTCGGCGTTCGTTTTGCCACCAATGTATGGCACAGCAAGGCACATGAAAGAATACTCCGAGGATCGCGGTCAATCAGCAAGCGATTGTATGTCTAACAATAAATTCACGAAACACTATACACGTGCTTTTTTTTCGGAAGCCCAAACTGGAAGTGATGGATATCCACGCTATCGTCGTAGCTCATCAGACGACAATGGCAGAACATTTACTCGTACCATTAAACTCAGAGGAGTGAATATCGAAGTCGATAACATATGGATCGTACCATATTCGCCACTGTTGTCTAATTTACATTCAAAACTCATGTCAATATTTGATATTGTAGTTTGGTGACATAGATCAAATATCTTTGCAAATACGTCACCAAAGAAAGCAACATGACGGTTATTGGTCTTGAACGAGCTGAGATCAGCAAGTATCAAATGGTCGGTACGTGAACTGCAATAAAGCACTTTGTATAGTATTTACTTTTGCAATTCATGGAAGTTTTCCGACAGTTGTGCGTCTCGCAGTTCATTTGGAGAACAACCAAAGAGTGTTTTTCAACCCAGAGAATACAGTACAGCCAGCGGAAGCACTTTCAACAACAAAATTGAAATTGAAGAGTTTTTTCTCAACTTGCGTCAGTGATTCGTTTGCGAGAACATTGTTCTATTCGGAAATGCCTTGATATTATGCATGGAATGCATCGTCTAAGAAATAATTACACAGAAAGCAAGGCCAACCAGTAGATTGACATCCATGTGTGTTCTCAACTAATGCCTTCGAACGAATTTACATAATCTACCCGAAAAACGACGATTGCTTATACCTTCGGTTGCTATTGATAAATGTACGTAGTTCAATTTAATTTGAGTCATTGCGTACTGTGAATGGTAGAGTGTGTGTAACTTTTTGAGAAGAATGCATGATAATCAATGGAATCAAACGATGGACGATTCGATAGCTACTTCGCATGCCATTGAAGTTCGCACATTTTTCGCGATGACCATTTCGACATATCAGCCTTCAAGTCCGAGTCAATTATGGAATATAAACAAAATTACATTGCCGAAAAACATTTTACATTTTATTCGATAAGAATTGGAAATAGGCAAATTTCGGTTCCAGTGGTTTGATATCAATTCCACCTGCCATAACTACGATTGCATGAGTGCGCGCCAGTTATACGTGGGGTGTTCCCGAGTTTCAAAACCATATTCTCTGTACATTTACGCAGCGGAATAGAAACCAAAAAATGTTGTTTATCAAATTGCGTTACATTGAAAAAAATTTCGAAAAATCGAAAATAAATGATTTTTAACACAACGTAAATTCAACTTTCTTTTCATTTCAAAAAACATAATTTCACACAGAACAACGCATGCGGGGTCAGCTACATCAGTAATTGAGTATATATTATACTATTTGCATTCCAAAATACTGATGTCATAACCTTTCCAGCTGCCTTTTTCGTCTTTCCACGCCTGAGAACCGGTTTATAATATGCAGTCCACTAGAATGACTGTCGATTGGTCTGCAGTGGGAAATGATGGAGCTATGTTTCTATCAC
>CM050323.1:45050051-45135137 GCA_027475135.1 Bactrocera correcta
GCTTATTACAGCACTTCTCGTCCACTTTTCTCACTCATTTTTCAACTATCACAAGAAAATACTAAGCTGGAAACCTTAAAACCCCGAACCTGCTGCGGCAAAAAACTTTTCTGAAATAAGTCTGAAAGCTACTACTAAGTTAACAGTAAATGTTCTGATATGAGTTCTGGACCGAGCCGTTTACGTAGACTAAATTGTGGTAGCGGCGTCCATGCTTTTTATGGTGGTGTTTCAGAGATGAGACGCTTGTAGGAAACATTGGCCGAATTAGCAAAGCCAACTGCACTCTCAAGAAATATAAATTCTTCACAGTTATCAGCATTTTTGAAGGATGAATGTGTCTCAATCCGACTTTTATGTAAAAATAATGTAAAGAACCATTGCTTGAATAACCTGGAAAGAGTTCCGTCAATATATGTACTCTAAGAAATTCCATGTATTCTTAGGTAGATAGGACGGTGGAATGGATGCTTGACGACGCACCTAGGCCTTTGCGAAACCATAGTGAACCCGTCGTGACTAAAATCACCCCACTCTATTATGTTCTCTGTGTGTTTTGAAACATGACCAACGAACCATCGGCCGATAGTTGTGATTATTTTCTTATGCAAAGCTTGGTATTCGCAGTTTCTACAATAGTCTTAATATGTTCCACCTTGTCTACTTTCATGTCTTCCATTTAGACAGTGACCTGTTAGCACTCCTTCTAGGGTTCTTATGCCATTAATTTTGAATTTTAATAGTCGGCCTGTGTGGTCCTTATTTCATTCATGACACTTTGGTTTATTATGCAAGCCAGGGATTAATTTCACCGAGAAAACTAAGAGTTTAAGCCATTCTTTCACTAGGTTTGACGAAACATATTATTTTTTGTAAGCACCCTCTTGCTCAGCACAGTCTTCCTGTTTTTAATTTCAGCAATCTCTTGAAATTCACTAATGTCATCTTGTAGTCAGCAGGCGATTCTCGTAACTAATTTTGCTAAAAATACCATCTCCTATTCGACTATCTAGTTTGGACCTCTCCGCATACACTTGTACCCGTACCTCGGTCCATCGCACCACTTTCACACTCTCCTCCGGAGGGGAAACTTGATTAGATGAAAAGCGTAGGCCGCTCTTAGGTCCATGGCGTTACCTGGTAGTAACCAAATTTTGCTGTATCCAGCAACCCCGAGGATATGAAGAAAGACTTGATTCTTTTTCACCTCAACTGCCCAATGTTTCTTAAGATAGAGCACTGGAAGCCGTGGAAAATGTCTCGTCTCATCCACTTTAAGGCTGGCCATTCGCAAAGGTTATGTTCCAGCGTCGCATTATCTTCCGCTTGGCAGTCCGCCGAGTCTAATTTTCAAATTTTGTAAAGGTGGGAAATTAAGATTAGGTGCACTGTGATGATTCCTGAAATGTTACTAAGCTCCCTTTCACTTAGAAGTAGAAGCTTTTTGGTCTATCCATCATCAACACCACCACAAAGTAATTTTCTAGTATGCCCTGTGTTGCTTGTGTTTCAAGACCTGAGAGCACGGGAACTTACTATCTTCGAATGCCCCTTATTACAGACGACTAATGGGACTAATGAATAAAATGAGATCAACAAGTTATTCCTTTGATTGAACGGAAGCTAGCATTGCTAATTCCTGTGGGTAAAAAGAAAAAAAACTCGAGGATCCAGAGCAATACTTCATGTCTCTCTGGTTATTCGCAGAGAGCTCGTTGGACCACATATTACTCTAGAGCCAATCTAGTTACATATACTCGTAATGGGACCAACTTATACGATATTTTCCGAAGCGTAGAAACTTCGAAAAATATTAAGTGGTAAGCGATGATTATCACCCACTGCGTTATGCTGACGGTAATGAATATGTATGTAGATGCATGCTGCGGGAGGAAAATCGGCTGCCCGCTCCACGTGAGCATGGAAAATTATGATTGCTTGAAGAAAAGTTTATTTATGTTGTTCTTTTCTTTGCTTCGTCGTGCGTGGCAAGTGATGCGCTGCAATGGCGTGACGTGTGGCGGAACGTGTTGTCGTCGTCATCGTCACAACGGAGAAAAGCCAATAAGTTTTTCTGGAATTTCAACGAAAAATCGATGTTGACTTTGTAGCGATTCAGTCATTCAGCTGAAAGCGAAGACTTCTTGCCACTTGCACCTTACGTTGCGGCATTGTTGTTTATATTTGGATTTCTTTTATTTTTGCATTCGCTTTGTTTTTACGATCGACGTTGCGATTAAAAGGCGGTGGTCACGTTTTTATTATTGTTTTGCGCACCGACAGCCATTGTTATTGGTTTTCTGATTGCTGTTTTACTGCATGCGGCATCTTTTTACAGCAATTCTTACGCTGAGCGGCCGCTGAGTTCAACCGTAATAGTCATTATTGCTGTTGTTGTTGTTGAACCAAACACGGTTCGCTGTAATTTATACCCGTTTGCTGGTGGCCAATTTCATCTGCTTGCATGTGGCAATAACAATAACAAGTTGCTGTGTTGCCGCCCGTTCTGCTTGCTCTCACTGCTCAACTGCTTTCTTGCGTCTGCATGCCGCGCCTGCAACCAGCATACCGCGAACCTTGCAGCTCGGTTCCTTTGGCAACTGCAACATAGCGCTCGAAAGCATCGTCTTCGCATTTCGGCCGCACTCGTGCGCTTCCACGCGCTCACCTTCATGGTTGTAGCTAGAGTCTTTTTCTTTAGCTCGACTCAACTTGCCGCATCGTGCTCTTTGTGAAGCTTTAACATTATTTTCTTTTCGTGTTTCTACGAGTGCAGGTTTGCTGCAGTTGGGTATTTTGGTTTCGTGCCATCGATGGATCTTGGTTCTTACAGAGAATATATTCAATATCTGTCATTTGGAAATCATTCGTAAAATTTGTACGAATGAATTTAAGAAACTCTTCAACTCTATTAACTGCCAGATATTCAACAGTTTCTAGGGTCCATTGCTTCAAATAACCCGGCAAGAAGCTCAATCGTCTATCACAATTTATAGGGATTGTGTTCCCATTCCGAATGCCTTTCCTTTTGCTTCCATTCCTAAATGATTGGGCACCCAGATGTTATTAACCAAGTAAGTTGCCGACAGTCTAGTTATTGCTCCTTGCATAATCTAATACTGTGAGACTTGGATAGGCGTGTTGCTACTCGGCTATTCATTGGAATGTTTATAAACTTGCTTGTTAGAGCGGATGTCCCACTTGTAACCTTCTGTTATACTTACAATTTCCGCCTGAATACTTAAAAGTAGACAACTAAGTTTGAAGCTGTCTTTTGTGTATGGATTACTACAGAAGAAGCCCGCTCCCGTTCCCTTTTCACAATTGCCCCTTATGTGAATATGTATACTTATCTCGCTGCTGGAACTGTCGATCAGATTACCATTGGTCTATTCCTCTCTATTGGGGAACGAAATTCCTCATGGGTCTCTTTTTCTCGGTAGCATTGCAGATTTAGCCCGAGCTAATTAACACGGTCGACGCTATGACGCTGAGTTTGAATCTAATGACCTCTTAAAATGTATTGGCCGGATGTCGAGGTTAACTTCCAGAGCTTTAGTAGCCCTGCTTTTCATAGCACCCGTAATCCTCTGCAAGCAAGACCGTTGCACATCTTCCAGGGATTCAATACGGCACTTTTTCTATAATGCCATTCACCTTATATTAGTATGGGACAAATGAAACTTGTGTTCGGCCAATAGACCATTCGGGGTCGAAACTCTGTGAATGTTTTTTATCTGGGATAATTATATATTTGATTTTGTTTGAGAGTGCAATAATTCAAATCTCTTCTTCTTTTTCTCAAGCCATTTTTCTACGCGACGGGATAACGACCTTAAAGTTCTCCTTGTCGAGTAGAAGGGAAGATACAGTTTTTTCCAATTTCCATGAAACTTCCTTATAAAATGATATGTTATATTAGTAGAAATGGAATCGAAAGTATATTATATAAAATAATGGCAAGTGTTGAAAATATCTTTCCTTCGGTCGCTTTCGAACTCTACTCCACCTTACTTTCTCTTTAGGATTCTTTTTTTCGTATTTCATTTCGCGTAATTTCATTTTCCTTTCAAACTACCGGCACCGCATGCCAAATTGCTTTCAATTTGAGTTTTTCACCTCTGCACTTTTACTCTCTCACATACACATACACATATTTATGCAGGAAAAATTGTTTTTCTTTAGTTTCTTTTGCTAGTTTAAGTTGTTCTGCGCTTCTTCTCGATTCGCTAAGAACTATGCGCGTTCGTTTGGGGTTTTCGCGTTATAAATTATGAAAATATTAGCAAAGAAGCCATAATAAATGTAATTGCTGTACTAATTTCCACGGCAACCTGCATTTAATTGCATGCGAACGGTGTTGTCACCAAAACTTGTGATCTTTGAGCTGACAAAAAGTGCATTCCTAGGTGCTTGTTAGCGTGAACCAATATTGGTAAGCGATTTGCTCAGGTAGTTCTTCAATTGCAGGTGTTATAGAAAATAAGTTTTAAAGTAGAGTAAGTTAACGGTTGGGCCATCTAACGTTTTAAATTTGAATTATTTATATTTCGAATTGGAAACGTCAAATACTATTCGGAAAGTGACAGATATTCAGTAAAAAGTCTAAAATTTACAAAATGGGTCGCTATTCACTAGAGGAAAACTGGGAAATATTGAAAACTTTTTTCCAAAGTTCGTTTGACCGAGGATGGTCAATTTGACCGAAAAATCATCTTTTCGGACGAGGCTCATTTCCACCTCGATGGTTACGTTAACAAGCAGAATTGTCGCATTTGGGGCACTGAAAACCCCCTCGTATTCGTGGAGAAGCCAATGCACCCAGCACGAATCATTGGTCTGGTGGAATCATCGGCCCATTTTTCTTCGAAAATGAAGAAGGAACCGCCGTAACCACCAATGGTGAGCGATATCGCGAATTTTTCTTCTGGCAAATTTAAGAGGAAGACTTGGACAACATTTGGTTCCAGCAGGATGGCGCTACGTGCCATACAGCAACGCTACACTCAATCTTTTACGCACTATCTTCGAAAATCGCATAATCAGCAAAAGAAATGATGTGAATTGGCCTCTCAGAAGCCGCGATTTAACTCCGTTGGACTATTTGCTGTGGGGAGCTTTGAAAGATAAATATTAGGCCAACCATCCAGAAACAATTCAAGATCTAAAGTACGAGATTCAAGCTGCTGTGGATGCCATAAGGCATGAAACCATCGAGAAAGTACTTCAAAATTGGGTGGATCGGATAAGCTACTGTAAACTCAGCCGTGGTGGCCATTTGTCCAAAATTGTTTTCCACAAATAAATTTCATAAAACAACCTTTTAAATAAATGTTAGACCTTTGAAAAATTTGAAGCCGTTTTTTTATTGACTTTTTAAATTTAAAATTTTATATGGGCCACCCTATACTTTCTATGGACATATTGATTTTGTAAGACTTTATTCATAGCAAAAATGCAGCAGGAGGTTTCGCACTGACTAACAATGATTAATTAGCAATCCAAAAGTATATTCTTATATGAGATTTTCTTGATGCGTTTGCCATGGTCCTCGCCAAAAGGGGGTCTTTCATCCGAGGCTGTTGGTTCCTTTTCATTGGAACCGTTTTTTACTTGACGGATTCCAAACACAGCGCACAACCCTGGGGAAGGATGGTCCACCTGATTTTAGCTCGCCTTCAAACGGATGTTCTATGACCACACAGAGGATACTTCGTTTAAGACCAGAAGTCGTGAACTGCTTGAACCATATGTAAAAGAATACCTACTGGCCACTCCCAAGTGAATGGCGCTCAGAGAACTTTCCTCACATGCGTGAATTTCTACATGTGGCTCCATCCTCCCACCGTGAAATCCAACGCAGAACAACTCCTGCCAACAGGTGCTACTTCGTACTGAGTAGTCAATTGGAAAGTAAAATCTTTTCTCGGCGAACAAAGACCAAACTCTATAAATCACTCATTATTCGCGTCCTGCTATATGGTGCAAAAGCATGGAAAATGAGTTTTCGAGAGAAAGGTTCTGCGAAAGATTTATGGTCTTTTATGCATTGGTAACGCGAATATCGCATTCGATGGAACGATGAGCTGTACGAGATGTACGACGACATTGACATAGTTCAGCTAATTAAAAGACAGCGGCTATGCTGCCTAGGTCAAGTCGTCCGTATGGATGAAAGCACTTTAGGTCTGACAGTATTCTACGCCGTACCCGCCTTGGGAAGTAGAGGAAGAAGAGAAAGTTTCTAAGATAATATCTTAACATTTACTGAGGTCCGTATCCCTTTCTACAATGTTTAGGTTGGGTTAGGTTATACTGTTCGGCGGTCATGCCATACATAGAACTACTGGCCTTTAATAATGCTAGATGGAGGTTCAGTTTAATTTGAGCTGAAGTATGCGTACTACAAGACGTCATTGATTTTCCCGAACTTTAAGAACGACTTGATATCTAATTTTGATACTTCTTCTAGTCCCACGATCTGCGCTGCTCCTAGATATCTAAAACGAGTCCTAGATAATGATGAATAGAAGCATAGATGGTGCGTCTCTCATACTTACATCGCTGCACTTTCCGCATATATCGTCAGTAGTTATATCCAGTCAGACAACCTGCAACAACTTGGGATCGATCAGCTGCCATTTGTCAATTAAAGCGAAATAATCCCCAGCAGCATTCTTCTCCTTTTTAAAGGGATTTAATATTAATATGTAGTAAGTAAAATTTCGAAGCTTCGAGCTATCTGCAGCCGGACAGCCTATACAAAATTTCTTCAGACACTTTTAAAGTAAACAGTAAATCGTAAAGAAAACTCTTGACCGCCTTACCTAAGGAATTGATATTACTACATATTTATATAGACTCATCACGTGATTTCGAATTTTGATTTTATTGCTTCTTAAAATCGATAACAAGTACCTCTATTTTGTGACCTTCAGTTACGAAATCTTCTAGAACTGATTTTGCGAAAATACTTCTTTGTTTAAATTATAAACGAATTTTCTTTTTTAGAAGAAAGCTTAGAGGCTACATATAGAGAGAGTAGATAATTTCTCTCCAAATAATTGAGATTTGCCGAGAGACTACAGAGATTCTCAAACAGTAGCTCAAGCTTAACGCAAAGCGGCAGACAATAAACTTCACTTGAAATCTTGTCGAACAAATTTCGAACCATCCAAAAAATCATTCAAAATTTAAATCAATTAGATGAAATAGAAAACTGAACTTCTCAACGCATATAAGAATCCAACTGCTCTGAAATTAAGCCTAACCCTCGAATCATATCAGACTTAAAGTTAAACGACGAAGTCTGAAAAGGTCTTGACGTCAAATTCATACATTTTTGTTGGATTTTTTGTTTTTATTTTTGAGTATTTTTACAAATCCTTCTCAAAAAGCATTTGCTCACGTCATGTTCCACATTTAATTTGCCTCATTACATTTGTATGAACTCATTAAATAACGGTTACTCAACGCTTGCTGTTTAGCTTATACAAAAATCCAGACATACAAACTCACCATTGGCATGGTCAACTTGTAGCAGGTTCAATGAACGCCAGAACCAAAAATCCTTTCACTACCTTGTAATTACTGCCCACTTTGATACACTTCCCGAAAGGCAACAAACAAAAAAAAACCGCTTTAACTGTTAACTCGTCGTTTCCACCGGCGCTGCTGCTGTCTCATTAAACGGTCGGCATATCAATTCAAGGATACCCAAAGTGTTGACCTCTCCCGTCACCAGCCGGCCTTTTGAGTTGCCTTCCTTTCTCTTTGCCCTACGCTTTGATGCCGTCGACGGCTATGTACATGTACGTTTGGCTGTAGGTACCGCATTTAAGTGAATAGACTAATTAATGTAATGTCAGGTTCTTACAAATTTTCGGCACTCGCTTTGCCTTGTAATGTGTTCATGTTGTCTGTCGTCAGACTGGACAACCACAACAACAACAAACCGACAAAAACTTGAGTTTGCTCCTTTTTACTGATTCTTTTTTTTTGTGTTTCGTCTGTCTGATTTTTTGGTTTGCCCTTGACGATTTTCTGTGCTGCCATGTACATATGTATGTATGTATGTATTTGGTAGTTGACCGTTCATCCTTGTATGGATTCGGACTTTTCGAAAGTAAGTTTAATATAAATATGTATGTATGTTTGCATTAATGTATTGATCTCAGCTTATCTCTGCTCTTATTCGCTCACTTTGCGATTTCGACGCGTTCTTTGGCGTGTCCGCAGTCAAGGTGGACGCTGCAAAGATAAATGGAAACATGCAAATTCATTTAAAGAGTTGTCGTTGTTGTCGATAATGTTGTATTTTTGGTCAAGATAAATCTGGCTTAATTACTATTGATGTTTAGCAAATTATAGAGATTTGCTTGGGAAAAGCATTTTTGAGCGAGCAACACTGTGTAGAAGCAGTGAACGTATGCTTAAGTGATGGATAGCTCGGAGTGTGTTTTGCTAATTGAAAGTTCGGAGTGGCAGGGAAAGGTAAATTTTATGTAATCTGAAGCATTGCATAGCATTGAAGGAACTTTTGGTATTCGTTCCCTTCGAGAAATGTAGACGCGTAAAAAACTTGAGGTTCGTGGCAGAAGGGTGATTGCCTATGAAGACGATGTAGCCCTTACGGACAGAGGAGTACCGTGTACGAGTTGACTAAGGGGTATCCCAGCGTCGTTACAAATTGGGCGGTCGGAAGTGGTCTCGCCATCAACCCAAGTAAAACCGAGATGGTTTTATTTACCAGAAAATATACGATCCCGGTGCCACGGGTGCTGCAAATGGGAGACATCCGTCTGCAACCGGCAGATACAGTGAAATATCTATGGCTAATTCTGGATAGGAAGCCTTCATGGAAGCAGATTATATAATATAATATATTAGGTCGTGTAGAGGACCCATTGACAAAAGGTAGGGTCTCTCACGGAAAGTGGTCTCTGGCTCTATGACACCATAGTCAGGCCAATTATGTTCTATGGAGTTTTTATGTGGTGGGGGGCTCTAGAAAATACCACATTCCAAAAAACAAAAACTTGAGAGCGTTCAACGGACGGCGGTCATCAGCATGAGTGGTGTACTAAAGTCCACTCCAATCATGGCACTTAACACCTTTTTGAAAATAGTGTCCGACATCGTCGGAAGGTGTATGGCTGCGAAAGTTGCTATCAGACTGAGACAATCTGGGTTCCTAAAGGAACACGTATCTGAACACTGGGAAATCCTACCACACATTGACATACCAAACCGAACTCTGGCGGTTCCTCTTTGCTCATATACCAACGAGGGAGCTATGGGTGGGGAGAAGCTGTTGGAGAATAGGGGCAGTGAGCCTCTTTACGGATGGGCAAAACCTTGGTGGGAAGGTTGGTGCAGGGGTTTACTGTCATGAGCTCTCTATCAACCTCAGCTTCAGACTTCTTGACTATTGCAGTGCCTTCCAAGTCGAGGTTGCAGCCATTAAAGTAGCAGTGGATCCCTGCTGATCCGGAGTGCAGCCTCCTTCATTATTAACAGTGCGTCCAGGCTGGAATTGGTGAGAAATTGTAAAGCTGGTGAGCTAGCAAGTTAAGGCACCCTAGAACTGCCATCAGTAGAATGGCTGCGAATCAGTGCTCCCGTTTTCTCTTGTGTTCTATTACTAGATAGCTGGTCTTCGCAGGAGCCACGATTTTCGGTCTTAAACGCCGGTGAATTATAAGCGAAATTGAGTTCTGACCAGGCCGTATTATCCGGATGAGAGAGAATACTCCAGTTGTGAATACTTTCGAATTAACAGCCGCCGTTATAAGAAGAAGAAGAGGAAGACCTCCACTCCATTGGAAGGACCAGGTGGAGAAGGACCTGTCGGAGTCTGTAATTGGCGCCACCTCGCGAAAAGAAGAAACGACTGGCTCGCTGTTGTTAACTGGGCTATAACCGCGTAAGCGTTGTCTACGCTAGTAAAGAAGAAGAAGAAGGGTATTATAACTTCCTTTCAATGAATTTAAAGTTTATCTTATTTCGCCCACACTTTGCTCCCTCCTACAATGCTACAATCTCGTAACTCACTTTGAGTATTCTTCTAACAACTTTTAGTGTATGTATGTTTGAGTGTGCATACATACATATATACATACATACATACATACATATATTGCCGAGTTCGCCGCCAAATGAAGCACAAAATTAGCTTCTTAGAACTGCGGCAACGAAAGCCAAGTGTTTTGAGTTCATAAACTTGCTTGTTATTATTATTTTGGCGCTGGTTGTTTGTTTACGCACAGCTTTAACTGTTATTGTTTACACGTCTATTTATAGGCCGCAATCCTACGCAGTTTACCGTTATTTTTATGGCGCGTCGCATAATTACGCTTTGATTCAATGACACAACACTGGAACGGATTTGCGCCAACTTTTTTCACTTTCAATACAATTTTTGTTTTTGTTTATTCTATGCACACACAAACACAAAATTAAGAGAGAAAAAAAACAAATACGTGGCAGAGCTTTCTTTAGCCACAAGCTGAGCTCCTATGCAAGTAAGTATGTGTGTGTTTTCACTGAATTGTTTTACTTTTCGGCTTTTGTTATGCTCGTTAGTTCGCCGTTATTGTAACAGTATTTATTACCATTTGCATTTTGTTTTCCTAACTGTTGTTTCGACTGCTTTTATTGTATATGCACGCTTTCAAACTGCTCTGCATTCATTCTGCATGTGTGTGCATGAGTGTGTGTGCGTGTGTTTGGTAATCTTCGTTCGAGTGTTTTCTTTTCATTGTTTACTTAACACTTGCCACAATAGCAATATTTCGCTCGTCCGGCTTCATTTGTGCTTCGTAATCGGTAAACAAGCTGAGAAATTTGTCACTTGCGACATGCGATTAGCTGGCTATTAGACTTATGTGTGTGTGTGTGTGTGTTTGTGTGTGCCCCACTTCCATCACTTCCACAATTTCTAAGCTGCTCGCTGTCAATTGGCTTTTATAGTTTGCGCTTATGGCTTTTATTCATTTGCCATTTGTTGTTGTTGTTGTTGTTATTGTTAATTGTGGATTTTCTGCAAAATTACTTAGCAAATGGCTGAATGTGATTGGTTAAACGAATGGATAAATTCCTAAGTATGTGATGCATGGATACTTGGCATGCTCATGTGTATTTATGTATGTATGTATATGTGTCTGTAGCCTATTATTTTATTTTTTCTTGTACACAGAGCATAATTTTTGTAAAATATAAACATTTTAATTGGTAAAAACTCACTTTGGTTTGGCTTATTAACTTGAATTGTAATCGCTGAGCCAAATCTGGTGAATGCAGTTGTTGATCAAAGGTATTTGTTGCGTTTTTGCTTTTAAATTCGGTCAGGTGGATTATCGTCGAGTAAAATCCATGAATATTTTTCTCCCAATTCCGGCCGCTTCCGACGAATATTCTCACGCAAACCCCCCAATATGGCAAAACGGAACTCCTTATTGACCGTCTGTTCCTCTGGAACAAATTTGTGATGGACCAAACCAGGAATTTCGAAAAAACAATGAACATAGTTTGGAGTTTTGAGCGACTTTGGCGTGGTGTTTTTGGTTTCAGCTCGTTGTTTCCCCTAATGATTTTTGACTTGCTTTCAGCCAAATTCAAAAGTCTATGTCTCATGTGCAGTTATAATATTCTCCATGAGTGTGTGATCGGAATAAGAATTTGATAAAACTAAATCATCGTAAACCTTTTCCGACATTCGCAACGATTCTGCACATGAAATTTCGTAAGAAATACAAAACTTCAACTTTATTTTTATTCATTGTAAAAATTGCAACGGCGCACCTCTCGCCACAGTTGATGAAATTTGGCAACATTGCTTTTGTCTGGATATCCACTTTTCAAAACGTTAGATATTCCTAATAATTTTGAAAGTGAAATCTTCAAGAAGTATGCTCTATGAAAATATGCAAAAATTAAAACGAGTAATTTGTTGTTTCTTCTCTTGATTGCCCAATTTTCTCAATGAGCTCTTCTCTATTCTGTTTTTTTGGTTTTAAGGGGTGATTCAAGTAGAGTTCCTCTTTTCAACAGCCCTCTTTTGAGAGAACTACTATTCACCCATCTTGAGATCATCACCCATCTTGAGACACAGCATTCATTATTGGATAATATCTTACCGAATAGACCACGTCGAGCGCACAGTGAAGAAAGTATAGCAGCCATAGCTGAGAGTGTACACGAAGTCCTTGTAGCGTCGATTCTACGCCGTCCGCAGCAACTCGGCCTAACATATGGAACGACTTGGCCCCTCGTACGTCGATATCTTATGTTGAGAGCTTTTACAAGAACTTCCCAAGCGACATCACTTCGCTTTCGAACTAAATTTTGTTCAGCGATAAGGCTCGTTTCTGGCTTAATGGGAATTTAGAAAAAAACAACTTTTTGTTGTGGTTTTTTCAAAAATTTTGCCGGTGAGAACGTAACGTCAATGGCGACCGTTTGATGACTGAAATTGAAGCTCGTGATCTCGGCAACATTTGGTTTTAACAAGACGGCGCCACTTCCGACACATCACACCAATCAATGCTTTCATTGTGAGAACACTTCGGTCAGCAAATTATTTTACGTTTTGGACCGGTCGATCGCCGACCAAGATCGTGTTATATCTCGCCATTAGATTTTTTCCTGTCGGGACATGGAAAGTCCAAAGGCTATGCGGATAATCTCGTTGCGATTCCGGCCTTTTATCAAAACATCATCCGTGCCATTCGCCAGTTATCAGTTGAAATGCTCCAACGAGTCGTCGAAAATTGGACTCAACGGTTGGACCATCTGAGACGTAGCCGCGGCCAACATTTGAAAAATATAATCCTCCAAAAATAAACGAAAATAATATTCTTTCGTATTTTTTCGTGTTTTTTCTTTAAAAAAAAGTAGTGGATCTCAAAATGGATCACTCTTTATTTCCAAAAAGGAAATGTTTTAGGGAAACTTCTATTAGCTTTTCAGGGAACTCTATATGGCTTCAAAGTCTGTGAGAGTAAATTACTACTTATGCTTTCGTCAAAATTACCCGGTGCGTCGATAATGGTCTCTTAAGTCTACTGAGAGATTTTCGAAATGTAATTGAATGTTTCATTTGTTTCATTTATTATAGTACAAATTAGCTCACGTTAAGTTAATCTGGTTATAAAACAAAATATTGAAGATTACACTGGTCGCGATATTTACTTGATTTAGAGTAATATCAAGAGCTTGGATTCGAGTGTTGAAGGCCTTCTCTAGTTTCTTAAGTAGTGTGGTTCCAACACAACTGAATTGAATGCTAGAGACCTTGGTACCTGCTATCGAATATGTAACTATTAATAGAGAGTTTGGCTTACAGAGTATAAAGTATTTTTAACTTCTCAGCAGTTAGAGTCCCATTACACCTTGACTTGGTAATAGGACGCACTAGTCCAAGCATCGATAGTATGCTTCAGTTTTCTGAACCTCAACTTCCAAACTTAATTAAGTTTTAACAAGTATGATCCTTAATAATTTTAACAATTTTGAAGCTAGAGAATCACAGCTTACAATATTACAATATTTTTCTTTCAGTGCAGCAATTTATGTGCCAACGAAGCATTAAAAATATGTGAACTTAGGTAATACGACTATGTTGCAGTATTATCGACTAAATCGTGCGTAACACTCGAAATACGTACATACATATGTACATACATAGACATGTATAAAATATGTGTACGCTTACTAATGCTTACCTAATAAGCGCGCGAGTATTTATTATGATTTCACTAAAACTGCGAACGCACAGACTGGAACCGGACAGCAAACAAGAGCGTTGGTAATTATTTTAACGCGTTAATTACACACACATAATATATGGCATACGTATATATATATATACATAAGTACATATGTTGGTAATTTGATTTGCATTATTGTTGCTTCTAAGCTCACAAATGCCATGTGCCGACAGGCAATAAGTCTAACATTGTATTACGAAAATGCGCGCTAATTGAAGCGTTGATAGATGGGCGGGCGGGGCGGTACGGCGATTGCGGCAATCGAAATGTGATTTAATTAATTGGCGTGTAAATGTTGCTAAGAAGTGATCAAAGGATATTATAAACGAGGATTTGCAGAGTGTTTTTATACATACATATGTATGTATGGATGTATGAGCATAATATTAATATTTAAGGTATGAGGTGCTTCCAAGAAATTTCCGTTTTTTTTCATTTTAGACGAAGCTAAAGGAACTAAAATCCACTAGGTTAGACACCTATACATGAGTAAACTTCAAAGCCTATGAGATATTGCTTCCAATAAAATGCCAAATTTCATCAAATCCTTTGCTTGTCTTTCCTTGAGCTCTAGAAATCCTAAAATCGAAAAAATCGAAAAAAGCAGCATCAAAGCTAAAATGCCTTTCACAAATACAAAATATTTCATACAATAAGGTGATTTTGATCGGTGCGTGTGCATGTAAGCTACATATATGCTACAGTAATACGATCTGAACAAATTCTTCGAAAATTGTGCCTTTGTATTAAGAATCCATGCCAACTATCGTGCAGATATTTTGTCAAATGAAAATGCTTTCTATACAAGGACTGGATTTTGATCGATCAGTTTGTGTAGCAATTACCTATGTGCTATAATAGTTCGATCTGGAAATGTGTTCAGATATTAGCTATACGAAATTTTCTGAAGATATCTTTTCAGATAAAAAAGTTTTCATTACAAGACACTTGATTGGGTGAACCATTTCGATGTTTCCTCCTTTTTTTAAGAAAAAACAAAGATACTTCGAATTTATTGGGAAATGTTTATTATTCTATCGAAAGAACATTTCTTGGCATTTTATTTGTTTTATTGCATTATCTCTTTCAAATATTGTCCGCGGCTACGTCTCAAATGGCTCATGCGTTGAATCAAATTTTCGATAATTCGTTCGATCATTTCGACTGGTAACTGGCGAATGACATGCGTGATGGTTGCTCCAAGGCCTAAAATGAAGCGGGATTGTCCGCATAGACTTCAATATTTACATGTTCCCACAGGAAAAAGTCTAACGATGTGATGGCATACGGCCTAAAACGTTAAATTAACTGCTCACCAAAGTATTTTCTCAATAAATACATGGATTTGTGCAATGTGTGGGAAGTGGCGCCGTCTTATTGAAACCAAATGTCGCCGAAATTCCAGTCTTCAATTTCCGGGTTCATGGCGTGAATTGATGGTTACGTTCTCATCGGTATCATTTTTGAAGAAATATGAACCGTTTATTCCACCGGCGTACAAACCACCGTACCACCATACCGTAGTTTTTACAGGGTGAAATGTCAGCAATTGGATTTCCTCAGGTTGCTTTTCGTTCCAAACGCGGCATTGAGTCAGAACTGGTCCTCATCGCTGAATTAAGTTTAGCTCCAAAACGTCGGATCGGCTGTTTTCACGATCCCAAAGTGCTAAGTCGTTTCATAAGTCAGTCCAAGTTGCTGCGATCAAAATTAACCTTTGAGAACTCCAAGTTTTAGTTCATGCTCTGTAGTTTAAATATCTTGCCGTAAGGTTCCTTAAGCCGGTCTTTAAAAGACGTCGTATAAGACTGATCGATATATATATATTTATTTTTCACAGATGTATAAAAAATATAGATATTCATTTAATGTGTTCTAATCTACATCGAGTATATTAGAGAATGTTTTTAGAAACAGAAAATGTAGAAAAGCAGCTGCTGGTTTCCTGATAGCTAATGACGTTGCCAAAGCGCCATCCTCCCGGCTACTGAATCAGAACAGGAAATACGGAAGTCATGAACTTTATACAATTAAATTGTTGTTGGTCCAATGACAGGTATCACATACGAGCCGGCTGGGTATAAGTAATGACGATACATGCAGCGAGTTTCTGTGCAGCATTATCTACAACTTGTCTTAGGTATCTAGGAGCTTCGCAGTTCAAGGAACTACACGAAGTATCAAACTTAGATATAAAGTAGCTCTTAAGATTAGTAAAAATCATTGACGTCCTGTATGAGGAATACTTCAAATTAAACACAGTAAACATCTGGCATTATTAAGGACCAGTAGGTCTATGTATGGCTTTGACAGCCAGCCAGTATAACCTAACCTAACCTAATGTCTCTTATGAAAATTAAGAAAACATAATGAAGAAAAAGCAAATGTGCTTAAAAGCCCTCTATTAGTTGATTAAGTTGCGGATACAGTTTTGTTTATTCATATTTCGCTAGTTTAGAGGTTTATAAAAAATTTGATAGTAAAAAATTGAAATGTTTTTTTTTTTTTATAAATTACCAAAAATGTTCGGAATTCGGGCCTCTAGAAGTCTATTGGCATTTCTGTTTGGCTTACGGTTTGATAGCGCCAATTTCGGAATTTAATTCCAGCGTGATATGTTACTGTAATGTTTTCGGAAACTAAACGTAAGGTGTATATACCTTTTAGAAAAAATGTAGCATACCATTTGGCGCCAAGCTGAAAGTGTGTTAACCAATAAAACGTTTGTTGAATTCCAATGAAATATAAATACACACACATATAAATAATTACGCGCACTGAGATTTTGAAATTGAAAATCGCTAAATAAAATTGAAATACCGTTAAATGCATACGCTGTTAATTTCGAGTGTATGCGTGCGCTTTTATACCTTTTCACCGCCAGCAGCCTTTTGCAACCGTTAGAGCATGTGTTAAAATAAAATTGCGGCTGTTGCGGCAAGCGGTGGCAGGCATCAAAAGCGCAAACCAACGCTATAAAAACCACAACAACAATAGCAGCAACAATCATGTGTGTGAGTGTAAAGCAAAGCAAAGCAAAGCAAAGAGCAAAGTCAAGCAATCAAATCAAAAACAACAAATAAACAAACCAACAAAATGAACAAGCAGCCATCAAACTAAGCGTGCACTAATATAACACTCATACGCCGTGTAGGGCGGCAGGCACGAACTCGCTCAACACACACACACAGCGGTACACGTACGAGTGCACGTCACACCCACCGATTAACACTGAACACGCCACACTCATTGACTAAGTGACTAACTGACTGAATGGCAGACAGACAGATGAATGGACGGACGGACAGACGGACGGACGGACTGTTTGACTGACACGTATAAACAATTTGCCATCATAAATGTAAGACGGCTTGACGCAGCGATTGATGGGCGGATATGCTTGAGTGTGAAGTGCGTTGTGGGTCGGTGGGTTGATGGGTTTGCTGCCTTGGCGGGTAGTCGAGCAGGTCGTGCGGGTCATGCGGGTCGTCAAGCAGGCGAATTAAGCGTCTGTGCGGGAAACCTAAGCCATCGATAAGGCGTGAGGTATAGTGAGGTTAGCTGCGCGTGTGTGTGTGCGTATGTGTTGTTGTTGTTGTGGTATATTGAGGTGACGCAAATTACTCGCATGCGGAGCGATGTGCGTCAGGTATTTAGACATCAACACTATAGGCGTTGACTAACATTATTATTACATGCTGGCATGACATGCACGCACGCACACATACTTACACATACATGTAGCCGATGTAAGCATGCCATGTAAGAATTGACGAGCTAACGGTATTATGTGGAATATGCTTCCAAGTGGCATACTTCTTTTCACCAAAAAAAAAAAAAAAAAAAAAAAAAACGCTTGCTTCGAATGTGAAAAAAAAAGCTCAAACCAAGTTTATTAAGACAAATCACATATTGGCCGAGTTATGCGGTATAAAGTCACCCGGAAGATTGAAAATCTCTTTATTAAGTATACTGGGGCCCAGGGAAGTATTAAAGCTATTCAACCCATTTTTGACAGACAGACATAATAGTATAAGGAAAATATTGTCTTGAGTTTCAATTATAAATCTGACATGTTGACCACTATTTTTGGTAAAAATTGAACTTTAGATACTCCAGGGTCCAAATATTCGGTAAATAGAGGCTTGAACAGTTTTTGTTAGATTTGAACAATTGTGCATCTTAAAGCGGCAAACACTAAAGGCGTTGTTCGTGCAAATATTTAAATAAAAATATCAAAATTTGATTGAAATCGGTAGAGCGGGTTTCGAGATATGTGCTTTCATTTATAAGTGGGCCGTGCCGCACCCATCGTTAAATTTCGACTCTGGTTCCGTTAAAGCACTCTTATACTATCTTGGAGCTAAAATTTAATGCCTCTGGCGTATTTAGTTATTGATTTATCGCGCTTTTAGTAGTTTTTGACATTACCGTTATATGGGGAGTGAGGTGGATTATCATCCGATATAATCCATTTTTACACCGTCTGTAGAAAATGTTATAATATTTGCGCTAAGCAAATTTAGTTGTTGTAGTTTAAGTGGTTTAGAAGATATATTAAACTTATTACAGGGCGAGGCCACGCCCACTTTTTCAAAATTTTTTGTTCGCATCTGCCTTTTGCTACTGCGATTCCCTGCAGCAAATTACACTTTTATATGTCAACTTGATGCTTAGTTATGGCCCTTTATATAATTTCGGTTAATGGCGATTTGTGGGCGTGGCAGTAGTCTGAATACGTCCAACAGCGAACTCGTACTTTTTTTTAGCCAACGAACGCGCACACTAAGTTTCAGCAAGATATCTCAATTTTTACTTAAGTTACAGCATGCACGGACGGACGGTTGGACGGACAGACAGTCACCCGGATTGCAACTCGTTTCGTCATCATGATCATTTATATATATCTAACCCTATGTCTTTCTCGCTCAGTTTCGGTTGATACACAGAACCGTCAGGTGAGCTAAACTATTTTACTCCGTAGCAACATGTTGCAAAAGTGTAGAGACAAAGATATCTCCAAGACTCTACCCGAACTTGGCGTGTCGTTATGTGTTTTAGCTGATTCGCAGTTTCTAAATGGTTATTTGGTAAGCCTTTAAGTCCCTCTTGCAGTTTTTACAGCCGGGTATGCGCCTACCCACATACTTATCCAAAATTATACGTTTACCTACACATACATACATACATGTATCATTTCACCAAAATTAGCCGCCTTTCTTATTATGCTTGTATATTTAGCATGCTTATATATCAGCTGGCAGCGCTGATAAATTCATTTGTTTGCTTATGACAGCCGATCAAGCGATACCAGCGTCTGCGCCTAGAAGTATGCAAGCGACAATACGCATATGCTTCTTTGTGTGCATGTAGATGTGACAGCTGTTTATATGCGTCAGTCATGTAGTTGTATTTATTAGATTTGTTGTTGTTGTAATGCATATTGGCTGCCAGCTGCCTCGACGCGCGTTTGTATTTGCTTGAAATGGCCTGTTTATGGTACATATTTGTTGTTGTTGCATTGATTTTATTATTTCGGATTTGTAAAGGCCCGCAGCCGAGCAAATAGCTTATCAACACTTGCAAAGCACACCTGCAGACATACCGTTGGTTGTATATATATATATGTGTGTGTGTGTTTTGTTTGCATTCTCACCGTCGAAAGCGCATTTGCTATGTGTATATGTGTATATGTGTGTGAATTTGCATTATATATTCCATCATGGAAATTACCAGAAGTCGGGGGTCACTGTGCCGCATATCAAATATACCAAAACCATTGATTGACCAGCGCTGTGCCTAGCAGGCATCTAGTAATTAGTCCATTGAACAACAACTTAAATGCAATAAAATAGTAAATTTGGGTATTTCTTTTAATAAAAGTAAGAGCAGATGATAGCTGTCATTTAAATATATTCAGTAACTTTTCAAAGCCTTATTGGTTTCTCCAGTACTAAGGTTTACTTGATAGACTTTCTGGGTACTAGAGAGCTGAGTGTTGCTTAACTCGAATTTTAACTTTCAGAAACTTCAAGAAGTCCAAAGATCGATGCACACAATCTGTATGGTTTTTGGATGAAGATAGTTCTTAGAATATCCGGTGGGCTGATATTTCACTAAGTGCTGTTTGAACCACAAGTGGGTCAGTCTCACTTAACTCCATTATATAAACACATATATTTTCTGCTATAGAAAATGGAACGTCTGCTCCATTGTCATCGATGAAGAAATCAAGTTCGCTATCTCCTGATGTTATGTCTTCACTGCCATTCAGCAGGCTGGAGAAGTGTTTCATCCATAATTTCAGTATGCTGTGGGCTTAAGTCACTATATCACCCCTGGAGGTTCTACAAAAGTATGCTCCGATTTGGAAACCTTTTGTTAGATGCCGCATCCTTTCGTAGAATGTTCGAGCATTACCCCTGTCGGCCAGCTTTACAAGCTATTCGTGTTTTCTTCTCTCGAAATATTATGCATTACCGAATATACTAAAAGGCCAAATTATAAACATTTACAAAATTTTGTTTGTAGGTCCAACTAAACCCTACTATTTCCTTACTTTAGTATATTCCTCAAATTATTCGCCTAGTCTAGCCCGGCTTACACTGAGTTATGACATTTCATTCGGTTAAGGTTCTAATCCAAACCTGATCTCCATCGCACGGATAATATTTTATTAGTTTTGATTAGTCTTTTGTTATACCAAGATCCTCAAAAGATATTCATGTATCGACGAAGCGCTCTGAGAATTATACGAGTCTATTTGTAGGCTCAAACTCTATTAGTCACTCGTGGACGATGGCAACATCTGATTAGTGGACGTTACGAGTTTTCGAGAGGAAGGTTCTGCGAAAAATTTATAGTCCTTTGCGAGTTGGCCACGGCGAATATCGCATTCGATGGAAATATGAGCTGTATGAGACAGACGAATACATTTACGTAGTTCAGTGAATTAAGAGACAGCGGATGAGTTGGCTAAATCATGCCAGACGTAAGGAGGAAAACACTCCAGCTCTAAAAGTATTCCACACAATTTGCGTGGAGGGAAACAAAGGAAGAGGAACACCTCCACTCCGTTGGAAAAACCAGGTGGAGAAGGATCTGGCTTCGCTTGGAGTTTCAAAACGTCGCCACCTTGCGAAAAGAGGAAAGGTTTGGCGAGCTGTTGTTAACTCGGCTATAATCGCGTAAGCGGTTTCTACTGCTACGGTTTAACTGCTCTACTTCCAGTCATCTTTTACAGCTTGAGTCAGTTAAAAGTTTTAATTACTTCGTTAGTCTTGTTGTAATAATAATTGGATAACTCAATCCGTAGACTTAATTTGCTTAAATCACTGGAACAGCTTTCGAGATATAAAACTTTTGTTTTGCCACGCCCACTTATTTAAATTTTACATACATATATACTACTGTGTCCAAAAAATAAGGTGAATTTATTTGAATTTAAACTGCGTGCGTCGAAGGATTTGGAGAATTATTTTTTTTTACTACCAACAGTACTGTCCGTCACATTTATGTCAAATTTCATGTCAAAATATTCATTAGTGTTTGAGATACGTGTCGTTTTCTGAGCTGCTAAAAGTGAGTTTTTGGTTTTTTGCGATGTCAAAATTTGTTGGAAAAGAATTTGCATTAAATTTTGTTTACGGAATCAATTTTCTGCTGCGGATACGTTGAGGATGGTGCAGAAAGCCTTTGATGATGAGGCTATGTCTAAAAAAAATGTTTACAAGTGGTATAGTGAGTTCCAAGCCGGCCGTGAACGTGTCGAAGACGAAGAGCGTCCAGGGCGACCATTAATCTTAACCGACGAAGCTCACGTTCAACAAATCAAAGATTTGGTGTTGAAAAACCATCGATTAACAATTAGAGACCTTGCTGATGAAGTTGGCATATCGAAAGGCCCAGCCAATAGCATTTTGAAGGATGTTTTGGGCCTCAAGCGCGTCAAATCTCGACTGGTACCGAAAACATTGAATTTTTTGGAAACAAGGCGTCGTGTTGAAGTGTGTGAAACGATGCTTTCCGACTACCAGGGTGTCATGAAACGCGTTATAACTGGCGATGAGACTTGGATCTATGCTTACGACCCCGAAGCAACCGATCAATCGAGCGAATATCGTGCCAAAAGAGAGCCGAGAACAAAAAAATCGCGCCAAAGTCGCTCAAAAATCAAGGTCACGTTGACTGTTTTCTTCGATTATCGTGGTGTTGTGCATTATGAATTCCTTATAACCGGCCAAACAGTCAACAAGGAATAATATTTGAACGTTATGCGTCGTTTGCGTAATGCTATCCGACTAAAAAGGCCGGAATTGTGGAAAGACAATTCTTGGTTTTTACACCACGATAATGCACCATCCCATACTGCCCTCGTAATTCTTGATCATTTCTCCAAAAACTCAACACATATCGTTCCGCAACCACCGTATTCACCTGATCTGGCGCCATGCGACATCTGGCTGTTCACCAAGCTCAAAAGACTGCTCCGGGAACACCGTCCGTTTTTATTTTATACCATAGAGGAGATTCAAGTCAAAGCGAAGACGGAACTGAAGGCCATCCCGGAAAGTGTCTACAACCAGTGTTTCGAAGATTGGAAAATTACATTGCATCGGGATGGGATTACTTTGAAGGGGATGAAGTTGGTTTGGAAGAATAAATAAAGAATTTTTAAAATAAATATAATGTCACCTTATTTTTTGGGCGCAGTAGTATAAGTGTCCCTGGAAATCGGCCGAGACTCTATAACATATATTTACATATATAAGGAACAACAAGTCTATCAGACTCGATATCGACCAAGTCCGACTCTCAGTCCGTCTGCATATCCGCGAACTAGCCCCGCAGTTTTTGAGCTAACATTCTAAAATTTTGCACACGGCCTTTTCTGCTCAAGCACTTGCTCATTTGTCGGAATCGCAGATATCGGAATACTATAGCATATAGTTGCCGTACAAACTGAACAATCCAAATCAAGTTTCTATATGGAAATTTTTTTATTTGTGAAGGGTATGCTAGCTGCGTTACAGCCAAAAGCAACTTTTTCCCGTTTTAAGTTACATATCATACTTTTATACAAGTAAAAATAACGTTATATAATGGATTCATTGCCTTTCTGTACCGATTTTCAACATATTCAAATTCAATCCTGCTTGTTTTCGTTAAAATATTTTAATACATTTTCAGAATCAATCGGATTTTTCTACATTTTGTATAAAGTCTATAGGCATTTTGATGCTCTAATGCCAACACAAACTACCGTAAGCCGAAAACAATTACACTTTCACGCAATCAACCGACAAATGTAGCCTTTTGATAACTCAAATAAATTGCATAACCATTTATCTTTGGCAAATAAAATAAATCAAAATTTATATAAAACCGCTCTTAGTGCTTGCTGGGCACACTAGCGCACACTCACATATACATACATACTATTTTTGTTGTCGTCCACAACGGTTGACGCTTTGACGAGCCGGGCAAATTGTGCATAGGGATTAATAAGTGTGGCTTTTGTTGTTGCTGCTGCTATGGTTATGGCTTTTATTGCCACTTACTTTGTTGTAGTAGTTGTAGTTGTAGTTGTTGCTGTTGCTGCCGCTTGATTGCATAGCAGTAAAAATAAAATTATAATAGCTTTAGTTGTAATACAATATTAGTGCCGGGGCAACGCAGCAGCGACGCCAGCAGCGCCGCAGTTGCCATAGACCCGATTGGTCGCTCGTTTGGCGATGAAGTGGCTATGTTGTCGTGCAAATAAATACACGTACATACGGCATTGTAGTTTGTCAATATCGACAGTTGAGGTTCGCGGCAGCGTTAAATGACACTATTTTTATGCGGCACGCAGACGTGGTTATTATTTTGATGTTCTGCTTTAGGCAGTTTATCGCCATTGTCGTTGTTGCGCAGAGCATAACAACAACCACCAACGCACAGTCAACTCAACTCAAATGGCAAAAGCAATCGCAATGTCAATTGTAAGAGCAATTGCGATAACGGTAATGCATGAATGGCAGGCGATCAACTGGAATGAATCAGAAAGTAAGGCGAATGCTATTTGTGAGTATGCATATGTATGAGTGTGTGTGTGTGCGTTTATGCGATAGCAGTGCTATGTACATGTTGGTCTATGGTGCAAGTTCGGTTTATAATAAAAAAAAGCGGCGAAAAACGTTTACTTGGACATAAAACATGTACGTGGTTGCCTTAAGGAGTATGTGTATGTGTTATATATATAATGTGTGTATACTTTTTGTGTGTGTATACTTTTTGTGTGCGTATGTATGTATATATGTATTTCTACACATATCAATAACATTGCATAAATTTTGTGCGTATTTACGCAACCTCATTCTGACCGAAAATCAATTTTCATGTCCTTTTTCAGGCTGAGGTTTTTCCAAACCCGAAAAGTATGCAATGAATGAAGTCATTTCCGTTTAGAGGCGATAAAAATTTGATACTTTCATTTCACTTTGTATGCTTTTACCCATACTTTTAAAATTATGGCGTGCTGATTCATGACTGGGTTGAACGCCTCTTTGACCCGCACTTGACAAATGCTCACATGCTTTTATACGGTCATCACTTGCTTAGCTATTAGCTTTCTTCAATGAAACAGAGTGCCAAGATTTCCAACGACATTGCATTGAAGTATGGCGCTGAAACTGTGGACGAGATCGTTCTCCTTCTACTTTGTCTTTGTTAGTACGCCATTGAAAAACACTCGTGTTGCTTTGCTGCTGGTGTGTCTTAAAATTTATCTAGAGATCCCATGCAATTTTTTTGTACATGTAGCGGTATTTTTTTCAAAAGCCGGACTCCATTATATAAAGTCACTGTGCAATGTACTGGGGGGTTTGAAAAGAAAAATAAGCCTTCATATCAGCAGTTGAGAACCGGTTAGGGAAAGAGTTTTTACCCTCAATTCATACTTTGGTATTTATATTTGGCTACTCTCGCAACTTTTTCGTCGACAGTTCATCTAGTAAGGCCGTTAAACCTTTAGAAAATTAGGTTGTATCATAAAATGGAAATATAATAGAGCTCAACGTTTTTTGCTAATGACGTCTCGATTGCCGTATTATATGCTTGCGGTACTAAGGACGTGTTTCGAGACAAAATTAGTAGCGTGATGAGTAACGCTCTTAAAAGGGGAAATGATGGCTGGTGGAAGTAATAAGACGAATATGGTATACTTTATAAGAAGGTACAAAAAAAAAAAAAACGTCATTAAAACTCTCAAGGCTGAACGTGGCAGAAGCTGGGAGAAATTCTGGACAGCAAACTGAAATGGGAACTCAATGTTGAAGAGACGGTGAAAAAGCCAGCGGTACTCTCTACGCATGTAAGAAGTTGCTAGAGTCTACATTAGGTCTGACACCTGCTCTTATGCATTGGCGTTGTGTAGCGGTAGTCATGCCAATCTTGCTTTACGGCCAGCCAAATCTCATACAGGAAACCGCTGAAACGTATATAGTGGCACGCTACTTTTTGCATGGCGGCCCTACAAAGGTTACTCAACTTACCACTAATTGACAATGAAGTAGCGTAGTCAACTACTAGATTGGCGGCGATAGGTTTCCATAAGAACATTCGTTCATAGCTCGATATGTAGCGGTCGGTGGATAAATAGACAACATACTTTCATGCTTTATCTGGGAGCGACGATTTTAAGTCGTACTAAAAGAGAGTGGTTGATGCAGGGGATACGCGACCCATCAGCGGAACTTCCAGTATCTACACAAACGGATCAGAAATGGGTAATGGGGCGGGCGCCTGCGTCTACGGCAGCTAGACCTCAGGCAACACTAAAGCTGCCGGAATATTGCAGTACCTTACAGGAAGAAGTCTTTGCGGTCAGGAAAACTGTTGATTTTGCTAACAACGCATGAAGTGACGTAAGGAATAACAATATATACGACAACAGCCGAGAGTGTTCCTGAAAACGAAAGAGCTGTTGTGATTGCCAAGTGCCATCTGCTTGGCAACCGCGCCGGTTGAGTAAATATGCAAATCGCTAGAAAAGATACATAATGAAATTTTCGAAAAGGCTGACAGAAAGATTAGGTGAAGATAGAAAGCACTTAAGTGAAGCCAATCGAAGGGAAAAAGAGGACTGATACTCTATATATTTGATTTACTTCCAGTGATTTAGTCCAGTGATGATGTCAGAAAATAGCCTTGCATTGCGTGAAGAAATAAAACATTAACTAACCGTTTCAAGTACCGTTGCTTAAAACTTACATCCGCCTGCTGTCAATCCTTCCTCACTAAATTTAATTTTCTTTAAATTTTTGCCAAACATCCAAATAAACCTAAAATAATTTCAATTGGCGCTCTCAGCAAGGCCATAAAAAATATTTTATTGTCACAAGTGATAAACGTTGACCTACGGCTTCGACAATAACAATGTGTTCTACATAAATTTCTTACTTCTTCTGCTACTCTTTGTGTACTTTAATTGCCTTGCAATTAGCCAACCTTGTCATTTACCTTGCAGAGCAGTGTCAATAATATCACTTCGCTTAACCAAAATCGAAGCGAACGTGTGCCTTGATACTGTGGCAATCGCATCAAATGTTAGGTTAAGACTTTGAACTCGATTTGAAGAATTTTGCAAAGCTCTTTGCCACGGTATCAATGTCAGGCCACATGGGCCATTACACAAATGAAACCATACGAAACCAGTTTGATAGCCAACAAACTGGCTGCGTACTAAGCCAGCTAGCACTTGGGCAGAAGTTGAAGTTCGTGCAGTTTATTGCAACAATTAGTCATTCCGTATAATTTAAGTGTTCGTTTACTATAAATTATCACATTTGGAAAATTTTGAATATTTTTATTTGAAACAATTAAAAAAAGTACATACCTAATATTTTTTATAACATTTTTGAAGCTTTATTGACATTTTCTTTATTTCCTTTTTAATTTCAGTGCTGAAAGGAGCCATTAAAATATATGTAAGTTTGTAAGATAGTTAAGCCTGGTTAAGATTTATATGTTATTATTACATAACTGCAATATACGAATTACAGTTAATCACAAAAATGTGCAAAACTTTCGATACAAAATATATTACGGTGATCCTTAAAACGCACATAAATAATTTTCCTTCATCAGTCAGTCAATGTGATGTTGTTCTTGTAATGGCTACCCCAATCGCCGTTAGCATGGTAAGGATCAAATAAGTTGTCATCGAGGTCAACCGACGATAGGATCAGAAAACGCACTGTTTCGACGGAGTCGGATCATTGAAAGAGAGGTGTCAGATGTGTAGGGTTAGCAGGGCACCCTGGACATACCTACCATCGACATGCTAAGGTCGATTCTGGATAAGTAGGAGTTACAGTATCCAGAACAAAGCTGCACAAGAATCACTTTCATTTCTCGAGGTAACTCGAGCTCTTTGTCTGCAATGGGTGGTGGTTTGACCACAAATACGCCATTCTCTGAGAGGGAGTCGGTGAAGGTGTTTATGGCTCCACTGTGACTGGCGGTTAGTGCATGTCTGAAGTTGGTTGCATCTGAAGTATGGTCGGCCTATTGTTTTATGTAGTCGATGTAGTTGAGGACCTCTTGATGCTGTTGTTGTTGTTGTAGCGGCAGAATTCCCACGACAGTTGGGTCTACGTAATCGGAACGGACCCGGATTTTTATCCGGCCAAGGACTGTCAACTCGGCAGAATTCTGCCGCTACAACAACAACCTATAGATGCTGTTGGAAGGCGGTTCGCTATAATCAGATGATCTGAGCGGCTGTTTAACTTGATTTCTGTGACCATAGCTATCGAAACGCATACCCGTCTCATAAATGCAACTATCTCCTCGATTTTGCTCTGCAGTCCGTTGTAGTTGAATTGTGAGACCTGATCCAATCAGATGGGGTGGCGGCGCAATAGGGATTGCGTTGGCCTCGTATCTCGTGGTCCACTCCGTGTGTGTCTTAATGCCTGAGCAGTTTTTAAGATGGCTCTATCCATTGCAAGTATTACACCAAATCGAGGTGGAGTTGGCGCAGACGCGGCAGAAAAAATCTCTTCCACTTCACATTCTTGTCCACAGCCCACGTTTCATTGCCAGTAACAATATGCTTCAAAAATGTATCACTACTTTGGCGTTTGATTTGTTCTATAGGAACTTGAGGAACCCATAAAAGCCGTTTTACGTACTAGTGAATGCTCGAGTTGGACAAATTTAATCTTTCGACAATCTCTCGTGTTGTTATTCAATGACTTGCATTGGTCAACGACTTTATTTCATCGATGAGATCTTCCAAGAAAACACTACTTCAAGACCACAATATACGAAAGAAAAATTTCGAAAAAAATGTTGTTTGTGTAAACAATGCGATGTTCCCAAAGAGTTATATACATAGGTGAACATTGAAAAGAAAAGAAAGATAGAAAAAAAGAGATAGAGTTCGATAGCTCTATTTCTGCCTATTTCAATTGTATTATGCCCTGTGTCATCGGCTGAAAATAAAAAAATATTTTTATTTAGTTTCCAAATGAATAAACTGTTTTGTTTTTTGTTTCTTTTGATCAATGTAACAACTACTGTGATTAGTTTGGAGGGTACAGAGAATGAACTCCAACATTCGAAGCGGAAAGTTTCCCAAAAAGAATTGTCGATTATTATGTAACCGGAACGAAGCCTTATTTTTAGACGGCCAAGAACTGTCAATAGCCAAAACAACAATAATATTGCCAAAATTCAAAACAACTTGGAATTGCTTTATGATTTCTCTTTCCAATCTCATTGGTGGTATTAAAGCGCTACAAGGAAGTCAACCGGAAGCATGAGTTTGACTTATTTTAAGCCCTAATTTTCTAAATAAATAAGCAATCAAATTAATACCAACATTCGTATGCTGGTCTAAATGGTCATGACATTGATGGCCAATCAAAGACTATTATTTCATTATATTTTATCACTCCTTAAAGAAAAAACATATTTTTTTTGCGCGACAACAGACAACCACTGCGTGTTTGCGGATTCCTATTGTTTATTATGTTATTGTTATTATTTTTTTGAGTTTTCAATTCTTCAATTTCAATATCATCAGTTGTGAATTGGCATTTTTCATTTCATTTTTCGCAAAATATTTTCTGCATTTCACGGTTGTTGGCAGTGGCCATGGCGTTGAGAGTTCATGAACGAATGTTTGGAGTTTGTCCGCTAAGCCAATAAACACACACAAGCGCGCACCCGAACACCTGCTCATCAATGAGCTGTACTCGACATACTCGTATAAATATACGAGGGCAGTCTGTTAAGTACTTAGACTACAAAAGTGAAATGTGTAAATTTTGAAAAATAGGGATTTATTTTCAAGCTTCGTATTCTTTTAGCTCGACATATTCGACCTAGTCATGCTTTAATTTTTTTAACCCGTTTTACGACGAGTAACCTTTTACAACAGAAGAGACACCAGGTTTTTACAATTCTGGATAATATCGTTATGTTAACGTTTTGACCTCCTTCCGTTTAGACCTCCTTCAGGTGGTCGCTGTAGATCACATCTTGTGAACCTCAGATTGATGTCTATGATCTTGCCAGTCCATGACAGTATTTGCCTTCTTCGGATGAGGTTCCGTACTATTTCTTAGTCTCATCGATGCTGGAGAAATAACACAAAAAAATCTTTCGGATTGTAATCTCCAGTCAACAAAATTGCCTATCATTACCAATTTGCTTAAACCCAATATTTTATGCCGGCTTAAATTCAAGTAGTTTCTTGCGATGATTTTCCAACATCTCGTGAACGTTCTATCGGCAGTTTGCCAATACTAGATCATGGACTTTTCGCCACGTTGTACACAGAGGTAGTCGTTTTGGAGACACTTGGGCTTTCTCATCCATTGAGGAAACTTAGAAACTCGTTAAATCAGTTTTTGACGGTCGACATCGAAGGGCGGTAGCGCCATGCGGTATGCAAGCGATCTCTAAATTCTCTGAGCGATTTTGATAATAAAATAAATACACCAGTCACCGAGCACTAATGCTTTTTTTCCATTTTCCGGTCAATACAAATGTTAGGTTAAACCGCTAGACCAATAAGTTGCGCATTGACCAGTTTTGGCCCTTTGCAATACCAGTTGGGATTCAGTTGCTAAGTCCAAGAGGAGGAGTCATACTTTAGGATGTCTGCGCTTGACGCGAATTTTAACAGATTCTGCGATCTCACAATCTATGCCTCCTCCAATGCATCATACCGTGGGGACACCAGTTGCTAACAGCGTATTCTTGCCAGTGCAGGACAAGAGATACTCCATTGTTTCCATGGTGCCCTACTTTAGGTATTTCCTGCAGTGATCTCGTTTGGTTAGTCCCAACCGGTGGGCATATGTCGCCAACAGACAGTGACCTATTAGCATATCCCATCATGTTCTTAGAGTCTCTTCTATCGAGTTCCAATAGGAATTTTCTGTACGGTCAATACATCTTCAATTCAGCTGTAGCTTCGGGCCGCCCTCGTATGTACGCATGTTAGACATATTTATTACACTCTGCGGAGCGGCTTGCGCGTAAGGGTCGTGTAAGCCACTGGGTTTTCCATGTTAATGACGTGTGAACAATCAGGTGTAATTAGTCGTACTTTATGTAATTATTTCTACAATATTTGTTATTGCAAAGCTATTGTGAGCGCGCGTTACTATGTACATATGTACTTTCACACTCGCACACACAGCCACTTTACATACATATTTATTTGCAATTGTGTCGAGTGTTGCAGTTTTATGCTTGTTTACTCTGTTAGAGGAGGTAGTGGCGAAGGCGGAGGTGGTGGCTTCAGCGGTTTGCAGATCGTTTTTATGCGCTTGCCACAGCGCTGCGGTCGATTGTATGACAAAGTGGCACAATATAAAAAATAAAATAAACTCAGACTATTGATATTGTTTCACGGCGGACTAATTAAAAGTGGGCGTAAGCCAATTAATAGCGTTTAAGTGTATATATATCATTATATACATATTAATGTAGCCACAAAGGTCAACCGTGTCCTGTAGAGCGCCGTTTTCGTGGCATGTCAATTGAGCATCGACAAATACACCAGCAATTTGACAGCTGTCATATGGTTCGCTCATCAATGCCAATAACAACTAACGGTTGTTGATATTAATACAAAGAAGTTGAATAAAGTTTGACGTAAGGGTTAGCTCAATTAAAAAAAAATCGTATGTTTGTATTTTTACGGAGAAGAAATTGTTGAAGTTTTGATATTATCCACCATGTTCGGGTAATTTCTAATATGGAGGATGTTAATAGTAAACTCTCCAACACTTTTTGGTTCGAAAACATCTTCAGAATGCTCGGAGTTTTAATATTTGTATGTATTAATTATCAAAAGGGGGTCTCTCATCCGAGGCTGTTTTCTTGTGTTCATTAGGGCATTTTTTACGTGGCGGGGGAGAGATGATTTGCTTTCTCAATTTAGCTCGCCTTCAAATGGATATCTTTTGGCTACCTAGAGGATACTTGGTGTAAAGCTGGAAGTCGTGAGCTGCTTGAGCCGTGTGTAAGAGAATCGTTTCTGACCACTCCCAACTGTATGACTTCTGCGTGAATTTCTACACATGACTCCATCCTCCAATTAAGCAATTGAGAAGTAAGGTCTTCTCCCGGCGCAGAGACATGGACGATGACAACATCTGATGAGTCGCCGTTAAGAGTTTTCGAGAGAAAGGTTCTGTGGAAAATTTATGGTCTTTTGCGCTTTCACAACAGCGAGTGAACGATGAGCCGTGCGAGATTTACGATGGCATTGACATAGTTCAGAGAATTAAAAAACAGCAGCTACGCTGGCTAGGTCATTCGTCCAATGAATGAAACACTCTGAAAGTATTAGACGCAGTAACCGCCTGTGGAAACAGAGGAAGAAGAAGACCTCCACTAAAGAAGAAATTACTGGTGCGTTCTTGTTAACACGGCTATAACACGGTAAGCGGTGTCTGCGCCAGTAAAAAAGAAGATGTATTACTTATTTTTTCCAATGGATCACAAAGAATCATTGAAGACATTAATATATTGTTGCGGATAGTGCAATTTATTGGCATCGTGAACCTGAGTGCCATAATGGAAACTGTGGTGAGATAGCAGAAACTACTTTTTTTAAGTGAACCAGTCACATAGAGTTGAAAAAAGTTCGAACTAACCTATTTATTAAACCTGCTCGCGAGCGCAACAGCAGAAATCCGCTTAGAAAACAGAAAATTATGTCAAGAGATATGGATATATTGACCAGATAAATATCCAGACTTTTGCGAGATGATCTTTACTTGACGGTCTACCGTGGTCGAGTGGTCATCTTCTGGCGACGGGCTTGACACAAATAAGGCTTAACAGTTTCGCAAATGGTCTACGGCCATGAGAGTATAACTTTTTGCAGATGCTCAAGTAGGTTATTCGAAAGTTTCAACGCGGTCATTAACCAGTTGCTGTAATGGTTTGGTGGGGAGTCTGCTTTAGAGATTCCCTTTACTTTCCACTTCTGTTAAAAAGGGTTAGAGCTCGGGCAAATGTTTTGAAAGACTACCATGACTTAAGCAACACTCTCTTTGATGAAAAACATTTTATATTCCAGCAAGATTCTCCTCCTGCATATATTTAAACCAAAAGCTACCCAACAATGGCTTAAAAGCCAAATTCCTGATTTTATAAATAGTTGCAGATGATTGTCCATCTGGCATTCTAAATTTGAACGCATCGAACTACAGTTTGTGGTCAGAATTGGTGGACATGGTTTGTCGGACAACACACACAAATTTAAAAAGTCATACGAAATCTCTAGTTCTAGCAGCGAACAAATCTACGCGTGCTGCTATGGATCAATGGAAGTGGAAACTATAAAAAACGGCCGAGGAAACAACAATGACCCGATGGAGACCATTACAATACATTTCGGTTCATTTCTCTATGTTTTTATATCCCATATACCTCACGTTCTTAGCAATAATCAGAGCATGCCATGAATTTATTATGATGCTTTATCAAAACGACTGATTTTGAGACAGGTGGAATGCCAATGAAAGACGAAAAATTAGCAATCCATGCGATTTTTTGAATGAACGAAATTCAGCGAAAGAGACGAGACGAATATTAACGGTGGCGTAAATTCGAAAAAATTTGGGTTAAAAGTGCTTGTGGTATCACTGAAAAATGGAGAGAGGGAGAGGTAGAAAGAGAGATAAATGAAGATTGAAATGTAGACAGAGATAGTACTCAAAACAAGCAGTTCCAGAGAGTGAAATTTAAAGACAATGAAGGTTTCTTAGTAAAGATTTTCAAAGACAGACACTGTTTCACATCTCTGATAAGAAGTAAAACGTCTGCATAATTTTGTTTTTTTTTGTTTTAAAATTGTGTGTCTTACATTATTTTAATTCTATTGTAAAGATACGTGTTTAGTCGACTGTCGGACTAGTCCCTCGGTTTTTGATATGAGATATTTAACTGAAAATTTGTTCATCATATATGTAGTTGTTATACAAATTGAACGATCAAAATCAAGACCTTCTATGGATATTATTTTTAATGCGAAGAGCTTATAGCTTCGGTAGAACCCACCCAAAACTGATTAAGGAATTACTTTTTGAAATATTAAATATGAATTTATAAACATACTTAAGGGAAATGAAAACTTTTCAAAATAAAATTCGACTAACATATATCTTCATATCACATCTCTTATTATAGTTATATGTCCACATGGACTCTTCTAATTTCCACCTACTCCACACAGATGGCAACTCCATTCAAAATCACAAGAAAAAATTAAACTGAATAAAGTTTTGTGGCCAATTTAAATAATAAAATTAAGAAATTTTTAATATTTAAAATTCCAAACATCTGGTAACACCGTGAAATACAAATTTCTAGCAAAACTTGCTAATGCTTTTAATTACCATATTTACTAGTTTTTGCTCTCAATTACCTTGTATTCACTTAAAATTAACTACTACAGCAGAACTTGTTCAGGTGGCAACATTGGAAACAAAACATTTTAAATGAATTTAATTCATATACGTAATCTACGATAATTGTATTTTTTATGTGCAATAATGTTTTTTAATATTTTTTTCTTTCTTAATTAATTTCTTAAATAATGCTTATGGGTGGCAACGCCATTGAAATTTTACTATACGTGACAAGACCACTTATTGTTTATTATGTGCAATTATTAGTTGAAGAAGTTATTTTGTTTTCAAGTCTTAATTGCATAAAAGTGGCAACACCATATAAATGTAAACTTGAATTTGGAAATATTTAAAAGTTTAAAATAACTTTAAATTAAAGTAAGGATGTTCCAACTACATATGGTACGTATGTATGTATAATTTGGACATTTTATTTAATTTTTATTGTTCTATGGCAACTCTATGAAGTGATTTTTTTCGAGTGCTTAGCTTATAATGATGAATTTATTGTAGATAAATTTGATTTTTTTTTTTCATTTTTATACTGTTTATAAATTTTCAACTAAAAGCGGTGGCAACCTTGTTTTCAAAATTTTTGGAGCAAAGACGAAAAAAAAACTAAAACAGCAAAAATTATTATTTTTTAAAACTTATATGAAGCTTGTTTAAAAAAATTTTGAACTAAGGCCGAAAAAGGAACGAAAAATATATATTTGAACAAACTGAAATTACTTTTCTATTTTCCTACTTGAATAGCTTCTTATAACTGTCAACATTAAAAAAAAAAAAAAAATTTTTTGCCAGCTTTGACCCACCGTGCAAGTTGCTGCTTGGAAGCTCCCGAAAGTCGTTGACACAATAATCTCTCAATGAGCTGTTTGCCAAACCAATTGCGCATGCGCACACGTACGCATGGAAAACGTGTTGAACGCACATGCTACTGTTGTTGTTGTTGTTAAGCTAACTGCCAAGCGCTAACAAACCGGTTTACTTAGCACGCTTACAAATAAATTTTGGCAATTTTTTTGTTGGCCGATTTCGTTGTTGCCTTTTATATTTTTACACGCCTTTATGGCATCTGCGGCAATGCAAAACGGCGCGTATTTACCGTTAACGCGAGCAACGAGTGGCAGCGGCCAATGTGGCAAAGGCGCGCTAATTATTTAATAAGTTGTAAGTGCGGCAATGTACCGTTACTCATATGAATG
Organism: Bactrocera correcta; assembly: GCA_027475135.1. NCBI lineage: Eukaryota > Metazoa > Arthropoda > Insecta > Diptera > Tephritidae > Bactrocera > Bactrocera correcta. The sequence continues at coordinate 45,084,954 of CM050323.1, forward strand.
ACATGAAAACAACAACAAAACCAACAAGTAGCAGAGCTTTGCAACGGCAATTGCTGGGGAAAAGTGAAAGAAAATAAAATAAATAAAGAAGAAATGTATTTATGTATATCAGAGCGAGCGCGCACACACACATGCAGCCACAAAATCAGCTGTTAAAGTCAACAATGGAAATAAAAATATAATAAAAGAGGCGTTGAGGAAGCCATTTAGTGGCGCAACGGCAACGGCAACAACTACAACAATACGCGCGTGTATGAATTGCATTGCTATTAGCTGGTTTTTCTGCTGCAGCGCCTGTAAAAGCATGTATGTATGTATTTGTTTATGTGTACGTGTGTATGTGTGCGCTTGTAAGTGGCGGCGGCGTCGGCATTTATACGCTGTCGGCGCTGTGTAAAGTGGCTGCCACGCCACAATAACTACAATGCACACAATGCGGTAACAAATACATAGTAACAACAACAACAACAACACGAGCAGCAACAATAAACACTTGGTGTTTGCGATAGCGCGAGTATTTTGTATTTCATATGAAAAGCGAAATGCCCACGGCAGCAACAAACAGCACAAAAAACGCTCAGTACACAAACACAAGCAACAAAACGAGAAAATAAAACGAAATTGCAAGCAACAACAACAACCGAACGCATCAAAAATCGCGCAAAATTGGCGAGTGGCGTGCAACGGTCGAGGCGGCACAACAATGTACTATAGATATGCATAAAATGCGCCAAAAGTGCAACAACAACAACAATACAATGCGGCAAGCCGACCGACAATTGAACGCACGGCGCGACGAAGGACTGTTGCCATAGCGCTGGCGTGCAAATATGCAGCCTCAAAGGATGGACGGCTGGCTATGTGTGTGTGTGTGTTTGTGCCTGAGTTACGCGGCTGCGGCTCGCCGCCGGCTGTGTTACTTGGTCGGTCGCAATTCGTCGGTTGAATTGGTCGGGTGCAAATGTTATTTTGTAGCGCTTGACGCCGTCAAGCTGTGACGTTGTCCGCTATGCTTTTGTTGTTGCTGCTAAAATTGTTCTTTTTTGTAAAGAATTTTGTTCCGTTTTTACTCTGTTGCGGCATATTGCAGTTTTTATTGCCTCTAATGGGAGCATGTGCGCTTTACGGTAAGTCCTGCAAATGCAATTAAACTTGAAATAAATTGTGCGACCTTTAATCAAGGTCATGCTATAGTTTTATATATTTTACAGCTATTTAATATACATATGTATGGATGTGTATTCTTTTACTAAAGACTGTAACAAATGGTATTCATGCTTGGATGAACAGGTTTAGCTAGACCAAGAGATCGATTTACATGCGACCCTCAAAATTATTATACCAAACTTTCGTAGTGGTCCTGAAAGCGTGAATCTCGAAAAGCTCCTCAACAATTATCGCAGTTTTATGCTATGCTATTTGTGCCGAAATTTGATTTAATTTAGCATTTTCTGATCGAATATTTTTTATACTTCGTTTATTATAATAGTAACAACGATGATAATAAAAATTTGTATCGATTTGCAACAAAATGGAAATTTATCGAATTTCGGTACAATGCTGCACTCTAGTCGTTCTGCAATAAAATGAAAATTTACCGAAATACGGAACAATTTTTACATTTAATCGATTTGCAACAAAATGGAAAGTTACCGAAATCCGGTACAAATCTATTTTTATTAACTTTTATTATTTTTGGACATATTTTACAATATAAATATCCAGGCTTATTGTGTATCGCTTAATGTAGACGTAACAAATTGTAATATATGTACCGAAATTCGGTACGCAATGTTTTTATTTTTATTTCACTAAATTGTTATTGTTTTTGGATTCTTTTTACATTATAGTCATTTAAAATTCTTGTACCGAAATTTAGTACAAGTACCGAAATACGGTAAAAATATTTTTGTTTTTATTCTATAAAAACATATTTAGTGTATACCGTGGATTAAACATATTTTCATAAAATAAAAGCAAAAAATAATTAATTTTATTTTCCTGCTAGATGTTATCGGTAATGTTATAACCGAAATTAGCCCTTCCTTACTAGTTTAATGTCTATGCTCAACATGATAACAGGATACAAAGAGGATAGAATATGTACCGAAATTCGATATTAATTATTTCGAATATTAATTAACAATAAAGATATGAATATACATACATATGTATGTACGGCTGCGAGCAGTGAAATGGTAGTGGGTGTTAGAGCTTTACATACATATGTATATATCTGTAAGTTATGTAAAATGCCAAACAATTTTAACATCCATTGACATGAAAAAGTGGATCATATTTTCCAGGCTATGTTTATTACTAAAAACATTTAGATTTGAATATGTACGAGATATGTTTATTTCCAAAGCTGTGTTTATGTATGAATTTTCAGTGATATGCTCTGCCATGATTGCTGCACTACGGTCCACAATACGTTGTTGTTTTTGGGTTTATTCTTCCACACGGCTTTCTTGTAATTCTTCCCAACGGTTTCAATAGGATTGAGGCCAGGGGATTGAGCTGGCCTATCCATGACCTCAATTCCGTTGACCCTAAACCACTCCTTTGCCACCCTACTGGTGTGCTTCGGGTCATTATCCTGCTGAAATATCCTTTTCAGCGGCATGTCCGCTTCAGCAAATGGTATCATAATATACTGTATTATATCTTCGTATGTGTATCGGTTCATTATTTTTTTAATTTTTGTGCGGAATCTTGGGTTGTACTCTGTTTTAGGGGAGCGTCTTAGACACTGACGGGACCCTTTACCGCCTCTTAGAATAACTTTCGACACGTTTGTTCACAAGATGTTAGCGCCATTTCTCAATCGGCCAATCCAGGTGTCCTTTGGCGAATTAAGAAGACTTGCTACATGACTTTTTTTTTTAATAACGGTATTTTTCGATTACTGCGGCCATATAAATTATGTTTATGTAGAAGTCTTCTCACTGTATGAACACCGCAGCCAGTTTCAGTTCATTCCGAATCTCCATAGCTGACATTCAAGGTCGAGTCTTGGCACATCTTACAACTACTCGTGAAAAATTCTCAGAAATAATTCGCCTTGCGCCCCTTTTTTCGTTTTTTTTTTTTGTTTTTTGTTTATAAATAATGCATTGCGAATCATTATGGCTTAACACCCTACAAGTCTTTCCGCTCCCTTGTAGGATTTACCGTTGTTTATGACAGATTCAATCCATTTCCGTTTTTCTTCACTACGGGAAGCACCGTGATACAATAAAAGGCGAAAAGTCATATTTTTTTTTTGTTTTTTGCATTGAATAATAAATAAAAAATCAGGAAACTTACTTTTTGTTTGACAAAATTAAATTTGTTTTTGTAAAAATTATCTGTTTGCAATCAGCTCACCGTTCACTACTATTCTGCTGCTCGCTCATGAAAACAGATATTCCAATAAAATTGCCTCTAAAAAAATAACGGTAAATGTTTTACACTTATTGTTGTAAAAAACAGCACCGTTATACTTCAGAAAATATAACCAAAATAATGATCGATGGCAATATCATAAAAGAAGCAAAATTTAAAGCAAAACTCTTTTGGCCAATAGGCACAACTATTTCAATGCTCGCAACTGTATATTACATAAGCTATGTATGTTATTTGCACCAACGTCCAATATTTAGTACAAGTCATTATTTTTTGATCAAATATATTTTGTAATTAAAAATTTTATAGATTTGCAACAAAATGGAAATTTATCGGATTACGGTACAATGCTGCAATCTAATCGGTCAGCAACTAAATGCAAATTTACCAAAATTCAGTACAATTTTGTAATATAACTGATCTGCAATAAAATGGAAATTTACCGAAATCCGGTACAAATCTGTTTTTATTAACTTTTAGTATTTTTGGCTAGATTTTATAAAATATATCTCCTTATCGCTTAAAGTAGGTGTACCGAAATATAGAACATGTACCGAAATTCGGTACACTATATTTTTGTATATATTTCATTAAATTGTTGTTGTTTTGAAATATAGAACATGTACCGAAATTCGGTACACTATATTTTTGTTTATATTTCATTAAATTGTTGTTGTTTTTATTTTATTTTCATTAAAAAAAAAATTATTTAATGAACCGTTTTTTCGTTGTTGTTGCCGCGCGTGTTGCTATTGCTGATGCCTTTAAATGTTTCACAGTGCCTGCTTTGCGCTCGCATTGTTACCGCCTGTTAACTATTTCATTTCCATTTTTATGCTGCACGATATTGTTTTCCCTTTGTCGCTGTTGTTGTTGCTGCTTTTGTTTGTCATTTTCCTGCAACATTTTACACTTAAAACATATTACGAAATTATAAAGTAAAAAATAAATTTCGCGCCACATACATTTTCGCCAGCAGTCACAGCGCATGTGGGGAGCTTGTGCGCGCTCCAACATACCCACTCAAGCAACTTTATATATACACATACATACATATGTGTATATGTGTGTGCAGCACAGGCGAACTTTTATGTAGTTGCCATCTGTTAATGAATGTGTGTTTATATGCGCGCTTTTCATTTTTGTTTTCATGCGCGTCGCACGCCCTTGCATTTATGTATGTATGTAGATATATATGCATGTGTATTAATGTGTTGGTGTGTTGGTGTGCCTGTGTGCGCAGCCCACACTGTAACACGCTTGCAAACAAGCACATTAAAGCGACGATGATGACGATGCAAGCATGCAATGTTGCGGCCCTTGTTAATGCTGTTATTGTTGTTGTTTTTGTTGCTGCTGCATTTGCTGTTTTTCACAATTTTTCGCCAGCTGCTTTTGTTGTTGTTGTTGATATTTTGTTGTAATGTGCACGCGAACGCCATTTGCGGCGCCGATTAGCCCCCTCTCCTACACTGTCCACATTCGCAGTGCCGTTGCATGACTTTGTGTAGTAGTAGTCGTAGTATAAGTGTGTGTGTGCGCAGTGCCATTTAAGCGCCCATTATGTGCAAAGCAAATGTTCACACAAACAATCAAGCAGCATAAAGTAGGGCGCAACACACACACACACATGCATCCAGACTATTTTGGCTGACAGCTAACTGCTTAAGTGCGGCAGGGGCTGCGTGTGTGTGCGCCGCCGAGTTCATAGCTGTCAAGCTGCTTTGTGTCGCCAAATAGATGAGCTCATAAAAGTAGGCTATTATCTATGAAAGTTTCAATAATGCATTATTGAGTGAGTTGTGGCCCTGTGAATGGAGTTTATTTTATTGTTATTTTCCATTCTTCTTTATTTTTTACGTTTCTTTTCCTCCTCCTTCTTGTGCTCTCGTTTATGAGGGCGACACTCCAAGGAGTGCTCATTTGCGAAATACTTTGCTGTGCGACGTTGAAGTAAATAAATAAAGTGGATGGCGATAAGCTGGTTAATAATAATAATAAGTTGGCTATGAAGAAAGGACATTGGAATTATGAACAGGAATGAATGGCAATAAATAAGCAAGCAAAATTTAAACTCTGAACACAGTGTATTAAGTTTGCCAGAAGTTAACATCATTGTCCATCTAAAAAATATATGTATGTATGTATGTATGTAAAATACTCTGAGCAAAAAATAGCAAGACTTAATGCAAAGTTCAATTTCCTACAAAATCAATTAAACAAAAATTTTTTCAAGTTATCGAAAGCAAAATTTGAGTTTTTCTATCTGATAATAAAACTGAAAACTTTAAGACGGAGGACATTTCCGTTGCAATTAAGAGCTCATACTTAGAGAAACTTTTTTCCTTCTTTCTTAGCGCAGACAACGCATACGCGGTTATAGCCGAGTTTACAACAGCGCGCCAGTCGTTCTTCCTTTCCGCTGTTTGCCGCCAATTGGAGATTATAAGCGAAGTAAGATCCTTCTCCAATTGGTCCTTATAACGGAGTGGAGGTATTCCTCTTCTCTTGCTTTCCCCGGCGGGTACTGCGTCGAATACTTTCAGAGCTGTAGTGGTTTCATCCATTCGGACTACATGACACAGCGGAAGGTCGCTTTGTTCACAGTCTCCAATCAGGCTCGCTTCCAAACCTCCCTTAACCGAGAGACTGCCTTTTTATAGAGGACCATCTATAGTTCATCGGTATATCGGATGTGCTTCTAAAGCTCATGATTACCTCTGACCACCTTCAAGAAGAATGCGGTAATGACCTCGTCTATTTGAATTCCTGTTCAGCATGCTTGTCTCAGTAGTTCTCCATGATTCAAGCGGCGGTCTGTTCATGCCTTTGCACCATATATCAAGACGGGTTGACGAGTGGCTTTACAAAGTTTTGTTTTTGTTCGTCGAGAGAGCACTTTAATTCCCAATTGTCTACTTAGTCCGAAGTAGCATTTGTTGGCAAGAGATATTTTGCGTTGGATTTCGTTCGTAGACGAAATTATCTACAACTTTGAAGTTATGACTGTCAACAAGACGGTATCTTCTCTATACAGATCTGCAGCTCGTAATATTTTCTCCAGCAATAAAAGGAAGAGTCACGATAGGGAGTTTCCTTATCTGAAACCTCGCTTGGTATCGAACGACTCGGAGACGTCCTTCCCTATGCTGACGGAGCTTTTGGTATTGCTCAACGTCAGCTTACCCAACCGTATTAGCTCTACGGGGATACCAACTACAGACAGCCGTTCCTTTTCGTGCTGTCGAAGGCGGCTTTAAAATGAAGAGGTGATGCATTCTCCTTATTAGTTCTTCGCCGCCGTATTTGCATAACTCGGACGGCAATTCAACCGTCTCCCACCGCTTTGTTGTTCATCAGACGGGTAATTGCTATTCGAACTTCTTCATGATCGGGCAATGGAATGTTCGCTTCATCGACGGCGGGTTCCTTATTTCCTGGTGTTATGCTTTCAGCAGGCTTGAGTTGTGTTCCATCCGTAATTTCAGTATGCTCTGGATATCAGACACTAGATAACCTCTGGAGGTTCTACAAAAGCATGATCGGATCTTGAAACCTTCTGTTAGTTGCCACAACTCTAAACCGAGGTTGTTTTGATATTTTTATTTGGTGTTTTTTTTTACGTGGCGGATGCCAAAACCCTTGCACAATCTAGGGGAGGAATGGTTCGCTCTACTCACTTTAGCTCGCCTTCAGACGGGTGTGTTTTGACTACCCAGAGAATACTTTTGGGTTTTAAAATCGAAAGTTTGGCTTCTTTCATTCTTAGGGGGTGTTTATTTCATCTATTTTTCAGAGTACCGAGCGAAAAAAAGCAACTTTTTGTCTCTCCTAAACCTGTAACTATTTATGTTACTTATACGCCTCAGCCGCCAATTATCTCATTACCAAGAAAAAAAAAAAAAACAAAAACAAAAAAAACGGAATGATGTCGTTTGCTTTAAGAGTTACTCCAGAGTATGTTTTTGCATTTTTCATATTTTTAGGCCGGTCGTTTTTACACCTCCAACATTGCTTCTCCGCCGATTTTCCCGGCTTTTTCTCCCTTTGCAGCTGCCTGAAAAGCTAGTTTGAATCCCGCAACTCTTTTATACAAAGCTTTTCTGTTGATAACATTTTGAAAACGCCGCAAAACCACATTTTCCAAGGTTACTGTCAAAATGAAAATTGAATTTCTCACAATATTTTTGGCATCGAACGCAATCTGTTGCAGTTAGTTGCATGCAACTATAAAATTTTTTTTTTTTATTTTTTTTTCAAATTTTTTTGGTAGCGAAAACACATGCATTCACGCTTTAGTGCAATTTTTCGGCCACATCGCACATCTGCCATTAGTAAAAGCTTGTAAGTGTTGTTGCTGAGTGCTTTTATTATTGATGCTTTTTGTTGCATGGACTAAAATTCGGCGTGGCATATTGAAAACCAAGCGCACACACATACACTGCCATTTTAGATTTTAGTGAATTTTTACATTTGTTCACATATGTATGTATGTGTGTATTTTGAGTTAACGGTTGCAACGCATTTGTTGCTGCACGTCAGTCACATGTATTGCTAGTTGCTGGCGCTTGAAATCTGATTCAATTAGCCGGCAATAACAATGGGCACATATGTATATGTATGTTTGTATGTACATAAGTATGTATGTATGTGTATGTTATACATCCATATGTATATGTATATGTGTATGTGCATTTTGGCGGTTAACAACGGTAAATAACAAGACCATTAGACACCATATGCACTCATTTATGCATAAACTTTTAGTCATGAAATATTTTCCTACATTTGTGAATATTAGGGTGGTCCTTAAAAACAGGATAGAGCTTAATACCACACCTCCGAAAACTAAGCCTCTATATATCTAGGCTATAATCATTCAAATACAAAATTTAAAAAATTAAAAGAACATTCTAATAAGCAAATTTTGTTATCAGCATACCAAGACGTAGTACTGTGCTGGGGTTCAAATTTTGGCTGCTGAAAATAAAATTTTTAATTGTTGTTTCTCTTTTTTCGTTTTTAAAATTTTCATTCAATATTTATATAATTAATGTCAAGTAAGAAAAAATAGTATTTATTAAGGTGGTCCTTAAATTTGGGAAGCTGGCGGTTTTAATAAAATATTTTTCATCTAAAATTTTGAATTGTTTCAGAATTCCACTTTCAGGAGGCAGGGATTCATGAATCTTTCCTACAATTTTTTAATAAATTATTTAAATTATTAGGGTGTTCCTTAATTTTTGTTACTTTTAGTATAATATTTAGTCAAATAAAGGAGAAAGATTTGTAAATTATTTAAAAAAAATTCCAAAAATATTAGGGTGTTCCTTAATAGTAGAACACTTGCAACATTCTGCGACAGAGTAAAATAGTTTTGTTGACATAATGGTTGTATGTATCACCTTTTAAGTCAATCAATATAAGGTGAATGAAATTCGGTTGACTGTCTGTTGCTCCGTCCGTCCGTCCGTCCGTCCGTCCGTTCGTGCAAGCTACGACTGGATTAAAAATTGAGATATCTTGATAAAACTTGGTGATGTGTTCTTTAGTATAAAACGAATTGCGATTTCGTAGATGGGCGTAATCGGACACTGGCGCGCCCTCAAATCAGCATTAATCAAAAACTTTTAATAGACAACTTTTGTCCAAAAATATCAGTCAAAGTATGGGATATACAATTCAAATTCAGAATATTTTCCTGAAAGTGATATGATAGATTGAATCGGGTTAATACTTTCGTGAGCCCTCTTATGCCTAAATAAAGATTTTCGAGCTTCCATCTGACTTTACTTCATATGATTGGTGATTGTGTGTAAGATCCCTTATGAAAACCAAGGAACTTAATATAAAAATTTACCAGCACGTGAAGAAATTTGTTGGTCTTTGCTCCTTACAAGTTGCGTGGGTATAAAATATTCGGTTACAATCGCAGTTAATCCTTCATTACTTGTTTTTCTCTTAAATTTTTATAAAATATTTTTTTCGACAAAATTTTCAAACCCATACATATGTAGAAATGTTTGTTATAATTTTACAGTTGCCACGGAAAAATCTTAAACAATTTTGAGTTCCTTAGGAACACCCTAATATGTGTATAGCTTCAGTCTGTAAGGGGTACACATGCCTGTCTAAAGACCTACTGACACGTTTTCACTCCACACACACAATTATTGCCGGTTATTTACACGCCAATATTGCAAACACACACACCACATATACAACCATACGTCATAGATATGAGTATGTTTGTGAATATTATATATAGTATAAAAATATTTTGTATATAAAGATATGTGTAAAGTATATCCATTCATATTTCTCTTCATGCATCCCTACCATGGCAAGCTTTGTTGCATGCCACACAGCCGTCATTCATAGCAGCAACAGCCACACTCCTCCGCCGGCGTGCCAGCTTTGGCCGTCTGTGTGGAGTGGCTTCCAAGCGCTGGTGTCCCAAATTGTCTGGAATGAATTGGCGTCTGTCTGTCTGTGTCGTCTGCCTGTGCTCAATGTTAGCTCCATTACATTTAAATGCACGTATGTATGTGTGTGTGCTTGTCTGAATATCTGTATATATATAATATGTACATATGTGTGTATGCGTGTGCCTGCTCCAGCGTATTTTGCTGCTCCTATTGACTACACCCACTAATCCTCACTCTCTAATCCTTTCCAACCTTCAGCTAGCGCTTTCACTGTTGCGCACTTTGCTGTCTGTTGTTGTTTGTTTGCTCCTGTTGCTGGTGTTTCTGTTGCCGTTGCCATCATCAACTATGCCACTGTGTCAGTCTGTTAATGGGTTTTTAGTGTTTTAGTGTAGGCCTTACTTTATTCGCCATCGTCATCGTCATCATCATCATCTTTGTTGCCGTTAATGCTACTATCATTTATTGCTGTTGTTGCTATTCATATTGTTGTAGCTATAACTGCTGTCATCGTCATCGTTTGCTTTTTGGCAACTTAGTAATTCAACGTCAGCTGGAAGCAACAGTGCGAGCAACAACAACATCACCAACAACAACAACAAAATTGATATAATAACAATAACAATAACAACTTGCTAGTTCGCCGTTAACAACGGAACTATCAATAGCGGCATTATGGCGTCTAACGCCACATAGAAGCAGACCAAGGCAATGCCATCACCAACGAGGCTATCCGTCTGTCTGCTCTTCTGCCAACATACAGCTTTACCGGCCAGTCATTTCCAGCACCGACACCCGCTCCTTTTTTACCCTCACACACACACACACTCTCACCCATTCACACCCATGCACGCTCAGCTGCCTCAATTAACGCAAAATAATCGCTTCGCTTTGTTGCTGCTCTTTGCTTTTGCCTCCACAATTTTGCTTGTTGTTGTTGCTTTTTTATTTTTTCGCCTGCCGCTGCGTTAATTAAAGGACTTTTGCTTAATCTCCCTTCTTCGTTACGCGTTTATTTTCAACATTATTCTTTCGTTTATCACCATTTGCGGACTTTGCTCGCCATCGTTCGACATTTATTGCTAATATTCACTTTGATGGATATATATCCTTCCATATGCATATTAACATTGATATCTTGGAACATTAAAAATAACGGTTTCCTTTTTTAAATTAACTGTTACTCATTTTAGTATATATTGTGGTCGAATTGGAGAATACACCACAACTCTCCGGTATAATTTGCTTACAACTTTGTATTATATATTGAGTTATAACTGACTAAGAAGATCCTGTTACACTTTTTTTTAAGCCGTTACGCCAACTTAAATAAACTTCTATCTTTCTGCTACTATATTTTTGCCTAATAGATAGGGCTTTTGATGCAATATAAACCTCAGTCTGGCTGATTTCTTTCCAGCGATCATTTACTCGAGGTTTGAGAAGTCACTTGGATTTGGATTCGGATCATAGAATTAAGTCATAATTTTCAATGCTTTTTGGCACTATGCGTTCAAGATAGATCATTTTCAGCTGAAAATAACTGTTTCACCTCTTTTTCCAACTTATTGTTCCTGTTTGCACATTTTGATGATGTTGTGGATTTCGATGTGATTAGTGAGCCTGAAGAAACCAACAATGAGTACAAACAAGAAAAAACGTTAGCTTCACAGGTGCATTTCTGTTAGTAACTATGTGCCCAGTTTGTATGGAAGCTATATGCTATAGTTAACCGATCTGAACAATTTCTTCGGAAATTACATTGTTGCCTTAGAAAATAATATATACCAAATTTGGTGAAGATACATTGTCAAATGTGAAAGTTTTCCATACAAGAACTTGATTCCGATCGTTTAGTTTATATGGCAGCTATATGTTATAGTTAACCGATCTGAACAATTTCTTCGGAGATTACATTGTTGCGTTAGAAAATAATATATACCAAATTTGGTGAAGATACATTGTCAAATGTGAAAGTTTTCCATACAAGAACTTGATTCCGATCGTTTAGTTTATATGGCAGCTATATGTTATAGTTAACCGATCTGAACAATTTCTTCGGAGATTACATTGTTGCCTTAGAAAATAATATTTACCAAATTTCGTGAATATATCTTGTCAAATGTGAAAGTTGTCCATACAAGCCCTTGAATCCGATCGCTCAGTTTGTATGGTAACTATATGCTATAGTTAACCGATCTGAACAATTTCTTCGGATATTACATTGTTGCCTTAGAAAATAATATATACCAAATTTGGTAAAGATACATTGTCAAATGTGAAAGTTTTCCATACAAGAACTTGATTCCGATCGTTCAGTTTATACGGCAGCTATATGTTATAGTGATCCGATATCGGCCGTTCCGACAAATGAGCAGCTTCTTGAAGAGAAAATGACGTTTGCAGAATTTCAAAAGGATATTTTAAAAACTGAGGGACTAGTCGCATGGCTAAATCGACTCAGCTCAACATACTGATCATTTATATATATACTTTATAGGGTCTCCAACGCTTCCTTCTGGGTGTTACAAACATCGTGACAAACTTAATATACCGTGTTCAGGGTATAAATATCTTCCATTGTAGTCCATCTAGAATTTTACGGACTAATGGAGGCATATGGAACCACGGATATGTACTGACTGAAAATTCGTAGTTTTTAAATTTTGATGCCACTTCAGGATTAGAACCAACGATCGAAACTAAGAGTGAAGCACTTCTCTCTCTCTCTCCTGGTTGATGGTCCTTGCTTTTTAAGTTAGTCAAAAAAAAAAAAAAAATTATTCCATGCAACACATATGTATATTATAACCTTGCCTGCCGACTGTTGCACTTTTGAATTTGGAGTGGGTTCATCGTGTGCCGTTCACTCCAAAGACTGTCGATTGGACTGCGGAAAGAAATAATGGCGCCATGTTTCATCCATTGTTCGATATGTAACAAAAACTCGGGTTTATTTTGCTTTAACATCTCTAAACTCCGAATCATCAACTTGTCATTGGTTTTGGTCAGGTTTGGTGAGCTCGAAAAAGTTCCATTTTTCACAGAGCTTTTTCATACCCAAAAATTCGTAAAAGATATGATGTACAAGTTCATTTCATATTGTTAAAGTGCCTGCTATTTCATTTAATTTCAATTTATTGTAATCCGAAATTACTTTGTGGACCTTTCCCAAGTGTTCAACGTCTTTAGTGCTCTTTCCATTACGTCTAAACGTTGTATATCAATACTTGATGACTGACTTTCCCGCGGGCAGTGAACGGGAATTCGTCCTCAAGTAAAATTTTTGCAATGACTGTGTTGTTCCCCCATTTGAAGGTTAAGGCTAACTAACTGGCATTTTGTATCGCATTTCATCACGGAAAGACTTACGTCTGAACAACGTTTACGAATCGTTCAACTTTATTACGAAAATTCACGTTCAGTAAAGAATGTGTTCGCGTGTTTCGCTCAACTTGTGGTAAACTTAATGGCCCTACTGAGCGTACTATTCGCTACACCTTCATCCATTTTAAGGCCCAGTATTTATTATTGTATGAGTAATATTCGACAAAGACCGCGGCGGGTCGATTCGTCGCCGTTCGCAACAACTCGGACTGACACGTGTATTTTACGTTGGATCTTAAAATGAAAGCTTACAAAATACAGTTTGTTCAAGAACTAAAGCTGTTTGACCTTTCCAAGCGACTTCGTTTCGCTTAATGGACTCTTAAAAAGTTCCAAGAAGATCCGACGTTTTCGAGGCAAATTTTTTTCAGCGATGAGATCCATTTCTGGCTCAATATGTATGTAAACAAGTAAAATTGCCATATTTGGGAAGAAGAGCAACCTGAAAAGAGCCAAGAGCTGCCATTTCATCCAAAAACGGGTTGTTGCGGTTTGTGTCCATATTTCTCCAAAAATTATGTCGATGAGAACGCAATCGTTAATGGGACCGTTATGGCGCCGTGATAACCGACTATTTGATACCGAAAATTGTAGCTCGTGATGTCAGCGACATTTGCCTTTAACAAGAATGAATGAGAAGTGATACCCCACACATCGCATCAGTCAATGGATTTATTGAGAGAACACTTCGATGAGCAGACATTTTCACGTTTTCGGCCGGTCCTTTGGACAGCAAGGTCGTGTGTTATCACACCGCTTGACTTTTTTCTGTGGGCATATGTAAAGTCTAAAGTCTATGCGGACAATCGTGCTTCGATTCAGGCTTTGGAGCGGAGGATCATGCGTGTTATTCGCCAGTTAACAGTGGAAATGCTCCAACGACTCAACGCATGGCCCATGTGATATGAAGCCGCAACCATCATTTGAAAGAGGTAATCCTAAAAAAATGAATACCAAAGAATGCTCTTTCGAATGGTAATAAACGTTTCTCATTAAATTTGAAGTTTCTGTGTTTTTTCTTTAAAAAAGTAGGACACCTCGAAATGGATCATTCTTTAAAAATCATATGAGTTTAATTTGAGTAGCGCCATCTATGCGTCAGGACTTTTCAATTGATCTGTAATATAAATTGAGTTACGCAACAATTAATTAATTATTTTTTGTCCAGATTCACTAAAATAGTTATGAATACCACGGAAGGAGGCATGTATATATGTATATTTGGGGATGTCTGCATGTATTCATTCAAAGAGCATATTTGCGTTTTTAATTGACGGTTGCATTATGATAATATTTGAGCAATAACAATTGCCAACAATTATGTTAATTGGCAATTGCACTTCTTCTTCTACTTTTTCAAAAGCACCGACATATAGACACATAAGTAAGTATGATATGTATTTATATACATACATATACTACTGTGCCCAAAAAATAAGGTTACATTTGAATTTAAACTTCTTTTAGGTTGGTAGTACTGTCAGTCGCATTTATGTCAAATTTCATGTCAAAATATTCATTAGTGTTTGAGATACGTGTCATTTTGTGAGCTGCTAAAAGTGAGTTTTTCGTTTTTGGCGATGTCGAAATTTATTGAGCAAAGAATTTGCATTAAATTTTGTTTACGGAATCAATTTTCTGCCGCGGATACGTTGAGGATGGTGCAGGAAGCCTTTGGTGATGAGGCTATGTCTAAAAAAATGTTTGCAAGTGGTATAGTGAGTTCCAAGCCGGCCGTGAACGTGTTGAAGACGAAGAGTGTCCAGGGCGACTATAAACCTCAACCGACGAAGCTCACGTTCAACAAATCAAAGATTTGGTGTTGAAAACACCCGACTAACAATTAGAGACCTTGCTGATGAAGTTGGCATATCGAAAGGCTCAGCCAATAGCATTTTGAAGAATGTTTTGGGCCTCAAGCGCGTCAAGTCTCGACTAGTACCGAAAACATTGAATTTTTTTGGAAAAAAGGCGTCGCGTTGAAGTGTGTGAAACGATGCTTTCCGACTACTAGCGTGTCATGAAATGCATTATAACTAGCGATGAGACTTGGATCTATGCTTACGACCCCGAAACAACCGATCAATCGGGCGAATATCGTGCCAAAAGAGAGCCGAGACCAAAAAAATCGCGCTAAAGTCGCTCAAAAATCAAGGTCATATTGACTGTTTTCTTCGATTATCGTGGTGTTGTGCATTATGAATTCCTTCCAACCGGTCAAACAGTCAACAAGGAATATTATTTGAACGTTATGCGTCGTTTGCGTAACGCTATCCGCCTAAAAAGACCCGAATTGTGGAAAGACAATTCTTGGGTTTTACACCACGATAATGCACCATCCCATACTGCCCTCGTAATTCTTGATCATTTCGCCAAAAACACAACCCATATCGTTCCGCAACCACCGTATTCATCTGATCTGGCGTCGTGCGACTTCTGGCAGTTCACCAAGCTCAAAAGACCGCTCCGGGGACACCGTTTTTATACGATAGAGGAGATTCAAGCCGCAGCGAAGACGGAACTGAAGGAAAGTGTCTAAAACCAGTGTTTCGAGGGTTGGAAAATCTGTTGGCATAAGTGCATTGCATTGGGAGGGGATTACTTTGAAGGGGATGAAATTGATTTGGAAGAATAAATAAAGAATTTTCAAAATAAATACAATGTAACCTTATTTTTTGGGCACAGTAGTACATACTATATATATGTACATATATGTATATGTATATATCTGGTGAAATATTTTTTCGGTGTTTTTGCTGGGATTTCGTAATTAAAAATCATATGTGTGTATGTATATATATATTTCGTATACATGTATATATATGTGCATGCAAAGGTATATGCAAAGTTATAGCAATAAGTATCTGCTATGAAAACATGTGGCAAGCGACAGCCAATTGTGCGCAAATAATGAAGTAACCGCTTTTGTTGGTTAAACGCAACCGCAAACAAAAACCGCACACCACCAAACGTTCACAACCGCATTCGCCGCCACATTTTCCGCATAATAAATCGCAAAATGATTGTACATTTTAATTACATGTAAATCCTTCAAATAGTTAATTATATATGTACATACATGTGTGTAAGCATGTGTGGACATTTGATTATGTACTTAAGTACATATATGTATATACTACTGTGACAAAACAAAAAAAAAAAAAAAATAGTAAGACTTTGTTCATAATTATAAAGCTCTTTACTCGTGTTCTTCAAAATCTATGTCGCCTCCCTCAAGGTAATCACCCTCAACGCCAAAACACTTTCACAAACATTGTTTTCAATCCTTTTCTCAATTTCCGGTATAGCCTTCAAATCGAGTTTATTGCATAGCCAGAAGTCATACGGAGCCACCTCAGACGAATATGATGGTTGCGGCACGATACTGGCTGAAAATTTGGCGAAACTCACGAAAAATCCATGCAGTATGCGACGGTGCATTATCGTGATGCAAAAACCAAGTGCTTCCGACCCATAATTACAGTTTCTTTTTACGAAGAGCTTCGTGAAAGCGACGCATAACACTCAAATGGTATTCAATGCTGACCGTTTGGCCGGTCATAAGGTATTTAGAGTGCACCAACACCTTGACAATCTAAGGAAACTGTCAACATAACCTTGATTGGTGACTATTTAGATGTGTTTTTTTCGGCTTCGGCTCACCTTTGCTGCGATATTCGGCCGATTGATCGTCTGTTTCCGAGTTGTAAGCATAAATAAAATACTGTTCGTCAGTAATAATACGAGAACGTTTCATGAGATCCTGGTATTTGGAAAGCATTGTTTCACTGACGTTTATGCGACGTGTTAATGATCTGTTGATGTTGATGATCGTCCTGGACGTGGTTCGTCGTCAACACATTTTCGACCCTCTTTGAATAATTTGTACCTATCGAAAACACTTGCTCGCGACAAATAATTATCACCGAGAGTCTGTTCCAATATCCTGAATACTTCGGCACCAGAAATTTGTTTCTGCGGACAAAATATAATGGAACTTCTTTGTTGAATTATTTCACACATCGTAAAAATCTATGAGAACACTTTATGTACTCTAGAAGGACAATGCTGAGAATTGTAGGCATGGGTTCGCCCTCTAATAGATTTAATCACATATCTTCCAGATGACTATAGCTATTATAGCAAAATTCGCTTAGGACAATTGTCAGAAGAACTTTTACCACTAGTGTGTAAATTGATGAAATTGGATCGCTCTTCATACAACGAGAATATTAAATACAATTAAAAGCGCGATAAATCGATAACTAAATATGCCAGAAACATTTAATTTTAATGGAACTGATGGAAAAATTGGACAGTGGGCGTGGCGCAGTCAACTTTTGGTTAAAATCACATATCTCAGAATCTGCTCGACCGATTTTCGTTGTTCTAACGAACCCTTTGTCGTATATGTCGGTATGTCGATCAGTCTACGAGTTACACATAACAATTAAATTTTGTTTTGAACACGAGAAAAGTGTGCTCTGAATATTTTAATTCTTCATTCAGTAATAAAAGTTCCCTGAAGTACTCTTAACTGCGCCGGTCGGAACTAGCATCTTACGCTCTGGAGCACCAGTTGTATACTTCTTTGACTAAAATGCTAATTATATAAATAAATCACACATCCAACATTCGACTGATTCCTTCACTTGGCTCACATTTTATCCAGTTTCTGGGTATTTAATTACGATAATTTCAATTTCATTCTCAAGATATTCTTTGACTTCGCTTCACTTTACTTAATCGGTGTTTATCTCTTCTCTCTTCGCGCTCTTTTAAATCCGTTACGCTTTTGGCAACAGATTTTGGTAAAAATCTCAATTAACATTTTCCGCATTTATTTGTTTGTTGTTGTTGATATCGTCGTTGTTACTTACGCTTAATTTGCTCCCTTCAACACATAGCCAGTTTTATTTGGATGCGTGGACTTTTTGGTTTCAACGGTAATAGCTGTGCTTAAGCTCATGTTTAATTCGGCAAACGAGTGCCGAGCATTTGCTTCTTGATTTGCCATTAAATTTGATGACACTTTTTGTGCTTTAATAATTATCGCATTGTTTATTTACTTAATTAGTTGACAGCAATTACATAGAGCCGGAGCATTGCTCATTTGCCTGTCAATAGTATTCTCGCGTTCATTTATGTTTTAACGGTTTATCGTTTGTGAATGAGCACACAGTGTTTTAAGTGTAGAGAGATTCGACTCAAATTTTACAATATAATTTGCCTTCTGTTGGCACTTATCAGACTAATCGTCATTTTAGTAAAAACATTCCCCTTTCCATTTGAAACAGTTTTAAGGTTCATGAGGGACTCCAGACATTAATAACCTTTCTGTAAAGCTAAATTAATTGAAGTGACCTATAATACATTGTATTTAATATTCAGATTTCCGAAGCGACTCGCAAAGTACTCTTAAAGATTTGTGTATCTTCTTACCAACAAGAACAAAGACGAACTCGAAAAATTATAGTGAGAGTCATATAGAAACCACCTAGAGTTCTTAAAGTCAAGGTTCCGGTTTTCTAAATACCTTCTTCTTTATTGGCGTAGACATCGCTTACGCGGTTATAACCGAGTAGAAGCTGATGCATGCTCCTTATCAGTTCTTCGCCGCCGTATTTGAAAATTTCGGCCGGCAATCCATCGGCTTCCGACGCTTTTTTGTGCTTCAGGTAGTTGTTATTCGAACATCTTCTTTTCTGCTCCATCGTCATCGATTTTGGAACGATCTCCTGGTGTAATGCTTTCGCTGTCATTGAGCAGGTTCAGTATGCTCTGGGCATCAGTCATAAGTCACATCAAGGGGTTCTACAAGAGTATGCTCCGGTCTTGAAATCTTCTGTTAATAGCCGCATCCCATTCATTGAAAATTCGAGCATTAACCCTGTCAGCCAACTTCAAACTTATCAAGCTTTGTATTCACGCATTTCGGCCTCTTTCCTGTTTTGTATGCTAATGCGTCTAGCTTCCCTCTTCAACTTTCGGTATCTATTCCATGCCGCACGCGTTGTGGTCTATTGTGACGTGGTTGCCATCAAAAGGGGATATCTCATCCGAGCCTTCTGTTTTCTTTTCGTTGGGGGTGTTTTTTACGAGGCGGGTTCCAAACCCAGCGCACAACTCAGGGAAGGAATAGTTCGCCTCCTAACTTTACCTCGCTATCAAATGGATGTTCTTTGGCTATCCAGAGAATACTTGGTCTAAGACTGGAAGTCGTGAGCTGATTCAGCCATACATATGTAAAATAATCGGTTCTGGCTATTTCCAAGTGAATAGCGCTCAAAGAACTTTCCTCACATGTATGACTGCATATGGCTCCATCGTCCTAATTCCTTTCACATATACAAAATAAATCTGACAAGAACTTGAGTTTGATAGTTCAGTTTGTATGACAGCTACGAGTATATGCTATACTGAAACATATCTCCGGATCCTACACATAAGCAGTTTCTTAGTGAGATAAGAATTTGTCTAGAATTTTAGATCGATAATTGAAAAACTGCGGAACTATTCGTGTAAATACAGACAAATGGATGGACAAAGACACTCCTTTTCAGGATATAATGAAGTAGAGAAAAGTGTGTCCTCTTTTCTAACAATATTGTTGGATTATTTAAACAATAAGAATGAAAAGCAACTTATATTTTTGTAATATTAAACAAACGTCTTTTATTGGAGACTCATTTCGAAAAGTTTGTTTTTGGGTACGAGCTTTAAAGCTTAACTAAACTAACTTTAAAACTTAACTAACAGCTTCTGTGTAAGGAATATATTAATTAAAATCATTTAGAGAAATTAGTTATACTTTTCTTAATATCTTAGTATGAGTTTTAAACACAATTTTGCTCAATATATTCCACTGTGCGAACAAATACAGTTGAGAAAACTTAACTCATTTCGTCGGCCATCAAACACAAACCATGTTTCACGGCTCGGTAATTCGCGTTGCCATTGGTTTTGTAGTATTTAATTGCCGAGTAAATAAGTATACGAGCGATACATGCACACACATACGTATATACTTGTGTGTGTATAGAGTGATACTTAAATTGTGCTGTCATTTAATGATTCGTCAGCGAAAAGTTTCACATTAACAAACAGCAGCTATAAAAACGTTCAGCCTCTGCAGAATGTAAGAGATATCAGCAGAATTTAAGTTCTGAAGTGACTAAGGGTGGTCCAATTTAACGAAGGACAGTATGAACCATTTCACAGAGTTTTTTATAGACGTCTTCAATTGGTCCGATTTATGACACTTAAATAAACATTTCTCTTCTGCTTAGTTTGCTCTTGTAGCATACACTTTATAGCATCTACGATGTTTCGTTCCAGGGGTTCGTGACAATTTAAATGTACCAGTATTCTGGGCAGAATATAAACTTAAAAGTAAAAAGAAAATATCATATTTTAATCTAGGTAGCACGGTATGTCCACGACTGATTCCAAATAGGTTTAAATAGATACAACTTCGACATAAAAAATCCATTCTTACTCTCTGGCACTACAACTGTGTGTCACCCTATGCCAAGAACACAAAATTTCGTCAGTTGCCTCTAACCTTTGCGAATTCCCGTCAGTTGTACATCCTAAGTACAGAGAGTTCGCTATGCACTTGGTTCTTCCAGTCAATGCATGTTTGGTCTAGTTTCGGTTGTCCACCCATGGGTCTCGAGTCGACAGAGGTTTTCACTGGAATACAATCATAGAGGTGAAAGGCACCCAGTGGGCGCATTTGTTGCATTTTTATGCGCTTAAATACATTTATGGCGTTGTGGATCTAATAGAGAGTTCGTGGTTCCATCTTATTCGATATTCATTGCTCACGTGGTTGGTTCCATAGATCTTGAGGAGAACAGTTCTCCAGAATGCTCCATGTGCTTTCCCATCACGATTTGTCAGCGTTCCTGTGCTGCGCCGTATAATAAAACGGGTATAAGTAAAAAGCGTAATTTTTGTTCGACTGGAGTGGAATTGGCTTCTCAGTTGCCAATTGAACCCCAAAGTAGCACTTGTTGGCAAGAGTTATTTTGCGCTTCATCTCCAGACTTTAATTATGGTGGATTTATGCAGGTTCTGAATTATACAAAGTCCTTTACTTAAGTTTTTAGTTGCCGTGGTTGACGTAGTTATCAAAGCGCGAGAAATATTTTCATATGGCCTACCCATACTTTGCCTTGTCTTCGTTCACCATAATACCGACCTCTTTCGCTCATTTTTCTATACTGGATATTACACCAATGAAAATGGGTCAATTGAACAAACCCGGAAAGTTTGACTATTTCGGTCGAGGAGCAACGTTTATAAGCACTAAATGTCTTCTACAAGTGCGAAGTGTTATATTACACTACGTACATAAACGTTGCTGGATGATCGCCTAAAGACCTGGAGTCTAGGTCTGTTTTTTCAGAAGATTTGGTAGACCCTAAAATTTTCCAAAGCTTTTTACAAAGAAAGAAAATACAGCTATGAGTAAAAAATATTAACATATTCTTAACATATTCTTCAAAATCTATGTCTTCCACTTCAAAGTAATTCCCTTGACCCCAGTACACTTGTGCCCACGTTTTTATAATCAGTTGTTAAGCTCAACAATTTCCATTATACTCTTCAATGCGCGTTGCGATTCATGTTTAATGTCTTCAGTTGAGTCAAAACTGTTTCCTTGGAGTTTCGAAGAATCAATGCAGGTTATGACGGTGTAATATCGGGGTGAAGAGCTATCGACCCATTATTCACAACTCTTGTTACGACTATCTTCGCGCAAAAGACACATAGCACTCAAGTAGTCTTCCTTGTTGACAGTTTGGCCGGTCGGAAGAAATTCGGAGTGCATCAAACTTCGATAATTGAAGAAAACTCTCAACATAACCTTCAGGGTTGCACTTGACTTTCGACACTATTTAGTAATCACTCAACTCAGTTCAAACAATTATTTAATTGAAACTAAAATTGAATTATAATATTCCTAAAGACGACATTACTAAACTAATAACTAACTATAAAACCAAATAGAACTTATTTCTCAAATATGTGATGTATAAGTACATAATATATAAGTTATACAAATCGAACTTTGCATTCGGGTGACACCACAGCGGTTTATTTCAGCCTCTTGCAATTACGCTAAGGTAGTCCGTAAATAAGTGAAATAATTTTCTTTGTGGAAGGTTAAACAATATACAAATTTCGACAAAATTTTTTTGATGATAGTAGTTATAAATTTGAGTATTAGCTTCAAAATATTTGATAGTCAAAAAAGTCTTTTCGTATTTTGCCAATAGATGTCGTTGCAGTCGCATATCTCCAGTGCTACCAATCACATTGTGTCATACTATATGAGATGATATGAGCTAGGTGAGATTTTAAACTTCATTTAACCAAAAAATTAAATTCGTGGAAGTTAAAAAAAATACAGCTGTTCAAAAATTAGTGAAAATAATGAAGGAATTCGCTATTTTTTGAAATCTACACTAATATTTTAAAGAGGAAAGATTTGTACCTTTTTTTTGTATGTTTGTAATGAATAGGCTCAAAAAGTACGGGCCGATTTTAAAAAGTCTTTCACCAATAGAATACTACATTTTTCCAATTTGCCATAGTCTGCATTTCATTTAAAAAAAAATTAGGGATCCTTGCTAAAATTTGAACAATGTAATCGAAGGTGTAGAAAAATTAGTCTTAAAATGTCTTTCGTCGAATACGCGGCCGAAACTATTAATGATAGAACAAAATAATGTACAACAATATTGAAGAACATCATAATGTCGACAAAAAACGCCGCGGTAGCACATATCCAACTATTATAGTTATGTCACTAACACAACTTTTTTCATTTTAAACATTAATGAAAATGCTAACCAAATTCAAACCATGCTATTCATGTGTTTATATTAATCCTATCCAAATAAATTATTTTATGGTCAAGACCATTTAGCTACCTATAAAATAGTTTTTAAATTATTTAAATTTGACTTTCCATTCAAAAGATATTACGAATTAAAAAAATTCAAAAAGTAAACAAAACCGCCATAGCGCCGTATCCGTTGTTTGCGATGCATTCTGAAAAGCGCGCCGGGCCAGAGAATGTAAAGTATAGAGAAGGTGCAAATTGGATTCTGTATGATGTTCGATTTGGCGGCAAACAGAGCCGATAGAATCAAAGTAAGGAATTCGCCGTTGTCGCTGTTGCAGTGGCAAAAATATATGTAAAATTCATGCCAGAATAAATAGAGAGAAATGCTTGGAAGAAAAATAAACAAAGCATTCTCTGAGTCACATATGCGTGATTATTTTGTATTATATGAACCATTGTTTTCTGGAAAATGTTAAAAATTTTAATTATTTTTACAAAATCGGGAAAAATTAGGAAACGTTATTTTAATTTTATTTGTCTTTAATTTAATTTTTTAATTTGTAAATAAATTAATATTTCAAATAAACTATATTTATTTCGACTATTAAAAAGTGAAGAAGAAAATTGATGATCTTCATGAAATATGCATATTCGCATTATTTCGTTATCATTTCCATAATTGTACCAATAGAATTTCTATGACACATGCATATGTACATATATTATTTCTTTGGCACATTTGTCTGTATGTTTACGGAAGCAAATGCGAGCCATATACATATGTACGTACATTCATAAAAACAAGTGTCGCACGCTTCTTTCGCATCTCCGTGGTCACGGTCATCCAATGGCCGAAACTTGCGTTTTGTCAAAGAGTCAAGTGCTGAACGCATTGAGCACGACAGACTGCAAGCGACATCTGTAATTAATGGTACAATTTCGGTTGATACTTCCTTTGGTTCGATATCGATTCCATCTTCCCTTTTTCAATTCACGAAAGATGAACTCATCACAATTGTTCGAACATTGGCCAAATTAACGTAACTACGATTTCTAAAGTGCACGCGCAATGTTAGCTGCCAAAAATACCGATGTTGTTGGCTTAAACTGGAAGATTTAAAGTCAAATTCCGGAAAACTTGTGCTCATACAAATTGATCGATCGTCTTGACAGAGGCTTGGTATGCCAACGCATCATTTGCGTCTCAAAGTTGGATCTGTTGTTGTTATGTTTCGCAATCTTAATGCGTCGAAACTGTGTAATGGAACCCGATGGATTGTGACGCACCTATCGAATACAAGGGGGAGAATGAGTTCTAACGATTTCCCATTTCAGCTCAAGCGTATTCCGTTTCCAGTGAAAATTGCATTTGAAATGACAATCAACAGGACCTAAAGATAGTCGCATAGTGTGAGGCGTAAATTTGGAAATACTATGTTTTTCACACGGCCAGATATACATGGCGTGCTCACGAGTTGGAAGACCATTTTTTCTGTACACCGGAACAGAAACCAAAAAATGTTGTTTATAAAGCTGCGTTACATTGAAAAAAAAAAAGCAAAAAATGAAATGATAAATTTAACTTTCTTTTCATTTCAAAATACATAATTACACACAGGACAACGGCTGCGGGGTCAGCTAGTTTTAGATAAAAAAAAGGGAAGACGCAAGCCACCAATGAAATTTGTGAAGTTTACGGGGACGATGCTGTATCAGTTCGTATAGCACAACCATGGTTTGCTAGCTTTCGTGCTGAAAATTTTTCAAACTCGATTTACACTGATGAAATTTTTACACTGATGGAATAATGTCTTTAGCGGAAAAACGCAAAAAGTGGTCAACCAAAAGTGTACATATTTCTTTATTTATTTATTAGCATAAATATAAAAAAAAATAAGTTGAAGTATTATTAGAAATACGAAACGATTTTTTCGAAAACTCAATATTAGTTTTTCAAAGAAATCTCAATTTTTTATATCAGTATGGCACACCTTAATGTCAGCAAAATTTAGAAATGATATATGTACATATATATAATGATATGAATCTATGGACTATGGAATTTGTCTTTAATTTTTTTTTTTTAATATTTAGAGCCCACCCTAATGTGCATATACTGCAATTGCCGCAGCATATTTGCAAATATTACAGAGCAGTCGGTGAGATCATTGTCAAATGCGTCCATTACTAATTATTTGGTTGCTATTGTTGTTGTTCTCGGTAGAGTTCAGCTGCTTAAGTGGCCACGCCTCAAGGCAAAGTTAAAGTGCACTTGAATTCATTAGAGCATTTTGTATTTGCCTTAGTCACTTGCACGCACACACACATTGAAATTTCAGTTTATATGCATGCATGCATGTATGTGTGTGTGCGCTCTGGCAGCTTTGCCTGCAGGAGCATTTTATGGTAGCTAATTAATTAGTTTTATTTGTCATGCGGTCATTTCATGCCTTAAACTCACACACACACACAAGCACCTGCATATTAAATTATTTATATGTCAACAACAAATGGCCAAAGTGCCAAACAAACAATCGCTCAGCGCCTCGAAAGCTGGCTTGCAAGTGTACTGGAACTGCAATCACTTACGGTACTTATTCAAGAATTGCCTTGTCTAATTGCTTAGCACTGTGATGAGCCGGGCGATGTCAGCAAATGCAGTATGATGTCACGTGACTTTGTATGTGGGCATGTATGTGATGTGATGAAGTGCATTAAATATCTAATTATATAAATGCACACAGTTAAGTTTTTATATGCATGTGCGTATGTGTGGTATGTACATATGTATGTGTGTACTTATATGTGTTTGTGTTATTATTAAATCGAATGTATGTCGGCATAATAAGTAATAAGTAGCTTATCGAAATTCGAACATAATTGCTAATCATGTAAGTACAAGCGCAGGTGTAGCTGGCTATGTGCGGTTACACACACACACACATACACAGAGACACATAAAAACAGGCTCAAAAAAGATATGTGAAAGGCGATATGCTATGCAAATCGGGCTTATTAATTATTTATGAATTACTGGTATCAAATATTAATGCTGCTAGTTAATGCTGTGAAAAATTCATGTGAGCATGTGTGTGTGCGCCTAATGTTCCTATCACGCTTTGCAGTCCAAATTAAAGGCTAATAAATAGCCAATCAAGGAGCTAATTTGTAATTTATTTATATCCGATTTGGTGGCTTTAGAAATGTTTAAAGCTATTGTATTTGTTGTTTTTGCATAAAAAACAAAATAAATTTCAATCGCAAAAAACGTTAACTTCATTTGCAACGACGCCGTAATACTCTTGCCGAATACAAAAGATTTCTTACAAGCACTTCTTTCCCATCGTTCAGTTTCTATGACAGCTATATGACGTAGGGAACCGATCTGAACAATATTCCCGGAAATTGCACCGCTGCCTTGGATAAGAACTCGTGCCAAATTTCGTACAGATATCTCATCAAATAAAAAAGTTTTCATAACAAGCACTTTATTGCGATCGTTCAGTTTCTATGACAGCTATATGCTATAGTGGTCCGATGTTGACCATTACAAAATGTTAGCAGTTGCTTTGGGAGAAAAGAACGGACGCAAAATTTCAGACCGTTATTTAAAAAAATGAGAGACGACTGGTCTTTCCAACGGAGTAGAGGTTCTTCTCTTCCTTTGCTTTGTTTTCGTCCATACGCACGACATGACCTAGCCAGCGCAGCCGCTGTCTCTTAATTTGCTGAAATATGTCAATGTCGTCGTATATTGTACGAGAAATCATCGGTCCATCGACTGTGGTATTCGTCGTTGCCACTGCGCAAAGGACTATAAATCTTCCACAGAACCTTTCCGTCGAAAACTCGGAACATTGACTTGTCAGATGTTGTGATCGTCCAAGCCTCCCCACCATATAGCAGGACGTGGATGCTAAGTGACTTATATAATTTGGTCTTTGTTCGTCGAGGGAGGAATTTACTTTTCAGTTGCCTACAAGAGTTCGAAGCTGACATTGTTGTAGCTGTTAATGCTGTTTCAAAGATAGGCGAAAATTTTTACGGCTGTGAACAGCGACGTGGGAGCCAAGTCGCGAGTGCGACGACTGTTTGATTGATGGCAGGAGATATTTCGTCTTGTTCTCGTTTATAACCAGACCCATTTGCTTGGCTTCCTTATACAGTCTGGAGTTAGTAGAAAAAAATGAGAGACTAGTTCGTATGTACATTGATAAATGGACGTAGACTCGGGCTTGATTAAATCTACTCAGCTCACCATGCTGATCATTTATATTAGGTTGTCAAATATATTCTTTCCGCATTTTTGGTCTTTATTCAATGGTTTATAAAAAATGTTACGGCGATCATATTTAGACCAAATATGCGCCGTTTCGTTCAATAATCTGCTTCCACCTAGACGGCAACTTCAGAATACCCCCCTCGTAGAAGCCCTCCTCCTTATTTGCGATGAACTCGGACAGCCACTTCTCACAAGCCTCTTTTGGGTTCAACTTTAGACCAACAAGATCGCTCTCCATGAACAGGATGGTAGATGCGTCAAAGCCTCCATCCGTGCTCTCGTAGCTTCTGATGAGTTATGAACGAAGTGTGTGGTCTGGCGTTGCTCTGGTGGAACACTACACCCTTCCTGTTGGCTAATTCTGGACGCTTCTGGTCGATCGCCTGCTTCAAGTGTTCCAGTTGTTTGCAGTAGACGGTAGAATTAAGCGTCTGGCTATATGGGAGCCGCTCATAGTGAATGATTCCCTTCCAATTCCACCAAACACACAGCAAAACCCTCCTGTCCGTCAATCCCAGCTTGGCCACTATTTGGGACGAATTACCGACCTTCGACCACGACCGTTTTCACTTGATATTGTCGTATGTGATCCATTTTTCGTCCCCAATCACCATCCGCTTCAAAAATGGGTCGAGTTCGTTTCGTTTCAGCAGCATATCGTAGGCGTTGATTCGGTCCAGAAGGTTTTTTGCGTCAAATCATGCGCCACCCAAACATCAAGCGTTTTTGTGCATCCAGCCTTCTGCAGATGGTTTAAAATGGTTTGTTGACTAACTCCCATCTTCTGGGCGATGTCAAGAAATGCCACATGCTGGCCTAACTCGACTTTTCCATGATTTGATCGGTATTCGTCGTCACAGGTCTTCCGCCGGCTGGCTTATCCATGGTGTCGTTTTCACCCGCTCTGAATCGTCGAGACCATTTCTCCGCAGTTCGAACTGATAGAGTACCATCCCCCAAAGCACCATTCATCTCACGGAACGTTTCTCTAGCGGATTTGGCTTTGACGGAGGAAAGCTTTAAAATGGCGTGAATTTTGGCGTTAGTGAGCTCCATGTTTACACGTCTATAACTGTTGAACGCAATATCCAAACTAATCATGTATAGCGTCGTTTTGTAGGTTATAGTATTGCCAGATACGAGCTCTGTAGCGCTTTATACATAGCCACGAAATTTAAAAGACAAAAAGGCGGAAGGAAGATATTGACAACCTAATATATTTATATTTTATAGAGTCTCCTTCCTTCTGGTCTCTTTAGCACCATCTGTTGTAACGATTGTCCAGATCCTGCTTTTGAGGAAGCATTTAGATAACTGTCATCAAAGTTATTTAGGAAAACGAGCTATGGTTCAGACCATAGATATGTGGATATGATAGCGTCATGCGAGGACTAATTGAGTGTATGACATAGGTTTTGTATGTCACGGTCTATTCTCAGTGAGTAGGATTTTACACTGCTACACCAACAAGAACGAAGTTCAGCTAGGGTCAATCATCTTTCACACTCAAATCGAGTTCTTTTTCTGCTATGTGTGGTGTTAGAGTATTAGCTTTTCCGTGAATGGCGTTCAGTTCTCCATCTGAAATAGTGCGCATCCGAAATTTTGGCGGTGTATTGTTCAAGTTCGCCGACATGTTGGAGGAATGTTCTTCTGCTGTTTCTGAGAGACGGCTCCGCTTCAAGCAGTTCACTACAGGGATCGTTTATGTGAAAACACCAGAAAAGAAACTGCTTGGAAAGTAGTGAATTATGCCCCTTTACAGGGAGCATGTGGCCCTCAGTGTGAATATGCTCGATAAGAGACATTAAGACATGTATTCCAGAGTGCAGTGACAAATCTGTATCTTACTCACCTGTGTCTTGCAGCATTTAGGCAACCGGTCGACCGTTTTCCTTGTATGTTGTCAACAACGTCTCTCCCTTCGCGCCTCAAGTGTTGCCGTCCAACACTTATGAACATCTGCCTTCAATTTCATTACACGACGTCATTATTGTACAATCATATGCCTTTGAAGTAACAGAAATGTAATCACTACTCTGTAGCGGGAAGGGAACATCACCCTGCGAAACTTCCCGTTAAAGCCATCGCTACAGTTTCCGAACAAGTTTAAACTGACCGAAAAATATTCAATATTCATCTACACATTATCACGATTGTTGTGTTTAAGCCCTTTGATGTCTTCAATGAAACTAGCTGCATATATCCGTTGTGCTTTTTGTAGATAGCCATATCTGTTTCTAGTTTCCTCATAATCCCTCCTAGCGGACACGATGTTATCTTCTCATCGGACTTGGGCCAACTTGTTTGATTTTTCGTTGCCGAAAATGTTGTTGTGACAAATGGTGCAAGTTATGGACATTTGTTACCGACGCTGGAATTAATCTTTGCCGACGACAAGGTTGGCAACGCTGCCAGGGTATCTATGTATGTACTATATGTGGTAGCTTTCTATATCCTCTCGTAATTAGTCAGTAGAACTCTCTATGCCTAGTAATTCCGCTAGCTAAGTTTGATAGACAGATGGAGGGAGATTTATTTAAATATCCACGAAGTATACCTCGTCGTTGCTCCGCAGTTCATTTTGAACCCGTCGATATACGTTGATCTAGTATCCTTCTCCACTACACAACATTTTCTCCACTCACGTCTACAGGATTTTCTCACTTTTGAAGTAACTACTGAAATCCGACCTTTGGGGATGTGTACTTTGATTTACATAGACTGGCTTTGAGCTAATGCAGAATATCGTTGTGACCATAACTCCTCCTGTTTCAACCACCAACCTACTTAATTCTTATTGCTTTCCTTATGAAAATGTCCATCAGAAGAATTGATCTTATGATGACTGCATATGTACATCTATATGAGTACATATATTCGGTTTTAGGCTCAGTTCCTGCCGAGTATTATCTGGCTCGTATGAAACGTCACGCAAGCATTTTTGATTCGTTTCTTAATACTCATTTTCTAGAGACCTTCTTTTGAAGTGAAGGTTAACTTTCGAATCTTTTTTTTTCTTGGATAATTAAGAAGGAATATGCTACTGTGCCCTAAAATAAGGTGACGTTTGAATCTAAACTGCGCGCGTCGAAGGATTTGGGTAATTATTTTTTTTTCAGATTGGTAGTACTGTCAGTCACATTTATGTCAAATTTCATGTCAAAATATTCATTAGTGTTTGAGATACGTGTCGTTTTGTAGGCTGCTAAAAATGAGTTTATCGTTTTTTGCGATGTAGAAATTTGTTGAGCAAAGAATTTGCATTAAATTTTGTTTACGGAATCAATTTTCTGCTGCGGATACGTTGAGGATGTTGAAAACCATTGGTGATGAGGCTCTGTCTAAAAAAAATGTTTACATGTGGTATAGTGAGTTCCAAGCCGGCCGTGAACGTGTCGAAGACGAAGATCGTCCATCAACCTCAACCGACGAAGCTCACGTTCAACAAATCAAAGATTTGGTATTGAAACCCCGTCGATTAACAATAAGAGACCTTGCTGATGAAGTTGGCATATCGAAAGGCCCAGCCAATAGCATTTTGAAGGATGTTTTGGGCCTCAAGCACGTCAAATTTCGACTGGTACCGAAAACATTGAATTTTTTGGGAAAAAGCCGTCGCATTGAAGTGTGCGAAACAATGCTTTCCGACTACTAGGGTGTCATGAAACGCATTATAACTAGCGATGAGACTTGGGTCTATGCTTACGTTCCCGAAACAACCGATCAATCGAGCGAATATCGTGCCAAAAGAGAGCCGAGACCAAAAAAATCGCCCCAAAGTTGCTCAAAAATCAAGGTCATGTTGACTGTTTTCTTCGATTATCGTCGTGTTGTGCATTATGAATTCCTTCCAACCGGTCAAACAGTCAACAATATTATTTTAATGTTATGCATCGTTTGTGTAACACTATCCGCCTAAAAAGGCCGGAATTGTGGAAAGACACTTCTTGGTTTTTACACCACGATAATGCACCATCCCACACTGCCCTCGTAATTCCTGATCATTTCGCCAAAAACTCAACCCATATCGTTCCGTAACCACCATATTCATCTGATCTGGCGCCGTGCGACTTCTGGCTGTTCACCAAGCTCAAAAGACCGCTCCGTGGACACCGTTTTTATACGATAGAGGAGATTCAAGCCGCAGCGAAGACGGAATTGGAGGCCATCAAGGAAAGTGACTACAACCCGTGTTGCGAAGATTGGAAAATCCGTTGGCATGAGTGCATTGCATCGGGAGGGGATTACTTTGAAGGGGATAAAATTGATTTGGAAGAATAAATAAAGAATTTTCAAAATATTTACATATATATAAAATATAATATAAATATTTTTAGTTTAGTTTATCACAGTAATAGATCAGATAGATAGTGTTTTGAATAGGGGTTTCAAACTATACAATGTATTGTATTTTATTTTTATATATTTTCCAGATCTTTGCAAATATTTGATTCCAAAAATCAGTCCGAACTTCCACATAAGGAGCCGTAATCAACACAAGTAGATATGAACAACAACATAAAGGAATTCTCCAGTATAGAGGATCAGTTTATTACGCCCGCCTTAGGTAAGTACAACAACACCAAAATATTTATTCCGCAAAAAACAAAAACAACAAACAAAGTGTGCGCAAGCGAAATGTAAATTTAATAGACTCCGGCGAATTGGGTGCGGGTTAATATGAGCGCCACTAAACCTACAACAACAACAATGTGATATTGTTGACAATTTCTTGTAAAAAACAACTACATGCAACAATAACAGCAACAACGTCAACAAGGTACCACTGTTTGTGGCAAAACAAGTGAAGATATGTTGTCTATTGTGTAAAAATTTTAGTATATAGTATAAATCTGCCACAACAACAACAAGCACACTAGTAATAACAATAATAACAACAGTGCTAATGGCTGGTGACAATAACTTCAACGACGCTGATGGCTGTTTTTAGCGAAAAAGTGCGCTTAGCTTTTGCTCCGCGTTCCGGCGGCGTTCTCCCTGCTCCTCCCAAAGCCCCAACCTCAACGCTGAGTGTTTTTGTATAGCGCGCGCACGTTTGAGTGATAAATGATGAGACAGCACAGTGACAATGGGTGAGAAAACAACAAAAGCGCACATAAAAAGTTCGGCAAAATAATAAACATGTTGTAGTTGGCGTAAAATCTGTCTGAACTTTCAAGCTGTCGAAAAATATGAAGTGAAATGTCTGACTAAATGTGCTCAAAAAATTTACTAAATATTCAGATTTTCAGACTGACGTTGCGCTCATATTTTCGCTGACGCTTGACAGGCTGCTGAAAGCCAACGGAGTTTGTTTATAGGTTTATTGCATGAAATGTGCGATGAATGTGATGAATCGGTGCTGATGGTAGTTGAACCGATCAATGAGTGAGTTGTGGAGAGTGAGAGATGGAGTTTTGATTTCAACTTTTTTTAAGTTGTGGCGTTCGTTGGTATGAACAAATGCATAAATTTAAGTGGAGCCTTATTGCTTTCGGTTTCTACGTCAGTAAAGAAGAAGAAGCTTATTACTTTAAATATAGGGTAGTCGAAAAAGTCTTTTCGTATTTCTAATCAAACTTCAACTTACTATATTTTTTTTAATGAACATTTTGCCATTTTTCCGGTAGAGACATTATACCATCGGCGAAAAACTGCGACAAGTAATTTTAAAAGACTTTACTCCATTAAGGGAGTTCTGCATTGACCGAAACAAATGATAGTTCGATGGTGCAAGGTCAGGGCTATATGGCGGTTGCATTGAAACTTCCCAGCCAAGCTCTCCCACTTTTTGCCGAGTCATCAAATATATGTATGTGGTCTAGTGTTGTCCTCATGCAAGACGAAGCCCCTTCTGTTGATCAGTTCTGGATGTTTTTTTCGATTGCCTGCTTCAATCTCAACAGTTGTTTGACAGTAAAATGTAGCATCAATCGTTCGACCAAGCTGGATCAGCTCATATCCTTTCCAATCCCACCAAACACTCAGCATAACCTTTCGAGACGTCAATCCTGGCTTTGCGACCATTTGTTGAGCTTCACCACGCTTGGACCATGATCTTTTTCGAACATTATGATCGTATTTGATCCACTTTTCGTTTCCTGTTACCATTCGCTTCAGAAATGGTTCGATTTCATTTCGTTTCGTCAAAGAATCGCAGATGTTAATTCGGTCCATTAAATTTTTCACAGACAATTCATGTGGTACCCAAACATCGAACTTTCATTTTGCAGCCAGCCTTTTTTAAATGGTTCAAAACCATTTGATGATGAATGTTAAGTTTTTTAGCGATGTCAGGGCTGCTTATGTGACGGAATTGGTCAGTGCTTTAAATAATCTCATCGACTTTTTCAACGATAGGTCGATCAAAGCGAGGCGCATCTTTCAAATGCAAATTTCCAGAACGAAAGCGAGCGAACCATTGTTGTGCTACACGAACTGATGCAGCTTTGTCTCGGTAAATTTCACAAACTTCATTGGTGGCTTGCGTGGCATTCTTCGCTCTTTTATACAAAAATTTCAAAACATTGCGAATTCTATCATTAATTTCACTCATTTTTGAACGGCTGTAACTTGTTTTCAACTTCCCCGAATTTAATTTTTTTTAATGAAACTTAAAATCTCACCTTTCCAACACTGTATGCTATGACACAATGTGATTGGTTGCACTGAAGATATGTATATGACTGCATTGACATCTATTGACAAAGTACGAAGAGACTTTTTCGACTACCCAATATTTGAATTGTATAAGTAAATCTGAGTTTGAGCCAAAATACTTTACTGAATATCAAATGAGTTTTATCTGCAATCATATTAATATCAGTTTGATTGATAGTTAAGCTTAGCTGGTTCGTCTTCTCACTTTAGCTCGCCTTCAAACGGATGTTCTTTTGCTACCCAGATGATACTGGGTCTAAGGTCAGAAGTGGTGAGCTGCTTGGGCCGCAAAAGAATCGTTTCTGGCCCCTTCCAAGTGAATGGCAATTAGAGAACTTTCCTCACTTGGGGAACTTCTACACATGACTCCATCCTCCAACAAATTTTTAAGCAGAAGAAGAGGAAGGCCTCCATTCCATTGTAAAGATCAGGTGGAGAAAGACCTGGCTTCGCTTGGAGACTCCAATTAGCGCCACCTTGCGAAAAGACGAAATGAATGGCTGTTGATAATTCGGCCATAATAAGTAATTTTTAGGCGAGTTATGTATTTGAGTTTATTAATATGCGAGGAAGATTAAGGAGATATTTAAATTTAGCTGTGTCTAAAGATTCATTTCAGCCAAAACCTTATGGAGTTCAATTGAACTTGCGAGCGTTCCTCAATTGTAAACGTCTAAAGCCTTTGATAAAGTTTGTCATGGCGAGCTCCTAAACAAAATTAAAATGCTTTTACCAAAAAAATATTACAATATTTCAAAATCATACCTTTCGGACTGCTTTTTTTGAATTAAACTTGGAGATATATACTCTGATTTAAAGGAAATAAAGGCTGGTGTTCCTCAGGGTAGTGTGTTAGGACCCATCCTTTACCTACTCTTTACGTGCGATCTACCACATGGCGACAATTGTATTACAGCAACATTTGAGATGACACTGCGGTTCTGTCTGTTGGCAAAACACAAATTGCATCAATTGCAAGATTGCAGGAACATTTAAACAAAATATTTGAATGGACAGCTAAATGGCGAATAAAACTAAACGAGACTAAATCAGTACACATTGATTTCGCATACAACAATACTAGATACATATGTGCCTCTGTACTTAAACGGTGTGCAAATACCATATCATAATATCGTGAAATACCTAGGCATGACCCTGGACACAAAACTTAGATGGAGTGCACATGTCAAAAAGAAAAAAAGAAGAATTAGAAATAAAATTCAGAAACTTGTATTGGCTATTGGGTAGAAACTCTGCATTATCCACATATTTCTATTCTAGTCTAGAAGCAGGTGTTCAGACCAGTTTGGACTTATGGGATACAACTTTGGGGCTGCTCAAGCCCTAGCATTTTTGCACAAATCCAGCGATTTCAAAACAAAGTTTTAAGATGCGCCGTCAATGCGCCTTGGTATGTTCGCAGTCACGATCTTGAACGCGATCTCGGAATTGACTCAATTGCTGCATCAATTAAAAAATGTGCAAAGTCTCATATGGAAAGACAAGGAAGAGCTAGGTTCGGGTATAATCGACTTGATAAGCTGGCGGACAGGGGTAATGCTCGAAAACTCTACGAAAAGATGCGGCGGCTAACTGAAGGTTTCAAGACCGGAGCATACTCCTGCAAAACCAAAAAAAAAAAAAAGCTGATCTAGTGACCGATGCCCAGAGCATACTTAAATTATGGAGGGAACACTCTTCAGCCTCCTGAATGGCAGTAAACGCACAACGCCAGGAGAAGGCGAACCCGATTGCCCAATCGATGACGATGAAGCAGACGTTCCACTGCCCGACCATGAAAAAGTTCGAATAGCAATTGCCCGTCTGAAGAACAACAAAGCAGCGAGGTCCGATGGATTGCCGGCCGAGCTATTCAAACACGGCGGGGAAGAACTGATAAAGAGCATGCATCAGCTTCTTTGTAAAATATGGTCGGACAAAAGTAAGCCCAACGATTGGAATTTAAGTGTGCTATGCCCAATCCATAAAAAAGGAGACCCCACAATCTGCGAAAACTACCGTGGGATTAGCCTCCTCAACATCGCATATAAGATTCTGTCGAGCGTATTGTGTGAAAGATTAAAGCTCACCGTCAACAAACTGATTGGACCTTATCAGTGTGGCTTTAGACCTAGTAAATCAACAACCGACCAGATATTCACGATGCGCCAAATCTTGGAAAATACCCGTGAAAGGAGAATCGACACACACCACCTCTTCGTCAATTTCAAAGTTGCTTTTGACAGCACGAAAACGAGCTGCATCTATGCCGCGATGTCTGAATTTGGTATCCCCGCAAAGCTAATACGGCTGTGTAAACAGACGTTGAGCTACACCGACACCAAAAGCTCTGTCAGGATCGGGAAGGACCTCGCCGAGCCGTTCGATACCAAACGAGGTTTCAGACAAGGCGATTTCCTGTTGTGCAACTTTTTCAATCTGCTTCTGGAGAAAATAGTTCGAGCTGCAGAACTAAATAGAGAAGGTACCATCTTCTATAAGAGTGTACAACTGCTGGCGTATGCCGATGATATTGATATCATCGGCCTCAACACCCGTGCCGTTAGTTCTGCTTTCTCCAGACTGAACAAGGAAGAAACGCAAATGGGTCTGGCACTGAACGAGGGCAAGACGAAATATCTCCTGTCATCAAGCAAGCAGTCGTCGCACTCGCGAATTGGCACTCACGTCACTGTTGACAGTCCTAACTTTGAAGTTGTAGATAGTTTCGTAAATTTGGGAACCAGTGTAAATACCATCAACAATGTCAGCGTGGAAATCTAACGCACGATAACTCTTGCCAACAGGTGCTACTTCGGACTGAGTAGGCAATTGAAAAGTAAAGTCCTCTCTCGACGAACAAAAACCAAACTCTATAAGTCGCTCATAATTCCCGTCTTGCTATATGGTGCAGAGGCTTGGACGACGACAACAACTGATGAGTTGATGTTGAGAGTTTTCGAGAGAAAAGTTCTGCGAAATATTTAAGGTCCCTTGCGCGTTTGCCCCGGCGAATATCGCATTCGATGGAACGATGAGCTCTATGAGATAGACGACGACATTTACCTAACTTAGTTCAGCGAATTAAAAGACAGCGGCTACGCTGGCTAGCTCATGATATCCGAATGGGCGAAAACACTCCAGCTTTGAAAGTATTCGACGCTGTAACCGCCGGAGGAAGAAGAGGAAGAGGAAGACCTCGACTCCGTTGGAAGGACCTGGCTACGCTTACCAATTGGCGCCGTAGCACGACTGACGCGCTGTTGTTAACTCGGCTATAATCGCTTAAGCGCTGTCTATACCAATTAAGAAGAAGAATACCATTCATATTTTCGTACATAAGGCTTGTTGTTTAAATGGAGCCTAAGGTCAGTTTGTAGCCGATTTCATTCATACTAAGCACAAAGATGCAACGTTATGAGAAAAACACGATATGTCAATTTTATTAAGATAACTCACAATTTGCCCGATTTAAACTAAAGGATAAACGAACTATTAATCCGATCCAAGCTTTTGTGGCACATAGATATATTTACAACCATAAGGATGACTTCTTTCTGCATTATAATTAAAACTATGACACATTGGCCAATATTTTCGTAAGAAGTCAACTATAATTGCTGCGGTCCAAATATTTGGTGCCTAAGGGCACAAACAGATTTAGTTAGATTTTGACAATTCTTGGCCTTTTTTTGTCTTCTGCATTATCAGTGCTGCCAACATAGCAACTGTTGGTGCCAAGTGCAGATCACTTCACTTGCAGGAACCGTCGCCCACCCTGGAACCACATTTTTTATTACCTCTTTTACTTTTTCTCGTTGAAAGATTTATTCCTACGCAGCTGCGTTCGGGTCCCGCGTTTTGCTGCGTAGCAAGATTGCTGCGAATTTCTTAATGATCCGCCAGTTTGCTTCAGCAAGACGCTAATTAAATTATCCGCATTTATTGGTTATGTGCTTATTTGTTAGCAAAAGTGGCTCAGTTTTTTCTGTAGCGAGATGGAGGTTATATGGGCCGAGCCATGCTTGCGTGCATATAATGAGCTGCTTAAGCTACTGCAATGTCGTCCGCATTGCCAATTAAGTACGATTCGTCTGGCATTTCGAGATTTAGTGTAGCGTCGTAGCCGATGTTCCACATGTAAGGGCCTAAAGTGGATCCTTGTGTTGTTCGTGACGTGATCGTTATCTGTGGTGATTCCTCTTTTGTTTGGTACAGCAGTTTACCAAGGTAGTTCCGCACATCAGCTCTGAGGTAGTAGGGAATTTTAAAGTTTTTTTCTGTTTTATCCTGATATATTAAGTGCTTCTTGAATGGAAAGCATACGATGAAGGGCTCGGTTTCGCCTATGTTCATACTCGTAGCATATCTCAGTTTTTACTCAAGTTACATCTTGCACGGACGGACGGATAGACAGACAGTTACCCGGATTTATTTTATATTTTTAACTTTTTAAGTGCAATGAGCTAAACAATTATCGAGCGCTAATTATTTCATTTAGATTTTAAATTGTAATACAAGTAATTTTGTGTTGAGTAGAAGTTTCAGTTTGAGTTTTCATTTTGTATGATAGTCGGAGTAAATTTGGATTTGAGTGCCTGTTCAATTAAAATTGTCATTACACTAAAGATAAACTGCTTTCGATTATGAAGAGAATATAAATTTTCTTTTAAGTATAAATTCCAATTAGAATATTATGGTGAAATAATAGAGTACAAAAGATTTTTTTCGGTGTTATTTAGCATTGAAACTAAATAAAATACTTAAGCTGACGTAGTCCACAATAGAGTGAAAGTGTCTTTGAGTACGATATTCAGTTTCATTTTTGTTAGAGAAAATTTAAGAATTTTAAATTTCACATTGAAGTAAAAACTTCCTTGAGTTTACTTCTGAGTATTAATATGACTCGAATTTAAGTAAATATTTGAGCATAAAAATAGATAGAGTGCAATATGAGTCAGTATTTGTGTTTTCACTTAGGTTATGCTTAATAAACTGAGTTTGTTTTTACGTTTTCTAAGTATTTTTTGTTTGACGAAGAATTTAAGTAAGAACTCAGGTTTGAGTGGAGCTTAAATTAGAGTATGCTTACGCTTTATTTTGTCCCAAAAAGAGCTCCAGTGTGCGTGTGAAAATAAATGGAAAGTGTACTTTTGTGCATTTCTTGAAGTTTGAAAGTCCAGTTGCTGGTAGGTTTGACTGAATATTTGAATATAAGTTAAAAATGAGATTAAATGAAATTTTTATTTTATTTTTGGTTGGTCCAAGAATTTTGGCGTCAATTCCGGCTTGAGTGGAAATTAAATTTTGAGTTTATGTTTGCTTTGAGTTTGTTTAAACTTTGATGTTCGGATTTGAAATCTTATTAAGTTTCAATTTAAGCTCGAGTTTGAAGATAAAACTAAAGTAGGAGAAACCTTAATTGTATTTTCGAAGCTTGAAAGTAAGGATGTTCTTAAGCTTGAGTGAGTATTTTATTCTGAGTTGACATTGAGTGAAAATTCGAATTTAAATATGTGTAGAAGTTTGACAAAGTTGTTAACAAATTGAACTTAATGACTATAAATTTCGACTTACATAAGTTTGAGTGCATTTTGGAGTGGTTTGTACTCTGAACAATATATCTCAGCTTAACACGATTTTTTTAAAACAGAAGGATATGACGGAAACCTCATGAAATAGTATATAAGTATATATGTATGTATATGTAAGTGGTACGCGGGACCATCTGAGTCGATTTAGCCCGTCTGTTTGTCGGTATATACGTGAACCGAGCCCGAAGTTTTAGAGATATCGATCTGAAATTTTGCACACGACCTTTTCTCTACAAGGAGCTGCTCATTTGTTGAAACCGCTGTTGTCGGTTCACTACAGCAAATATCTGCCATACAAACTGACCGATCAGGATGAAGTGTTTGTACGAATTTTTTTTCTTTGACGAGATATTCTAGCGAAATTTCGGATGGATTAGAATTGCAAGCATATCTGAATAATTTCTTTAGATCGGACGACTATAGCATACAACGGCCGTACAAATTTAGCGATCAAAATGAAATATTTGTGGGAAACTTTTTTATTTGTGGGAAGTATTCCAGAACCAATCCCTTAAATTTAATTAGCAGAGCTAAGCCAACGCTGCAATAAAAAAGAAATAAAATTCGTTTAGAATGTGCTAAATTTTTCCATTAATAAAAATCGACGCTTCAACGCGTTGTAAAACTAATAAAACCACAGAAGCGTTAGCGGGTGCAACCCTGAGGACATAATGTATGCACAACAAACAGCAGAAAAACACAGAAAAAAAGTCGCACTCAGCTAAATTGCTGCCCCATTGTTGGGCACATCCTCGGCGTTCGAGTGTGTCGCCGCAGCGACTGAGAAGCTTTACCCACTCCAAGCTAACCTCTCAGCTGGCAACGTCGAGTGGACGACTTGGAGAGTGCTCGAAATGCATTAAGCCAATTAGCATAGGCAAACACAAAAGCACTTCAAGCAAGCGTCGGACAACAACAATAACAACAACCATAACGATAGCAACAATGTTACCAGCGAGAACCGCAACATTTATGATAACCAAAATGCAACACCACCAATTGCCAGCTTATACTCCTTCATACATACACATACTCGTATGTATGTGGTTATACGTTGCCTGCATGTGGCAACGCGGTTGTTGTTGTTATTGTCGGCGTGGCCTGCTGTGCATGGCGCCCGCATTTGACTTTGCTAACGCTGGTTATCTGGCCGATAGCGGCTGCCCGCCAACTGCAGACTGTCTGCATGCGCTTTGTTGTCGGTTAGACAAGGCCACTCGCTGATATGCTCGGCTGCACGGCTGCTCGACTGCTTGGTTGCCTGCTGCAATTGCACCGTTAACATGTGTACGCCATTGTCATCGCTGATGCGCTCAATGTGATTGCTGATTGACTGCAGCTTTGCCTGGTTATTGCTGGTGTGGGGTTTTTCCTTGTTGCCGTTGTCGCTGTTGATGTTGTTGTTGTAGCTACTTGTAATTTCGCTGATGTTTGCAAACAAATGCGGAAATACGTGTGTATATGTATATGAGAGTGTGTGTGTGAGGCACTCGACGCGCCAAACGTTTGTTACATAGTAATTGCCAATATTGTTGTTGTTGTACTTGTTGTTTGTGTAATTTGCCAGCTAAGCAGCTGTGCCGCGTTATAATGCTAATTTCAAGTGTCTGCATGCAGCACATGTGCCACGGCCTGGTGGCAAGCGTTGATGGCATGCCTGGTCGTTTTTGCTGTTGTTGGTGGACATATAGAAAAACGCGTTTGTGCTCGAGCTGGCGCGCATGTGTTTGTGATTAACGGTATCGATGGTGGGCAGTAACCTGCATTAGGCGGAGCTTAGCGGTGACAATAACACTGCAGAGAACAGCAGTAATCGGGGTCTTCGCCGACGGGGGGCGCGGACGCAAACACAGACCGTCCCCGACAGTTGTTGATTGACAAAATTGAGTTTTCCACTTCATGACTCAGAGACCATCACCGCCCACATTCTTCACACAAATTCTGGTGTTGATGAATGGATTTGGGCGAGTTCGACATCCATCAGACACTTAGCCGATAGAGCCCATTGTACAGATAACATATGTACGTTTGGTAGTAAAGCACAAGCTAAGCCTAACTTTCGAGAGAAAAAGTAAAAATTGAAAAATTTTGATTAATTTTTGTAAACTCTCGACAGTAAAAGGAAAGAACCATAGCAAATGGACGAGCAGTGCCGCTAGCGGCTTCCAGCACACAAAAGAAATTTGCGTTTTCCTTTTGACCTAGACTAGCGAGACCCAAATGGCATTATGTAAAACGCATTCCCATTCAAATTCCTCGACCAGTTTATGGGATTCTTCATAAGCACATATGTATATCTAACTATAAGCATCGGTTTATGGTGGGTACTCGTAAGCCACGAAATCCCAAAAACAGCATGGCTATAAAATTAACACGGAACACGTTAGGTCCCGGTCGGGAAAGTGTTTCTATAAACTCTGATTAGATTGTATTATGGACTCTGCTTTCTTTGCGATCCATCTGAGCTATATATTCTTGGTTGGCTCTGAGTTTTAAGTTTTTCAGGGATTCTAATCAAATGTTTAGTATGGATTCCTAAGGTTGAGAGCTGCTGAGCATCATTATACAATTTTCTTCAAACCACATGTTTCTTCAAAACTGGAACACAAGTGGATGCTGCTTCGATTAGATTGAAAATCATCTTAGAGTTACTAACTCAGTTCCTATCGATCTACGGTTGGCGGCAGAAGCTTGGCGGAGCTTCTTTTCTTCTTAATTGGTATTGGCATCACTTGGTCCTTCCAACGGAGAGGAGGTCTTCTTCTTCCTCTGCTTCCCCCGGCGGGTGAGGCGTCCAATACTTTCAGAGCTGGAGTGTTTTCGTCCATCCGGGCAACATGACCTAGCCAGCGTAGCCGCTCTCTTTTAATTCGCAGAACTATGTCAATGTCGTCGTACATGTCGTACAGCTCATCGTTCCATCGAATGTGGCCGATCCGTGGCCAATGCGCAAAGGACCGTAAATCTTTCGCAGAACCTTTCTCTCGAAAACTCTTAAGGTCGACTCATCGGTTGTTGTTATCGTCCAAGCCTCTGCACCATATAGCAGGACGGGAATTATGAGTGACTCATAGAGTTTGGTTTTTGTTCGTCGAGAGAGGACTTTACTTCTCAATTGCCTACTCGGTCCAAAATAGCACCCGTTGGCAAGAGTAATTCTACGTTGGATTTCGAGGCTGACATTGTTGGAGGTGTTAATACTGGTTCCTAAATGGACGAAATTATTTACAACTGCAAAGTTATGACTGTCAACAGTGACGTGAGAGCCAAGTCGCGAGTGCGACGATTATTTGTTTGATGACAGGAAATATTTCGTCTTGCCCTTGCCGCATAATTTCGTAGAATTTGTGAGCATTACCCCAGTCGGCCGGCTTATCAATGGCTTCGGTTGCAGCTGTACGGAAGGAGTTTGAAATGCCGTCCCACAGTTTCCTTATTCTGAGTTGTAACGAGTGCTCTCAGAGAGCAGGAGTGCAAGCCGAGTAGAAAATCGTTCTACTGTCTGTTATGATTACATTTTCTCGACGTCGAACCTTCCTTGTATTTGTTGACGTGCGTTTTTTGCTGCAGAGAGGCGGGTGCGAATCTTGGCTGCAACAAGATAGTGATCCGAGTCGAGGTTAGGACCTCGGAGCGTACGCACGTCTAGAACACTGGAGACGTGTCTTCCATCTATCATAACATGAGCGATCTGGTTGGTGGCTTTTCGATACGGAGACAGCCAGGTAGCTTGATGTATTTTCTTGTGCTGGAATCTAATACCACAGATAACCATATTTCGGGCCCCGGTGAAGTCGATCAACCTCAACCCATTTGGGGATGTTTCCTCGTGGAGGCTGAACTTACCGACCGTCGTACCAAAGATACCTTCTTTGCCTACCCTGGCGTTAAAGTCGCCAAGCACGATTTTGACATCGTGGCGGGCGCACCGCTCTTAGGTGTACTCCAAGCACTCATAAAAGGCATCTTTGGCCACATCGTCCTTCTCTTCCGTGGTGCGTGGGCGCAAATCAGCGATATGTTGAAGAACCTCGCTTTGATGCGGATTGTGCCTAGACGTTCATTCACCGGAGTGAATGATAGTACTCGGCGACGGAATCTCTCTCCCACCACGAATCCCACCCCAAACTTGCGCTCCTTTATATGGCCACTGTAGTAAATGCCACAAGGATCTACTCGTCTTTGTCCTTGTTCCGTCCATCGCATTTCTTGGACGGCGGTGATACCAGCCTTTATTTTCACGAGGACATCAATCAGCTGGGCAGCGGCACTTTCCCTATTAAGGGACCGGACATTCCAGGTGCATGCCCTCAATTCGTAGTCCTTATTTCGTTTGCCATGGTCATCATCAAAAAGGTGGTCTCTCATCCGGGGCTGTTGTTTATTTTTCATTGGCGGTGTTTTTCACGTGGCGGGTCCCAAACCCAGCGCACAACCCTCTACAGGGGATGTTTCGCTTTCTCACTTTAGCTCCCTTCAAACGGATGTTCTTAGGCTACCAAGAGGATACTTGGTCAAAGGCCGGAAGTCGTGAGCTGCTTGAGTCATATGTAAAAGAATCATTTCTGGCCACTCCCAAGTGAATGGCGATCAGAGAACTTTCCTCACTTGCGTGAACTTCTACAGATGACTCCATCCTCCAGAGTTTATAGGATCTATATTTAATCAATTGAGTTGTGGTTCCCTTGTAAGATCCCGG
Source organism: Bactrocera correcta (assembly GCA_027475135.1). Classification (NCBI taxonomy): domain Eukaryota; kingdom Metazoa; phylum Arthropoda; class Insecta; order Diptera; family Tephritidae; genus Bactrocera; species Bactrocera correcta. The sequence goes on from CM050323.1 coordinate 45,129,256, forward strand.
CTTTAGCTATAGATTGTTCTTATGTCTCCGTTGGAATCTAATTTTTCTGTATATCCAGTAGAACCTAGTCAAATGATGGGTTTCTTACCCATAAGATCTTTACTTGTCTGACAAATTCTCCAAAGCTATATCACATAAGTATGTATTTAATTATGATAACCATATACACCGAGCGGAATTAGAATTCGAGTAAAAGCTAAACAGGTCATGAGATTTAAATATAGACTCAAATTTGCTTGGAATATACTGGCAACTTTGAACCTATCGTTCTATAGCGAGTTTAGATATGGATCCACCTGAGGACAAATGAAAACACTGTACCAATAAGAGAATTTTGTTATGTTTGAAAAGGTCACCGAAGTTTGGTCTCATCTAAAGGTGGTAAGCGGTACTAGCTAAAAAAAACTATCCGTCCGTTAATATCTACCGCCTAAGGGGTAATTCAAAGTCTAAATCGGAACAAAATTTAATTTTTTAACATGTACTTGAGAATCCAAAGCTCACAGCTACGAATAAAGAGGTTGGCTTTTGTAACAAATATCTCTTCTTGGAACGGAATATCAAAACTTTAATAAAAAACGACATTCAAAAAAGGACCCCCAAAACTGTGTAGAATCGCAATCAAACCCCTGCCAAATTGCGGCTTCGTGCAACGCGCAAAAGCCACATGCTGTCACAGATAATTGCCAAGCGGGGAGTTGCAGATACACCCAAAGCATGCAGGTGATAAGTATGAACTCGCGATCCAAGGGTCGTTATATGCACAGCTACAAAGTCTGGGCGTTACTTGTATTTGCGTACAGTTAAAGCAATATCAACAGTAACGACAACAACATACGCGTCAATATTTGTTGTAAATATTTGTCAACAAACGCTTTGGCCACTTATAATTTATGGTGTCATCACGATGACAATAATGAACAAAGCAAGCGTCACAGAGTGACGACCAGACCAGACGAAATTATAGCACACATGAGCAGTTGGCGCGCGGGTGAAGGTGCGCACGTGTGCGAGCTTGTGTGAGCATGAGAGCAGTGTAAGCGCGTACAAAAAAAGTCGCCACTTTCGATGTCAAGTTTGTCAGTTTTGCTCATTCAAGCAGTCAATCAGCGGATAGATTTAATGTTGCATCTATTATGCGTTCATGAACCCAGCAGTGAATTGGGATTTGTCCCTAATTGGAAAGTGTCTGGAGCGTACTGTTATTGGCTTCGAGGAGTGTAGACAGGATAGGTTAGGTTTGGGTGTAGGCTTGATCCAAAATCAATGGATTTCACTTGGTTATTTGTAAATTCTAAAAAGTGGATCCAGATTGTCATAGATCGGCGCAGCGTTTTGCCTTGCCTTCAGCAAAGACGCGTATACGAGATACTTCAACCTCAGTCTGATAAAAGCACGGAAATGGAAGAGGAAGTAACAATATGTTCCCATCTCGCCTTCCTCCATACTGATATTGATTTTGCAAAGAGCCGGTAGTCCGAAGGACCTCTTACGGTTCACCTTGACCAGAAGGATACGATTCCGTTCGTTGATCAGAGCTGGCTGAGCTTACTAAATGTCCAAAATTTAGATGCCATAGTGCAAGGAGGCATCGGAGAACCGACTCGACTCCAATCGGGTGATTCCGTTGTGTCCGGACATACATACAACTCTAATATGGAGAAGGCTTGAAGGTCAATGAGGTCCTTATCAGTGACTAGTTTTGAGCGCACAGTCAGCGAGTTCCAAGTCAGTATAGCCGCTAGGCTATCGAAGTGAATGCACACCTCTCTGAAGGAAGCTACATTATTTAGACTCACATGTATATTGAGCCCTGTTCCGATTTGATAGAAAATGACAGTCAGTTTTTGTCCGTTTCGTTAGCTATGCAATAAAAGACGGAAAGAGCTTTAGTTTCATAGATCTGATGATATAAATTTATATTTAACGGATTTTGCTTAGTAATATAGTCACAACAGCAACAATAAAACCAGGTCAGGAGTTCACACAGGGAATGAGTACGGAACAGCTTAGGAACTTGTCTAGGTGATAAAGGCAAGAGGTGCGCTGTAGAGCTGATTGATGGCTTGGCCAATAATAATAACCATATGCGAGAGCCCTGAGTCTGTTCTAGTTTTCGTAGTGCTTTTTGTGAACTTTCGGTAACCCAAGTCTGAGTTCTGCGTCTCTCGTTTTCTTCCATTTTGGTACTAGTTTCAGGACAATTAGAAAGTGGATTACTTGCGACTAGTCAAAGACCGTCTAACTGATCCCCTAGACCATATTGCAGTCGATTCCTAACCACGTGTGTTTGTGTGCGTGCTTATGCAACATCCTGTCATGTAATTACGCGCAGACGCAATGGACGCATTCGAGTAAAATTCAAGCACAGCTCAGCGCTTTTGCCATTTGATTACTTATTTGCGTCGTCCAAAATGCGCATTCATAATGAATCAGCGACGGAGGGTGGATGGTGGATGGCGGGTGACGGTTGACGGTTGACGGCTGACGTGGCGATAGCTAGGCACTTGCATAATTTTACGAGTACCTCGAAAGTGTCATTAAGTTGCTGCGCATTTTTTGTCGCAGTCATCTACACGCGAGTGTAACACATGACTATCAAATATAACGGTGTATGCGTTTGTGTGTGTGTGAGCTCCGGCAGAAGCATGAATTTATTTTCGCTTGCCAACCAATTTATTCTTTAATATTAAATGCTGACTGTACCAAATATCTCGTTTATTATATTTATGTTCTGGATGTTTTTCTTTCTCTCTTGCAGATGAGTCGCCAATACAGAAATTTTACAAGGATAAGGGCGTATTTCTCACCGGTGGCACCGGTTTCTTTGGCAAAAGTAAGTATTTTAGTTTTGTGATTCGTTTCTAAGCAGACGAAATTTTGAAAGTCTTAAAAGTACAATGGATTTTGAAGGTCTAAGGACCGTGTTCTCAATGTCTGATTAGCAGCCATCCATCAATTAAGTTCTGATTAACTTAACCAGGACTCTTTCTTCGAGTGAATAACCTTATTTTTTAACTAACCTAACTCGGCTGCTAACCAGAGATAAACTCTTATCAGGTTTTTAGACCTCCAGCACTTATTCAGCTCAACTCAACGTCGGTATCACAATTCCTGATTGGGTAAATATGAGTTATTCCACTCAAAACATCGGTGAATTCTGGCGAGCTGTATGAAATGTAAAAACGATTGGCGACTGCGTAATACAAAATCTGACGGATCTTGTGAATTGAAAAACCGCAATTGATGTCTCCGTAAGTTAAGTGGCGAAAAGAGTCGCAACCGTATGAAAGTTTTGAAGACGTATAAGCGCTCATTTCGTGTGGGTTTCCTAAGAGGTAATCATTATGTTCTGTATTTTGACGAATCAGAGTCATTGCGTTACTAATCGGCAGAGATTTTTAATGGAGTGCCATTCTCTTGAATATTACAACTACGAAACCGAAACGTGTTGCAAAACCAAAAGTTGTTGGTTCATACTTTCAGCCTCTTTTTACGAATAGCTTCTCGCAAACGACACACAATACTCAAAAAAAAAGTATTCCTTGTTGATAGTTTGTTCGGTCGGTAGGAGTTCTGAGTGCACCACACATCGATAATCCAAGAAAACTGTCAACATAACCCGTATTTTTGACCTGCTTTCACGTGGTTTGTTTGTTTCGGTTCAGCTTTGTCACGATATTCGGCCGATTGATCGTTTGTTTCCGGGTCATAAGCATAGATCCAAGACTTATCATCAGTAATAATACCTTTCGTGATTCTGGTACTCGGAAAGCATTGTTTCAAAGACGTTAACGCGACATTTTTTTCAAAAAATTTTGTTTTAACTTTTCTTGGGTCCAAATGAGCCTTCAAAATGGTTTTCACTGATCCTTTAGATATTGCAAAGAAGGAACTAACTTCTCTAATTTTTAATCGTCGACTCGCAAACACCAATTTATTTTTTTTTTTACTGACGTGTTAATAATCAGTTGATGGCCGTCCTAGACGTGGTTCGCAGTCAACGCGTTCTCGCCCCTCTTTTAATAATTATTCATAAAATACAAATTATAATTTTTACCAGCCAAAAACACTTGCTCACGACAAACAATTATGACCGAAGGCTTTTTCCAACATTCTGAATGTTGCAGCACCAGAAATTTTAATCCGTACACAAAATTTAATAGAACTTCTTTGTTGAATAACTTCAATCATCGTACTTTATGTACTGTAAATTTCGCTAAGACGAGATCCGCCAAGGCGGCACTACAGTACACTTGCAGCAAAACCGACAAGCTGATAAAGAAAAGTGCGAGAACGGATAAACGAATCTGGAGTGACAATTTAGCTAGAAAAGCGCAGGAGGCAGCGGAAACGTACCGCACTCGTGACCTGTATCAAACGATAAGGCAATTGACCAACGCAACACTCAAAACCTCCAAACTGCTAAAAGAAGAAGATGTCAAATTGACAACGACCAAAGATAAGCAGACTACCATCTGAGAGCGTTATTATGAAAAATTGCTTTCACCGACTTCGTCGGAGGCTATTCAGGTATGCGGTTGCCAACGTCACATACCAAGACGTGACATTCACACCTCGTACCCGAATGAAACGGAGATAATGACTGCTATCAGGGCATAAAAGAACAACAAAACTCCTGGGCCGGATAACATCAACCCAGAACTCTTTAAAGCTGATCCTCAGATGACTGCGCGGATACTGTTTCCCCTACTTAAAGATATTTGGGCTTCAGAAAAGATATCAGACGAACTGAAAGAAGGTGTTATTACTCTTCTTCCGAAGAAGGGAAATTTATCGGAATGTAAAAATTGGAGAGGAATAACACTATTAAGTATGGTGAATAAAATAATAACGCACATAATTCACAAAAGGTTATTTGATTCGCTGATGCATGGGCTACGTAAAGAACAAGCTGGTTTTAGGCCAGGTGTCGATCACATCAACACTTTACGAGTGATTGTAGAACAGTCGGTAGAGTGGCGAACTCCTCTCTACCTTTGCTTTATCGACTTTGAGAAAGCGTTTGACACTCTCAAACATGATGCGATTTGGAGAGCCCTAGTATGCAAAGAAGTTCCAGAAAAATTAATTAACCTAATAAAACAGCTGTACTCAGGGGCTAGTTGTCGAGTAAAGTGTGGAAATATTTTAAGTAGCGGCATACAAGTTAGGACTGGTGTCAGACAGGGGTACGTGCTATCTCCCCTTTTATTCAATTTGGTATTGGATTTGGTGATGCGTCAAGCGTGTGCGACTAACAGAGGAATATCTTGGGGTTTAGCGGTAACCTTGAAGATTTGGACTATGCGGATGATATCTGTCTGTTGTCCCATAAATATTCGCACATTCCGTAAAACTTGAAGCTGTTAGTGATCTCGCCGCACAAACTGGACTTAAGACGAAATTAATGCGCATCAACACAACCGAAACGCCAAACCTACAGATCGCTGGAACATGCCTCGAAGAAGTCGACGAGTTTTGCTATTTAGGTAGCATCATATCTAAAAACGGAGGGTCAGCAGCCGATATATGAAACCGTATATCCAAAAGTCGCGCCGCCTTCGGAATGTTTGATAAAGTCTGGAGATCAACACATGTATCCATACGTACGAAGTTAAAAATATTCGAGTCAAGCGTGAAATTCGTTGTTTTATATGGTTGCGAGACGTGGAATATTACAGCGAATGTTTTACAATCGCTGCAATCCTTTTTTAATCGATGTCTTCGAAAAACTTTGCGGATATTCTGGCCTAAGGTTATTGGCAATGCTAACCTCTGGACCGTAACCAAACAGCTACCGGTTCACATCGAAATCCGACGTCGTAAATGGAAATGGATCGGCCACACTCTGCGAAAGCCTCACGACGACATTAGCAGAA